>QRDG01000316.1:417071-1017071 GCA_012064385.1 Puccinellia tenuiflora
CCGCGTCGCCGCCCCGTCCTCCTCGGCCCCTCCTCCTGCCCTCGAGCTCCTCTGGACCCTCCTCCTGCCCTCCTCCTCCGACCCCTCCTCAAGATCGAGCTCTTCGCCGTTTGGTCAAAGTTTCGTACGCGGGATGAGCCGGCCTGACACGGGGTCGATGTGGATTAACAGCGGCGCCGAGCTCCGGAGCACAGGGTACACGGCGAAGTTCAAGGAGCACAACGGCGAGGATGCTGACCCTCTCACCAGTCCACTTGACGTCGAGGCTATCGTGCTTGCGGGGGGAGGCAAGGCGAATGGCCGGTTGTGGATAGGTGACGGCTACGTCGACCCTCGCACCGTCCCGTCCCTACGCCAGGTCCGCCGTGGGAGGGCGCCTGGTGCGCCGGCTGTGGAGACCCGCCCACGGGTTTCGGGTCTGGTTGTCGACCAGCTCCGGAGCAGGTTAGTCAGCAGCAGGTGCTCTTTGAGCAGCAGCAGGAGCAGATCCGACAGCAGCAGGAGCAGATCCGGCAGCAGCAGGAGGCGTCCAGGCAGAGATGATGGAGTGGATGACGGCCAACATGCAGCGCTTGGCTCCTGCGGACGGGACTCTTGCTTTTGCTCACCGACGTTCCCATGGGTATGTCGTCAAACTTGTCATTCTATCCATCTTACTGTTGTAACTTAGTTATCTTTGTAATGCGAGCATTTTTCCATGTTGTAGATGGATCCAGGATCGGCAGGGTGGATCTCACTCGATGGCGCCGCAGCCGCCGCCTGGTGGCCAGGACGATCCGGAGCAGCAGCCCCATTTCACAAACCCTTCTGTTGTCCGGAGGCTTCCATGGGTATGCTCGCATGACTCTTTCCCCGTAGTTTTAGTTCACTTTCTTTTAATACCTATGCCATTTCCACCTAGTTGTCGTTATCATTTTTTTGCAAACGTGTAGGATCAGGATCCTTCTCAATGATGTTGAGGACCTACTCCGCCGCAGGAAGGATCAGGTTAGTTACCATTTCAACTTGCTACCACTCTCGTTCGAAAACTTACTTCATGTCTCACTTAGATCGACATAGCCAATCAATGAATCTCCAATGGTCACTTGTGTCTTTTGGTTTACCACATAGATCAACTTGTGTCTTATTGTTTACTACATCTAACTTAGATCATGTCTTCTGGTTTACAACATCTAAACTTGTGCATATTCTTGAATTTGGACTTAAGAGTGTGACCACCATTTGGCAGGATGATATCGATGGCATGGATGCGTTGCAGGATCATCTCGATGGCATGGATGCGTTTCACGATGATATTGATGCCACCATTTGTTGTAATGATACCTATATGTAATAATTGTGAAGTTTGTGCTCAAATTGATGTTTGGTGTCAAATTATGATGTTTGTTGTGAAATTGTGATGTTTGTTGTTAAATTGTGATAATTCTGTCAAATTGTGATAATTCTGTCATATTATGATGTTTGCTGTCAAAAATGCATCATATTTTGTAAATTGCAGGGATTTCTGCAAAAAAGCAAAAACCTGTGCCATATGGTCACTTTGCCGTGACAAGGCACACGGCAAAGGCCTGTGCCGTGGGTCTGCACACGGCAAAGAGCACGTGGCGCCCACCTGTGCTCATGGCATGTTGCTGATGACCATAAGGTCATTGTGCCGTGCAGTTTTCAGAGAGGCGCACGGCAAAGAGGCGAGGCCGGCATGATCGACAACGGCGTTTTGCCGTGAGTGTTTGGGGTGGATCACGGCAAAGATTCATAATTTGCCGTGCGGCTGCAGGGGAGACGCACGGCAAAGATCAAAACGTTGCCGTGTGGCCGCCGAGTTGACTCACGGCAAAGAGGCGGACGCCGGTTGACCAGCTTCTGACATCTTCTGACACATCTTTACCGTGCCGTGCTACGAAGGCACACGGCAAAGCGTTTGCCGTGACAATTTTAGCAAATCGCACGGTAAAGTGTCTTTGCCGACACGTATTCTGCCGTGTGAGCTTTGCCGTGCGAGTGGACACGGCAAAGGCTTTGCCGTGTTCCGAACGCCCTTTGCCGTGTCCTTTAGCCTCACGGCAAAGATGTTGTTTCCGGTAGTGAATAAGGTCAAAAAGAAATGTGCGTTATGTTATGCAGAAAAAAGGGTCCAACTGACTAAAATTGGATGCCATCAAGAGTGTTTTTTCTTTGCAGTTATGAAAAGTTGTCGCATGTATATAGTTAGTTTCAGTTGCCCCTGCTTTTTTATTTGACAATAGGTTAGTTTCCTACTATGCATGATAAGGGTGTGAATAATGGGTAGTACATACAAGGGAAACATATGTATTGAGTTCCCATTGGTCAACGTTGTAGTGATGATGATGATTTTTTCTGAGAATCTTTTTTTTTTATGTTAGGACTTTCTAGAATTATCTATTGTTGGGAGCCTTGGGATATGTATATGATAATTGTGCTTCAGGAGTACAATTTTTTAACGGGATTAGGAGCTTTATGATAAAATGCATGAAACATTAGGAGCTCAAACCTTATACTAACTTAATCTTGTTCTCCCGATGAAAAGAATATATTAACAATGGAAGATATTATGTTCAAGTGTCATGTGATGGATGCAATGAAAGCGTGTAGCTTGATCTGGTGTTGGGTTAGTGATGGTTATGGGTGCGATGTGGATGGTGGTTAGTGGGTTGACTTTGTTTTACGGTATGTAGTATGATGGTTATACAGAATGAAGGTAGTAGGGAATCTTCTTCTTGTGCAACTTATTATTTCTATGTTGGGAAGATTAGATGGAAGAATAATTTCTTATCACATGGGTTGATTCGGTAATCCAGCTAGGCTTGCAATATTCTATATCAATGACACTTTGGAGAGCCACTGATGACATCATCAAAGGTATATAATACATAGATCCATTCCCCACTTATTCTCAAGGATCACAATTGTTATGTGATATCTCAAGGCATATAGAACATTATAGCCTACGGATTTTTATTTAGGACCTTGGAATTGTAATAGTCGACAAATATTTATCTACCTCAGTGGCCTCATCATTCTTCCTAAGCTTGGGAAGAGAGCTTTTTTTTTAATGCATATACGAGGAGATACGGGCGGCTAATGTTCCTGTGCCATCGTATTTTAGTTGCATACGGCTTCGGAAGTACATGGGCCTACGGTCGTTGCTCATGATGGGCTGGCACATTTGTAACTGCTTCAATCCTGGGCGGTGGTGGAGCGACTGGATAGTCTCGCCCCAGTCACTGAAGATCTAACTCTCTCCCACAACTCCGGCGGAAGAAGCATCGAGAACGTCGACTCATGGTACTGATTGCAGCCAAATTTGTGATTAAGTTAGATGTGTAGATTTGATCTAGGAGTTGAACTAGGACGTGATTTTGCTCTTGCTTTGATGCAGGCTGGTGCCGCGGGAGTGCGCTGGCGATGTGCTGCAGCAGGAAATCCATGAGTCCCAACTGTTAACTACGCCTATGCACGCAACCGGATGTGTGGAATCAGTGAGCTTGGTGGTTGGAGTGGCGGCGGCGATGGTTCTTCCGGCCCCTACACCTCGGCAGCGAAGCTCGGCAAGAATAAACGAGGGGCCACCAGGGATATCTTCCAGTCGATCCACGGCCGTAGGATGCAAGCGTGCTAGGGACTCGATTCAAGAAACATATACTGTAATTGAAGATGGCGATGAGATGGATCCTGCAGCCAAGCCAGCTACAGCTCATGGAGGCCATGAGTGGACCCACCGGTAATCCCCTTACGCTAATACTTCTTCTGTTTTAGGTTTGCTGGGACAAAATTATTTTTTGATGAATGATTCATTTCGAGCGTTGCCAAAAAAAAAAGATGTGCAGTAATTTGTGTGTTCTTTGCGTGTAAAATAGATATTGCAAGTCAAATGATGTTGCTTTGGTTCGGGGGAAAAATATTGATGTTGACATGATAGTAGCTGATTAGCAATTCGTTTAATTAAGTATTGACGGTTTGTGCATACTGCGCCACAAGTTAGGGCCTGGGTCAAGATTGTAGATATGAGTACTAACCTGTCAAACTCGTGAGTACATTTCATGAATGTGACAAAAATATATATCTGATTCAGTTTAGTTTGCCTCTGGTCCTTTTGTCTGAACATAAGTTGATTTTTAGTTTGGTGAAACTAGAATGTCGATCTTCTGTCATTTACAACTTTCCAGTGTTGCCCGCTATATGATTACTGGAAATTTGTTCGATATAGAAGTGCTTCCTCGGTAACTGCTTCGATCCTGTGCGTAATAATGCTGGTAGAATATTACCTCGCGAGGGAGGGGCGCTGTGGTTCTCAAACAAAAGCTCTCCCCTGGTGGATTCAGCAGCAAAGACAGTAGCAACGCTTGGTGGCCACGGTTTGACACGACAGTAATTACTTATCCAACTATTTTTTCCAACTAGCTTACAAAGCCAAACTATTGTGGAAGACATGTGAGATAAACTACGATGACCGTGTGGATTAGGAACTAGATACATATTGTTGTTGCCTACTAAAATTAATATCTCAAAACTATTTTGTGGCGCTGGTGACCGGCCTGATTTAGCAATGCAACTGGTGCGATAAGATTCTATCGACAGTCTGTATCTTTAATTTTAAGAACAGAGGCAATTTATCTTATTAAGCTCAGGTGCCGATGAGGTTGCATGATTAGAATAATCTGTATTTGTGATTTTCATGGTGCGATTTAGTTTCCTTTTTGACGATGTATTGTACGTTGTATCGTTTGGGCCATGCGATTTGACTTGTATACTCTGTTATATCTTTAGGTGGATTTGTTTATTTATTTATTTGAGTAGCGCAACAGAAAACAGTTTTACTATTTTGAATTCGAATAAATAGCACCATAGAGATACTAGGTGCAGTATGAACGACTCTTGGCTTATGTTGATAAAACTGTAACATATGCATGCTAAGAATCGATAGGGAAGCTCAATAACGGGAGAAGAACCCGATCGCAAGCGTGCACTAGAGGCTTCGATCAGAGATTATACTGACCGCAAAATAGAGCTGGTGGTGAACCCATCGGTTGGGACATCATTTACTCTATTCAGGAGGCTTATGATTTCTACAAATTGTACTCATGGGAAAACTGGATTCGGTGCTGGGTTTGCCAAGAGCAAACTCAACATTCACCGAAGTGCATGCAGGAAATTGTTTGCGATTGTGCGGTGAGGCACTAGTACTGTACCCAAAAAATTTGAATGAATCATTTATTCCTGCTGCTTCATTTATTCATCGTGTTCTTGCTACTAATTCGTTTGTGTGTAAATTGTAGTGGAAGCCACTGAGGGAGAATAGACCTATGTTTCCAGTATTATTTCAAGAAAAAAAAGGAGGCGAGAACTTTGGAAGTTGTTTTTTTATGAGGTAGTTATTCACTGACATGGTTTTTTTTCGCAGACGAGGCAAGGGCAATGGAAGTGGCTATTTCTAGGTAATGCCGAATACAACACACACGTGGTGTAAGTGGCATCGTGCAGGGTGGGGTTGTGTTGAAAGTTAATAGGTTTACACACGGACAATGTTTGAGAAGTTTAGTGAGAACCTTTACCATTTATGATCATATGTCCTTGAGGAAGTCGTAGCTGGAAAACAATACCTCGCGAAGCACAAAAGCATGATGCAAGAGAGAAAATGGTGCAAAGTTGACATCAACGATTCCGGTGATGAGTACTTCTGCGAGTGTGGTAACTATCAGCACTCCGGTCTGTCTGCAACCATGTTCTAAAGGTTAGTCAGTAATAAGATGTACACCAACATTACTTTTTTTTTTTTGAAAAGAACACCAACATTACTGATTGGCCATATATGCAAGTGTTAAACTAATTTGGTGGATGTTCAACGTGCAGGTCGTGGTTAAGCATGATGTACCCCAGATTCCTGCTAAGCACATTATGAAAAGCTGAACAAGAGAAACAAGGGGCATACCCCCGGAAGAGTTCATAATGTACCAGAAGGATCAAGGACCGCCAAACAGCGCAACATACATGCACTCGAAGTTGTACATGCAGGCATTGATGATAATTCAGATGGGAGATGCCAATGTTGAGGCGTACAATATGGCAATGGAGAAGATAGATGAGATTGGTAAATCTATTGCCAAGGTCAGCATTATCAAAGATGTCATGAGCCTAGAAGAAAGGTCTAAGATCAATCCAGTTGTGGATCGTCTTGGCTAAACCTGCAGTTTCTGATTTAGAGAAACCAATGTACCAGATGCAGGTGTAGAGAACTAGGTTTTGTTCGATTTGTAGGCAGCAAGGTCATAAGATCACAACCTGCCCTCAAAGAGGGGATACCCCTGAAAATACAAGGAAAGCGCCAAGATGTTCAGGCTGTGGTCTAACCGTCCATCGGAAGAACTGTTGCAGTAAACCTCAGGTTGCCTGAGGCCTTTGCTTGTAATTTCAGCAAAAGATGTCGTCGCCTTGAATTGGGTGTCAAAAATTATCTGTTGTGTAGAGTAGTTGTCCACGATTTAGAAGGATTAGTATAGAGAAGTGTGACAAATTCTTACTGAAAATTTTGTGTTGCTGTAGAACATTAGAGGTGTTTCAGATATGCTGTAGCATTCCAGCATGCAAAAATAATATATTGTACCTCGACTCATGGCAATAACAAGGTGTTGTTTGATTTGTCCCTGCTTTGTTGTGTGGTTCTTATTAGGTATAGATGTTTTAGATTTTCTTTGGCGGGGCTAGTTAGCTCGATTGTCGTCAGTATCAAAATGTTGTTTGAGATGGAGATGTTTTTAGATTTTCTTTGGGCGGGGCTAGTTAGCTCGTAGTACCAATACTGGTGGCGCATCAGTACGAGGTGCGCCACGGGTAACCTGAGATGCAACACTAGGATCCAACGACATCTATCTCATCTGACGGCTCACAGCGACCCAAACTAGCACACGATCCGTGTGCTCTTTTATTCTTGTTCCTGATTGGCTGAGGGGATTGGGGCATGGATTGGCACAACTCCTCCTCTCTTCCTCCTATACTCCTCCTCCTCCTCTCTTCCTCCTCCTCCTCCTCCTCTCTATCTCATCCTCCTCTCCCTTCTCCTCTCTCCCTTCTCCATCCTCCTGCGTGGTGAGAACCTCCACCATGCCGTCCAACTCCACGCTAACGAGGACCGGCTGCCGGCGAGCACCTCCACGCCGACGAGGACCGGCGGCCGGCGAGCACCTCCACGCCGACGAGGAGCAACGGCCGGCGAGCACCTCCACGCCGACGAGACCGTGTTGGGAATATGCCCTAGAGGCAATAATAAAATGGTTTATTAGCATATTCATGTTTATGATAATAGTTTATTATACATGCTATAATTGATTAACCGGAAACATAATACATGTGTGGAATTAAACAACCAGGTGTCCCTAGTAAGCCTCTACCGGACTAGTTCGTAGTCAAGAGATGGTTAGAGTTTCCTAACCATGGACTTGTTACAGTCACTTGATAACGGAGTCATATCATTAGGAGTAATGATGTGATGGACAAGACCCGATAATAAAGAGTTGCAATTAATCGTGTCACACAAGTTTCATTGCCAACGCTTTTAGTATGCCAAGTATAGTTTCCTTAGACCATGAGATTATGTCACTCCCGTTTACCGGAGGAATGCTTTGTGGACATCAAACATCACTTCGTAACTGGGTGATTATAAAGGTGGCTTTCAGGTATCTCTGATGGTATTTGTTGGGTGACATGAATCAAGACTGGGATTTGTCCTTCCTTGTGACGGAAAAGATATCTCTGGGCCCTCTCGGTAATATAGCATCAAGAAAGGTTGCAACCATGTGATTAAGTGTTAATCACGGAGATCCTATATTATGGACGAGTAAAGAGAATTTGCCAGGTAACAAGATGAAACTAGATATGGGGATATCGACGATCGAATCTCGGGCAAATTAAATATCGGTGAGACAAAGGGAATCGTATATGAGATTAAGAATCTCCGGCATCGTGGTTCAATCGATAAAGAACTTCGTTGAATATGTAGGAGTCAATATGGGCATCCCGGTCCCGCTGTTGATTATTGATATGATCATGTCTGCATGTTCTCGAACCCGTAGGGTCACACACTTAACGCTCCGATGTAGCTAGGGTTAGCGATGAGATAATTGATGGTATGAATGAATATTGATTCGGAGTCTCGGATAGGATCCCGGACGTCACGAGGAGTTCCGGAGGAGTCCGGAGAATAAGATTCATATAAGGAAAGTGGTTTCCGGAGGTATCGGAAAGGTTCGGGAATTTTCCGGTAGAGTACCGGAATATTCTAGAAGGTTCTAGAGGAGTCTAGAATGGGGCCCATAGGAGTATGGGGCCCACATGGACCATAGGGGTGGTGCAGCAGCCTCATGGGATGGCCGCACCAGCCTCCTAGGCCCATGCGGCTAAGGGGCAAAGGGGCCCAAGTGGGGGCGCCCCAAACCCTAACTTGGGGGCCAAGCCTCCCAAGCCCTAGGGCCAGCACGCCCCTCCCCTTGCCTCGACCTATAAAAGGAGGGGTGGGGTGCGGCACACCTAGGCCAAGGCTGCCCTAGCCGCACCCCACCCTAAACCCTAGCCGCCGTGCGCCAACTCTCTCCCCGGAGGGCTGCCGCACTCCACCTCTTCTTGGCGCCACCCCTCCCGTAGGGCTGCCGCTATCTCCTCCACCAAGGCTTGCTTCACCACCCCTAGATGTAGGGCTGCTGCTGCACCTCCTCCTCTCCCTCTCCTCTTGCTTGGCTTGGCGAAGCCCTGCTCGTGGAGACTACACCATCAACGCCACCACAACCGTCGTGGTGCCGAGATCCATCTAGCCATCTCCACCTTGCTTGCGGGATCAAGAAGGCGAAGATCTACATCGAGCCGTACGTGTGGATACCGCGGAGGTGCTGCTCTTGCGGCACTTCATCGAATTGGACTTCGAGGAAATACATCTCCTCGCGACTAGATGAGTCTAGTTGCGGGGATCGACTAGCCAACCCCTGCATCGACAAAACGCTTTGAACGTTCTTCGAGGGTAAGAGATTAGATCTCATCTTCGCTACCACCGTCTAATAGATCTAGATCCTTGGGGTTTCTTCCGCTTGTTTCGTAGGAAAATTTTTGTTTTCTATGCCCTTGCCAATGAAGTTCACCCGCCTCAACGCTGATTTAATATTTTTCTCAGCAGTAAATCTATGGGTAGGATAAAGCAATACCATACCCATACCCATACCCATATAGTCTATGGGTATACACAATTCTACCCATACCCTTACCCGTCGGATGAAAGTATACCCTTACCCATGTTGAAGTTTGTAGGAGCTGCCAAAGGCAGCTCCTCTTCTTCTACCTTAAAGCCGACTCTCACAGCTCACGGGGAACAATGGAAAACAAGTAGTTTTGGTGCCGGCTGCAACACACAGCCAACCTTTTCCTTCTCTATTCTCTTGTCACCATAAAACATACATATTACAACTCCTTAAATAGGATTCACACACGCACGGCCAGAGGCCACTCACGCCACTAGCCCCACTAACCCATGCACTAACTCATGCCCTGCATGCACCATTAGTTAGCACACGACCCGGCCTTCAGCTAACAACGCATGCACAACAGCCTCCCGCTACTGTCGGCATCTCGTCGTGCGCTATATCACACAGCGCCTTGACATCTCACCTCCTCCATGCTCAAGTGAAGGTCCTGCTGCATATAACTAGCTACCTATATGCATGAATGAAAGCAACTAATATGCAGATACAAATAATCAAGATTAAAAGCTAACAAAGTTGTCATGTATCGATAGTTGGCAACAGATAGACATAGGAGTAGTTGAGATGTAACGCAAGTCATGTAAACCGATCTGATCTGTTTATAAAGATCAGATCATTCCTATCTTCCTATCTCCTTATCAGATGTAACCTCCTCTGTAATCTTGCGTCTTGTGGCTGCGCCTATATTAACACGGAACCGAGCACGAGACAAGTGCATCGTTAAACCAAAAACCTATTCCGATCATATGGTATCAGAGCCAACTTCCTAGACAAACACATCTATGAGCCTCGCTTTTTCCCCATCCAATCCCATGGCAAATCCTTTAGCTGGCCAGAGCGTGAGCGAGAAATTGACGAGGAGAAAACTACCTCCTATGGCAATCCCAAGTTCTTCCGGCGATCCGCGGAGCTCACCTGATGGGATACCTCGACGGCCCAGAGGAAGCGTCGGACAAGACAATTGTCGTCAACAAGGACAGCAAGTCAACCAAGGAGTCCAACCCCACGTATGATGCGTGGCTGACTGCGGACCAGCAGGTCCTCGGCTACCTCCTCAACACCCTGTCCAAGGAGATTCACATCTCCATGATAGGGATGGAAACAGCGGCAGAGGTTTGGGGGGGGGGGGGGTGATCAAGACGATGTTCGCCTCCCAGTCAAGACGCGGGGTCTCGAACCTGCGCGTAGCCCTCGCAAAGACGAGGAAGGGGAACATGACGACGCCCCAGTACTTTGCCAAGATGAAGGGGCTCGCTGACGAGCTTGCAGTAGCAGGCCGTCCCATCAACAAGAAGAACTCGTTGAGTACCTCCTTCCTGGTTTTGACGACCAGTACAATCCCCTCTTTGCCGCCATCGGGGTCAACGGAGGCGAAGACCTTAGTGTGGGCGATCTGTATGCCCACGTCACGGCTACGACAACC
This sequence comes from Puccinellia tenuiflora, assembly GCA_012064385.1. Taxonomy (NCBI): domain Eukaryota; kingdom Viridiplantae; phylum Streptophyta; class Magnoliopsida; order Poales; family Poaceae; genus Puccinellia; species Puccinellia tenuiflora. The sequence continues at coordinate 427,755 of QRDG01000316.1, forward strand.
GCATGGACCTCATCTCCGACATGGTGGTGGCAGCTCCTCCGCCAATTCTACCTTCCATGGTGTTCATGGAGGACCGCGTGGCCGCGGTAATCGTGGAGGACGTCGTGGAGGACGCGGGTGGTGGCGGCGGTCGTGGACAAGGACTCAGCAACACCGCGGTGGCTTCACCAACAATCGCCACGGTGGGAGGCCGAGGGTGGCAACAAGGAGCGCATCAACGTCATCTGCCAGATCTGTAGCAAGCCAGGCCATGGGGCCTACAAATGTTGGTACCGCTACGCCGAGGAAGAAGAAGAAGAGGAGGAGAAGGGCGTAAACGCGTGTCCTATGGTGTGGACACCAACTGGTACGGAGATACCGGTGCCACCGACCACATCACTGGTGACCTGGACAGGCTCACTATGAAGGAGAAATACAAGGGCCGCGAACAAATCCATGCCGCCAATGGACAAGGTATGAGCATTAGTCATGTTGGTCATGCAATTGTTAATTCCCCTTCAAACAAAATTCATCTTAAAAATGTCCTACATGTTCCACATGCCAAACACAATCTTGTTTCTGTTCATCTTTTTACTAAAGATAATGATTTTTTTCTCGAGTTTCACTCGTGGTATTTTTATGTTAAGGATTGGGCAATGAGGAAAGTTCTTCTTAAAGGCAGATGTGCGAGATGCCTCTACCCTTTGATATCTTCTTCATCCATCGAGAATAAACAAGTCTTCAGTGTCATCAAGCCTTTAGCTTCAAGATGGCACAGTCGTTCAGGGCATCCCTCTTTTCGAATTGTTCAACAAGTTCTTAGCAAGCATCGTCTTCCTTGTTCCACTAAGTCTAGTAATGAGTCTATTTGTGATTCTTGTCAACGTGCAAAAAGTCATCAATTGCCTTATGAGAGATCTACTAGTGTATCTAATGCTCCTTTACAACTTGTGTTCTCCGATGTTTGGGGACCTACACTTACTTCTGTAGGAAGATACACATATTATGTAAGCTTTATTGATGATTTTAGCAAGTATGTTTGGATTTATCTTCTTAGGAAAAAATCTGATGTCTTCCAAAATTTTCACAATTTCCAACAACTTGTTGAATGCTAATTCGATACAAAAATTCTTGCCTTACAATCTGATTGGGGTGGAGAGTATGAAAAACTCAACTCCTTTTTTTTCAAAAAATTGGCATTGAGCAGGGAGCGGCGTTTGTGAGCCCGGGCTCACATGCTCCCGGTACTTTTCGAAAAAATGTAAAAAATCAAAAACTTTGCAAAAAATGCGAAAAAAATCATGCACGTACCTGACCATGGTCCGCATCGCTGTGAAAAATTTAGCACCGAAATGTCATCGTATTCGCCCTGGGCGAAAATGACAAATTTCTGACAGCATGTGAGATCCGAAAATTTGAATTTCTTGTCAGAATTTTGTCATTTTTGCCCAGGGCGCATACAATGAAATTTCGGTGCGAAATTTTTCATGGCGATGCGGACCATGGTCAGGTACGTGCATCATTTTTTTCGCATTTTTTTGTAAAGTTTTCAATTTTTTTTTGCTCCCGAAAAAATCGGGAGCAGGTGAGCCCGGGCACCATATTGAATTTCCGCATTGAGCATCATGTTTATTGTCCTTATGCACACCAGCAAAATGGATCAGCCGAACGCAAGCACCGTCACATAGTAGAAGTAGGGCTTGCTTTCCTTGCAAATGCATCCATGCCACTAAAATTTTGGGATGAAGCCTTCTTAACAGCAACATATCTCATTAATATGCTACCTTCAAAAGTCATAGATCAAGAAACACCCATGGAGCGGCTCACACAAAAACCTCCAGATTATGCATCTCTTCACGTATTTGGTTGTGCATGTTGGCCTAACCTTCGTCCATACAACAAACATAAACTTGCTTTTCGATCCAAGCAATGCGTCTTTCTTGGCTACAGTCACATGCACAAAGGAGTAAAATGTCTTGATATTAAATCTGGTAGAGTCTATATCTCCTGTGATGTTGTCTTTGACGAGACGGTGTTTCCTTTTGCTAATCTTCATCCCAATGCTGGTTCTCTTCTCCAACGAGAAATTCTTCTCCTCCCCGAGTCTCTCCAAAATCCAATGTCATCTCATGAGGGGGAAAAACATTGCAATGATCTAACACCTAATGACTCTGTAATTCCTAGTATTTTTAGTGCCTCTCAGGTACAGCAAGAAGCAGAAAAAAAATTGGAGCAAAACGGCGTTGAAACGAGTCAAAAGAGTGCAAATATGCACTCAGTACAACTCCAGGCGGGAACGGCACGAGTCACGAGGATGATTCGCCTACAACCTCGTACAGCAGCGGGTCGTCTTCGGGATCGGCGCACGCATCAGGATCTGGTATCCAGCAGTCCCGAGGCGCCACGTCGCGCAGACCAACGGCAGCAACCCGACAACGCGCGGGCGGGCGGGCGCGGGACGCAGCGTCACCAAGCAGTGTCTCCTCATCGCCCACGATGCGTGCAGGACCAGGAGCATCTTCGACCACGTCTGGCTCGTCAGCCACAGGATCTGCAGTGCACATGGGAGGCGATTTCGGATCCTCTGCGGCGCCATCGCCTGTAGCTCCAGCTGCGTCACCAGTTCACAGGACAAGAGCTACAACCGGGAACTCCAAACCAAAGGTTTATCGAGATGGTACAATTCGCTATGGTTTATCTTGATTAACTAATGAACCTGAGAACTTGCAGCTGGCATTAGATGATAAAAACTGGAAAAATCCTATGGATGATGAGTATAGGGCCCTAATGCAAAATAAAACATGGCACCTAGTACCACATAAGCAAGGCATAAATCTTATAGACTGCAAATGGGTATATAGAATTAAAAGGAAAGCTGATGGAACCATTGATAGATATAAGGCTAGACTAGTAGCTAAAGGATTTAAACAAAGATATGGCATGACTATGAGGATACTTTTAGTCCTGTTGTTAAAGCTGCTACTATCAGACTTGTTCTAGCTATTTCAGTTTCAAAAGGATGGAGTTTGAGGCAATTAGATGTGAAGAATGCGTTTCTTCATGGCGTTCTGGAAGAAGAGGTCTACATGAAGCAGCCACCTGGTTATGAGGATCAAATGCGCCTTATCATGTGTGCAAACTTGACAAGTCACTGTATGGGCTCAAGCAAGCGCCGAGAGCATGGTTCTCTAAATTAAGCTCAAGATTACAAGAGCTTGGTTTTCTAGCATCCAAGGCCACACATCATTGTTTATATATAACAAGTCAGGTATAACCATTTTCGTGCTAGTATATGTTGATGATATTATTGTCACTAGTTCCTCCAACAAGGCTATTACTTCACTCCTTCAAGATCTTAATTTGACATTTGCATTAAAAGATCTTGGTGACTTGAGTTTCTTTTTGGGAATTGAGGTGAAACGGTTCAATCAAGGTATTTTGTTAAGCCAAGAGAAATATGATTCAGATTTGATTAACAGAGTTGGACTAAAGGGATGCAAATTTCAACCAACACCGTTGTCATCCGCAGAAAAGCTCTCGGTCACAGAAGGAGAACCATTAGGACCAGAAGATAGTACAAGGTACAGAAGCATAGTTGGAGCACTTCAGTACTTGACACTTACTAGGCCAGATATCGCTTCTTCAATTAATAAAGTATGTCAGTTTCTCCATGCTCCTACTACTAGACACTGGACAAATGTTAAAAGAAGTGAGGTATGTTAGTGGAACAGTAAGTTTAGGACTGACCTTCAGGAAATCATCATCTACTTTAGTTAGTGCTTTTTCAGATGCTGATTGGGCAGGTTGTGTAGATGATAGAAGATCCACTGGAGGCTTTGCTGTATTTTTTGGGCCTAACCTGATTTCTTGGAATGCTAGAAAACAGGCAACAGTGTCAAGATCAAGCACAGAGGCAGAGTACAAATCTCTAGCAAATGCTACTGCAGAAGTTATTTGGATAGAGGTTCTTTTGGGGGAACTTGGAGTTTAAAGAGATCAAGTCTCATGTCTATGGTGTGATAATATGTGTGCAACATATCTTTCAGCAAATCCTATATTTCATGTGAGAACTAAACATATTGAAATAGATTTTCATTTTGTAAGAGAAAGAGTAGCTAATAAACAGCTAGAGATCATATTCATCTCCTCTAAAGATCATGTGGCAGATGGCTTCACAAAGGCGTTACCAACCCGGTAATTTGAAGAATTCAAGCACAATCTCAACCTAAGGAAAGGTTGTGATTGAGGAGGGGTGTTGAAGTTGTCATGTATTGATAGTTGGAAACAGATATAGATAGGAGTAGTTGAGATGTAACGCAAGTCATGTAAACCGATCTGATCTGTTTATAAAGATCAGATCGTTCCTATCTTCTTATCAGATGTAACCTCCTCTGTAATCTTGCGCCTTGTGGCTGCGCCTATATTAACACGGAACCGAGCACGAGACAAAGTGCATCGTTAAACCAAAAACCTATTCCGATCATAACCCATACCCGACGGCTGGCCGTACCCATTGGGTAGATTAAATAGTGCACAAATTGTTCACAATTTTACATTCGTTGGTAGCACATTTGACAAAAAAATCAGTTATCTCAACTCAGTAACAGGTAAATGAATATATGATAATTATCTAACTTCGGAAATCACAAATCTTATGGTCATATCTAGTAAGTCAACTGAGTAGGTTAGATATCTCAGTATAAACGGGTAAGGTATGGGTATACCCACGGGTACAAGGCTATACCCATGCCCTACCCACGAGTTGGCGGGTAGGGTATGGGTAATACCCGTGGGTATAAAAATGTGCACATACCCTCTCCGGTACGGTACCCGTGGGTACCCGTACTCATGGGTAAAATTGCCATCCTTAGCCTCGAGAGTAGCAGGTTCTTGCTCATTACTTAATATTGTTGTCCTGGGTTTTTGTGACGACACCTATTTGGTGAGATTCATTTCAGTTTTCTCCATGCCATACACTATCTCCAAGATTTTTGTTGCGCTTGAAGGTCAAAACTCCATCAATTTGTCCCTACGTGATTTTCAGTCTCCCAAACTTCTTATTGTTTCATTTAATTTCAAAATTGTTGCTTATTTTTCTAAAATGTACCAAATTATACTATTTTATTTTTAAATTTACAAAATATTTGTTCCATGTGTTGAAATATTATTTCAAATTTGACTATTATATCATACAAAAAATTGTTACAAATTTACAAAATAATGGTTTCATATTCTAAAAAATTGTTCTAGGTTTGAAAGTTCCAAACTTAAAATAATTGTTGCATGTTCTAAAAAATGTTCCACCTTTCAAAGACACGTGACACAATATGAGACAATTTTGTTGGAACATTTCTTTTTTAGATTCCGAAACACTGGACCAAATTTTAGATGCTCAAAATGACACATAAAAGTTGGAATAATGTTTCCAAAATATTTTTTCGAGGAGAAAAATACCCGCGTATTAAATAGAGAGTCCCTATATTTTACTTACTTGTAATTAAAAAATTCTGTAGAGGAATATAACTAAGCAGGTAAAATTGGAGAGAGAAGAACAAGAAGGACAATATAAATATATGGGGTGTCTCTTCTTGAAAAAACTGAACAGGTACAGATGTGCAGAACAACAAGAAGGACAATACGAATGCGATGATGGCTAGCAAATCAGATGTGCCATGTACGAGCATATGGACTATATATATATGACTTGAATTGGATATTTACTCTCCATTCACACGTCGATGATCTCGAGGGAGATTAATAAACTGATAACAGAGGCTAGCAACTCAAAAAAAACCTTATTTTACATGTTCGGCGGGGCCGTAATTGATACACGTACGGACGGATTGGATCTTTCCTCTTGAATTGGATTTTTTACTCTTCATTAGTTCACACGTCGGCCTCGACAGGCACGGTGTGTTTGGACTGGCTGCCGGACCGGCCGCCCTCGCGCACGCTGTTCTCCGCGAACCGCACGGACCCAATGTTGTATCCCTTCTCCCGCTCCTCCGCGGTCCACTCCCTAGCGTAGTACTCCTCCGCCGTCGCCCCCTTCCGCGGCCCCACGAACATGCCTCCCCACTGCGGGAAGTAGATGAACATCACGGGCACCGTGCACGCGATGATCATCACCCCCATATACATGAGTCCGGTCTCCGTCGGGTACTTGGCCCCGCTGAAGAAAATGAACTGCGTCAGCATGGCGCCCACGCTGCCGCCGCCGCCGGTCATGCCGTTGACCAGCCCCATTGATCTCCGCGACACGAAGGGCACCACGCCGAAGGTGAGCCCCTCCGCGGCCTGCACGAAGAAGGAGAAGAGCAACATCACGGCCACCGACGCGGCGAAGGAGTAGTCCACGGCGCCGAGCGCGATACACAGGACGCCGCCGAGGGTCTGCACCACCCAGAGCCCCCAGAGCCTGCCGCGCATGCCGAACCGCTGCGAGAGCATCCCGGAGATGTGCCCGCCGCCCGGGCGGGTGACGAGGTTCGTCATCCCGAAGCTCGCAGCGATCAGCCCGGCCGTCGCCAGGCTGACGCCGAAGCGGTCGAAGAAGTACTCCGCGATGATGTTGTTGATGACGAGCTCCACGCCGAAGCAGTAGCCGTAGGTGAGGCCCAGGATCCAGGCGCGGTAGTTGCTCACCGCGTAGCGCAGCACCTTGCCGAAGCTGTCCTTGTGCATCTCACCGGTCTTGTGCAGGCTCCCATAGTTGCCGTCGGGCAGGTCCTGGCCGAACGCGAGGACGGCTATCGCCGACAACGTCTGCAGCATGCCCGGGACGAAGAAGGCGATACGCCAGGCCGTGAACGGCGCGCTACCGAACTTGAGGATGGCGGCGTACACCAGCGGCATGAGAAATTGCACGACACCGCCACCGAGGTTCCCCCACCCGCCGGCGAGGCCGTTGGCCAGCCCAACCACGGGCGGCGAGAACATGGAGCTCATCCAGAACTGCGCCGAGACGAAGGAGGCCAGCGAGATGCCCGTGAAGAAACGCGCGAGCAGGAACGATATCGGCGTCTGGATGATGGCGGTGCAGTATATCGCGGGGGTGGTGAGCAGTATTAGCGCCGCGGACGCGACGCGAGGCCCCACCAGGTCGCACGCCGTCCCCATGGCGAGGCGCGCAAACACGACGCCGGACACGGACGCGATCCCGGCGTTCCCGATATCCTTCCCCGTGAGGCCGATGGTGTCACGGATGAGCGGCATAAGCGGCGGCGCCGCGAAGGTGGAGAGGAAGCAGAAGAAGAATGAGCCCCACGCGAGGTGGAAGGCGGTCATGTGCGGCCTCGCCAAGGAGAAGAGCCAGAACTCGGTGGCCTGGTGGTCCGAGTCAACAGGCATCCTGAACTTGGACTTGGACGGCGCATCCACCTCCATGACCGCCGGCTTCGACTCGACCTCCATCTCTGAGTATCCCCTCACCTCTCTGGTGGATGGATACTGCTGCGTACAGAATGGTGGTGTTGGTGTGCAATGTACGGGCGGAAGCTGAGCTTATATAATGCGGCATGGAGGCTGCCGGTGAGGGGGCGACAGCGGTGGTAGCGCACGGCGTCGTGGTATTATGTCGAACTGATGGTTGGGGGCGGCGAGAGGGCGTCGAGAACGAATAAACATACTAGGTGAGCTCACGGCGCTAGTGTAAAGCCAGCAGCACGAGCACGGTTCGCAGCACCACAGCATCGCCACCACGGCTCAGGACTTCAGCAAGGGTTTTGTGCTGACCTGGTGGTATCACCATACTAGTATTAAATTCGGTAAGCACCTCTGACTTTTTTGCTTGCCCCCACCGTTGTTCTCACATATGCGCGTGTGTATGCCGCGCTCGTTGACCCACAGCTGTGGTATATCGTGGGGAGAACAGCCAGTATCGCCTTTTTATGTATCTCTATGTCCGAAAGATTCCTCCTATATACTCGATATCGGTACAGTCTGCCACAGTTCCACACCTGACACCACCCTGCACCCAGCCAAAAAATGAACGAAAATAACCACGAAGCGAAAGTAATTCACAAAATAAATGTCCAGGCGAAACTATTTTACAAAATAAGCCTTTCGAGTAGCGCCCAATACTTAGGTAGCTATGGTATGCTATGTAGCGCCTCAGGCCAAGGCGCTACTCGTTCTGCCAACGTGGCGGCTACGGCCCCACATTTGGTTGTGTAGCGCCTTAGCGTTAGGCGCTATGCTACATAGTGTAGCGCCTAGTACTAAGTCTTTAAACTAGGACTTAGAAATTTTCGGCCAAAATTTAACCAAAAATTTAATGTTTTCAGAAAAAATTAAAAAAATTCCAGTAATTCAAGTCTATATATATAAGCAATTGGGGAAAGTTTGAACCAATTTGGGTGGGTGAATTGAGAGAAACGTTGATTTGAATGTTCAGTTTCAATTTTTAGCCGAAAATTTAAATTTCCAGAAAAAATTGAAAAAATTCATGTAATTGAAGTCCATATATATAAGCAATCTAGAAAAGTTTCAATCAACTTGGATGGGTAGATTGAGAGAAATATTAATTTTAATGTCCAGTTTCAAAGTTTAGCTGAAAATTTAAAGTTTTCATAAAAATTGAAAAAAATCTGTAATTCAAATCCATATATATAAGCAATCTTAAAATTTTGGCCGAACATTTAAAGTCTTTAGGATTTTTTTAATTAATTCCACGTGGAAACTTTAATTTTTTATGGGGGTTGGCTAAGGTATTTGCTGTTGATCTACAAAAAAATAACACTTAAGGTGTAAACCTCTACAAATGTCTATGACCATGGATTGATGTATTGTGCCAAATGTTTGGTCTCACTATTAAAGGAACTGGGGATGTCGAAAAAATCTCTCAATCCACCCATCTAAATTGATTAAGACTTTTTAAGATTGTTTATATATATGGATTTGAACTACATAAATTTTCCAATTTTTATGAAAATTTAAATTGTTGGCTAAACTTTGAAACTGGACATTAAAATTAATGTTTCTCTCAATCCATCCATCCAAGTTGATTGAAACTTTTCCAGATTGCTTATATATATATGTGGACTTGAATTACATGAAGTTTTTCAAAATTTTCTGGAAATTTAAAATTTCAGCTAAAAATTGAAACTGAACATTCAAATCAATGTTTCTCTCAATTCACCCACCCAAATTGGTTCAAACTTTCCCCGATTGCTTATATATATGGACTTGATTTACTGGAATTTTTTCAATTTTTTCTGAAAACATTAATTTTATCAATTTTTTGGCCGAAAATTTCTAAATCCTATTGTAAAGCCTTAGCACTAGGCGCTACACTATGTAGCATAGCGCCTAACACTAAGACGCTACACAACCAAATGTGGGGCCCGTAGCCGCCACGTTGGCAGGACGAGTAGCGGCTTGGCCTGAGGCGCTACATAGCATACCATAGCGCCTAAGTGTTGGGCGCTATTGGAAAAGATTATTTTATAAAATAGTTTCGTCGAACGTTTATTTTATGAATTACTTTCATTTTATGGTTATTTTCGGTCAATTTTCCGCACCCAGCTCATCCTGGCTCACGTCCTGCACATGATTTCTATCCCATATGATCAGTCTATGCGTTCGTACGTACGTAGTATCATGCTTGATTAGCCAGAATGCCACATGATCAGTCTATCCCATAGGGATCACATACGGTATTAAGGTAATACTCTGACAGTCATTCTATCTGCTGCTTGCTAACCACACCTCTTTGGTCAGAATGTGTCGGAACCACGAAGAGTTCCCTGTAAAACGGCATAGACTCCGATACCCGGCCTCATCCTCTCTCACTTTGGGTTTCCATGAATACGGATTTACAGTTTGGACAATAAGGATGTGCAAAGTGGGATAGCACAAATTTTGTGTTATCCCACTTATCCCATTATCCCAATTTGTGCATCCCTAACGCTCTGACAGAACAACTACCGAATATCGGTATTGTAAATTCGAAAATTGTGTTAGCACTGCATTTTAACGGCAATCAACACATATCATCGTCATTCATAAAAAAAAACAAAGTTTGTCACTAACACACTTCAAACATAATTAATATATTTTAGTTCATACAAACAACCAAACATTTTTCATACTAACTTAGATCTAGATCTAGCCCTAAACTAACCAAAAGGGCTTCTGCCGCCGGCGCGCCGCCACACTACTTGGAGCTGCGCCGAAGTTCACGCAGGACGAGGCGTTGGCGGTGTTCCTCCTTCTCCAACAACTACACGCACACTTGATGCTCTGCGTCCTGGTCGGCATTCACCGTGTTGACAAAACGGACAATCGAATGGTGCCGCTTGTCGGCTCGTCGCTTGGAGCGCAGGGAGTTCCCCCGGATGCGCGCCATCAGCTCGTCATCGTTGGTAATGGCGGCGAGATCCTCGACGTCTTCGTCGATGGAGTCCTCGTTGGGGGAGGAGTACTCATTGTTGGAGGAGGCGAAGTACTACAATGCCGGTAGCGCCTCCTGGCCGTGCGGAGGAAGCGCCAAGGCCGACACCGCCAAGAGTTCCTGGAGGAGGTGCCAAGGCCAACACCGCCAACAGTTCACGGCGGATAGGAGTGAATAATTTCTTGCCAGAGCGGATCCTGTTCACGACACATGGGAGGGGGGGGGGGAGGGGGAGCTAACCCTAAATCCCCCGGTACCATTGATAAAGTGGTGGAGGAGGGAGATATAGTGCTCCCTAGGTATCTTTTCCCGGACGGCCTGATATGCGGGACCTGTTTAGGTCTTCAAAAGATCCAAACCCGCATATCGGTCAGAATTTTCTGTGTCAGGCAGGGTTATCCGGGATCTGCTAGAGATACTCTTATGCTCATTAAAGAGCATAACCAAACTATTCACCTACGCAGCCCATGCATGTTGATTAGATAATATTTGTTCATAGTTAATATTCGACTCAATAGGCTCCTTACCTATTTTGAAAACGGAATCTTTCTTGAATCTGTTTAAGCTGGGACGCGAGAAATTTAGGGTAGCACACGAGTTGACAGAGGTGAGCCAAAGAACTCTCTTTACCTCCTTGAAACATGATTTGACCCATTTTTTATAAATAAAGCCACATGGCTGAATTGATACAAAGTGAAGAGAAAAACACCTGAGAATATGCACTCTACACGACACACCCAAAACAACCGACTAGAGGTGAACCTACGCCTCCACTCGATCCGCAAAGCTATCGCTGGAGAGGGTGGCCTGGTCTCTCACTCCGGGCCGTGGAGCGCCACAACGAGAACCGGGACCAGAGACCACAAATTAACTTGTAAAGGGTAGGAGACCGTCGGGAACGCCCGGAGCCGAAGTCAACCATGATGGGAGCGAAGGCGGCATGCCGCGTCCTTCACCTTCGCCAACGGTTGTGTGCCTTCTCATATAAGGTATTCATATGATATTTCCAGCCTCTACGTATGCATATCTTTTTTGTTGACCCGAGAATTATTCTTGTGTGCTAGATCTGATAGATAGATATTGCTAGGATTTTGATTTATGAGAATGAAATGGTTTAGTGACATAGATTTATTGAAAATTTCAAGATTAAAGCTCACATCCCTACAATCTATTTGATGGATTTGGTAGGTAAATATTGCTATTTTTGTTTCTCATTCATGTAGGCTGTAGCTATTGTACAAAAGCTTTGGCGCAGACAATGTTAGCCATGCTTCTTTTTTCTTTAGAGATGTTTTTGTCATATAGAATATTTGTTGCAACCACTACCAACCATGCTTCTTACATTTTCACATATATTTCTATGGTTGATAATATTTGGTGTAACTACTCCGGTAATGCGCAATCATTGTATGTTGAAAAAACAATTCCCAAATAATGTACCAAGTCTAGTGCCAAGCGATTTAGCAGTGCACCTAAGTTAACTGAAGCATTGTGATAAGTCATCATAAACAAGTGACTCGATTCATGCTCTCATTTTTGCGGAACTTTTCTTTCAACAAATTCTGATATAACCGTGATAAGGTTTTCACATATATTTCTCTGGTAGATAATATTTGGTGAACTTCTTGATTTAGTTAGTATATGTGTTTCCATTCCAGAACTTTTATTTGGTTGAAACATTGCCTCATATTTCACATTTATCATATATGATGTGAAGAGGCATCCATGCTTCTCTTGTGCTTCTACATACTATTTCTTGTGCTCTATGATCATGAAATTTATGCTTCGATTAGTCCATACCTCCCAGACATTATACATTAACGATGCAATGAGTTATGTCATCACAGAATTGGCGGCAACCATGGTATCATCATTGTTTTCCCTAAGTCCGTAACGCTTCTCCTTTAGAGATTGTTCTCCGCGTTCCGTCATCTGGCTTATGCCCACCCCCCAAAACAATCCGACCCAACCCATAAGCTTTGGCTCCATCTGCTGACATAAGGTGTCAGCAGGTGCGTGGAGTCGGCTACTGGCATGTCTGGAGCCCAGTGAAGGAAGTCCTTCCCCTCCACACGGCATTATCTTAGGAGATCTTTTGATGCTTTTCCTAATTGGTTACATTAGTCGACAACCCGTGCGTCCACACGGGCTTTATTGGACATTTAGTGGATATTTCAAGTGCATATATAGATCCTTTGCGTCTCTCGTATGGAACTATTTGAGGTTTAAATTCTAATCTAAATATAATCAAAAGGGTATTTTATTTTACACCGATTGGGGGACATACTTTTTCTCTAGATTTTCAATTATTTTTTGTTTGAAAGTGCAGCATCATGTACACATTTGTATATAAAAATATTTTACCTGGATATTTTATTCTATAGATGAGGATTGCATGCTCTTAAATTCTAGATAACACAATTTTTGAAAGAAAAAGTAATCATGTTATACATTGTAAATATTTGCAAATAAGACAATTTTACTCCGTTTTTGAATTTACTCATAAGTATGGAACTATGTATTAATATAGGAATAAAGTTGCATTATGTAGTATTCCACATGAATAATCTTGTTTTATGAGGACAAACTTGCCGTGTGGAATTTTCAAACTGGTATTATTTCTGCAGCAACGGTTAAGAATGGTACATTTTTTTGGGGAAAAACAACATAAACATCTTGACATGAATTGCACACTGCATTGTGTTAAAACTTCCGTTGCTCTAGCTATGGATATTTCAAAATTAATAATGTATTAATAAGTATCTCCAATATTTCTTAGTGGTATTTGTACGATAGTGCACACTTGTTTATTGCACAAACATTTCTCACACATAATATTACCAAGTTTGTAGATATATGAACATACCTACATTATTACCTTGTTTATAGCTATAATTAAGAATATCGGTGGCTAAAGATTGCACTATCTCTATTCAATAAGAAGCCTAGTGAGGACACAATAATTCATGTAACATTTTGCAATGCTTGTAAGTCGACGTTAATTATAAAGTACACTCAAGACTAAATATTTGTATGTGGATATTTTGTAGAAATACATAAGAGTAAATTTACGAAAAATAAGTTTTCTATGTGTGATATAAATCTCATGCCACTGCCTACTTTGACACACCATACATGTATATACATATTTTTCTAATATATGAAAGTGGTTTATGGAATAGAGACTTGTTTCCAGAAAAAAATCTATCGGCATTCGTTTTGCATTTTAAAGTTACACACAAACAAAATGTTACATCGTTCTAGATATCTTGCTATTTCATCAGCTAAATAAGTCAGAAGAACCAAAATTATGGAGAAAAATATATGATCAACTTCTAAAAAAATACATAAAAACACAATGACCAAATGAAATCTGCATCAGTACACCCGTCAAGGTACAAAACTCCGCAATTTTGGTTATAAAGAGTTAAATTGTAGAAATGTCACCAACATAATTTTATAAATTTTATTTTTATAGGTGCCCTAGTTTTTCTCTACTAAATGAATTAATCAAACCACAATTTTCGTCTCCTAAAAAACCATGAATTAATCAAACCACAATTCTCTTGAAAGAATTCAAAGGAAAACCTGCATAATCAATATGTGATTCCTATATCTGAAAATCGTATGAAGGTGATGTCCTACCCCGTGTCCTAGAAACATCATCTCCATGGTCAAGCGATTTTTAGGTTCAGTGTTTTCCATAAAGGATTATGAGAGACATGCACAGATTATTAGCATATAGTACAAAGAAAGAGGATAAATCTTAGACAAACACCTATACCATCAGATATGTGTCTTCTGTAAATGTATACACTTTAGAGATATGATAATCATAAATTTATAAATTTTCGTTTCATTTTTTGTGCCCCGAATTTTAGTTTTATTTGTGCCCTAGCTTTTCTCCTTAACTCAATCAACCAAACAATAAACTCCGTCCCCTACATTAACCATAATATCTTTCATGATGAATCAAATCAAAATCAGCAGCCTAGAAAGAACTTCAAAAGAAAAACTGAATAATAATAAAAAGTTAAGGTGGAATATAATCAATATCTGATTCTTACCTGAAACCCGTATGAACCTGCTGTCCCACCCGGTCTCCTATGTCGAAATTATCAAGGAGATTTTGAATTTTTGGTTCAGTTTTACTATAATGCATGGTGTTAGGCAGTGGCATGCACGGATTAGTAGCAAAACCTATTTCTATATAGAGAAAGGATAAATGTACTGCTTAGACGAAAACCTATTCCATCAGCCATCAGTTCTCCATCGATCCCATCCCATCGACATATATATATATATATATACTAGCAAAATGCCCGTGCGTTGCTACGGGAATACAGTGAGGAAGATCTCCAAGTACATAGCGACAAAGGCCTAAAGTTCTTCTCCCACGTCGTGCCTCTCCCTTGACCACAATGTGATTCACCGATCCGTGGGCTCTGCCAGCTATATATATGTGAGCAGCCTTAAGTTTCAAGATCAAAGGTTTGTCGTTGAGAACTTGGGGGCTTCCTCTGAGTGGGCGCCTCCTCCCTTGTAGTATCTCAAGCTCCCTGCCCGACCGCTTCCCCCTCCCTTGCGTGGACGTTGCCACGATCTCTTTGGATCGAATAGTTCAACTCTCTAACGATAGCAATACATGAGTCTCGACATAATGGCTTCGGGGCCTATGTCTTTTGATTTTTCTCGAATTGTGGATATAATACATATTTTTCTGCTTTGAACCGCAAAATTTAGATAATTTGAAATATTATCTATCCATAACATATGCATAAAAAATATTAATTATCGGTTGAATGAAAAAAACAACAATTATGCTCTAACGATCAGAAAATCTACTGCAAACTATTAGGAGGAAAGGCATTCTAACTATCCTGATAAAGCATATGTAATTAGACTTCACTCGTATCAATACCAAGACATTTATACGGAGTACAAAGGTAAACTGCAGCTCTGTTTTTTTCTAAATTTCTCTCTCATAGTCTCACTTTCTCACTCTCAGTCTCTCACCTACTCTGTCTCAATTTCCCCACCCATCCGAGCCTCCCATGGTCGCTATCTCCTCCACCCAGCACTTTCTCCACCTATGGTCGCCCCCAGCAGCACTTCCTCCACTCCGTCGTACCTCCACCGGTGCACCTTCCCTACTCCACCGTGCAGCCCCGCACGGCCCCTCCCTTGCCCAGCCATGGCTTCACTGTTGCCAGGCCATGGGCGGCGCAGCCCTACCGGGGATCGACTCCGGCATCTGCTACCGCTGCGTTGCTCGCGGCTCAGGCTCGTCGGGCTGATCTTCCACCCCCCCACCCCCTCCTCTCCTCTCCATAGCCTGATTTTGGTCGCCGCCATTGATTTTTTTTTCTCCTCGGCGCCGACGTGTCCGGCCACAATGGGCAGTGTACTGGCGCTGCTCAGGTCTTCGATCTCCGGCGAGCCACCTCGCAGGCTCCTCCGTGATCCCTCGGCTAGGAGCACCTCCGCGGCAACCTGTCGTCGATACCGGCAAGGTGCGAGGAGGCGGGGCGAGCTGTGCGCGAGGCGCCTCCGCGGCTGACGACGGCGCGTCCATGACCGACGATTGTGTCTACACGTGGATGAGAAATTGTCTAGAGACATGAGACCATTTGAGTTCTGATATGCAAGCCTGAATGTCTTCTTCGTCCTTAAGAAACATCAAATCAAGGTTGAGAATTTTCGTCCTGTACTTGAAGTTCATCTATTAGTTCGTCTTCTTATTTATGCCTGTAGTCTGAGCACATAATTTTTTTGGCTGCACTGACCTTGCCTACTTGGTTGGTTAGTTTCTTTTCATTACTACCAATTGGGTCAATTTGCTGTAATGTATGTGCGGACAAACCAATCTGACTTAAAGTGTTGACTTATATCTTGCAGTAGATTGATACATTTAACTGCTAATGTGATTGTGGATTTCTTCAACGAATTAGGAGACCAATCAGATAAGAAAAGACTTATATGTATGGGAGAATACTAAGAATCAGGTATGCATCATAGCTCAAGCATAAGAAAGATTTCAATCTGCATTAGCAATGCCATTTTTGTTTGTGCAGTTGATTCCATAAAGGCGCCACCTATTTTGTATTATTGTTGTCGAGTATGTTGTGAACAAGGTCTGTTACTGAATGTGATTATGGAGCTGCCATGCTGACTTTGGTTGTCAGGTATTCAACATAGCTCAAGCATAATAAATATTTCAATACGCATTAGCAGTATGTTTCCTTTTGTTTCTATTGAATTACATGCAAGGCCTGCAGTTTATATTGATATTGTTCATTTGGTTGGGACACTGTCTACTTCAGTTTATTAGCTATTGCACTAAACATGCACTAAGGTATTTTCTTATAGGACTGCAGGTTAGATAACATGTCTTATTTATTGAGTTCACTGATCCTACTTTAAAAAAAAATCTGTTATCACAAATATCTCACGTGTAAACACAAAATGCACATAAATATCCATATAATATAAAATTCAAATATGTTTGCAAGCATTACGTTTCGAAAAGTGCCACTAATGCGAAGTATGTAATGATCATATAAATTTGGTCTAGCGGGTTCAACTACTAAGCACTTCCTTGTAGACTATGTTTAGCGTTGTCGTTACTAAGGACTCAGTTCTCTTTCGCTTCGTTGAATTCTTGGTCTTCTCCTTTCCCTTGTCCTTGATGGCGAGAATCTTGATGTTACTCTTTGCAGTGGCTCGTGACAATGCGACATATAGCTGACCATGAGAAAACACCGGCTCCGGTAGGTACACGCCGACAATCGGGATGGTCTGCCCTTGCGCCTTGTTGATCGTCATGGCAAAGCTGAGCCTTATCGGGAACTGCTTCCTCTTGAATTTGAACGGAAACATGTCACCATCAGATGGGCATAGAGGTATCCGAGGAAGAAACACCCTCTTCCCTGCGTGTTGTCCCACCACGATCTCCGCGTCGATGGCATTCCTCTGAAACCCACGGATCACGAGCCTCGTGCCGTTACACAGTCCGTTAGCCGGGTCAATGTTCCTCAACAGTATAACGGGGCAGTTTATCTTCACTTTAGCGTATGGGGGGGGGGGGGGGGGGGGGGGCATACCATTAGGAGTGAGCGAGTTAAGAAACTCCTGAGCGTAGTAGCCATGTGGATCGTCCTCCGCACTATCGAAGCTATGGTATATCATCTCCTCGCCTTGAAAATGCTCAATCATGCGCATGTTTATTCCATCGACGTTGTCGTTCTTTGTCGATAGGATTGCTCGAGAAGTCATGTAATTCGGATTGTCCATGTTGTGGTCTAAGAGCAACTCCAGCCGTCCCCCCGAGAGCCCCCCAGGACCCCCTTTTTGATGCCGGCGGCCCGTTTTTCCCGTAGTCGCCCCCCAGCGCCACCCAAGGCCTCTTTTTTCGCCGGATTTGGCCCAATTTTTATCCGGCGTCCCAGGCCGAACCCAGCGCGCCAGGTTCGGCCTGGGGACGCCGGCGAAAGGGAAAATGGCGCAAAACGGCGCGGAACCGAGGGAAACCGCGCGAAAGCTCCGGCGGGCCCGCCCTGTCAGCGGCACAACCGCTTCGTCGTCCTCATCGCCTCGCCTTCCGCGTCGCATTACTGCTCTGCCGCCGGTCAGTCGAACCGCCGTCGAGTCAAATCGGCCACGCGGCGGAGTTAGGCGCGCTGCAGTTACTGCCCTGTCCTCTCCCCGCCGGTATTTATTTACTGCCCCTCCTCTCACAGCGAGCACGCCCCCGCCGAGCACGAACACATCCTCGCCGAGCACGAACACCCAAACCCCTCGCACACACACCGGAATGGATCCAGCAAGCGGCGCGACAGCCAACGGCTTCGGCCGGAACTGGCTCCAGGACCGGGAGGCGCGCCTGCTGCACGAGGCGGGCTACCCATGCCCGCCCGGCATGAGGCTCCCCGGAACCTGGCAGCTCAGCCAGATGGGGTTCCCGGTCCCCCCCACCCCCACCGGCGATGAGCGGCTGGCGGAGATCTACGCCGCCCGCGAGCGGCTGACGGAGGAGGAGCAGGCGGATCCCGTCTGGGATCCGGAGAACAACATGACCTGGAACACGTTCTTCTCCGACCGCCGCCAGCGTCAGCTCAACGACTACCCCGGCCCGGCGGCCCACGCGCCCAAGCGCAACAACAGCGACGGCCGGAAGAAGTGGTGGGGCATGCCCGGCCGCTCGCTGGCGTACGTCCTCGACGCGCCTTCAGGGCCCGTCGGCGGCGCGCCAAGGATGGACGCCGCGGAGGATGTCCTTCTCGTCGTCCTCCTCTTCCGACGCCGCCCGCTCCTCTTCGGACGCCGCCCGCTCGATGCCGTTCGCCCGCGTCAAGGAGGAGCCGGCGGACGAGCCCTCAAGAAGGAGCGGCTCCCGCGGCATCGTCATCAGGGAGCCCGGCACCGGCGGGAGCTCCTCCCGCCTGCTGACGCCGAAGAAGGAGCCCGGCACCGGCGGCCGCGCCCTCAAGAAGGCCTTCAAGAGGAAGGCCGTCGTGAAGGAGGAGGCCTACGACGAGGAGGAGGCCGTGCGGGCCGCCATAGCGGCCAGCCTCAACGACGTCCCTCCGGCACCGGTGGACTTCGCGCTGGAATGGTCGGCCCGCGACTACGAGCGGGAGGAGGAGGAGCGCCAGAAGGAGCTCCTCGCGCGCTATGAGCGCCGCCGCCGTCGACGCACCGGGGCGGATTACGTCGTGCTGGACGACAGCGACGAGGACGGCACCGGCACCGGCACCGGCGGGAGCTCCTCCCGCCTGCTGACGCCGAAGGAGGAGCCCGGCACCGGCGGCGACGGCGCTGGGTGCAGTGCTCCTGCTCCTCCTCCGACCGGTGGCGACTCCGACGACTCCGACGACGGGGACTACACGCGGCTCTACCGCCACTTCGGCATGTAGACGCCGCGCTGCCGTTTTTTAATTTTTTTATGCTTTCTTTAATCTTGTTCGAACAAATATCGTTAAGTTTGAACAAATATCGTCTATGTTTGAACAAATTTCGCGTAAGTTCGTCGAACAAATTTTTC
Organism: Puccinellia tenuiflora; assembly: GCA_012064385.1. Classification (NCBI taxonomy): domain Eukaryota; kingdom Viridiplantae; phylum Streptophyta; class Magnoliopsida; order Poales; family Poaceae; genus Puccinellia; species Puccinellia tenuiflora. The sequence goes on from QRDG01000316.1 coordinate 447,170, forward strand.
TGTAAATAATTCTATCGATCGGCCTGGGGGCCGCGGCTGGGAATCGGCCCGCCCCCAGGCCGTTTTTTTCCGCCGGCGCCCCCCCCCCCAGCAGGCCCAAAAAAACGCCGGCAATTCGGCCTGGGGGGCCAACGGCTGGAGTTGCTCTAAGGCAGGAAACACATGGTCGATCAGCTTCTCTATGTCAGCCACGTCGTCGTCGCCCGTAGATGGCACGCATATATCTTCGGGTAGCGAGATGTTTCCTTCCTCGTCAGTTTTCTCGTTGCCATTACCTATCCTTAGCAGGTAATCCACAAACCATCGGTCGTTTTGTGCCCTCATGTTGGTGACGAGCTTTAGCTGGCGCATGCCCTTCCATAGGTTCGAACTTCGTAGGGTCGCGTCGATTATCTGACCCCGTGACCCTTTCCTCACTACCGGAAGCACCTGTCTGAAGTCTCCACCGAATACGGCGGTCTTTCCCCCGAAAGGTCGTTTTCGGCGGTGTCGGCAATCCGTGATGTCGCGCATGCTTTTGTCTAGCGCCTCAATCGCTTGTCGTTTCGTCATGGTGGCCTCATCCCATAGTATGAGTTTAGCTATGTTGAGGAACTTGGCTGTCCCACTCTGCTTACCGAAGGTACATGACGACCCTTCTTCAATATTAAGTGGGATCTTGAACCTCGAGTGGGCTGTCCTGCCTCCAGGCATGATGGACGCGGCGACACCCAACGTTGCTGTGGCCACAGCGATATTTCCCTCTCCATGAACTCTAGCGAGTAGTGCCCTGTAAAGGTAGGTCTTCCCAGTGCCTCCCGGGCCATCGACGAAGAATACGCCCCCATTGCCATCATCAACTGCCTTTAGTATTTCGTCGTAGGCGAGCCTCTGCTCGGGGTTTAGTAAGGTCGCAAGAGAAGCGTCTTCCTCGTCAACCTTTATATTGGTTTCCTCGATTACCTCCCTGAACTCGCCTCTAGTGTTGTCATATGTCTTGTCGATTTGCGGAAGAGGGAATTTCGTTATGTCTTTTCCAATGGATTCTAGCATGCCCCTGATATCAAGCAACACCATCTGTTCCACCTCTTTTGGACACGTGTGGTGCCTCCGATAGTCGTCAGACATCGCCTCAAGGTGTCGATCCCAAAGACCGCGTACATCACTGGGCTCACAAAATACCAAGATCGTTGCGAAGAGCCTCCTGAGTGAGGCTGGCATGGCGAACTGCGCCGACTCAGTAAGACACTCGTCTAGCGTGTTGTCAGCCTCGATTAGACCCTTCCTCTCTGCAGCCTCCCGAAATGTATCACATAGCACACCGTCCACGGTTTTCAGGTCTTCGAAGGACTTTGATCCTGGTACATGGTTTAGAAGCACCCTCAGAAAGTACCGTTCCCCCTCGGCAGGATTGGCTGACACGATCCGACCTACTTGGTGAAACTTTTCCCTTGGTTTCTAGTACTTTCGGGGTTGCCATGTGAAACTTCCTGGGAAATCCCTATAGAGAATATCGCGAGCCCACTCGTGCTTCTGGTTAGCCATGAAATACTCTGTTAGCATGGTTGCGTTTTCCTGAGCGGCGATGTCTTCCAGGTTGTCTCCCGCTTTGAAAGTGACCCTTTGCATATTTGGCAGATGAAGCGGTAGCTGTAGTACGGACGGGTGCATCTCAGAAAGGTTGAATCCGAATATCCTCCACATGGCTTCGGGTGGCGTAACCCACCTTGCGTTAATGAATCTCTTGATCTCGTCTATGTTACCATCAGCATCTGGCTTCTCGATGTTGAATGAAGTCTGATCGTGGCCCTTGTATATGTACTTATATAGGTACTTGACGGCCTTTATACTCGAGCACACCTCCACGTTGATGTGGCAGTTGAACATTCGCAAGAGGTAAGGGTTGTAAGGCACAACCCATCTATTGTCAAGCGTCTGACCTCGGACCTTTGCGGAACGGCCCCCGTTCCGTCTCCGATAAATAGGGTATGAATCCTTCCCCTGTACGGTGGTCTCGTTGAATGTTCTTGGGTACCTACACTTGCATGCACACGTTGTTTGGCTTGAGGACACTGCATGGGCCGTGCATCATATGCTTCACGACCATGTCATATAGCTCCGGGTACTTATTCTTGTCCGGGAGCTCGGCGGATATGACGCGATCGTACTGCTCTGGCACAACGAGCTTATATTTGGAGTCCATGATCAACAGGAAATGGGCATGTGGGAGGCCCCTCTTCTGGAACTCGACCACGTAGACCCACGCCTTCACAACGCCCAGGATGTGTTTCTTGGTCAGCATATCTTTCATCGTCTCCAGCTTGGCTTTAAACACCCGGGCCACAATATCTGGCCGATCCTGCGCGGTTTGGCCTGGAAGCAACGCATCCTGTATCTCCTGCCAGTTTGGGTTGCAGGTCATTGTCAGGAAGATGTCAGGCTTGCCGTACGTCTGCACCAATGCCATGGCGTCCATATGCCTCCGCTTCATGTCTCGGAAGCCTCCCTGGAAATTCCAGGGGAGAACAATCCTTGTGCCAATAGCGCTTGCTCTAGTCTCTCCGGCTGTGATGCTATCGACAACGCCTTTATATAGATCAGCACGTAGCTCCGGCTGGTGTTTCCTGATCCAATTCAACCTGCATCCCTCGATCTTTATGTACATGTCCACCCCCACTGCTGGAACAAGCGCCCTCCATGTAGTATTGGGTTGAATATAGCAGGACGCGTCTGTAGTCGGTGACAATAGTAGTCCCTGATAGAGACACATAAACGGCCACCCCCCTCTGTGTGAAGGACAACAAAAATAAGGTTATGCAACATACGAGAAGGATAGATAATAAAATGTAGAGGTATCTCAAATATCCGAACCTGAATCGTCGTCACGCTCCGCTCTCGGTAGTTGCGTAATGTCCCAAGACTTATTATGTTTAGGGATATTCGGATGACAACCGAGCTCCCCTTCGGGAAGAAGAGCGGGTACGAGAGCGGGTCATAGCATCCTTGTGTGGCATTTATACTGTGCCTCTCGTTGTTGTTACCGTAGAGGGTAATGCTGCGCTTGAACCTCTTTGCTAGGTCGCTGCCCTCGACCCAGATCGCAGCCACCTCAGACGACAACGGTGTGTTGTATCTTCGTTGATCTAGCTTCTTGTCGGTGTTCAGTTCTATACGGTAGTTCTCGAGGTTATCCTTATGTTCGCCCAAACTCCTAAACTGCTCGGAGTATGGGTTTCCCCTCAGTATTTCGACAACCTTACGAACGACCTCCTGGTCTAGTTCCTTGGTAGCTTCCTTGCGATGGATCAGGCTAGGATCATCGTCGTAGAAGTAGAGCTGTAGATGTTCCGGGCGAGAGCCTGGCCCAAACGAATGCACGTTGTGGTACATCGAGCCACACGCACGGAATGTGTACGTCCCGGACCTCATGTTCGTGCAGTCGTTGTCGAGAGTGACGCCTAAGGTTGTGAAGGAGAAGTGGCCGTTGAAAAATCGGATGCTCTCTCGAAAATGTCGACTGTCCGCATCCGCGCTAGACCATAGCCTCACCAGCTCCGGGATAGGCACTTGTTCAGCCAGTTCGATTTGTCCATTGCGACAACTTAAACCAGGGGTCTCATGCTCAAACTTCTTGGCATGGCAGTGATCGCAGTCGGGGACTTGCTCCAGGATGTGTGTGTTATCTGGAAGGTTTGAGTACACAAAGTCAAAAGGATCGATAGAGCCCTCGTCCGATGAGTCTATCCGTGTATTCAGGTCCATGTCATCAGCATCAAAACCTACATTCATAGGATGTCACATCATTATGTTCATACATTCGACTCGTAACAGAGAGGGTTGATGTAAAGCCTGACATACGTACCTTCACGGGCATACATGCAGCACTCCTCGTCCATGAGGTTGTCGGGGATGGTATTCTCGTCCATGATACCGCTAATGAAGGCGTCCATGTCGCCTACAACATTCTAGATTTGATAAGTACAATGCTTTAATGCTTCATGACATAATAATTAAATAAAGGAAGTAAAGATAGCTATGTTACCGTCGGTTCTGATGGTATACTCCGGAGCGCTCGTTGAAGTGTATGTGGGAGGTGAAGCAGTTCCCCCTTTGACGGGTGATCCATAAGTTCTTATCGTTGGCAAAGTTGCTATATTTGGACATGGCATCGCGATGGATTGAGCGCACGGAGTGTTCCTCTTAGCTGCAGCTTTTGCCTTGCGCTGAGCTAGCAGTTTTGCCCTCTCCTCTTCCGATTTGTTTTGCTTAGATGTACGTCGTCGTGCATTCTCTTGTTGTCTTTCTTCTGTGGATAAATTTTGCCGATTAGCCCTTCGTTGTAGGTTCCTTTCATCTTGTGTTTTCTTTTGCCAAGCTGCTCTTCTACGTGCATTAATCTCCTCCTTTTTCTCGGCCGTCAAACTATTTCGCCGAGCTCTATCACGTTCACGTCTTGCTTGTTTTCTATCTTCTAAAATGTTTGAAATTTGTTGCCTTTGCTCTGCCATTAGCAACCAGGACTATTCTAGCTGAAGTAATAGACAATATCAGAGAAGAAAATTAGTTAACAACACTTCCCAGAGATTTGGTTTTACTATCAACCTGGTACATAATCAAATGATGATGCACTTATCAGGATTGAAAAAAAAATTCATCAAAGTCATTCAACAGGAGCATTGTGAATTGTATTCATGGTTAGTTTCATGATTTGGCAGAACTACTCCGAACCTACTTTCTAAGAAGCATGGGTATTTTGCTCCTATCTGGGAAACATCAGTGCATTTGCTATATTTTACACACTTCAGTGATATTACCATTATCTTTTGCTTATACCTTGGGTGCAGCACGGGCGGACGGACGGAGTACTGGCGAGGTTGGCAGATCGGCAAGACGGCAGCGATGGAAAATTTTGGTGGTCTGGTCAATGCACGGGCGGACGGACGGAGTACTGGCGAGGTTGGCAGATCGGCAAGACGGCAGCGATGGAAAATTTTGGTGGTCTGGTCAATGTAGTCTTGTCCTTTTTAAGTGTTTGCATAGGTCTGTGATGAGCATTGCATCTGGCTCGGAGTAGGATTGCATCTGGCGTATGCGTACCGATTAGCGCTCGGTACCCGGCTCGGCCGGCCTCTGGTCACGTGGGCCAAATCGAATTAACAGTTAACAGGCCTGTGCGTGTTCGGAAACGGTAGTGGGCCAAATCGAATTAACAGGCCTGAGCGTGTTTGGAAAAGGTAGCCACGTATTAACAGGCCCGAGCGTGTTTGGAAACGGTAGCCACGTATACACACTTCAGTGATATTACCATTATCTTTTGCTTATACCTTGGGTGCAGCACGGGCGGACGGACGGAGTACTGGCGAGGTTGGCAGATCGGCAAGACGGCAGCGATGGAAAATTTTGGTGGTCTGGTCAATGTAGTCTTGTCCTTTTTAAGTGTTTGCATAGGTCTGTGATGAGCAAAGTTATGATTGGAGTAGGATTGCATCTGGCGTACGCGTACCGATTAGCGCTCGGTACCCGGCTCGGCCGGCCTCTGGTCACGTGGGCCAAATCGAATTAACAGTTAACAGGTCTGTGCGTGTTCGGAAACGGTAGTGGGCCAAATCGAATTAACATGCCCGAGCGTGTTTGGAAACGGTAGCCACGTATTAACATGCCCGAGCGTGTTTGGAAACGGTAGCCACGCACAACGTACGAACGACCTCCTATCCCCATATTATAGTTATATATATATATATATATATATATATATATATATATATATATATATAGGGACGCGCTATTTGACACCCAGGGAGTAGAATAGTTATTCTACACCCACCCTCTATCTTTTCAACCGCATATGATTTTTACGTGACGTAAATTTTGTCTTATGTATTAAGTCAAGGAGAACGTAATAAAAAATATAAACGACAAAAAAATATATTTACGTGATGTTGCAAAAAATACGACAAAAATACATGTATTTATGTTATTTTTATGACTTTTACATCATTTTAACTCAATTTTTATGTCGGTTTTTTCTATTATGAGTCAACATGACGTAAATATTTACATATGTAACATAATTTATATTGATATAACAACGTAAAAAATGGTGGGTGTAAAATAAGTTATTCTGCACCCTGGGTGTCGAATAGGGTCTATATATATATATATATATATATATGACATATTCATACTACACCCGGGTGTAGCTACACCCACATATGTTTCTTATGATTTATAAGGTATCTATCATACCGGAGAGTACGTACATGTAGTATGTACTATATATGATTATTTAGGAGGCATATATACTACTTTATAGGTAGTATGTACAATTTTTTCATATAATCATTTTTTACGTACAAATATGACGGTATTTTTAATATAGTGCAAACTACATACCCACTTACAATTTTTTTCATATAAGTTGGTATGAAGTATCTTAGATATAGTATATGAACATACTCAAACCGATAAAGTATCACAAATACTTCCGTATGGCAGTATTTAGACATGGGTGTAGCTACACCCGGGAGTAGGAAGCATTTTCCCTATATATATATATATATATATATATATATATATATATATATATATATATGGGACGCGCTATTTGACTCACAGGGAGTAGAATAGTTATTCTACACCCACCCTCTATCTTCACAACCGCATATGATTTTTATGTCACGTAAATTTTGCCTTATGTATTGAGTCAAGGAGAACGTAAGAAAAAATATAAATGACAAAAAAAAAATATTTACGTGACGTTGCAAAAATACGACAAAAATACACTTATTTATGTTGTTTTTATGACTTTTACGTCATTTTAACTCATTTTTTATGTCGATTTTTTCTATTATGGGTCAACATGACGTAAATATTTACGTATGTAACATAATTTATTGATGTAACAACGTAAAAAAATTGTGGGTGCAAAATAAGTTATTCTGCATCCTGGGTGTCAAATAGGATTTATATATATATATATATATATATATATATATATATTTTTTTTTTTTTTGATAAAGGGCTTTCATCGACATATGCGTGTGCCTACATGAACACGCATGGGAAACATGTGATGCGCGTACGCGTATTCATGCTGGCGGACATGTGGAGCATGTCGTACTGCTGCTGCTGAGTAGCGGCTAGCTGCCAATCAAAAGAAGATAGCAATAACATAACTATGCATGGAACAGATCAATCTGATTCCTCCGTCCTTGCTCATGTATCCCTGAAGCTTGAAAGACAAAAACGAAAAGATCTTTTTTTCAAGCTCGATGCATAGCGCTCTATATGATCGTCAACTCTACCGGCCTGTGAGATGGCATAAAAAAAAAAACTCTACCTGTGAGATTGCTCTCGCGGGGCCTAGCCGGCCGGCAGGGAATCAGCAATGGCGGTGAAGTGCAAGAGATCGACGTTCGGATTGATCAGTTCGGTGGTGCGGCAAGATTGGCGGCGGCGTGATGGAATTTGCGGCCGGTTTTTTTGTTTTTCTTTTGCCGAGACGCCTCAAAGAGTTTGCTAAATATGCGTATATGTGGAGAGGTGGGACAACGGGCGAGGGACTCCTTGGGTCCTTAGACTGATCCGATGGCTGTAGATAACTAATAAGGAGATCGGATGGACAATATGCTTAGTTTCCGTTGATTACTAATAAGGAGATCGGATGGACAATATGCTTAGTTTCCGATGATTAACGTGGAGTCTCGTACGGTGCCTCCAATTAATTAGTAAATCTATACCTAATAATAAAAGCAATAAGACTTCCGCGGTTTGGTTTGGTACGTCACATGAATTACCCCTGAAATTATAGATAATTACCCACCACTGCCACCCGTAAATCAGAAAAATGATTCGTCGGTCGATCCGTCTTTTTCTTCTTTTCTTCGCATGTCCGTCCATCACGAGTGATCCGTTAGTTTACTTCTCCCGATCGATCGCTGGTTAGTTTCCTTCTCCCGATCGATCGCTGGTTGTTTCCTACTAGGACGTGCGCGCGTCATGATCCTCCCCAATTCCCAGCTCCAATCCGATCCAATCTCCTCCACCTGTTGCACGTCAATCACATCCTACTTATACTTGTGCCCGCGTCAATCTATCCCTCCGTTCTAATTTTTTCCTTCTTCTCGATTCGATTGGAATTTGTTCAGCACCAGCCGGCCTCGGCTCGATGGCGTCCAAGCGGATTTCAGGGAGACAACCTGGGTCGATGGCTTGGAGGCATGCACGGGGTAGCAACGCACATATATACCTCCTCCTAAGCCTTCACGATAATACCACAGGGAAGACGATAGATCAATTCGGGGCGGTCTGTCTTCAACGGCATCATGACAGGGGAAACACGGATGCAACATTGACCCAGAGCTTGAGTCATGGCAGGCCAAGCGTCGCCGGTGCGTGCCCTGGAAAGGCGGGACTAGGCCAGGGCGCCCATCCAAGCCCTACTGCGGATGCGCTGAACCGGGATGCAAGCATGACCACGGCAGGACGAGCACGACGCAGCTCGCGCGCTGGTCGAAGATAGAAATAGGACAGCGCCAGCGGCAGGAAACAACGCGCAACTCAACAGTCAATAGGATGGCCGATTACTGTCGAGACAGTCTCCACGCCGCGCTCTCCGAGGAGATGCTCACAGAGCCAACCCTAACGACCTGATGACCTCCCTAGATTCCAAGAAGCAGTGCGAGAAGGCCTTTCTGGACTGTTTCTTCCCTCGACGCCAATGTCGCGGTGGCACCGGACACGATGGTTGACACGGTATTCTGCCCGTCGCACGTCATCATCGACAAAGGTGTGTATTGTTTGTGATCAACTCCGCATCAAAAGTTTGGAAGAAACTCCTGCACATGGAGTAGCTGGTGGAACTAGCGATGGTTCTACAAACTCGAAGGTTGTCTGTAGTCCTGTTTGTGGGATCATCACAGAGGAAGAACTCATTTAACAATATCAAGCTGCCATCCGTATGTGCCTAAATTATGCACAACTGATTCACGGTCCTTTGATTTTTAGAAATCGCAAATAATTTGTTGGCATTTACTACCCTGTAAGGATGTAATGTTTTCATTCCCGCATGCAATTTGTTGGCAGGACTAGCTCGTCCGAAAGAATAAAAGAGTGGCCAAAGAGCGTATAGTTGTGTCCTGGTTTGTATGCGTGCGTACTTTGAACTATGTCATAGTTAAAACTAATACTGCTAATTAAACATGTATACCTCCTTTCTGAATTGATTTTACCTCTGTCTAACAAGGGTGAGAAATACGGATGAAGGAAAATATTTGAGAGCAGCAATTGGCTATACAATCCAGGGAGGAAACTGGCTTGGCATCTACGAAAAATCATGGCAAAGGTAAGCTAGGACTCTTTCAGTTGGTCTCCATGTTCTTATGATCTGGATTGATTAGTTTTCTCATATTTCCGAAATTGATAATGTCAAGCTCTAGCTATTTTATTGAGTAAAATCAATCAGTTTCCCCCAAATACATATGTGATAAGGGTTCTCAAAATAGGTTGATCCGTATATGTATATGCACAAATTATTTGTTTAACAACTTTACTAATAATGATCACTCACTATCAGAATTTTGCTTTGGGTTGGAAATATGGAGAGAGAACGCGTGATCGCGATGGTACCTGAGCAAGCAAAAATCTCGAAGGTTGTGGTTCACTTATTTTAAATCTACGAGTTCTTTCTTTTCTACATGAATTTATATATCTTTATGCACTCAGATTTATGTTGTGTGATTCTTCCTCCCAAAATTTCGTACGTATGTGGTTCGTTCGTCCGTCCGCGTTGGTTCGTACGTCGTCCAATCTGCTCCTTCGCTTGCACGCCACGGTGGCCACCCAACCGATAGGCAGACGTGTGTTCGTCTCCGTTTCCTCCTCAAGTCCTCATCTCCCCACCTCTACGAGCGTCTACAAATTATTACTCATCTCCCCGTGTCAATCCAATCTCGCGTCGTGGCCCTCCCGCAAGCCCTCCCACAATTTCGTCGATTAGGCAGCTCCGAATCGAGTCGAACGAGCCATCATCGACCTGCTCGAGGGAAGAGTGACATTGCTGAAGCCTGAAGGCATATCGAAACCAAGGAAATCGGCGGGCAGGGGATGGACCACGCTCAGTTTGCCTCCGCCGCCCAAATCGTCGTTCATCCCGCTGTTGAGAACTCGCTTCGTCCATGACCGCGTTTCGCCGCCGCCTAAAGCTACCGCACCAGCTAGCGACGCTCTTGAACTGCACCTCAAGGTTTTTTTTAAGAGCAGGCGCGACGACATCATGAGCCTGGTGGAATGTGGACAACGTCGATTGCAAGGTGATGGAGGCCACGAAACATGTCAAGTAGTTGCTTGAGTGCGTCGCCAATCTTGAGAACTCTGCCGCCAGGATCGACGGCGAGTCGACGATTAACAGGCACGCCTGTAGCTCCCGCCCGACCAAGCAGCCGGCGTCAGGTGGCTGGGTTGTGACTTCAAAGCTCCATGATGTGAAAGAAAATGTAGGATTTCTAATTAATAATCCTAGCTGACACAAACCATAATGATGTTGATAAGCATGCCTCCTGCCGAGACGTTTGAGACGATGTGATGTTGAGTTTCTCCTTCCCGGTGAAGATGCGAGCGGCTTTGCCCCAGCGTTTCACTCGATGCTTTTTTTTAATCTCACGGATAGAGAGAGAATTGAGTACCAAGTTTAATTATATGGTCAGGCAATATCACAGACGAGGAGGTACTGTCACAACATTTGTTTCTTGTCATGGATGCATGGACGCACTCAAGGTTGAGAACCTCAGATCAGATGTTCAGATCATAAAAGCCTGATCGTGGATGATATGGGGATTTCTAATTAACAAGCCCAACTGGTTAGTTGTACTCATGACGGTGGATGTGTTTTACTCCTTCCTAACATCTCTCAAATTTCTAGAGCAAAATCAATGGTGAATTGCAAAATCCAAATAAAGATATAAATTGCTCTTCAAGGTCGTGTATCCGCAGTCCTGTTGTGGCAGTAAGGATAGAAAACATGACCAAAAGGGAATAAGACGGTGGCCTTCAGGATTCGTGCTACACATGTCAATGCTTCAAGTGGGTCTAATTTGGTACACACAAAAAACCCGACCTTATAGAATTTTGTTCGGGGATTCTTTGACGGATGCCTCGGCATCACTGGTGTTAGAGGGAGTGGATGATCGAACTGGTGAGGTGTTTCTGATCCCGACTCCCACCAATGATTTATCTACCTTCCTCTTCTTTCTATACTTCCTAACCCGAGAGAGGTAAATGCCTTCATAGAGTGGGGTGAGGTGTTGATTACGCATACGCACATGTACCAGGTGGTCTGGCTGAAGGGGTCGCCACATGGAGCAGTTGTGGCGTGCCTAACCATGGAGCACCCTGGAGCTAGCTGGTTTCCGTGACACGACGTGGATATACTAACAACAAATTGCTTTGTGTGCTTCCATGATGAATATTTTTCCCTTCTGTTGCAATGCACGGACATGATTGCTAGCTATACCTAATAATCTCCGGGACCGAGGACTGAATCCATCGGCGTTCGCATTGTAGGGGAATTACGCGAGCGACACAATGACAGCCGAGCTGAATAGGGTGCCAGCGCCGGGGAAGATGCTGCTAGCCCAGATTCCCCAAGGACAGGGTCGACGAGGACGTGCGCCTCGGCAAGGCGTCCGATCGTTATGCATCATCCTGGTAGTGTGTGTTGCTGGCGTTGGTCGCCGTTAGACCGTTTCTCCCCCGTTACAACGCACGGGCATGTTTACTAGTATATATAAAATAAGGAGTCTTGCTTCAGTGGCCTCCCCCTGGAGGAAAACTGAGGAGATAAGTTTCTCTCAAAACCGTCCGATCAAAAGTTATGTGTAAATCACGGCTGTCCGTAAGCCAATCTTTTGCTCGGGGGGAGGCCATGGTGTAATGTAAAAATACTATATCTCGTTACTGTCATGAGAAGCCAAAGTAAAATGATTCCAGTCCGAGTATATACTGCGTGTTGAGGAAACTTTCTAATTGAGACGTACTACGTGTTACCATTAATGCTAGTCCTGCTGAATCATTTTGTTTGTGCTGAATCGGGACAAGTTTCTGTTGATAACTTGTTGCGGACAACTAGTCCTGCATATCCTGCTCAACCTGCAGTGTCCGCGTACGTCCGGTCGCGGGAACCTGCTAGTCCTGCCATTTGTGCTGGCGGCTTAGAGCAAGAACAATAGATTCTAAAGGCTATGCCATGTCACCTACCGTTGTCATATAGCCTAGAACAATATATTAGACTAGTCACAATGGGTAGTTTATGTTACTACCTCTATAGTGGGTAGTATCTTAGATGTGGTATCATAGAAGGTTTCATTTATTGCTTTGTAGGATCAATAATAGTATTTCAACTTTGTGATCTATTTGTGGCATGTATCATCACCAAATATATGAATCACACGACAAACAACTTTAAGCACATAATTGAAGTGGACTCGACAATTTTAAGGTACTCATCGAGACCCAAGCACCAAACCATCAGGTCCACACAGCTGACCGAGACAACCATCAGGTTCACACAATTAACATCTAAAAGAAGTTCACACAGCTGACCCAGATAACAAACATCAGGTTCATAGATCACGCAGCAACTGAACCCATCTACTCTGTTATGTTTCATTCCTATTCCCCTTGATCACCTTGTCAAATTGTACACAAATAAAATAGTCAGTAGCTGAACCAGATGAAGTTGAGGTGAAGTCACTATGCTGTAACCTCTGTTTTTACAGCTTGATAGGAAATATGCTAGCTGAAATATGAACGACTTGCCTGGCAAAATTCAGTGAACTAGAATTTGGTGGAATGCACCTAGTTAGCTTATGTGTACTGTCTCTTCTACACATTTTTCAGTTCTGTTCGTTTCCTAAATAACATGCCTTCAAATGAATGGAAGTATTTGTACTGACGGACTACAGAACAACATAACAGTACAGCTAAGTGCTAATAACCATTCTTCACTTGGATTAAAAAAATCCAAAACAGGTAAATTTTGATAATCAAATTGCAATCCGACATAATTATATATTCTATACATGGGCATGATAGATTGATTAGGACTGCAATGTACACCAGGGCATCCATATTGTTTTTTTTTCGATAAAGGGAGTTTTTATTACTTAAAGGTTTAAGTATTACACCCGGCCTCTGCATAACTAGGATGCATACAGCCAAAAGTCATCAACAACTAAAATAAAACAAGGCGAATTACATATCAGAATGAGAAATTGTAAACACGCCTATGGAGGTGGAGGGCCGATCCGCAAATTATGCTGCCATCCATGTTGGGATAAAAAGTCTCTCGCCGTTCCCTCCAGCCTTTTACACACCTCCGTAAAAATGTCGTGATGCTCCACACGTTGCAACGGAGACCACAAACGGAGAGTAGCAGTCTGTAGATCACCTGCATGAGAGACGAATTCTTATCATTAAAAACCTTGTTATTCCTACACAGCCAAAGCGACCATATTACGGCTAGCGCTCCCACCCTAATAAGTCGTTTAAGCCTATTGTCCACACCATTCAGCCAATTACCTAAATTAGAACCTATCTGGATGATTGACCATATAGAACTCGCAAATCTACACTCGAAGAATAAGTGCTTAATGGTCTCATCCTTGTGACAGAAGACACACTTTATACTCCCATGCCAATTGCGTTTCGCAAGGTTATCTTTAGTTAGAATTACTCCACGACGAAGTTACCAAGCAAAAATTTTATTCTTGAGTGGGATCCTCATCTTCCAAATTTTGTGGTTATTATCCACAGGCAAATCTGGCTGTATGAGAGCTTTATACATCGAGTCCACTGAGAATTTACCATTAACATGTAAATTCCATCGAAACTCATCGGTCCCATCCATGAGATTAACCATAGACAAATGTTGTAGCAACTCATTCCAGGATGCTAACCTGGGACCCACAAGATCTCTTCAGAACGTCACATTGGGCGGAGAATTCTCCATCACCTTAGCAAGAGTATCACTCTTATGACGACCAAGGAGAATATTATATAAAGCTGGATATTATTCTCGGAGTGTGGTATTGCCTAACCATTTATCCTCCCAGAATCTTATCTCTGAACCATCCTTAATGGAAAAAGAACCATATGGGAAGAAGAACTTCTTTGTCGCCATGAGGCCAGCCCAGAAGTGTGAATCACCGGCTTTCCAAGCAACCTGTGATAACGCTTTTGAGCCAATATACTTTCTTCGTAGGATAGTTTGCCATACCCCATGTTCAGTCAGTAGTTTAAACAACCACTTACCGAGGAGAGCTCTATTCTTGACCTCTAAGTCATGAATACCCAACCCTCCTTGATCCTTGGGACGGCAAACTACGTTCCATTTAGCCAGCCTATATTTCTTTTTCTCACTATCCCCTTGCCAAAAGAATCTTGATCGAAAATAATCTAATCGATGCAGAACCCCTTTGGGTAGTTGGAAGAAGGAAATCATATACAGTACCATATTAGTGAGACTGAGTTAATGAGGACCAATCTTCCCCCAAGAGATAACAATTTTCCTTTCCAGCTACTCAATCTCTTCTGTCGCCGTTCCTCCACAATTTTCCATTGAGCTATTGTAAGCCTTCTGAAGTGAATCGGAATGCCCAAATAACTAATAGGAAATTGACCTTGCCCACATCCGAATAACTCAGCATATAGGGCAGCGTCATCCATTGCCTCACCAAAACAAAACAATTCACTCTTATGGAAATTAATCTTGAGACCAGAAAGTTGCTCGAACGTTGATAAAATTAATTTCAGGTTTCTCGCTTTTTCCAAGTCGTGTTCCATAAAGAGGATTGTATTGTCGGCATATTGAAGGATAGATAACCCCCCATCGACAAGATGGGGAACTACACCTTCAATTTGGCCATCTATTTTCGCACGTTCTATGATTATGGCCAACATATCAGCAACTATATTAAATAGAATTGGTGATAATGGGTCGCCGTGTCATAATCCCTTCCTGGTTTGAAAGTATCGGCCAACATCGTCATTGACTTTGATGGCAACACTACCCCCAGAAACGAAATTATGAATCATAGTCTGCCACTCATCAGAAAAACCTTTCATTCTGAGTGTCTGCTGAAGGAAAGACCACTTGACTTTATCATAGGCCTTTTCGAAGTCAATTTTCAAAATCACTCCGTTCAGTTTTTTCCGATGCATCTCATGAACCGTTTCATGCAAAATGACAACTCCATCAAGAATGTTGCGACCTTGCATAAAAGCCGTCTGAGTTGGACGCACAACATGATCAGCCACCGAATTAAGTCTAAGTGTTGCGGTTTTTGTAAAAATTTTGAAACTAACGTTAAGAAGACAGATCGGCCTATATTGTTGGATCTGTTCTGCTTCATTAACCTTTGGTAACAAAATTATCTCACCGAAATTTAGATGAAAGATCTCGAGTTGTCCAGAGTGAAGAGCTCCAAACAACTCGAGCAAGTCCGATTTGACTAGTTCCCAGAAGCTCTGATAGAACTCAGCTGGGAACCCATCCGGACCCGGGGCCTTGTTGTGTTCCATTTGGAAAATTGCCTGCTTAACTTCCTCCACTGAGAAAAAGGGGCAGTAAGGTGGGCATTCTCCGCATCGGTCACTTGAGCGATGTCATCTATCCGGCTTTCGTCCATGGAGAAATTACCCTCCTCAGGCTCACCAAATAGACCTTTATAATACTTTGTGATATAGGATTTTAGATGCTCATGCCCTTCAATCACGCCTTCATCTTGAGAAAGAGAATGGATACGTTTCTTTCGATGTCTGCCATTAGCTAGACTATGAAAGTATCTCGTATTCGAGTCTCCCTCTAAAATAAATTGGGCTTTCGATCGTTGGTACCATTTGAGCTCCTCCTCTCGAAGAAGACCCGCTATCTCCGCATTGGATTGATTTTTCAACTCAATCTCTTGTGTGGACAACGGTCTAACCTCGGCAAAAGCCTCTAATTCATCTATAATAGATGACAGACGAAGCTTTCCCTTTTTTAGCTTACCGGCCGTGAACCTAGCCCAACCACCCAGGTGTTTGCGTAAAGCACGCAATTTATTATTCCACCTTTGGATCGCACTCTGGCCAGCAACCGGTCTCTCCCATACCATCTTAACCATATCGTGAAAACCCTCCCGCTGCAACCCAAGTTCAAACTTGAACTGTCGATTGCAATACGGTCTAGTCGTTCCAGTGGTTAATAGTATGGGAGCATGGTCCGACAACGTCTCAATACGTTCTAGCTAGTGCCCGTACTGAGACCATTGGGAATTTAACTTCCCAATCCGAGTCCATTAGTACACGGTCTAGTTTTTCGTACGTTGGCTCAGGGAGACTATTAGCCCAAGTGAACTGTCTCCCAACCATAGTGATCTCTCTTAAATCAAGGCTATCAATGACAGCGTTGAATAAGAAAGGCCAGTGGTTGTCAAAAACGTTTCTTTCGATGTCTGCCATTAGCTAGACTATGAAAGTATCTCGCATCCATATTGTTTACTAGAGTATTTCTTCACCAATGAAGTGCGGTGGGGGAGAGGGATTCACGCAGGAGCTCGTCAGGGCGTCGGTAAACTGCTCCGATGGCGTGTTGGCCGACGGCCGGACATCTGTCGTCGTGTTGCGGGCAGCCAGATCTTGCCATGATTTGTGTGGTGCTGCCGGCCGGCGCCGCCGGCGGCAAGAGGGGTGGAGAGCGGAGCTGAGAGATGGAGGTGGCTGGGCAGGATTGTAGGAGCGAGAGGTGGAGGCGGGAGAAGCTGGAGATGAGCATGAGATGGAGGGCGCTGTAAAGGACGAGGGGAGCGACATGGGATCAATTTGGCATTTGTTTTTCTCGTAATCCATGCTTTGTTACGGTATCTACTCTTGTTACCGTAAGCTTCTCTCTTCTTTAATTGTAAGCCATGTCAGCATTTTTGCCACGCTGGAGTGCATGATACCGGTTATGTTACCAGCATTGGGGCCAGTCTTAGACAAGCAGTTGGCTGGCTGTTAGGTTGGCCGTATAAAAAATTAAAATATACAATGATTGCATATGCATCAGTCGTAGAGATCCAATGTAACATGCATCTTTGTAGCCATTTCAAGCAACCAACAAGACATATCAGTATAATAGGCTGATTAATAAGCAATGAACGATTAACCAAACATAATACCAAATTAGATCGCTAGTAAACAAGTCAATAATTTTGATCTTGACGACAATGAGCAACAAACAGGTCGCACATAGCACCATGATCACGACATTTAAACATTACACATGACTCTTTAGAGGAAAACAAACCGAGCAAACAAGCATTAGTTTGATCATGACGATGAGAAATGCACACAACCATAGTTGGATATTCAGTATAAATGAGCAGCAAACCATTTGCATCAACAACCTTCGGCCCCTGTTTGGAAATATAAATATGCTTGTAAGATATCATAGTATGAGAGGAAAAAAGAAATAGAAACATGCAGATATCAATATCCCACCATGATTAATTATGATGACTATTTTGAAACCTATGCCAAATATGCTGAATCAGATCACTTTTAAGCTTGGTATGTTGTGGGCGAGCACGGATAGTAGCTTTTCTACGCAACACATCAGCAAAATAAAGATTACCACCAACAGGAGGTAAAGCAAATGAAGCCCCTGGATTCTCATTCAAGTCAATATGAATGGTAACCTGCTCTTTCTCGTCTTCGACTATCATATTGTGGAGAATCACACAAGCTAGCATGATCCTTCCAATACTCTTTCTCTTCCATAGGCGTGCAGGTCGGCGAACAATGCTAAAACGAGACTGCAATACACCAAAAGCTCGCTCGACATCTTTCCTTGCCCCTTCTTAGTGCTTAGCAAACAACTTGTGCTCATCTATTTGGGGAAGTGGTATATTCTTCATGAAGGCAGCCCATTCTAGGTATATACCATCCGCAAGGTAATAGCCTGTGGTATACTCATTCCCATTGACAGAAAACTGAACTTGAGGGGCTTCACCTTTCAATGCATAAAAAAACCGTGGGGACTGGTTGAGCACATTAAGGTCATTGTTGGACCCAGCAATTCCAAAGAAAGCATGCCAAATATGAAGGTCCTGGGAAGCAACAGCTTCGAGGATCATGGTTGGTACTCCATAATCACCACGGGTGAATTGCCCCCTCCACGCTAAAGGACAATTCTCCCATCGCCAATGATCATGGTTCGGCGAAGTAGTCCTCCACTAGATGCTGATGAGCACCCGCATGATCTCTCCGAATGGTTTTCCTAGGACCGCATCGCCGCTGAGATAATCCATCTCCGAGCCTAGCCTTGATTTTCATCACCAGCCTCTCAACAAAGGAGTCTAGTACATTCTGCTCAGCAACATAGACTTCCATGATTTTTGAAGGGGCTAGCTCATCAGAATCATCTGTGTCCGAAGATGATTCCGACATGGTGGGTGAGAATCCAATCCCCTGCTCAAGCAATAGATGATAAAAAAATCAGTTGGTTTGTAAGAATACAAATTATATGCTTATGCTGACTACAAACTACAGCTTGTTCCTCCATATAGCATTTCTATATACTGACTACTAACTACAATATGCCGTAGTGTGCCTTCCCTTTCACTAATCATGCCCAATAATAGCACCACCGTTCTAACACAGTGTGTCTTCCAAAATTGACCATTATTTTTAAAATGTACCAAATTATACTATTTTATTTTTAAATTTACAAAATATTTGTTCCATGTGTTGAAAAATTATTTCAAAGTTGACTATTATATCATACAAAAAGTATTTTTTTGAGGAGAAAAACACCCGCGCATTAAATAGAGAGTCCCTATATTTTACTTACTTGTAATTAAAAAATTCTGTAGAGGAATATAACTAAGCAGGTAAAACTGGAGAGAGAAGAACAAGAAGGACAATATAAATATATGGGGTGTCTCTTCTTGAAAAAACTGAACAGGTCCAGACAGATGGACAGAACAACAAGAAGGACAATACGAATGCGATGGCTAGCAAATCAGATGTGCCATGTACGAACATATGGACTATATATATGACTTGAATTGGATATTTACTCTCCATTCACACGTCGATGATCTCGACAGGGAGATTAATAAACGTATAACAGAAGAACAAGAAGAACACAGGCTAGCAACTCAAAAAAACCTTATTTTACATGTTCATTCTAGCGATTGAGGCTTCTGTATAATTGCGTTACTCTGACTTTTTCTACGTTTTTGATAATACATTACTAAGCAGCAAGCTAGCGAGATTTAAAGTACAATGAATATTGTTATGCAACTTCAGGAATGCAGAAAATATCAATAAAAACAATCAACTTTAGGGCCCGAATAAAGCCCTTGCCAATGAAGTTCACCTGCCTCAACGATGATTTAATATTTTTGTCAGCAGCAGGTCGCCTGAAGACGGGAGCCAAGAAACATGTAGCCCTTGTCCTGATCATGATTTAGTATTCTCCTTTCAGAGCATTCCTGAACATATGGACGGACGATGGACAGAACAACAAGAAGGACAATATGAATGCGATGGCTAGCAAATCAGATGTGCCATGTACGAGCATATGTACTATATATATGACTTGAATTGGATATTTACTGTCCATTCACACGTCGATGATCTCGACAGGGAGATTAATAAACTGATAACAGAAGAACAAGAAGAACACAGGCTAGCAACTCAAAAAAACCTTATTTTACATGTTCGGCGGGGCCGTAATTGATACACGTACGGACGGATTGGATCTTTCCTCTTGAATTGGATTTTTTACTCTTCATTAGTTCACACGTCGGCCAAAATTGTTGCTCTTGAATTTCAAAATTGTTGCTTATTTTTCTAAAATGTACCAAATTATACTATTTTATTTTTAAATTTACAAAATATTTGTTCCATGTGTTGAAATATTATTTCAAATTTGACTATTATATCATACAAAAAATTGTTACAAATTTACAAAATAATGGTTTCATATTCTAAAAAATTGTTCTAGGTTTGAAAGTTCCAAACTTAAAATAATTGTTGCATGTTCTAAAAAAATGTTCCACCTTTCAAAGACACGTGACACAATATGAGACAATTTTGTTGGAACATTTCTTTTTAGATTCCGAAACACTGGACCAAATTTTAGATGCTCAAAATGACACATAAAAGTTGGAATAATGTTTCCAAAATATTTTTTCGAGGAGAAAAATACCCGCGTATTAAATAGAGAGTCCCTATATTTTACTTACTTGTAATTAAAAAATTCTGTAGAGGAATATAACTAAGCAGGTAAAATTGGAGAGAGAAGAACAAGAAGGACAATATAAATATATGGGGTGTCTCTTCTTGAAAAAACTGAACAAGTACAGATGTGCAGAACAATAAGAAGGACAATACGAATGCGATGATGGCTAGCAAATCAGATGTGCCATGTACGAGCATATGGACTATATATATGACTTGAATTGGATATTTACTCTCCATTCACACGTCGATGATCTCGACAGGGAGATTAATAAACTGATAACAGAAGAACAAGAAGAACACAGGCTAGCAACTCAAAAAAAACCTTATTTTACATGTTCGGCGGGGCCGTAATTGATACACGTACGGACGGATTGGATCTTTCCTCTTGAATTGGATTTTTTACTCTTCATTAGTTCACACGTCGGCCTCGACAGGCACGGTGTGTTTGGACTGGCTGCCGGACCGGCCGCCCTCGCGCACGCTGTTCTCCGCGAACCGCACGGACCCAATGTTGTATCCCTTCTCCCGCTCCTCCGCGGTCCACTCCCGAGCGTAGTACTCCTCCGCCGTCGCCCCCTTCCGCGGCCCCACGAACATGCCTCCCCACTGCGGGAAGTAGATGAACATCACGGGCACCGTGCACGCGATGATCATCACCCCCATATACATGAGTCCGGTCTCCGTCGGGTACTTGGCCCCGCTGAAGAAAATGAACTGCGTCAGCATGGCGCCCACGCTGCCGCCGCCGCCGGTCATGCCGTTGACCAGCCCCATTGATCTCCGCGATACGAAGGGCACCACGCCGAAGGTGAGCCCCTCCGCGGCCTGCACGAAGAAGGAGAAGAGCAACATCACGGCCACCGACGCGCGAAGGAGTAGTCCACGGCGCCGAGCGCGATACACAGGACGCCGCCGAGGGTCTGCACCACCCAGAGCCCCCAGAGCCTGCCGCGCATGCCGAACCGCTGCGAGAGCATCCCGGAGATGTGCCCGCCGCCCGGGCGGGTGACGAGGTTCGTCATCCCGAAGCTCGCAGCGATCAGCCCGGCCGTCGCCAGGCTGACGCCGAAGCGGTCGAAGAAGTACTCCGCGATGATGTTGTTGATGACGAGCTCCACGCCGAAGCAGTAGCCGTAGGTGAGGCCCAGGATCCAGGCGCGGTAGTTGCTCACCGCGTAGCGCAGCACCTTGCCGAAGCTGTCCTTGTGCATCTCACCGGTCTTGTGCAGGCTCCCATAGTTGCCGTCGGGCAGGTCCTGGCCGAACGCGAGGACGGCTATCGCCGACAACGTCTGCAGCATGCCCGGGACGAAGAAGGCGATACGCCAGGCCGTGAACGGCGCGCTACCGAACTTGAGGATGGCGGCGTACACCAGCGGCATGAGAAATTGCACGACACCGCCACCGAGGTTCCCCCACCCGCCGGCGAGGCCGTTGGCCAGCCCAACCACGGGCGGCGAGAACATGGAGCTCATCCAGAACTGCGCCGAGACGAAGGAGGCCAGCGAGATGCCCGTGAAGAAACGCGCGAGCAGGAACGATATCGGCGTCTGGATGATGGCGGTGCAGTATATCGCGGGGGTGGTGAGCAGTATTAGCGCCGCGGACGCGACGCGAGGCCCCACCAGGTCGCACGCCGTCCCCATGGCGAGGCGCGCAAACACGACGCCGGACACGGACGCGATCCCGGCGTTCCCGATATCCTTCCCCGTGAGGCCGATGGTGTCACGGATGAGCGGCATAAGCGGCGGCGCCGCGAAGGTGGAGAGGAAGCAGAAGAAGAATGAGCCCCACGCGAGGTGGAAGGCGGTCATGTGCGGCCTCGCCAAGGAGAAGAGCCAGAACTCGGTGGCCTGGTGGTCCGAGTCAACAGGCATCCTGAACTTGGACTTGGACGGCGCATCCACCTCCATGACCGCCGGCTTCGACTCGACCTCCATCTCTGAGTATCCCCTCACCTCTCTGGTGGATGGATACTGCTGCGTACAGAATGGTGGTGTTGGTGTGCAATGTACGGGCGGAAGCTGAGCTTATATAATGCGGCATGGAGGCTGCCGGTGAGGGGGCGACAGCGGTGGTAGCGCACGGCGTCGTGGTATTATGTCGATCTGATGGTTGGGGGCGGCGAGAGGGCGTCGAGAACGAATAAACATACTAGGTGAGCTCACGGCGCTAGTGTAAAGCCAGCAGCACGAGCACGGTTCGCAGCACCACAGCATCGCCACCACGGCTCAGGACTTCAGCAAGGGTTTTGTGCTGACCTGGTGGTATCACCATACTAGTATTAAATTCGGTAAGCACCTCTGACTTTTTTTGCTTGCCCCCACCGTTGTTCTCACATATGCGCGTGTGTATGCCGCGCTCGTTGACCCACAGCTGTGGTATATCGTGGGGAGAACAGCCAGTATCGCCTTTTTATGTATCTCTATGTCCGAAAGATTCCTCCTATATACTCGATATCGGTACAGTCTGCCACAGTTCCACACCTGACACCACCCCGCACCCAGCCAAAAAATGAACGAAAATAACCACAAAGCGAAAGTAATTCACAAAATAAATGTCCGGCGAAACTATTTTACAAAATAACCCTTTCGAGTAGCGCCCAATACTTAGGCGCTATGGTATGCTATGTAGCGCCTCAGGCCAAGGCGCTACTCGTTCTGCCAACGTGGCGGCTACGGGCCCCACATTTGGTTGTGTAGCGCCTTAGCGTTAGGCGCTATGCTACATAGTGTAGCGCCTAGTACTAAGGCTTTAAACTAGGACTTAGAAATTTTCGGTCAAAATTTAACCAAAAATTTAATGTTTTCAGAAAAAATTAAAAAAATTCCAGTAATTCAAGTCCATATATATAAGCAATTGGGGAAAGTTTGAACCAATTTGGGTGGGTGAATTGAGAGAAACGTTGATTTGAATGTTCAGTTTCAATTTTTAGCCGAAAATTTAAATTTCCAGAAAAAATTGAAAAAATTCATGTAATTGAAGTCCATATATATAAGCAATCTAGAAAAGTTTCAATCAACTTGGATGGGTAGATTGAGAGAAATATTAATTTTAATGTCCAGTTTCAAAGTTTAGCTGAAAATTTAAAGTTTTCATAAAAATTGAAAAAATCTGTAATTCAAATCCATATATATAAGCAATCTTAAAATTTTGGCCGAACATTTAAAGTCTTTAGGATTTTTTTAATTAATTCCACGTGGAAACTTTAATTTTTTATGGGGGTTGGCTAAGGCGTTTGTTGTTGATCTACAAAAAAATAGCACTTAAGGTGTAAACCTCTACAAATGTCTATGACCATGGATTGATGTATTGTGCCAAATATTTGGTCTCACTATTAAAGGAACTGGGGATGTCGAAAAAATCTCTCAATCCACCCATCTAAATTGATTAAGACTTTTTAAGATTGTTTATATATATGGATTTGAATTACATAAATTTTCCAATTTTTATGAAAATTTAAATTTTCGGCTAAACTTTGAAACTGGACATTAAAATTAATGTTTCTCTCAATCCACCCATCCAAGTTGATTGAAACTTTTCCAGATTGTTTATATATATAGAATTACATGAAGTTTTTAAAATTTTCTGGAAATTTAAATTTTCAGCTAAAAATTGAAACTGAAAATTCAAATCAATGTTTCTCTCAATTCACCCACCCAAATTGGTTCAAACTTTCCCCGATTGCTTATATATATGGACTTGATTTACTGGATTTTTTTCAATTTTTTCTGAAAATATTAAAATATTTATCAAATTTTGGCCGAAAATTTCTAAATCCTAGTGTAAAGCCTTAGCACTAGGCGCTACACTATGTAGCATAGCGCCTAACGCTAAGGCGCTACACAACCAAATGTGGGGCCCGTAGCCGCCACGTTGGCAGGACGAGTAGCGGCTTGGCCTGAGGCGCTACATAGCATACCATAGCGCCTAAGTGTTGGGCGCTACTGGAAAAGATTATTTTATGAAATAGTTTCGTCGAACGTTTATTTTATGAATTACTTTCGTTTTGTGGTTATTTTCGGTCAATTTTCCGCACCCAGCTCATCCCGGCTCACGTCCTGCACATGATTTCTATCCCATATGATCAGTCTATGCGTTCGTACGTACGTAGTATCATGCTTGATTAGCCAGAATGCCACATGATCAGTCTATCCCATAGGGATCACATACGGTATTAAGGTAATACTCTGACAGTTATTCTATCTGCTGCTTGCTAACCACACCTCTTTGGTCAGAATGTGTCGGAACCACGAAGAGTTCCCTGTAAAACGGCATAGACTCCGATACCCGGCCTCATCCTCTCTCACTGTCTAATCATCGCAGACACTGCAAAATCAGTTTTGTAATAGACGTGATGAGTTTAGGGTTTGTAGGGGGTAACGCACAGCTCACAAGGGCCGGCATTGTATTATATATAGGGGAAGAGTTACAGGTACAACAGGTGTATACGGTGGTTTATACAACACCAACCGTATGTACAACTAGCTACAATACATTGTTTATCACCCTCCCTCAATCTCAACTGACTGAATGTTGAGATTGCGCTTACAAGTAGTAAACAACGGCAAAGGAAGGGGCTTGGTGAATATATCAGCAAGCTGATCCTTGGAGGAGATGAACCGAATTTGGAGCAACTTCTGAGCAACCCGTTCTCGAACAAAGTGAAAATCAACCTCAATGTGCTTCGTTCGAGCATGGAACACCGGATTGGTAGAGAGATATGTCGCTCCAATATTGTCACACCATAAGACTGGCGGAGTAGTCTGTGACACTCCAAGTTCACCAAGAAGGGCTTGTACCCATATAACCTCAGCCGTCGCATTAGCGACAGCCTTATACTCAGATTCAGTACTGGAGCGAGAAACTGTAGCCTGTTTCCGAGCACTCCATGAAACAAGATTGCCACCATAAAATATGGCAAAACCCCCCGTGGATCGCCGGTCATCAGTATTCCCTGCCCAATCAGCACCAGAGAAGGCAGACAGAAGATCTGGTCCGGTAGAAGAAGGCCGAAGAACAAGTCCATGAGATAACGTGGCCTTCACATAGCGCAAAATGCGTTTAACGGCGGACCAATGGGAACAACGGGGAGCATGTAAGTACTGGCAGACCTTGTTAACTGAAAACGACAAGTCTGGACGTGTCATGGTAAGGTACTGTAACCCTCCAACAATGCTGCGATAACGAGTAGAGTCATCCAAAGACAGAGGAGTGCCATCAGTAGCAGACAACTTCTCAGAAGATGTCATAGGAGTAGTCATAGGAGTGCACTTCATCATCCCGGCGCGCTGCAGTATTTCCAATGCATATTTGCGTTGACTCAAAAGAAGAGCACCCCGGCCAAGAGTATGGACCTCAATACCAAGAAAGTAGTGAAGGGGACCAAGATCTTTGAGAGCAAATGAAGAACCAAGCTGATGAACTAGGCGATCAGCAGCATCAGTAGACGAACTCACCACAATAATGTCATCCACGTAGACCAACAGGTAAACAGTGACCTCTGACCGCCGTAGTATGAATAAGGACGAATCAGCTGTGGATGGAGTAAAACCAAGACTGTCTAGTACGGAGCTTAACCGAGAATGCCAGGCACGAGGGGCTTGTTTAAGCCCATAGAGAGCTTTATCAAGCCGACAGAGATAATCAGTATGAGTAGGATCTGCAAAACCAGGAGGTTGACGCATGAACACCTCCTCCTCAAGTACTCCATGTAAGAATGCATTCTGTATATCCAGCTGACGGAGATGCCAACCTCTGGTAAGAGCCATAGACAGGAGTAGTCTGAGGTGGTTGGTTGGACAACGGGGCTGAATGTATCCTCGTAGTCGAGACCATACCTTTGCTTGAATCCCTTAGCAACAAGCCGTGCCTTATACCTCTCAATAGAACCATCAGATTTGTATTTGATTTTGAACACCCATTTGCAGTCAATGATATTCAGTCCAGGACGAGGAGGTACCAAACGCCATGTCTTGTTTCGTTGGAGAGCAGTATATTCACTCTCCATTGCAGTACGCCAATGTGGCAAGGAGAGAGCTGCACGGTAGTCGCGAGGTTCTGAATGCAGAAAATCTGGATCAGTAGAGCGAGTAATATTCCATGCGACCGTACCATCAGTACGGTGTTTGACCTGGCGTATGCCTCGCTGAAGACGAGTTGTCATGCCAGGGCGCGTAGGGGCGGTAGGCAGTGGCCCAGGAGCAGGTGAGCGATCGATAGCAGCATCCGTCGATGACGTAGCAGTCCCCGGCGAGTGGGCCGGAGGAGAGTCCAGCCCAATATGTGAGGAGCTGGAGGGGGTCGACGGAGAATCGTGGCCTGGTGAGGTGACCGGCGACAGTAGCGGCCCAGATGCTGGGCCGGAGCGAAGGGGCGTCGTGGGTTCAGCCCGGGATGCATGGCCATGCAGATCAACATCCGCATCCGCTGAATGATCGACGTGAGCTGTTGGCTCATCATCGAGGAGCTCGAGGCGAGCGCCGCGTCCCGTTCCTGCACCATGGTTAGCCAAAAGCAATGGGGAATGTGCAGCATCCACAAATTGGTCAGAGAGTAAAAGTGGTGGATTGGTGACAGGTATGGAATTTGTAGAGTGTTGAGAAAACGGAAAAACGTTCTCATCAAACACAACGTCACGAGAAATATAGACTCTGTTGGTAGGTATATGGAGACATTTATAACCCTTATGTAATGAACTATAGCCTAAGAAGACACACTGTTTGGAACGAAACTCCAGTTTACGATGATTGTACAGGCGCAGGTGCGGCCAACAAGCACACCCAAACACTTTGAAGAAGGTATAGTCAGGAGTTTCGCCAAGAAGATGCTCAAGAGGCGTGGCCATGTTAATGACACGGCTAGGTAATCTATTGATAAGAAAGCACGCAGTAGGGAAGGCATCACTCCAAAAACGGTATGGGACAGACGCATGGGCTAAAAGAGTAAGGCCAGTCTCGACAATATGGCGATGTTTTCGTTCAGCAGTACCATTCTGTTGATGTGTGTGGGGGCAAGAAACACGGTGAGAGATACCAATATCAGAAAAGAACTTGTTTAATTTAAGGTACTCGCCACCCTAGTCACTTTGCACATGTAAATATTTTCTATTTAGGAGCCGTTCAACATGTTGTTGAAACTGAAGAAAAATGTGGAACACATCAGATTTATGCTTAAGTAAGTAAAGCCAGGTAAAGCGACTGTAAGCATCAACAAAACTCACATAAAACTGATGTCCACTAACTGATATTTGAGCAGGACCCCACACATCGGAATATATAATCTCCAAAGGAGCAGTAGTAACACGGGTAGATAAAGAAAATGGTAGCTGATGACTTTTTCCTTGCTGACATGCATCACAAACTGTAGACTTATTAACCGACACAGATGGAAGTTTATGACGGTGTAAAACATGTTGGACAATTGGTATGGCTGGATGACCTAAGCGTGAATGCCACTGATCACGCGACACCTTGACACTGCTGAAGACTTGCTTCACGATCGATACATCAAGATTATAGAGACCTCCACGACATCCCCCTCTATGAAGAACCTCCCTCGAAGCCCGGTCCTTAAAAAGAAAACATTATTATCATAGGCAAATTTCTGAACAGAGAGGAGATTTCTAGTAACGGTGGGAACGTGAAGGATGTTTTTGAGATGTAAAGGATGTGACGATGTGGAAATAGATGATTGACCAATATGTGTAATCTGCATACCTGATCCATTTGCAGTTTGGACATGATCCTTCCCACGGTATTGTTCGCGGGTGGTAAGTTTGTCGAGGTCGTTGGTGAGGTGGTCTGTTGCCGCAGTATCAGCATACCAGTGGGATCAACTGGATAGGATGATGTAGTACCAGTGTGTGTGGTGGCAGAGAAAGCAGTGATCTGTCGATCCATGTTGCGGCCATCGTTCCCCGCACCTAGGAAGTTCCTCTGAAACTGGTTAAAGCAGCAGGAGGCAACATGGCCGACCTTGGAGCAGATTTGTTATATGGGCCGAGACCCAGAGCCACCACCAGTGTTCCCACCGGTGCCAGTAGGAGGACGCCCGGATGGTGAATCGTTGCGACGCACGTTGGGCGGCGCAGGGTTGGAGTAGACTTGTTTCTGCGGAGGGTACGAGGGTCGTCCACCTCCTGGTCGGGCCGAGTAGTTGGCCATGTGGTGGACGTCAGCGTTCATCTCAGCCCGCCTGGCCTCGATGCGCTGTTCAGCGTTCAGCAGCTGCGCGTAGACGTCCCTCATCGGCATAGGATCCGTGATGGGACGAGCAGAAACACGGCCGGCAAGCGCATCATACTCGCCATCCAGCCCGGCAAGGAGGTATGAGTTGAACTCTTCTGGGCGGAGAGGTTGGCCCATCGATGCTAGGGTATCAGCCATCCCCTTGATCTTGTTGAAGAAATCAGTAGCAGTTCCCTCAAGCTTGCGAGCCTTGTTGAGCTTGCCACGGATTTCCATGACGCGCGCCGTAGATTGTGACGCAAAGCTCGACTCCAGAGTCTCCCAAGCTTCTTGCGATGTAGCGGCCAGCGTCACCATCCCGATCACCGGCTCTGTGAGAGAGGAGACGATGGCAGAGAGGATAGCTTGGTCCTGTTGATGCCAGGCTGAGTACGGAGGGTTGGGAACGGTAGGAGGAGCGCCGTCAGTCTTGTCGGTGTTGGGTATCTCCTCAGATGGACACACCAAGGTGCCATCGATGAATCCGTAGATCAGATTGCTCCGAAGGATCGGGACGACCTGAGTACGCTAGTAGATGTAGTTCTCGCTGGAGAGACGAATCGTGATCTGGTTCGCCAGGGAGATTGGTGTGGTAGGGATCCGCGACACCATGGAGGCACCTTTGCTGGAGGAGAGACCGGCGCTGGAGCCCGATGTAGCCGAGCTGAGAGCAGAGGGCGAGGAGTTGGATGACAAGCCAGGGGCAGTCATCTTCGCCGACAAGGTGTAGGTCGCAGCGGCAGCAAGTAGATCGCGGCGGCGGCGGCGAGTAGGAAGCGGAAGCGAATTTCAGGCTTGAGGCTCTGATACCATAATAGACGTGATGAGTTTAGGGTTTGTAGGGGGTAATGCACAGCTCACAAGGGCCGGCATTGTATTATATATAGGGGTAGAGTTACAGGTACAACAGGTGTATACGGTGGTTTATACAACACCAACCGTATGTACAACTAGCTACAATACATTGTTCATCATTTTGGGTTTCCATGAATACGGATTTACAGTTTGGACAATAAGGATGTGCAAAGTGGGATAGCACAAATTTTGTGTTATCCCACTTATCCCATTATCCCAATTTGTGCATCCCTAACGCTCTGACAGAACAACTACCGAATATCGGTATTGTAAATTCGAAAATTGTGTTAGCACTGCATTTTAACGGCAATCAACACATATCATCGTCATTCATAAAAAAAACAAAGTTTGTCACTAACACACTTCAAACATAATTAATATATTTTAGTTCATACAAACAACCAAACATTTTTCATACTAACTTAGATCTAGATCTAGCCCTAAACTAACCAAAAGGGCTTCTGCCGCCGGCGCGCCGCCACACTACTTGGAGCTACGCCGAAGTTCACGTAGGACGAGGCGTTGGCGGTGTTCCTCCTTCTCCAACAACTACACGCACACTTGATGCTCTGCGTCCTGGTCGGCATTCACCGCGTTGACAAAACGGATAATCGAATGGTGCCGCTTGTCGGCTCGTCGCTTGGAGCGCAGGGAGTTCCCCCGGATGCGCGCCATCAGCTCGCCATCGTTGGTAATGGCGGCGAGATCCTCGACGTCTTCGTCGATGGAGTCCTCGTTGGGGGAGGAGTACTCATTGTTGGAGGAGGCGAAGTACTCCAATGCCGGTAGCGCCTCCACATCCGCATCATGGCCGTGCGGAGGAAGCGCCAAGGCCGACACCGCCAAGAGTTCCTGGAGGAGGTGCCAAGGCCAACACCGCCAACAGTTCACGGCGGATAGGAGTGAATAATTTCTTGCCAGAGCGGATCCTGTTCACGACACAGGGGAAGGGGGGGGGGGGAGGGGGAGCTAACCCTAAATCCCCCGGTACCATTGATAAAGTGGTGGAGGAGGGAGATATAGTGCTCCCTAGGTATCTTTTCCCGGCCGGCCTGATATGCGGGACCTGTTTAGGTCTTCAAAAGATCCAAACCCGCATATCGGTCAGAATTTTCTGTGTCAGGAGGGTTATCCGGGATCTGCTAGAGATACTCTTATGCTCATTAATGAGCATAACCAAACTATTCACGTACGCATACCATGCATGTTGATTAGATAATATTTGTTCATAGTTAATATTCGACTCAACTGGCTCCTTACCTATTTTGAAAACGGAATCTTTCTTGAATCTGTTTAAGCTGGGATGCGAGAAATTGAGGGTAGCACACGAGTTGACAGAGGTGAGCCAAAGAACTCTCTTTACCTCCTTGAAACATGATTTCACCCATTTTTTATAAATAAAGCCACATGGCTGAATTGATACAAAGTGAAGAGAAAAACACCTGAGAATATGCACTCTACACGACACACCCAAAACAACCGACTAGAGGTGAACCTACGCCTCCACTCGATCCGCAAAGCTATTGCTGGAGAGGGTGGCCTGGTCTCTCACTCCGGGCCGTGGAGCGCCACAACGAGAACCAGGACCAGAGACCACAAATTAACTTGTAAAGGGTAGGAGACCGTCGGGAACGCCCGGAGCCGAAGTCAACCATGATGGGAGCGAAGGCGGCATGCCGCGTCCTTCACCTTCGGCAACGGCCTTCTCATCTAAGGTATTCATATGATATTTCCAGCCTCTACGTATGCATATCTTTTTTGTTGACCCGAGAATTATTCTTGTGTGCTAGATCTGATAGATAGATATTGCTAGGATTTTGATTTATGAGAATGAAATGGTTTAGTGACATAGATTTATTGAAAATTTCAAGATTAAAGCTCACATCCCTACAATCTATTTGATGGATTTGGTAGGTAAATATTGCTATTTTTGTTTCTCATTCATGTAGGCTGTAGCTATTGTACAAAAGCTTTGGCGCAGACAATGTTAGCCATGCTTCTTTTTTCTTTAGAGATGTTTTTGTCATATAGAATATTTGTTGCAACCACTACCAACCATGCTTCTTACATTTTCACATATATTTCTATGGTTGATAATATTTGGTGTAACTACTCCGGTAATGCACAATCATGGTATGTTGAAAAAACAATTCCCAAATAATGTACCAAGTCTAGTGCCAAGCGATTTAGCAGTGCACCTAAGTTAACTGAAGCATTGTGATAAGTCATCATAAACAAGTGACTCGATTCATGCTCTCATTTTTGCGGAACTTTTCAAATTCTGATATAACCGTGATAAGGTTTTCACATATATTTCTCTGGTAGATAATATTTGGTGAACTTCTTGATTTAGTTAGTATATGTGTTTCCATTCCAGAACTTTTATTTGGTTGAAACATTGCCTCATATTTCACATTTATCATATATGATGTGAAGAGGCATCCATGCTTCTCTTGTGCTTCTACATACTATTTCTTGTGCTCTATGATCATGAAATTTATGCTTCGATTAGTCCATACCTCCCAGACATTATACATTAACGATGCAATGAGTTATGTCATCACAGAATTGGTGGCAACCATGGTATCATCATTGTTTTCCCTAATTCCGTAATGCTTCTCCTTTAGAGATTGTTCTCCGCGTTCCGTCATCTGGCTTATGCCCATCCCCCCAAAACAATCCGACCCAACCCATAAGCTTTGGCTCCATCTGCTGACATAAGGTGTCAGCAGGTGCGTGGAGTCGGCTACTGGCATGTCTGGAGCCCAGTGAAGGAAGTCCTTCCCCTCCACACGGCATTATCTTAGGAGATCTTTTGATGCTTTTCCTAATTGGTTACATTAGTCGACAACCCATGCGTCCACACGGGCTTTATTGGACATTTAGTGGATATTTCAAGTGCATATATAGATCCTTTGCTTCTCTCGTATGGAACTATTTGAGGTTTAAATTCTAATCTAAATATAATCAAAAGGGTATTTTATTTTACACCGATTGGGGGACATACTTTTTCTCTAGATTTTCAATTATTTTTTGTTTGAAAGTGCAGCATCATGTACACATTTGTATATAAAAATATTTTACCTGGATATTTTATTCTATAGATGAGGATTGCATGCTCTTAAATTCTAGATAACACAATTTTTGAAAGAAAAAGTAATCAGGTTATACATTGTAAATATTTGCAAATAAGTCAATTTTACTCCTTTTTGTAATTTACTCATAAGTATGGAACTATGTATTAATATAGGAATAAAGTTGCATTACGTAGTATTCCACATGAATAATCTTGTTTTATGAGGACAAACTTGCCGTGTGGAATTTTCAAACTGGTATTATTTCTGCAGCAACGGTTAAGAATGGTACATTTTTTGGGAAAAAACAACATAAACATCTTGACATGAATTGCACACTGCATTGTGTTAAAACTTCCGTTGCTCTAGCTATGGATATTTCAAAATTAATAATGTATTAATAAGTATCTCCAATATTTCTTAGTGGTATTTGTACGATAGTGCACACTTGTTTATTGCACAAACATTTCTCACACATAATATTACCAAGTTTTTAGATATATGAACATACCTACATTATTACCTTGTTTATAGCTATAATTAAGAATATCGGTGGCTAAAGATTGCACTATCTCTATTCAATAAGAAGCCTAGTGAGGACACAATAATTCATGTAACATTTTGCAATGCTTGTAAGTCGATGTTAATTATAAAGTACACTCAAGACTAAATATTTGTATGTGGATATTTTGTAGAAATACACAAGAGTAAATTTACGAAAAATAAGTTTTCTATGTGCGATATAAATCTCATGCCACTGCCTACTTTGACACACCATACATGTATATACATATTTTTCTAATATATGAAAGTGGTTTATGGAATAGAGACTTGTTTCCAGAAAAAAATCTATCGGCATTCGTTTTGCATTTTAAAGTTACACACAAACAAAATGTTACATCGTTCTAGATATCTTGCTATTTCATCAGCTAAATAAGTCAGAAGAACCAAAATTATGGAGAAAAATATATGATCAACTTCTAAAAAAAATACATAAAAACACAATGACCAAATGAAATCTGCATCAGTACACCCGTCAAGGTACAAAACTCCGCAATTTTGGTTATAAAGAGTTAAATTGTAGAAATGTCACCAACATAATTTTATAAATTTTATTTTTATATGTGCCCTAGTTTTTCTCTACTAAATGAATTAATCAAACCACAATTTTCGTCTCCTAAAAAACCATGAATTAATCAAACCACAATTCTCTTGAAAGAATTCAAAGGAAAACTTGCATAATCAATATGTGATTCCTATATCTGAAAATCGTATGAAGGTGATGTCCTACCCCGTGTCCTAGAAATATCATCTCCATGGTCAAGCGATTTTTAGGTTCAGTGTTTTCCATAAAGGATTATGAGAGACATGCACAGATTATTAGCATATAGTACAAAGAAAGAGGATAAATCTTAGACAACCACCTATACCATCAGATATGTGTCTTCTGTAAATATATACACTTTAGAGATATGATAATCATAAATTTATAAATTTTCGTTTCATTTTTGTGCCCCGAATTTTAGTTTTATTTGTGCCCTAGCTTTTCTCCTTAACTCAATCAACCAAACAATAAACTCCGTCCCCTACATTAACCATAATATCTTTCATGATGAATCAAATCAAAATCAGCAGGCTAGAAAGAACTTCAAAAGAAAAACTGAATAATAATAAAAAGTTAAGGTGGAATATAATCAATATCTGATTCTTACCTGAAACCCGTATGAACCTACTGTCCCACCCGGTCTCCTATGTCGAAATTATCAAGGAGATTTTGAATTGTTGGTTCAGTTTTACTATAATGCATGGTGTTAGGCAGTGGCTGCACGGATTAGTAGCAAAACCTATTTATATATAGAGAAAGGATAAATGTACTGCTTAGACGAAAACCTATTCCACCAGCCATCAGTTCTCCATCGATCCCATCCCATCGACATATATATATATATATATATATATATATATATATATATATATATATATATATATATATATATATATATATATAGGGCAGGACTAAACAGGAACCTACCCCTAAGAGATTCCTATTTAACTTAAACAGGAACTATTCCTCTTTTGGAGCACTACCCGACCCATCTACCGTACAGAAACACGAGGGCATCCCCAACCTCCCACCGCGAACCAGGCCTCCCACCTCCGACCTTCCATCGCGCCGAGCCGCCGACGCCGACCTCGCACCCCGCCGCCCCCAGCCTCCGAACCACCGCGCCGCCCTCCCGCGGGAGCCACCGCGCCGCCGGCCCCGAGATCCACCGGGCCGCCGCGGGAAACACCGCGCGCTGCCCACCCCGGGAACCACCGGGCCGCCGCGGGAACCACCGCGCGCCGCGGCTCCCCTCTCCTCCTCCACCGGCTGCCGTGGCGGCCCCCTCCACCCCCGTCGGTGGCCGAGGCGCCCCATCTCCTCCACCATCGGCGGCCGTGGCGCCCCCGCCGGCGAAATCCCCTGCCCCGCCCCTCGATGTGGAGGTCGCCGTGTCCACTCCCGCCGCCGAAATCTGCAGCCTCCCGCCGTGCGACGCCCCGGTGACCTCCCGTCACGCGCTGCCACGGCCACGTCCCGCCGTGCGACGCGCCAGCCACCTCGCGCCGCCCCGACTACCTCCCGCCTCCCGGCGCCCTGGAAACCTCCTGCCGCGCGCGCTGCAATGACGACCTCGCACCAGTAGGCCACCATCGCTGGGGCGCTCTCCTCCCTCCATCGCTTGCCGTCGGGCTGGTCTCCTCCCTCGCTGCAGGGGCACCAGTAGGAAGTGAACTTTTAGAAAAAAAGTTCATTTCGTTTAGAAAAACAATTCACTTCAATCAGAAAAAAAAGTTCACTTCGATTAGAGAAAAAAGTTTCGGAAACATAGTTGACTTCCTTGAGAAAAAAGTTCATGCGCAGTCAGAAAAAAGTTCGCTTCGTCCAGAAAAAAAGTTCACTTTGTTTAGAAAAAAAGTTCACTTCGTTCAGGAAAAATGAATTTGCAGTTCAGAAAAAAAAGTTCGGGAAAAAAACTCACTTAGTTCAGAAAAAAACTTCACTTCGCTCAGAAAAAAGTCTAGGAAAAAGTTCACTTCGTTCAGAAAAAAAAGTTCACTCCGTTCAGGAAAAAGGTTCACCTCAAAAAAGTTCACTTCAAGTTCCGTCTGAAGGTTCATATGTCATGCGCGAGAAGGTTCACTTGGTACAAAAAAAAAGGTTCATGTGCAATTGCGAAAAAATATACACCGTGGTTGAAAGTTCACTATATATAAAAAGAAAGTTCACGGCCATATTCAAAACAGTTCACTCCTCTGTTTTTACCCGGGCGGAAATTTTACACATAAAAATCATCTCTATAAGTTTTATTTTTCCAAATCAACCACCTCCGGATGCAATTAGCAATTAGGTGAGTCTAATTTGGCCCTAGTTGGCACCACCCTCTACTCGAGACTCAAAACGATGTCAATTTCAAAATCTTTTCCGTGATAATTGTTTTGATGTTTTTGGTAAATTAAAAATTAGTCTCAAATCGTATGAAATTTGGAAAAATGATTAAAACAAAAAAGTTGCGCCTTTTCAATACCTTTCCAACGGCATATCATTTGTTAAATTCTGATAAGCGGTTTGAAACTAATTGCCAAATTACTGTCCGTCCGAAATTAAAGTTCAGAAAACCATATCATGTATTTTCAAATCTGCTCTTAATCCGCAACGAATATCGAAAAATGCCTAGAGATAGAAAAGTTGCGCATTTTCCGTAGCTTTCCAACGGTGTATAGTTTGTGTCAATCCGACGAAAGGTTTGAAAATGGCGACCGAAATACGGTGCAAAAACGGAAAAGTTCAGGAAAACTACGTTTCGTATATTTAAAATTGTTTTAAAACCGTAATGAATTTGGAAAACCTGTAATGATGAAAAAGTTGCGCAATTTCAGTACCTATCCAACGGTATATTGCATGCGTCATTCCGATAAGGAGTTCAAAATTCACGTTAAAAATACTGTACATGAAAAGAGAAATTGCGTAGGTTCCGTCAGAAGGTTCACATGAAGTAGAGTTAAGGTTCCCTTAGCATATCCGAAAAGATTCAGAAAGTTCCTGTTTAGCTTAAACAGGAATAGGTTCCTTTTTAGCTGAGTTATATATATATATATATATATATATATATATATATATATATATATATATATATATATATATATGCAAAATAGTCTGCTACCCTGATGGGTAGCTACGCACCCTAATCTAACCGTTGGAGCACCCTATGGAGTGTTTTCCACCGCAGATTGGATTTGACGCCGTTAACGCCGCCTTTATTTCACCCCGCACCGGCACCGCAGCCCACCAGCCACCAGGTCACCACGGCACCACCGCACGACCCCACGGACCCGCCCATCCCCGCACCCCATCCATCCCCGCGTGCCTCTCTTCCTCTCGTCTCCTTCCCAAATCGAAGCCATCGCCGCTGGATCCAAAACACACAATGCTCCCGTCGGCGACGAGTGTCCTCCTGCGGATCACCGTCGACGACCCCCTACTACCACCGCCGACCCACCCTCCTAGGGGTCCTGAGGTGGCCGTACGGGTCGGGATGGCGGCTCCCCCCGCACCGGCAAGATCTGGTGGCGGAGCAAGGCCACCTGGAGGATTCGGTGCGCCAGGCGGGGCTGGTTTGTCGCCGCTGGTTCGTCCTCGACATCGCGACGGCTGGGAGGCAGCGGTTCCTGGGGAGGAGCCAGATCCGACGCGGGGTTGCATCGTCACGGACACGGCGTAGGGGAGCCCAGCTCCAGCTCCCTTTCCTCGCGCGGCCGTTACCCATCTTCCACTCCGCCCACGGCGGAGGATCTTGGGAGGCGATGAATCAACCGGGAGGCTGTGGCCCGCTGACGCCGCGCGGGATCTGGTGGAGGACGGCTCCCCCTCGCACCGGAGACGCCACATCTCTTCCCCCAAGGCCGCGACGCCGCCCGCATCCTGTCGCCGCCGTTCCCTCGACCGCGTGTCCATGGTGAAGCCGTGAGCCGTGCGTGACGACCTCGTTCCTCCGCTGCACGGGCTCCTCCACCGCACAGGCTTCTTCCTCCGCACGGGCTCCTCCACCGCACAGGCTTTCTCTGCCGCACGGGCTCCTCCACCGCACGCCGCCGACGCGGGATGCAGGATCTGGTGGAGAGTGGCACCGGTGGCCAGTGCACGGATCTGGTGGAGAGCTGCAGTTTACCCTGTTCACCGTCGTCGGAAATCACAGAGACGCGCCGCCGCCGCTGCCGCCGGTGCAGGCGACCCTGCTCTAGAAGTTGCGTGCGCGGTGAAGGCCTGGAGGAGATCCATACCGCACGGTGCTGGTGGTGGTTCACAAGAAGGGGATCGCGGGCACGGGATACTTTTCTGTAGTGTTTTTCTTCAGTTCGTGTTTTGGTTTGATGCCCAAATCCAAATGTTCTTGAGCAAGGAAAATCCATAGTCTGTAATT
This sequence comes from Puccinellia tenuiflora, assembly GCA_012064385.1. Classification (NCBI taxonomy): domain Eukaryota; kingdom Viridiplantae; phylum Streptophyta; class Magnoliopsida; order Poales; family Poaceae; genus Puccinellia; species Puccinellia tenuiflora. Next base: position 485,039 of record QRDG01000316.1, read on the forward strand.
GTGACGGAGATTTATTTGTTGCTTTATGCGATGGATCTTCTTGAGCTGGGATGATTTTGATTAGTTGTCCACGATTTGATCTGGTTTGATTTCCATTTCCTCCTTTGACGTTAATTTATTTGCTCTCTAGCTGCAGAAGGATTTTTTTTCTTTACGAATCAGCTGAAGAATGACTAGTCCATGCTCCTGCCAGAAACCACCGTGGCACCGTTGCGGCAACGCCACATGGGGTGTTATTTTTCTCTCACGCGTACGGCACGGCTCCTTACCACACCGCACGCCGCTAGCAGAGCTTAACGGCAACACGAATCGCAGAACTATATCGGACGACTCTAAGGGCATGCGTAGCTACCACCCCGGGCATAAAATCCGCGTTGATATATATATATATATATAGCAGGACTATTCTGCAACTGTAATGCCCCGGGGTTTTCCCCAAATTAGTTTTTGTTTGTTTTGCTTTTTTGCATCAGCATGACATCAGCATCATCGCATCGCATGTTTTTGTCCGCAAAATTTATTTTTATTAAACCCTATTTTATTTTTCTAAAATAGTCGGAAAATATTTTTATCGAGACGGTCGTCTCCGTGTTTGAAAATTAATTGCCAAAATCGTTTGCAAAATAAAATATTTTGAGAATTGAGAGAGAGCAGCCCAGCTAGCTAGGCCCAAAAGCCCAGCAAGCAAACCCTAGAGCAAACCCTAATCCTGCCCTGGTCTTTTTCTGTTCCCACCCCCTGCCTTTTTGCAGCCACCCTCCTCCCTTTTTGCGTTTTCGCGATCGAGCCCTTCCACCTCCAAATCAGGTCCTTTTCTTTTCTTTCTGATCCCTTCCTTTTTTTTTTCCCTCTACCTTATCTTCTCCTTTTCCTCCACCCTCACCCGAGCGTGCTCTCTCCTCCCCGCACTCACTCCCGAGCTCCCGCGTCCGCCATCTCCCTGCGGCCTCCTCCTCTTGACCTCCATCGTGCCGGCCAGCTCCCCACTGCCGTCTGGTCGTCATCCCCGCCGCCATGGCCGCCCTCTCCCCGCGCTGTCCCCTCCCGTGCTCGTCCTCTCCTGCCTCCCCTCGTCCCCGTCGTCGACCACCCTGATGTCGAGCTCTTCTTTGCCGCCGCGTCCTGCCTCCCCGGTCCGGCTCCCCTCACCACCACCAGCTCCTCTGCGCCGCCCGCGACCGGCCCCCTCTGCATCGTCCCCAACCACCGCCGGCCGTCCCTGCCGCGGCTCTCCCCACGCCTCCGCCTCTCCCCGACCTCCTTGCCGTCGCCTGCGTCTCCGCCCGGCCCCGCGCCGGCCCGCCTTCCGCCGGCCTCCTACTCCTCCCGGTCCGGCAAGGCCGGCTCCTCCACCACCGGCTGCCACCTTCTCCTTCACCTCCTGCTCCTCCTCCCATGGCACGTCACCACCGTGACTGCTGCCTCCGCTCCCTGCTGCTCCTCTTCACCGGCGCCCTCCTCTGCAGCTCGGTCCGACCCTGCCTCCGTGACCAGTGGTGTTCCCTGTGTCTCCGTTCCCGTCCCGTGCCGTTTTCCCGACGACCGTACTCGCCCNTTCATTAGTTGCTCAGGTTTGCCAAAGTTTATATTCACTATTTGTTCATTATAGATACATAGTACTCCCTCCGATCAGATTTGATCGTCGCAACCGTATACAAAATTTTATCTAGGTATTTTATAATTTCTGGTTGATTATGTAATGTACAGTACATAATGAAGAACAGTTGCTTGTGCCTGGTTGACATCTCGTAGGAATTTAGTTACCAAAATGCTAAACCTATGACATACTGAATTGCATATTTAGACAGCTATACTACGAGTCATTTTTTCTCTCCAGATTGTGAGGTTATATCTAGGAAATGCTGAAATTATTTACTTGGTGTATTTTGACTGTTGAGATTATATCCCGCTCCATCTGCTGGGGAAGGGCCAGCTCTTTGTTGTCAATGCCATGTTCCTCATGTAGCCACTTACTCCCGCGCGCCTTGCCATGGCGTTCCACGCCAGTAGCTATTGTTTGAACAAATGGCTATCTCATTGCTACTTGTACTCCCTTTGTTCAAATTGATACTAACCGTTTGTCGTATTTGATTATAGGATTTCCGTGGAGCTGTACCGTCCTACAAAGTACAACAAGTTGATACAACATGTGCTGGTGATGCATTTGTTGGTGGTTCACTAATTTGGTTTCTGCTTAGTGATGTAGGATCAGAAAAAGCTCGAGGAGGTGATTAAATTTGCCAATGCATATAAATCACCACCACAAATAAAGGGGCAATCCCTTAGCCGTGCAGGATATTGAGGTCTTGCGGCTGAGAATGCATATATGCTTAAACATTTTGCTAGCTTCGAATTCTGCAATTGTATTGTATTTTGATATGGATCAGAAGCAAGGTGTACTCCCAAGATGTGTCTGCCTTTTTGTTTGCCCTACTTCCCTTTCTGGAAGGGTTTTTGTTTTGGAATTCTAATTTGAATAAGCAGAGACTTCATTATCACTGTACCCCGATTATGTAATTAAGTAACTAGCCCTTAGTGGCAGTATTAGTTTCCACGTTCTATTATCTTATTTTTTTGTCCTTAGTGGGGGTCCCAGTTGTACAGAATTTCTGTCCTCAATTATTCACAATACATGCACAATGCTATTATGGAACATAGCAAGTGCCAAAATTAGCATGATGCTCTTGGTAAGTAATATTCAGTTGTGGTTTGTACTGCCATGTAAGAAATCTTAGTCTTCAAGTTTTTAACATGTGCTGGTGATGCATTTGTTGGTGGTTCACTAATTTGGTATCTGCTTAGTGATGTAGGATCAGAAAAAGCTCGAGGAGGTGATTAAATTTGCCAATGCATATAAATCACCACCACAAATAAAGGGGCAATCCCTTAGCCGTGCAGGATATTGGGTCTTGTGGCTGAGAATGCATATATGCTTAAACATTTCGCTAGCTTCGAATTCTGCAATTTTATTGTATTTTGATATGTATCAGAAGCAAGGTGTACTCCCAAGATGTGTCTGCCTTTTTGTTTGCCCTACTTCCCTTTCTGGAAGGGTTTTTGTTTTGGAATTCTAATTTGAATAAGCAGAGACTTCATTATCACGGTGCCCCGATTATGTAATTAAGTAACTAGCCCTTAGTGGCAGTATTAGTTTCCACATTCTGTTATCTTATTTTTTTATCCTTAGTGGGGGTCCCAGTTGTATTGAATTTATGTCCTCAATTATTCACAATACATGCACAATGCTATTATGGAACATAGCAAGTGCCAAAATTAGCATGATGCTCTTGGTAAATAATATTCAGTTGTGGTTTGTACTGCCATGTAAGAAATCTTAGTCTGCAAGTTTTTAACATGTATATCACCGTTCAGTTTATTATATTCTATTTGGATGTGAAATGGAGAACTTAGGTTCCTCTCTAATCTCACTACGCTGATGCATGAACCGATGTTTTACCCAAGTATAACTTCCTTTGCACTTTACTAATTTGTTATATAAACTTTTGAGTTTCAATAATTAACAGCTAAATCGCATACATTACTCTATTCTTGACTTTCGAAGTCCATTGCTTATAGTTGATCATCTTGAACAACTCCTCCAAAAACCCTGTGGGAAAAAAATGAGGAGAGTAGTGTATAGGATATGTTACTAAAACTCCTTTAACCCAGTAGGAAAATAAGGAGAAAATGGTGCAACATATAATGATTAATGTCTCTTTGATAACTCATATGAGCAGAATTCATGACACATTAGCATTGTTGACTTAGGTTGTTTAGTTCAGAAAAGTATGACTCCACGCTTTACTAACACATCTCCACTAATCAGCTCTAACACCATTAACCAACACATTTTAACCATTAGTTATTTTAATGTCTCAAAACAATTGAAAAGTATCAAATTATCCACGTAGTGATCTACAAGACTATGCTGGTTTTTTCTACTTCATACCACTACCACATGCATAGTATTTTACCGATCTAGTATATTAACAAGCAACCAAAACAACTCTCTAACAAATATAAGTGAAGAACAAAAGAGTTTAATAACAATTACTAACAGCTCTAAATAACATCTGTACCTAATAATAAAGGACTTAAACCTTTTTTGGTTCGTCTGTCCACTTTTTACCGTTATACCCTCCCACCAAATCACATAAGATCGATCTAGACTATCTTGCACCCGTACATCCTGAGAGATCACGAGTCATGACCCTGTCCGACAAGAGATCAATTCAAACACCAGTATCCTGATCAGACCCGAGTCCTCTTGCCTTCCGTGAGCCTTTAAATTTAAATACGGGAGCGATTGGGTTTCATCAAATCGATCAACAATCCCAAATCGAGCGCCCAGCAATCAGACAGGTGAGCTAGCCATTCGACAAAGGATCAGTCAAGAAGCATGGCGGCGACCATGGCGTACAGAAAGTCGACGAGATTTTGGGCCCCCGCGCACGCCGAGCCCTTCGAGCTTCTCTTCGTACATAGAGTCGACTGATTCCCTTACATTATCGCGATCCCAACATTTATCAGGACGCAGCCCATAGGCGCAGCGCAGGCAGAGTAAATTACACGGAACTACCACATTTGGGGCACTGACAACGAGTCAGTACCACTCTTGGTGATTTTTGCAAGTCAGTACCAACCGTGGGCTAACAACAACATGTTGCACAAATTCTTTTCTAACCGTAGTTTGACAGCAGCCCTGACCAGTGGGACCCATCCGTCAGGGCTGAGTTGGCAGCACATGTGGAGCTGGAGCTGACATGGACATGGGGCCCACATGTCAGCCCCACATCTTTTCTTTTCCCCTCTATTCTTTCTCCTCTCGTCTTGCTCAACTCCGGCAAGGGCGCAGGCTTGACGGCAGAGAAACTTGGCGGCAGTTGCTCGGGGGAGGGGCGGCCCGTCGGCGGCGCGGGTGGCCAGCCTAGGTGGCGCGCGGCCATGGTCATGGGAACCAAATCCCGCTCGCACATCTCACACGAAGGACATGGAGCTCACCACCACGCAGGGGTGCACCGGCGCACGGGCGAGCACGGCCGCGAGCAGAAACGTGACGGCTCTCGGGCCGCTCCCTTCTGACAAGCCGCTCCCTTCTGACACGGGAGAGGCGCTGGAGCTCCATACGAACATGTGAAGCTCCTTGGCGTCATGGTTGTGCCCCCCGGCGCCGTCTGCCGCCGCAGTTCTCGAGTGCTCGTCGTCGAAGTTGGAGTCCCTCGGCATCGGCCCCTGCGACGACTGGAGGGAGTGGTGGCCAGAGGTTCCGAAGCTCGAGCCGCGCACCGTGGCGGGCGTCGGCGGCGGTGGCGCGCCGCCGACCACGGCGAGGAAGTCCGCATGGTTGAAGTTGGAGCCCCGCGGAGTCGGGTTCTGCGACGTGCTGACCGAGTAGATCTCCGCGCCCGTCAGGTTCGACGGCCGCGGCGTCACCATCAACGCGGACCGCCGCGACACCGAGGAGCGGCGCACCGTAACGTGCAGGCGGCCGTCCGCCGCCACCTCGGACTCCGTCTCCGCGCGGCCGCCCTCCAGGTACACCACATCGGGGTCCACGTGCAGGGACGCGATGGACGCCGCGGTGTCCGGGAACTGATCGGCGATCAGCATGCGCGCGGCGCGAAACTCGAAGAGGAAGAGCAGCAGCGTGTACCAGACGATGCACTGGAGCACGACGACCTGGACCATGAGCGAGCCGGCGTAGGGCCCGTACATGGCGATGAGCAGCGGTATCCCCATGACGAGCGTGTTGGGCAGCGTGGACAGGGAGAAGAGCATGACGGACCAGTCCAGGCGCGGCGAGGGGACGGCGAGGCGGGAGCAGGCGGCGAGCAGGGCTAGGACGAGCAGCTTCTGCAGCGTGTCGGCGGCGAGGAAGCGGAGGTTCATCGCGTAGGGGAAAAGAAAAGATGTGGTGCTGACATGTGGGCCCCATGTCCATGTCAGCTCCAGCTCCACATTTGCTGCCAACTCAGCCCTGACGGATGGGTCCCACTGGTCAGGGCTGCTGTCAAACTACGGTTAGAAAAGAATTTGTGCAACATGTTGTTGTTAGCCCACGGTTGGTACTGACTTGCAAAAATCACCAAGAGTGGTACTGACTCGTTGTCAGTGCCCCAAATGTGGTAGTTCCGTGTAATTTTCTCGCGCAGGCATGAGGAGATCCAGGAACCTGATCTAGGCGTCAACAGGACCACCCTTACATGGCAGTGCGTCAGAGAGGGACCCGGAGACGAGCGGGTGTGCGTAGACGAGACGACGGCTGCCCGGACACTCACCTCCGCGACCGCGACGCCGTGTACGGCAGGATCAGTCCATAGTGTCTGCATGGTGCACCCGCGGCCGCACCAGGCGCCTGCGTGAGGAGAGCAAGCAGAGCAACCGGCGCGCCAGTGTGAGTCGCCCAGATGTCACCAACGCCACCCTGCCCCGTCGTCTCGTAGAGCGCCGTGACGTTCGAGATGGCAACGATGACCACGACGTCGTCATATGGGTTGCCCAAGGTGCGCTCTCGGTGGCTGACTGCTCGCTGTTGAAGATCGATCCTGAGGTCATCTCGGAGATGCTCAACTTCAGCTGGCTGATTGGACTAGATGAGATCGAATCGTGGACAGAGATAGACTCGAAGCCAAGCATGGTTGCGGTGCTGCATCCCCGATCGTAGTAGGAACTGTAGGTAGCAGGTGTTGAATTTTTCATCCGTGAGAGGATACAGGTACTATACCTAATACCTATATTACTACAAGGAAAAAATAGGCACCCTAGGTCTGCACACCCATCTGTCATGGCTTGCATTGCATCGACAAGATGGTAAAACCTGTCAAAAAAAAGACAAGATGGTAAAAAGTATTCCTGAATTTTATACTTGTACTCAAGTGTTGCCGCTTTCAGTATTCTTCAGGTATCATCGTTCCTCTGCTCTATGGTACGGTAATAAAGAAATTTTGCTAGGCGCAATTACTGGGTTTTAATTACTTGCGTGCGCGACGTCTGGTCCATCGTCAGCACCAAGATGATAACCCATAAGCAATTCGATCTCTGTACGTCAAGCTAGCTAGCTAAGGAATGTGGTGTTATTTTATAGTGATCCAAATCTGATTCTATAAGTGAGAAGGCTAACGACGGAGCGAAGCTAGGCCCGTCACCGGTAGGCTTGGGCCGAGGTACGGTACGAGTTGTAACCGACCTGGACACCGCTTATCACCGACCTAGATTAGGTCAGGACCACTATAAATACGTCTTGTAAGCCGTCGCCGGAGATAAGCCACACATTGTAAATCCCGGCGCGTTTGTAACCTCACCCCGAAATAGTGAAGTATTGCTGGCTGGCGCCCGTGGTTTTTCTCTTCCTTGTTGGAAGGGTTTTCCACGTTAAAATCTCGTGTTCCCCGTTGGTTTGATCTTGCTTAATTTCATCGTTGTTTTTGCTATCGCATGTAACAAGTGGTATCAGAGCCTTGGTTTCAGATTAGGGTTTTGCGATGGCATCGATGAAGTTTGATCTACCGTTGCTGGACTACAAGACGAGGTTTTCTCTATGGCAAGTCAAGATGCGTGCGATTCTATCGCAGGCTTCGGATCTTGATGAGGTGCTGGATGCGTTCGGAAAGAAGGACGCGAAGGAGTGGTCTCCTGAGGAAAAGCGCAAGGATCGTAAGGCTTTGTCATTAATTCAACTTCATCTATCTAATGATATCTTGTAAGAGGTGCTGCAGGAGAAATCCGCGGCAGCGTTGTGGCTTAAGCTGGAATCAATCTGCATGTCCAAGGATCTAACCAGCAAGATGCACGTGAAGATGAAGTTGTTCTCGCACAAGATGCAAGAAGGTGGTTCTGTGATGAACCACTTGTCGATCTTCAAGGAGATCGTGGCCGACCTAGTGTCGATGGAGGTAAAATATGATGATGAAGATTTAGCTCTTCTGTTGTTATGTTCGCTGTCTAGTTCTTTTACAAATCTGCGAGATACCATATTGTTGAGCCGTGATGATCTAACCCTCGCGGAAGTATGTGAGGCCCTGCAAACCAGGGAAAAGATGAAAGGTATGGTGCAGACTGACGCATCACCCTCCAAGGGCGATGCATTGCAGGTTAGAGGCAGGCCTGAGCAGCGAGATAACAACTACAATAACAACAACAACAGAGATAAAAGCAGAGGCCGTTCAAAGTCCAAAGGACGAGACAAGTTCTGCAGGTACTGTAAGAAAACCAATCACACCATTGATGATTGCTGGAAGGTGCAGAACAAGGAGAAAAGGAATGGTACTTACCAACCGAAGAATAAATCTGACAGTAATGGTAATGGTAAGGTTGCTGTTGTTGCTGGTGATAATAGTTCTGATGGTGAATGCTTAGCTGTTTTTGCTGCATGTGTTACCCGTGATGATGAGTGGATTCTTGATACTGCTTGTTCGTTTCATATTTGCTGTAACAAAGATTGGTTCAGTTCTTATGAGATTGTGCAGACTGGAGATTTCGTGCGTGTGGGGAACGACAACAAATGTCATATTGTTGGCATTGGATCTGTTCAGATCAAGACCCATGATGGGATGACACGCACGCTGACGGGAGTGAAACACATACCATCTATGGCGAGAAACTTGATCTCGCTGAGTACCCTTAACTGTGACGGGTACTAGTATGCCTGAGGGAATAAACGCCTGAAGGTATCGAAAGGTTCTCTTATTGTTATGGTTGGTGATATGAATTCTGCCAAGTTATATATTCTTAGAGGTAGCACTTTGTTTGATACTGCTGCTGTTATTACTAATGATGATCCAAGTACAACTAATCTTTGGCATAAGCGACTTGGACACATGAGTGAACTTGGTATGGCAGAATTTGTCAAGAGAGAACTGCTAAAGGACTGCAATATGAGTAAGTTGTCGTTCTGTGAACACTGCGTGTTTGGTAAGCATAAGAGAGTTAAGTTCAATGCTTCCGTTCATACCACTAAAGGTACATTAGATTATGTACATGCTGATTTGTGGGGGCCTTCACGTAAGCCCTCTTATGGTGGTGCTCGTTATATGCCTTACTATTATTGATGATTACTCTAGAAGAGTTTGGCCTTATTTTATGAAAAATAAAGATGATACTTTTGCTGCTTTTAAAGAGTGGAAAGTTATGATTGAAAGGCAAACTGAGAGGAAGGTGAAGTTGATTTGTACTGACAATGGTGGCGAATTTTTTTCGTATGAATTTGATGATTATTGCAGGGAGGAAGGCATTGTCAGGCATCACACCATCCCGTACACACCTCAGCAGAATGGTGTAGCGGAGCGGATGAACAGGACTATCATCTCCAAAGCTCGCTGCATGTTGTCTAACGCCCGCATGAACAGGCGTTTTTGGGCTGAGGCTGCCAACACCGCCTGCTACTTGATCAACAGGTCACCATCCATCCCCCTTGACAAGAAAACTCCTATTGAGGTATGGTCTGGTGAGCCGGCTGATTATTCACAATTGAAAGTTTTTGGTTGCACTGCCTATGCTCATGTTGATAATGGAAAGTTAGAGCCTAGAGCTGTTAAGTGCTTATTTCTTGGTTATGGTTCCGGAGTGAAAGGATATAAGTTGTGGAATCCGGAAACTAAAAAGACTTTCTTCAGCCGGAGTGTTGTGTTCAATGAATCTGTTATGTATCAGGACAGTTTGACTACTGATGTTATGCCAGATTCTTCTGATAAGGACGAACCACAGGTTCGTTTGCAGGTGGAACAGGTGGAGCACCCAGATGAGGAGGTAACAGAAATTGTTGATGATGAGATTGTGCAAACCTCACCTCCTGTTTTGCAGCAACCGTCAATTGCTGCTGATCGTTTAAGGAGAAACATTGTTCCCCCTAACCGATTCATTGAAGAATGTGATGTTGTTTATTTTGCTCTAAGTTGTGCTGAACAGGTGGAGCATGAGGCTGAACCAGCTACATACACTGAAACTATTGCTTCGGTTGATCGTGACAAGTGGATTGGTGCAATGCACGAGGAGATACAATCACTTGAGAAGAATGGCACATGGGATGTTGTGCGCTTGCCTAAACAAAAGAAGGCCGTCCGCTGCAAGTGGATCTTTAAGAGAAAGGAAGGTTCGTCTCCTAATGAGCCTCCAAGGTTTAAGTCAAGGTTAGTAGCTAAAGGTTTCAGCCAAATTCCCGGTGTGGATTATAATGATGTGTTCTCCCCGGTTGTCAAGCATAGTTCTATTCGTACATTCTTCAGTATTGTTGCTATCAACGATCTTGAGCTTGAGCAGTTAGATGTGAAGACTGCATTTTTGCATGGAGAACTTGAGGAGGAGATTTACATGGACCAACCAGAAGGGTTCATAGTGCCTGGTAAGGAGGATTTCGTGTGCAAGCTAAAGAAATCCCTTTACGGTTTGAAACAATCTCCTCGACAGTGGTATAAAAGGTTTGATTCTTTTATGATGTCACATGGCTTTAAGAGGTCTGAATATGATAGCTGTGTGTACATTAAATTTGTTGATGAATCGCCTATATACTTACTGCTATATGTTGATGATATGTTAATTGCTGCCAAGAGCATGAAGGAAATCACTACGTTGAAGAAACAGTTGAGTAGTGAGTTTGAGATGAAGGATCTTGGTCCTGCTAAGAAAATTCTAGGTATGGAAATTTCAAGAGACAGAAAATCTAGATTGCTATTTCTTAGTCAGGAGAATTACATTAAGAAAGTTCTTCATCGTTTTAACATGCATGGTGCAAAGTCTGTTAGTACGCCTATTGCTCCTCACTTTAAGTTGTCGGCATTGCAATGTCCTAGTACTGATGAAGATATTGAGTACATGTCTCGAGTTCCATATTCTAGTGCTGTTGGTTCCTTAATGTATGCCATGGTGTGTTCTCGACCTGATTTGTCTTATGCTATGAGCTTGGTCAGTCGATACATGGCTAATCCTGGTAAAGAACATTGGAAAGCTGTTCAGTGGATTTTCAGGTACCTTCGCGGCACATCCAACGCTTGCTTGAAGTTTGGCAAGACTGGTGAGGGACTCGCAGGCTATGTGGATTCATATTTTGCTGCCGACTTGGATAAGAGGAGGTCCCTCACAGGTTATGTATTTACTGTTAGTGGATGTGCTGTTAGCTGGAAGGCTACCTTGCAGGGTGTTGTTGCACAATCTACTACTGAGGCTGAGTACATGGCTATTGCTGAAGCGTGTAAAGAATCTGTTTGGTTGAAAGGTCTGTTTGCTGAGCTTTGTGGAGACGATACTTGCATTAACCTGTTTTGTGACAATCAAAGTGCCATTTACCTTACTAAGGATCAGATGTTCCATGAGAGAACAAAGCACATTGATGTCAAATACCATTATGTGCGTGATGTTGTTGCACAAGGTAAGCTGAAGGTATGCAAGATAAGTACTCATGATAATCCTGCTGATATGATGACAAAGCCAGTTCCTGTTGCTAAGTTTGAGCTTTGCTCGAGCTTAGTTGGTATAACTGTTTAGCCCAAGAGGCTAGTTGGCGCCGAAAGTGTTTTCTTTGATGATTTCAGGGTGAATGATTGTTGATGCTACAAGATGGAATTTGTCTCAAGGTGGAGTGTTATTTTATGGTGATCCAAATCTGATTCTATAAGTGAGAAGGTTAACGACGGAGCGAAGCGAGGCCCGTCGTCGGTAGGCTTGGGCCGAGGTACGGTACGAGTTGTAACCGACCTGGACACCGCTTATCACCGACCTAGATTAGATCAGGACCACTATAAATACGTCTTGTAAGCCGTCGCCGGAGATAACCACACATTGTAAATCCCGGCGCGTTTGTAACCTCACCCCGAAATAGTGAAGTATTGCTGGCTGGCGCCCGTGGTTTTTCTCTTCCTTGTTGGAAGGGTTTTCCACGTTAAAATCTCGTGTTCCCCGTTGGTTTGATCTTGCTTAATTTCATCGTTGTAACATGTGGTCATAGCCAAGCAGCCAATACGTGCATGTTACCTATCAATCAACCAGCCTGTTTGCTAGCTTGTTTGTTGAAGTTATACGTGCAATGAAAAATCTGGTTGGTTTAGGCTTTCTTCTTTTTAATCAATGATGAAACTATGAAAGATTCAGCAATTTGGGCCATGAAGCACAAGGGGAAAAAATATGCACATTAATAGAGCTAGAACAAAAGACAAAAAAAATGCACGCGAGAAAGATAGAAATATGCAGCGTGAATTCAAAAAACTAGAATAGAGCAAACTATAGCCAATCGCGAGTTAGCCGCAACACACCATGCAAAGATTCAATTGCAATGGAGAGCCCTGCATTTATCGCAACAGAATAAGAAGTTAGTACATCTACCATCAATGTATACCAAAAGATCATATGAGATAAATTTATATCAAAGTATCACATAGATAAGAAAAGAATGTATCAACGTATATTTTTTCCTATTGATTTATTTTTACCGTTGTGTCAACTTGATGCTCATATGGATAACAAAATTTTCTACGCGGGTCAATCAACTTCGAGGTGAAATTTGGATCGTGTCAACATTTTTGCGCCGATTTTTTTTTACGTCCGTGGCAACGCACGGGCATGTTTGCTAGTAAAAGCTAAAAGCGAGAGCTTACTAGCAAACAAACAGTAGCTAAGAATACTCAACATAATATAAGCGAAGCACAGGAGTATTCAAATGAAAAAACGGAGCGTGTCTCTCTCCCACACAAATAAAGCAAGGATCAAACAAGCATATGACCAGCAAAATAACAAATAAAACTGGAAGTAAAAAGACGCTCCAAGTATAGCACATAATATGTAAAGTGATAAAAACTTAGTTCAACGAAGACGACCTCATGATAGTCGATAAAGAACAGGGGATGCCTTGGGCATCCCCAAGCTTTGACGCTTGATAGTTCTTGATATTCAGAGGGGGTGCCATGGGGGCATCCCCAAGGTTGAGCTCTGATCCATCTTCAATTTTTTCATTATCCTCTCCTTTGGAACTTAAAAACTCTCTTCACACAAAACTTCTCATAAACTGATTAGAGGGTTAGTGCTCATAAATTAAAATGCACATGTGTTCAACTCAAGACAAATTGCAAACAACTTTATTAGGCATTATCTACTGTTCACTAAGTCTCAATGTGGCACTCCACCTCTAGAGTATCACATTTAACGATAGTAAAGAGACGAATGCAAAATAAAAGCAGAATCTGTCAAAATCTGAACAGTCTGTAAAGATCGAATTTTTAGAGGCACTTCTATAGCTAAAATCAGAAAACTCAAAACTAACAAAAGATAGATAAAAGTATCAGACTCGCTGTCTAAAAATTTCAGAAAAAAAGATAAAATTCAGAGATATTTTGGATTTTCAAACAGTGAAGGACAGAAATCTGTTTCTGGACAGCAAAACAACACCTCGCACTTTCAATGCATTAGAGGCTAAACTTGGCACAAAAAATCAAAAGAAAAAGATAAAATGAAGTTGCTACAGAGGCAACAACTTCAAGACTCAATAAAAGTAAAAATCAAACTGAAAGTAAAAGATGGGTTGCCTCCCAACAAGCGCTTTTGTTTAACGCCTTTTAGCTAGGCGCAATGCCAAATATCAAGTTTTTTTGGAGGTCTTTGCAACATAAAGAGCATAGCTTGACCTTATGATTGATTCAAAAGGAAGCTTTTTTCTCTTTCTAGGGAAGTGCTCCATCCCTCTTCTGAGGGGGAACTGAAATCTTATATTTCCCTCTTTCATATCAATAATGGCACCAACGGTTCTAAAAAACGGTCTCCCCAAAATAGTAGGACAAGAATCATTGCACTCAATGTCCATGACAATAAAATCAACGGGAACATAGTTATAATTAACAACAATAAGGACATCATCAACTCTACCCAAAGGTTTCTTTTTAGAAGAATCAGCAAGATGAACATTTAAATAGCACTCTTCCAAAGGATTTAAATTGAGCATATCATAGAAACTTTTAGGCATAACAGAAACACTAGCACCAAGATCACACAAAGCATTACAATCAAAGTCATTTATTATCATCTTAATAGTGGGTTCTCATCCATATTCTAATTTTCTAGGAATAGAAGTTTCTAGCTTAAGCTTTTCTTCTCTAGCCTTGATAAGAGCATCGGTAATATGTTTGGTGAAGGCAATATTTAATTTACTAGCATCCGGTGACTTAGCAAGTTTTTGTAGGAACTTTATGACTTTAGTAATATTGCAATTATCAAAATCAATTTCATCATCTTTAAATAGGCTAGGAGGTTCCTCATTAGTAGTTTGGATAGTATAAACTTTAACAGTTTTCCTATTCATTTCAGCAATTCTAGCTTCTTCTTTCTCTCTAGCCCACCTAGCTTTCAAGCGAGCCATCATCCTTTCATTCTCATTAATTTGAATAGAAATAGCATTTAAAGATTCAGTAGGCTTGTCTTGAAGAGGAGTGGTTCTAATTTTTAAAATTTCAACATCATGAGCAAGATCTTCCACGTTAGAGACAAGTCTATCCAATTTTTCAAGTTTCTCTTCGACAGTTTTGTTGAAAGCTTTTGGCGAAGTGATAAATTATTTTAAAACATTTTCAAGATCAGAGGACACATTCTTATTAGGATTATAAGAATTACCATAGGAATTTCCATAAGATTTGCCATTATTGGGAGGATAAGGCTTATAGTTGTTACTACCAAAATTATTTCGATAAGCATTATTGTTGAAGTTACTTCTATTAAGAAAATTAACATCAACTTGATCCTTTTCTTGGGCAATTAATGAAGCAAGTGGGACATTATTAGGATCAATATGGGACTGATTGGTACCAAGCATAGACATAATCATATCAACCTTATCACTCAAAGAGGAAATTTTCTCGACAAAATTTACCTTCTTACCACTTGGAGCTCTTTCGGTATGCCATTGCGAATAATTTGTCATCATCTCATCCAAGAGTTTAGTTTCTGCACCTAATGTTGTGGACATGAAGGTACCTCCTGCTGCCGAGTCCAAGAGGTTCCTTGAAGAAAATTCAAACCTGCATAAAAGGTTTGGATAACCATCCACATAGTTAATCCATGTGTGGGACAATTTTTAACCATAAATTTCATTCTATCCCAAGCTTGAGCAACATGTTCATTATCAAATTGTCTAAAGTTCATAATGTTACTCCTTAATTGTATGATTTTAGCAGGTGGATAATATTTTCCAATAAAAGCATCTTTGCATTTAATCCAAGAATCAATGCTATTTCTAAGCAATGACAATAACCATTCTTTTGCTCTCCCTCTCAAAGAGAAAGGGAAAAGCCTCAGTTTTATGATGTCACTTTCTACCTCTTTATACTTTTGCATATCACATAACTCATCAGTACTAGCACCAGAAAATTGCTCTTTCATAACAAGATTTAACAAGGCAGGCTTAATTTCATAAGATTCCGCTTTAGTAGCGGGTGGAGAAATTGGAGAGCATATGAAATCATTGTTATTAGTGCTAGTAAAGTCACACAACTTGGTGTTTTCAGTGGAAGACATAATGATAAAATAAAATAACAAGACAGGAATAAAGACTACACTATTTTTTTTGGGTTTTAAAATTTTGCAACAAGAAAAATAAGCTAACGAGAAATAAAACATGCAAGACAAAAACAAAGTAAAGTGATTGAGAGTGTGAGACTCCCCTTGATGTAGCTCCAAGATCCCCGGCAACGGCGCCAGAAAAGAGCTTGATTGCTACTGATGAAGAGTTGGGTGGTGCCCCAAGCGAAGGCGGAGATGTAGCAAGCAGCTGTTTTCCCTCGATATCGAACCAAGGTTTATCGAACCATTAGGACCTTGAAATCAACAACAAAGTGAATGTTGAAGATCTCTGGCGCTTAATCTTCAACAGACGTGGACCTGCACACACTCAACCAAAATACTTTGCCCCCAACGGCGGAAAGGTTGTCAATCTTTTTGGTCTCGCAGAAAACAAAGCGGTTAATTGTATAGTGAAATAGATGAATTGTGAAAATGGACCAGAGGATTAATGATGGTAAAAAGTGATGAATAAAGGTTGCGATCGATGTAAAAAGATGGACCGGGGGCCATGGGTTCACTAGTGGAGTCTCTCAAGTAAATAGAACATTCATATGATGGGTAGACAAATTACAGCTGGGCAATTGACAAGATTATAACACAAACTTAATCTAGCTATGACAAAGAGAACATGATAATATTTAAGTTGGCAGCACGACAATGAACAAAGACCATTGAGTCCAACTTCATCTTTGTCTAAAAGGTCCTCGTGGGATCGCTATCCAGCCTGTCAACCCATCGGTATTAACTTGCAATCAACATACATTTGCATTAAGTAAGCGCATGAAGTAAGCAATATAAATATCAAATAGACTTTAACCATACCGCTGGTTTATTAATAACCCTTAGTACAACAGCACCACATCCGCCGCCTCCCCTCTCCCCCTCCCCCTGCCCTCCTTCTTCCTCGTCCTCGCGTTCCCCTCTCCCAAACAGCCCGCGGCGGCGGAGCGGGAGGTGCGTCCCCCGCGTCCGGGTCCGGGCGGAGCGCGCAGCTGCGGATGAAGTGCTTGTACACCTGGGGTGCGTCGAAGCGGCGAACGATGGCCCAGACGGCGGCCGCCGGCGCCTCGATGCGCTGCGCGACGAGGGAGGAGCATTGGCCTGCCCCCAAGTCGTACCGGTGGTGCTCCTCCACCGTAGGCTGCAGCTGCGCGTACTCCGCCGCCGTCAGTCCAAGACTGGCCGGCACCTCCGGCTCCGCCGCCGCAGGCTGCTGCTCCATCTACTGGATTCGGTCGAGCGGCGGTGGCGCGATTCGGTCGGGCGGCGGTGCGATTCGGTCGGGCGGCTGCGGGTGGGGATGGAGCGGCGACGGGTGGGGCTGGAGCGGCGGTGGGTGGTGCTCGTGCGGCGGCGGAAGGTGCGCGTGCGGCGGCGGAAGGTGGGCTTGTGGGGCGGAAGGTGGCGACGGGTGGGGCTTGGAGCGGCGGTAGATTCACAGGAGAAGAAGAAGTGCTCCTTTCCACACATGTGACATCCAAACAACATTGGTATTCCATTGAAACTTGAATTCTATAGCTAAATACCGCACGCATCCAACACAGCATTTGTGGTATTGAATTGAATTGGTTGATTTGGTTTTCCCATTGCAATTCTTCAGAGCCCAATTCATTGCAACCAAACACAGCATTAGTAGCAACAGCACACCCTCGCCCTTAGACGTTTCTGTCACTCGTGCCCAGGAACAAAAGGGGTCATGAGCCCACTATCTAGCATAAATACTCTCTCTTGGAGATACACACAATCACTTCGCCAAAGTAACTACGCACATCGGAGAGCATGCAAGAACATAAATCAACATATAAGAATCATGCACAATCTGATCATACCTTTATAATCCATCGGATCGCAGCAAACACATCACATAGCATTACAATAATCGATTTTGATCATGTTAGGCAGCTCACAAGATCATAATACATGAAGCACAAGAGAGAGAGACTACCATCTAGCTACTACCACGGACCCAAGGTCTAAGGTGGGACTACTCAAAAATCATCCCGGAGGAAGGCATGGCGATGAAGAGCCCTCCGGGATCGATCTCCCCTTCGGCAGGGTGCCGAGATTTGCTTCAGAATCACCCCCGAATTAGGGTTTGAGGTGACGGCACCACGGGATGACTTTTCTTGAAAATAATGGCCACCCCGTCATTTTTAGGTTAATTGGGATTTTATAGGCATCGGAGGGGGTCGAGGCGGTGCCCAGGGGGCAGGGGTGGGCCCCACCCACGGGTCCAAGGGGGGCCGCGGCAGGGGGCGCCTGTGCCCTGTGGGTGGCCCCTCAGGCTCCCCTTTGGTCTTCGGGTGTCTTATTTCGCATAAAAAATCTCCGTAAATTTTCGTCCAATTCCGAGAATATTTCCAGAAGTGATTTTCTGAAGTACAAAAACAGCAAAAACAGGGAACTGGCACTGGGCATCTTGTCAATAGGTTAGTCCAACAAAATGAATAAAAATAATGTGATATGATAATAGAAACATGTGACAACATCACAAAATTAGCATGGATCACTCAAAAATTATAGATACGTTTGACACGTATGAGTACACATTGTGGGGATCGAAGAAGTAGCCACTATCAGTATATTGATGATATTGGAGTTCGGATTCCTCCGAAATTACAAGAATAGGTCAAGATATTTAGTGCCTTGGAGATATCGAAATATATTCTTGATCCCAACCAGTTGTGCCAGTGGGTCCAGTGGCATTGAGATATGGAACTATATGTCCCAACATCTGTTCTACATCTTCTCGCGGTTTGAGTACTTTCTCTACGTCTAGAGATCGTACAACCGATATGGGGATGTATATGACTTGTCCATATTAAGTTTATCCAACATTTTCCGACATAGCCAAATTTGTGTACCATAATACTTGAGTGAAGGAGTTCGAGTTGTAGTCTCAAGAACTATTTGAATTTATCCGAAAATTCCATCTCAAATTTCGTCTTGTAGATGATCACGTGCTTCGTCATTTTAGGAGTAATCCTCGTGTATGACAAACACACATTGGTAATCATCATTGTACGAGTAGTCCTTGTGTATAAGGAACTCACTACGTCGGTCGTACCAAATTATACCGACAACAATAAGCCAAGCAACGACTTATTGTTTTTTACACAATACATGTTGCATTTTTATTTCAATTCGGACAGAGATTCCGTCGGGAACCATTCATGTTCGAATCTAGTGATCCACATGCATATGTAGTCACTACATCTATCAACTGCATCGATAGATGATTTTGTCTGCCAACGATATATGTATCGGAAAGATATTCCACTCGTGTCTGGAGAATAGGTCTCGGATCTCTGTGGAAGCCCGGCCTTATGCTACAAGCCTTGCTTTCTCACCACCTTATAGTTCTCATTCCGTTTCTAGAAAAAAAACCTATTGAATCCCATAGGGCATTCATTTGGAAGAGCAAGGCTATATCTGCTTGGATTGCATCCTTTGATTGAGTTCAGTCCTAGCAAGTGTGTTCGCACTCTGCCATGGCCATGGTCTTTGGATCTGAATCATTGTAAAGGGTGTTTGCAATCATACAAGAGAAATATTTGTCGACAGTCGTAGACTTTTGGATATATAATTCTCCAGAATCAATGTAGTTGGAGTAAATAGCGTGCACCCTTGATGACTCTTCGTGATTTCCCAATACGCGTGTGTCTGGGTGTTCCGATGTCCTAGCCAGTGTGTGCAAGCTGGAGCTGGGGTTGTGGAGGTTTCCCTTCCACTGGGTGTATACTACCCATTAGGTGTTCATCAATGCAAGGTCGAATTGCATTTACTGATTTATAGGATTTATCCTCGATTTCCTTTTGTTGCTTTGCGAAAAGCTAGATCCTGGTTAGAGGCCGGACTACTCCCCCTCTATTTATTAAAAGGGGAGTCAAGTGGTTTTTATTGGTACCTCCATTCTTTCGGGCGCATTACTAGCCGGATTGAAGGACTTTGTAACACCTTTGAGATTAGTAAATGAATCTAGCAGGTTATTTGCATGTGTTGCAAATATGTGAATCCGAACATAGAGTCCAGATTCTTCAGTACGCGGATATGAGGAGGAACGTTAAATCCCAATTGATTTCCTGGCATTCGATGTGGTACTTTAAATCTCCCCCTAATGCCTGGAAATAATCCTCCTTAAATATAAGCAATAGCATACTGGGCTATGAATAAATCCCTTATGAGGGGTGCAAGATACTTGGTGATCGACGGAGATCTGTACCTGATACGTGTCAAACGTATCTATAATTTTTGAGTGATCCATGCTAATTTTGTGATGTTGTCACATGTTTCTATTATCATATCACATCATTTTTATGCATTTTGTTGGACTAACCTATTGACAAGATGCCCAGTGCAAGTTCCCTGTTTTTGCTATTTTTGTGTTTTAGAGATTTACTTCTGGAAATATTCTCGGAATTGGACCAAAATTTACGGAGATTATTTTTACGCCAAGACGAAGACGGAGACCGAAGGGCGACCTGGGGGGCCACCCAGGGGCCACAGGAGGGTGCCTACCGTGGCCCCCCTGGACCCGCGGGTGGGGCCCGCCCCTGCCCTCCTGGGAACCGCCTCGGCCCCCTCCGACGCCTATAAAATCCTAAAAACCCTAAAAACAACGGGGCAGCCATTATTTTCCAGAAAAGTCATCCCGAGGCGCCGTCACCTCAAACCCTAATTCGGGGGTGATTCTGAAGCAAATCCCGGCACCCTGTCAGAGGGGAGATCGATCCCGGAGGGCTTTTCATCGCCATGCCTTCCTCCGGGATGATTTGTGAGTAGTCCCACCTTGGACCTTGGGTCCATGGCAGTAGCTAGATGGTAGTCTCTCTCTCTTGTGCTTCATGTCTTATGATCTTGTGAGCTGTCTAACATGATCAAGATCGATTATTGTAATGCTATGTGATGTGTTTGCTGGGATCCGACGGATTATAAAGTTATTGATCAGATTGTGCATGATTCTTATATGTTGATTTATGTTCTTGCATGCTCTCCGATGTGCATAGTTACTTTGGCCAAGTGATTGTGTGTATCTCCAAGAGAGAGTATTTATGCTAGATAGTGGGTTCATGCCCCCTTTTGTTCCTGGGCACGAGTGACAGAAACGTCTGAGGGCGAGGGTGTGCTATTGCTACTAAGGGTAAAATAGCAGTGTTAAAGTCTATTTTGATATTTCATATTGCTTACTTCATGCGCTTTACTTAATGCAAATATTTGTTGCTTGCAACTTAATACCGATGGGTGACAGGCTGGATAGCGATCCCACAGTGGACTTTTTAGACAAAGATGCAGTTGGACTCAACGATCTTTGTTCATTGTCGTGATGCCTACTTAAATATTATCATGTTCTCTTTGTCATATCTAGATTAAGTTTGTGTTATAATCTTGTCAATTGCCCAGCTGTAATTTGTTTACCCATCAGATGAATGTTCTATTTACTTGAGAGACTCCACTAGTGAACCCATGGCCCCCAGTCCATCTTTTTACATTGATTGCAACCTTTATTCATCACTTTTCACCATCATTACTCCTATGGTCCATTTTCATAATTCATCTATTTCACTACACAATTAACCGCTTTGTTTTCTGCGAGACCGGAAAGATTGACAACCTTTCCGCCGTTGGGGGCAAAGTATTTTGGTTGAGTGTGTGCAGGTCCACGTCTGTTGAAGATTAAGCGCTGTCGGAGATCCGTCCCAGGAACTGGGTGTGTCTCACTAGGTGTCGAGTAAGGGGCTGAACACGGAATCAAACAACCCTCAACGTGCCTCGGCGACGGAGCTCGTCGAGAATCGCTGTGGGACGGCACTGTAGAGAAGAACACACGATGTTACCTAGGTTCAGGGCCCTTTTGGAGAGATAAAACCCCTACGTCCTGCCTTGGTTGTATTGCCCTGTTTGGAGAGGTTACAGTACAAGGAGAGCTTGGGGAGCTCGAGGTGGCTAACAATGGCTAACCCTAGATCTCAGATCGGACCAGATCTACTGAAGGCCAACCAGCTAGGAATCAACCAGAGAAGAGAGAACCCTTTGCCTGAACATGCTCCCCCTACTTTTATAGGTGTCTCGGACCTCTTCCCCCAAATATCTTGGCGGGAAGGGTTACCACATGGCGACGAAGGAGGAGGACGGGTGCATGATAAAGGGGGAGTCCATGGACGCGGTCCATGGCAGGGAGCGGCGTCACCAAAGCTGGAAAAGCCACCGTCCAGCCGGGATGGTGGGCTGGCGCTGCTGAGGCTCGGGAGGCGCCCCACGGTGACGTCGCCCTTGGAGCGTAGCTGCAGACGGTCCCCTTATCACCAAAACGGAAATTCTTGTTGCTCCTTTGCTTGGTGCAGCATTGTTGACTGCTTTATACACGAGAACGGCAACTGCGGCGCTGTCGTCAGCGCACAGCAACCGCGCCCGTGACTCTGCGGAGGGCGCAGAGCCCATGTGCGCTCTGCCGCGGAGGCAGAGCTTGCTTCGTGGGGAAGGAACCCCCGCGAGGCCGAAGGCCTCGCCGAGCCTTTTGGCTTGATCCTTGGAGATGCCCTCTCGAGGAGAGGTCCCTCGCGAGGAAAAACCCTCGCGAGGCTCGCCAGGCTTGGAGAGCCTGGTCCTTAGCGAAATTTTCTGAAGAGTGTAGTGGGCCCTGACAGGCCGGCCCGTGGTACCCTGGTTTCCACTGTGCCGACAGTAGCCCCCGGGCTCACGATGGGCACGCCGAAGCCCACGGATGCAGGCGAAGCGTCGGGGGCCCAACGATGCCTGCCTGGGCCGTGACACGTGGGGCGCAGCGGTTGCGCCCGAGTCCACGATCTCCTCGGCTCCAACGGGCGACCCGGTGGGGCCCGCCACGCCCTTGGTAACTGGCCAATAAAGCCTGCGCGCGATGATGGCGCCCATCACTTCATCCATTACTCCGCCGCACACTTCCCCCAAACGCCTCCTTCTTCCCAGAGCGCACCACCTCCAAAGGTTTCTTATCTCCTTCGACCATGGCGCCCAAGAGAGCAGACGCTCCCAAGAAAGGCAAGGCTCCGATGCAGGCCGGCAAGTCTGCGGTGGCGTCGCGGAGTGCTGAACCCCAGGGGGCGCTGTCGAGGTCCCGCATCAACTCGGCGGGGGTCGACGCGAGAACCAACGAGCACAGCGCCGCCATCATGAAACCGGCCGGCAGCAAGCTTCCCGAGGGGTACTACTCCATCTTCCTCCACACTCTCTCCGCCGGTCTCATTCCTCCTTTTTCCTACTTCCTCGTGGGGATTCTGGAGTCATACCAGATCCAACTCCTCCATCTTCATCCCAATTCCATCCGCATCCTCTCCATCTTCGCCTACCTCTGCGAGGCCTATGTCGGTATCCATCCTTCTGTGGACCTCTTCCGCAGCTTCTACGCACTCCGGTCCACCGCGCAGAACGAGCGGACCGGATGCGTCTCCTTCCGTATCGCCGACGCCAGGAGCAAGAACTACATCCCCATCGCGTGGAGTGGCGAGAATGCCATCACCAAGGTGAAGAAGAAAGTGGAGGACTTCCACCAGCGGTGGTTCTTCGTCGACACCAAGGTGTCGGACCATCTCCTGGATATACCCGTGGCGCCCCCGAAGAAGTGGGCGCGCTGGGCGAGCGAGGGCTTCGAGGGCCCAAAGTTCGACGCGGTGTACGAGTGCCTACGGGGGCTCCGCGACGCCGGGCTCACCGGCTAGATGGTGGCGAAGGACTTTACGAGGCGCCGCATCGCCCCCCTCCAGTGGCATTCGGAGCCGATGTGGACGTACGCAGGCCTGGAGGATAGGATGCGCCTATGCATGGTCAACTTCGCCCCGGAGGTGTTGGACAGGATCATGGTGGCCCTCTTCACCACGGCGGCCATCCCAGCCCCAGCCGTTGACGAGGCCCGGCTGCTCTTCACCTTTGGGGAGGAGAAGGTGCGCGAGCACCACAGGGCCCTGCCCAGATTCGATGAGTGGGGCATCGTGCCCGAAGGACTCCGCGGGCCCCGCGGCAACCCGCGGGCGGCGGAGCCAGAGCAGATGGACGAGCCGTCGTAGCCGGACGAGGCGGAGGACTCTGGCGAGGGTGAGGCCTCGGGGAGCGCTGACCCCTCGGGAGACTTTGCCGGCTCCTCAAGGAGCGCACCGCCTGAAGAGGACCTCCAGGAGATTTCCTCTAGCAGCGGCGAGGATCCCTCTCGTGGAGCTCCCTCCCGAGGCACCGCGGAGGAGGAGGAGGAGAGCAGCGGCAAGGGAGGACGCCGCGAGCCCCGCTCCAAGTTTGCCCACGACAGGGACGTCGCGGCCGCGAGGGGCGCTCCTCGCGAGGAGGCAGGAGTGCCTCGAGAAGGAGCTAGAGCAAGCAGCCCCCAGCCGCCGAAGGCGAAGAAGAGGGTGTGGAGGATGGCTGACGAGTAAGCCCTGGTGCTTCT
Source organism: Puccinellia tenuiflora (assembly GCA_012064385.1). Lineage (NCBI taxonomy): Eukaryota > Viridiplantae > Streptophyta > Magnoliopsida > Poales > Poaceae > Puccinellia > Puccinellia tenuiflora. The sequence continues at coordinate 508,980 of QRDG01000316.1, forward strand.
TATTTTCTATAGGATTTTGCTTTCGAATACCCTCCTGAAGGATCTTCTGTTTATCTTTCTTTTCAGCAACCTTGCGGCGCCGAAGAGGCGACGGCTCCGCAAGCTTGGAGAGACCGTCGGCGCCACCGTGGCGACGTCTGCGGCTGACGAGCCACAGCATGTGGTTACTCCTCCCACAGATGAACACCGCGCGGAGGGGGAGGTTGAAGAGGTGGCGTCGTCGCCAGCACGGGCCGCCACTCCCCCCATACTGCAGGAGGTAGCGGAGGACGAGGCAGCGACCAAGGACGCATGAGCCTCGGAGAGGCCGGACGAGGTGGAGGCCCAAGGGGCCACCGTGGAGCCACCTCCGGAGGAAGAGGCCTCCACAAGAGGGGCTGACGAGCCCGAGGCCGCGGCAGGCGCGGCCACCACGGGAGGGGCTGAATCTGCCCCTGAAGAGCAGGAGGAGGAAGCGCCTCCGGAGCCCACGGACGCCGGAGCCAGGGGCGAGAGGACGCCCAGTCCCCAGAGGGCTCCTAACACGGGAGGCGAAGGAGGCGCCCACACGAGCCCCAGGTCGCACCAGGAGCGGCGTGAGCCCGAGGCAAGGTTCCTCGGGTACCTCGCCAAGCGTCGAGGCCCCTGCGCCCCGCGGTGATGCGGGGACCTTGGCGCTGCGGGAGCCGCGCCGTCACGCAGCTCGCCGCACCTCCGTCTTTAGCCAGGCGCGGCAGATGATCGACGAGCTGGAGACGCAGTATGCCGAAGAGGAACTCGCCAGGGCGGAGGAGCGGGCGAAACTTGACGAAGCCTGGGCCCTCCTCCGCGAGAGGCGATGCGCTTCGCCAAGGAGACCCGCGACAGCGTGAAGCGGGAGGCGGCGAAGACCATGGAGCAGCTGGACGCTGCGCGGGAGGCGCTCGAGGCGGAAACCGCCTCCAAGCAACAGGAGGTCTGGGCCGCAGAGCAAAAGTTCATCATGGACTCCAAAGTTGTCGAGGACAGCTTGAAGGAGCTCCGCGATAAGCTGGACGCTCGCGAGGTGCAGCTGACACGGCGCGAAGCGGAGCTAGTGCGACGCGAGGGAGAGCTCTCCCCCCGTGAAGAGGAATTGCGCCGGTGCGAGGAGCAGGTCCAGCAGCTCAAGAAGGACCAGGCCACCCGCGTGGAGGAACTACTGGCTCGCGAGAGTCGGGTGGCCCAGGACGAGGCCACCTACGCGGAGCGCCTCGAGAAGGACAACGCCAGCCTCGAGGCGAAGCAGAAGAAACTGAAGGAGGAGGCCGACGACAGGGTCAAGCTCATCCGTCAAGATCTCTCCAAGAGTCTTGGCGAGAAGGCCAAGAAACAGGAGGAGCGCTTCACGACGAAGCGCAATGAGCTCTAGAACCGCATCAAGGGGCTCGAGAAGGAGTAGAAGCAGATGGCCTCCCGCCTTCAGAGCGCCAGGGCCGCTCAGGCCCGCGCGGAGGAGAAGGCCGCCGCCCTGGAGAAGGACCTGAGCGAGCTCCACCAGCAAGTGGGGCCGGTTGCGGACGCCGCTGAGGAGGCACAGCGCAACACGCAGATCGCGCAAAACATGTCGCGCCAGCGCCAGCGCATGCTCCAAGACCTGGTGTCCCGCACGCGTGATGTTGGGGATCGCCTGGGGACCGAGGTCCCTTCCCTCGCCGCAGAGGGGAACGACGACGAGGCCGGGTACGCGTTCTTCTTCGAGCGATTCCTCATGAAGCTTGAAGAGACCGCGAAGGACCTCGACGAACGCGTCGTGGAGGAGAGCCGCGATCTCCTCGTCCTCGCCACCTGCCGCATCTTTGCCAACCTCGCGAGGCTTCAGCCTTCCCTCGACCTCGAGGCCGTGACGGCGCCCGTGACCTCAGCTGCCGCATCGCGGTGAGCGACAGGATGCGGAAGGCGGTGGAGGCGTATGCCAAGAAATTCGACTAGGTCGAGGTAGAGGAGGACGAGGACGATGGCGAGGAGGACGAGGACGATGGCGAGGAGGACGCCGCGGAAGAGGAGGAAAGTGCCGTTGCGGACGACGTGGGCACTTCAGGGGGCCCGACGACCTGAGCTCTTTCCTGCAGCTGCATGTGCATGGGGCACATATTATCTTAGCATTTTGTTTGTAAAGCCTTGTAAAGACTTGCTAAAGTTTTATTTGAATGCGCTCGTGACTGTCCCTCGGGAGGCTTTTATCTTTCCCTTCATGTCTTTTTCGCTCTACGTCTTAGGTCCCTCTCTTAGCGCTACACCACCGCCGCTTCGGTATCTGAGAGTCAGGGCTCCACAAGGCCGGGGGGTGCGCGAGGCCTTGAGAAGTAAGAGCTCCCGAGGCGCGATGCTCGGGGCTCCCCTTTAACGCGCAAGCAGCCCATGAGGCATAGGAGAGAGAAAAGAGGCTCGAGGGACAAAAACCAGCGGAAGGAAATTTAACCAAGTGTTTGGACTTAGCTTCGCGAGGCGTTTTTGCCTTGGAGAGGGTGTTGGTTCCCTAATGAGGCGTTTTTGCCTTGGAGAGGGTGTTGGTTCCCTGATGAGGCGTTTCCCTCCTGAGGTTGCCTGAGGCTTGTTTTGAACCTGCTTTCCTGCGCTTGGACAGATAGGCATACCCACAAGCGATACATAGCTAGATACCTCATGCGTGCTCGTAGGTTCCTTCATGTGTGTCTTGCGAGGAGAACAGGCACCAAGGTCCTTGGTGAGTTGACGTGCACGGGAGCTGGCCCATGAGTTCAGAGCTCCTTGGGAGTTGACGTACATGAGAGCTGACCCGTGAGTTCAGAGCTCGGATCCCTTGGGTTTGAGGCGCTGCTGGGATGCTCCTGAGGCACAGGCACCATGCTCAGCCCCCGCTCGCGAGATACACAGGAGGGATCATACGAGCAAGGATGAAATGCAATAAAACAACTGCTTACCGAAACAACAACATATGCTGGCGTGAAGCGCAAAGGTTCAAAGTGACCTGAAACAAGGGTTCATTACACTGGCGTGGCCAGAAGTACAAAATCCGCCATGCCTGGGCATGGGGTTCCACATTGAGTGGCTGAGACACTCGCGGCCCGAGGCGACGCATGTAGAGAGAGCTCAGAGAGGGGGCCCCTATGCGGGGGGTGGCTTCGTAGAGCCTGTGGTCCGCCATGTCTGGGCATGGGGATCCACCTCACCAAGGCATGGTGCTTGAAGAAGTCACCTTGCCGAGGTGTGGTGGCTTGGGAGTCTTCTCGAACGGCCCGCGGCAACGTATAGTAGAGAGGGGAGCCCGAATATTTTCCTCGTGGAGGATGATGGCGCGAGGCTCTCCCTTGATGCAAAAAATTGCTCGTTGAGGACGATCAGGGGTAGAACTTGCGCAGGTGCTGGAAGTTCCAGGGGTTGGCAACAGGGATGTCGTCCTCCGTCTCGAGCCGCGCGGAGCCAGGCTTGGCGATGTGCACGACCCTGTAGGGTCCTTCCCACATTGGCGAGAGCTTGTGGAGGCCTGCCCTGGAGAGGATTCTCCTCAGGACAAGGTCTCCTGCTTCAAGAGTGCGCGGGCGGATGTGGCGGCTGTGGTAGCGACGGAGGTCTTGCTGGTACCTTGCCGCTCTCAGGGCCGCATTGCGGCGGAGCCCCTCGAGCAGCAGCAGGTCGTCGTTGCGGAGTCCGTCCAGCTCAGCCTCCTTGAAGGCCAAGACTCGTGGAGAGCCGTGGGTGATCTCGCTGGGGAGAACGGCTTCAGTGCCATAGACGAGGGAGAACGGCGTCTCGCCAGTCGGCTTCGTTGGCGTGGTGCGGATGGACCAGAGCACCGAGGGGAGCTCATCGATCCAGTGCTTGCCGCTGGCCTTGAGGCGGTTGAAGCTTCTCGTCTTGAGGCCCTTGAGCACCTCGGCGTTGGCTCGCTCGGCCTGCCCGTTGCTTCATGGGTGAGCCACCGAGGCGTAGCAGATTTGGGCGCCGAGGCTGCCGCAATCGGACTTGAAGGCGCCGCTGATGAATTGCGAGCCATTGTCGGTGATGATGCGGTTGGGCACGCCAAAGCGGCAGACCAAACTCCTGATGAACTTTACCGCTGATTTTGTCGGGATGGTGCGCACGGGTTCCACCTCAGGCCACTTGGTGAACTTGTCGATGGCGACGTAGAGGTAGCGGTAGCCCCCGAGCGCTCGCGGGAAAGGTCCCAGGAGGTCCAGCCCCCAGACCGCGAACGGCCAGGAGAGCGGGATAGTTTGGAGTCCTTGCGTGGGCTGGTGAATTTGCTTGGCGTGGAATTGGCAGGCGTCGCAGGACTGGACGATTGCGGCTGCATCTTGAAGCACTGAAGGCCAGTAGAAGCCACTCCGGAAGACCTTGCCTGCGAGGGTGCATGAGGATGAATGGTGGCCGCACTCTCCGCTGTGGATGTCGTTGATGAGCTGGCAGCCTTCCTCGACAGGGACGCACCGCAACGCAACCCCATTGGGGCGCTTACGGTACAGGTCTCCGTCGTGGAGGCAGTAAGACTTGGCTTGGCGAGCAACCCTCTCGGCCTCTGCATCTTCTTCGGGAAGAACTCGATCTTGCAAGTAGCTCTTGATCTCGTCGATCCAACCAGTGTCTTGGCGTACCAAGGTCATCAGCAGGCGATCGCCTGAGGGCAGCCCGCAGTTTGGTGCTCCACTTGATGGAGCTGGTGGGAGCTCCTCATTGATGCTCATGTTGACCGCTGGTTGCTTGACCGAGGACTTGGCGAGTCTCTCCTCGAACACTCCAGGCTTCTGGGCTTCCCTTCTTGCTGCTCGCCTGGCGAGTTCATCTGCTTCTTGGTTTTCCCCTCGCGGGATATGCTTGAGCTCCATGCCCCTGAAGTGCTTCTCGAGTTTGCGTACCTCTTCAAGGTAGGCTACCATGTAGGTGTCGTTAGGCGTGTAGCTTTTGTTGGAGAAGTTGACGAGGAGCTGAGAGTCGCCCTTGATGAGGATGTGCTTGATGCCGAGGGCAATGGCAGCTCTGAGCCCGGCGACGGGATATGCTTGAGCTCCATGCCCCTGAAGTGCTTCTCGAGTTTGCGTACCTCTTCAAGGTAGGCTACCATGTAGGTGTCGTTAGGCGTGTAGCTTTTGTTGGAGAAGTTGACGAGGAGCTGAGAGTCGCCCTTGATGAGGATGTGCTTGATGCCGAGGGCAATGGCAGCTCTGAGCCCGGTGAGGAGGCCTTCGTATTCAGCAATGTTGTTGGAGACCTTGTCGCTGTCCTTGAAGCACAACTGGACGGCGTAGTAGAGCTTGTCGCCTGTTGGTGAGGTGAGGACAGCACCAGCCCCTGCACTCCGGGCCGCGAAGGCGCCGTCGAAGTGCATGGTCCAGTAGCTGGGCTCCGTCCCTCCTGAGGCTGTAGCCTCTTCCTCTTGGGGCTCTTCTTCACGTGTGTCCGTCCATTCGGCCATGAAATCAGCCAGCGCCCTGCCCTTGATGACCCTTGTGGTGTCAAACTCCAGCTCGAAGGGTTGTAGCTCGATGCCCCAGCTTGCGACGCGATCTGTTGTGTTTGGGTTGCGTAGGACTTGCTCCAGGGGGTACGAGGTGACCACCTTGATGGGGTGACCCTGGAAGTAGTGGCGCAGCTTCCTGGAGGCGCTGAGGAGCGAGAAAAGGAGCTTCTGCTGCATGGGGTAGCGCTCGCGAGCGTCCCGCAGCACTGTGCTGACGAAGTACACGGGATGCTCGATGAGGGTGGTTGTTGACGTCGCAGCGGTTGGCTCCTCCCGAGGCTCGGTGGAGTCCTTGGCGAGGTTCTCTTGAGGCCCCACTTGTAGGGGCTCGGCATGAGGCTGGAGGCTTGACGAGGGTGCTTCCTTGTCGAGGAGTTCTGGGCTTGGCGAGGCAGAGCTCTACTTGCCGAGGACTGGCTCTTCCCTTTCGGCCACCAAGACCACGCTTGCCGTCTGAGGAGTGGCTGCAAGATACAGCTTCAGAGGCTCGCGAGCGCGTGGGGCAACCATGATGGGTGGGCTCGCCAGGTACTTCTTCAGGTCCTCGAAGGACTTTGCCGCTTCAGGGGTCCACTTGAAAGGACCGGACCTCTTCATTATCTTGAAAAACGGCAGCGCCCTCTCGCCGAACTTGGAGATGAAACGACCAAGGCTGGCCATACATCCCGCTAAGCGCTGCATGACCTTGAGGCGACGAGGAGGCTGCATCTCTTCTATGGCCCTGATCTTGTCGGGGTTTGCTTCGATGCCGTGATGAGACACCAGGAACCTGAGGAGTTTGCCTGAAGGGACCCCGAAGACGCACTTGGCGGGGTTCAGCTTGATGTTTACCTTGCGCAGGTTGGCAAAGGTCTCCTCGAGGTCCTTGATGAGCGTGTCCTTCTCGCGAGTCTTGACCACGATGTCGTCGACGTAGGCCTCTGCATTCCTTCCCATTTGAGCCCCCAAGGTGATCCTCATGAGGCGCTGGAAAGTGGCACCGGCATTTTTCAGGCCGAAAGGCATGCAGACGTAGCAAAACACACCACAAGGGGTGAGAAATGCTGTCTTCTCCTCGTCCTCCTTTGCCATGTTGATCTGGTGATAGCCTGAGAAGGCATCCAGAAAACAGAGGAGTGCGTAGCCGGTGGTGGAGTCCACGATCTGGTCGATCCTCGGGAGGGGATAGGGGTCCTTGGGGCAAGCTTTGTTGAGGTCGGTGAAGTCGATGCAGAGGCGGCTTCCTCCGGTGTGCTTGGGGACGACCACACCATTGGAGAGCCAAGTGGGATGGACAACTTCCTTGATGATGCTAGCTTTCTTCAACTTTTCTACTTCTTGAACGATGAAATCTTGCTTCTCTGGCGCCTGGCGCCGCGCCTTTTGCTTCACGGGGCGTGCGTTTGGACACACGGCTAGGTGGTGCTCGATCACCTCTCTCGGTACTCCGGACATATCTGACGGTGTCCAAGCGAACATGTCAGATTTTGCCCTGAGGAAGGCGACGAGCGCGCTTTCCTATTTGGGAGGCAAGTTGGCGCCGATGGTGACGCTAGCCCCCGAGCCGTTTGCCTCAAGAGGCACCTGCTTCGTCGCGGCCTTCTCCTGAGAGAACAGATGCTTCTTCTTCGCGGGGGGCCTCGGGAGGGGTTCCTCATCCTCGTCAGCGGGGGACGCCACCGCGGCAGCCTTGTAGGCCGCTTGCGCAGCGTACAGGGCGTCTGAGACCATGCCGCGGATGACGATGGTGCCACCCGAGCCAGGGAGCTTGACGAGGTTGTAGGCGTGGTGGGTCACCGCCATGAACTTGGCGAGGGCGGGGTAGCCGAGGATGGTGTTGTAGGGCAGGCCTATGTGTGCGACGTCGAAGTCGATCAGCTCGGTGCGGTAGTTGGCTTGCGTGCCGAAAGTAACCGCGAGCCTCACTTGCCCCAAGGGGGTCGTGAGACCCTCTGTCACCCCCGAGAAGGGCCCGGTGGGCGTGAGCCGCTCGTAGGGCACCTGAAGCTTCTCGAAAGTCTCGACAGAGATGACGTTGAGGCCTGCACCCCCATCGATGAGCGTCTTAGAGACTGCGATGTTGTTGATGGTGGGGGTGCAGACCAGCGGGATGGTGCCAACAGTCGAGGTGGACTTGGGGTGGTCGCTGGAGTCAAAGGTGATGGGGTACTGGGACCACTTGAGGGGCCTGGAGGCCTCAACCCCGGGAAGCGCTACCGCGATCTCGCGAGCGAGTTGCTTGAAGTGGCGGTTGGAGCTGGGGGCCTGAGCCCCGCCGAGGATGCAAGCGGCCCCGCGAGGCACCTGGTAGCCCTCAGGAGTCTCGGCAGGGAGGTTGTCGTTCACGGGCTGGACGGCGTTGGCTTGAGGGTTCTGCTGGTAGTTGTCGTCGTAGTTGTTGTTGCTCTAGCGTCGCCCTCCGTGGCCGCCGCGGCCGCGACCTTGCTGCCGCTCGCGGGCCTCGTGAGCCTCGCTAAGCCTCTTGAGGTCGTAGCAGTCCTCGGTGGCATGGGAATGCCCGTTGTGGTAGATGCAGAAGGGGCGATCATCTTTCTTCTCGGGATCCGCGGCTGGAGCGGCAGCGTGAGGCTGCTTGGCGTCAGGCTCAGCCGCAAGGACCGCAGTGGTCTTGCGCTTCTCGGTGGATTTCTTATTCTTCTTGGATCCCTCGGCAGGGTCCCCTGGCTCGTTTTTGACGAACAAGCGGCCCTCCTCAGCCTTGGCGCACTTGTCCGCCAAGTCGAAGAGCTTGACGACGATGGTGATGTTGTCGTGGATGCCAAGCTTCTCGAGCATCCGCACGTCTGTGACTCCAGCCTGGAAGGCCGAAATGACCTGCGCGTCGGTGGCGTTGGGGATCTTGTTGCGCACCTGGCTGAAGCGCTGGATGTACTTGCGGAGGGTCTCGCCAGGCTTCTGGCGTACGCCGCGGAGGTCGTTGTACGTGAGGCCGCGCTCGTACGTGCCCTTGAAGTTGGCAACGAAGCACCGGCAGAGGTCCTCCCAGGTGTTGATGGACTCAGCGGGGAGGTTCGTGAGCCACGAGGACGCAGAATCCTTGAGGGCCATGGGGAACCAGTTCGCCATGACTTTGTCGTCGCCCCCAGCGGCCTGGATGGCCAAAGTGTAGAGCTGCAGGAACTCCAGGGGGTTGTTCTTGCCGTCGTAGCGCGGGGGAAGATCCGGCTTGAACTTGACTGGCCAGACGACGCGACGGAGGCTGCGAGTGAACGCGGCCGTCGTGCCGTAGGTGACCACGCCGTTGGCGAGGGTGGCGCGGAAGTGGCGCCCCGTGGTGGTGACGTCCTGGACGGCGCGGTTGTGGCGATTCTGCCCGCGCTCGATGCTCACGCGTGCGTCCTCTGGGGCTCGCTGCACGATTTGGCAGTCGTGCGGCGACGACGCGTGCGATGCAGCGCGGTTGTCGCGAGGAGGAGCCCCTGCTGGAGCAGGTTGCGGTGGAACTGGTGGAGCTGGAGCGGGCGCGGGATGACGAGGAGGTGCATGCGGCGCGCCATGCGCCACGTCCCCTGCGCGCGCAGAGGGAACCAGCGAACGAGACGGTGCATGAGCGGCGACGCGAGTGGCGTTGACGAGCTCGGAGAGGCGGTTGAGCCAGACTTCTTGAGCCTCTGGCGTGGGACGGTACTGCAGCAGCTCCTGCGCCATGAGAAGCGCAGTTGCCAGGTTGGGCGCAGGGCGGCCCAGCGAGGAGGCAGCACGGTCCCGCGACAGGTGCAGGGAGGAAGCCTCCTCTTCGCCGAGGTCGTCCTCGGCGTGGTCGTCGTTGTCATCCTCTGGGTGCTCGACGCGGGGCTCGAGGTCGATGTGGCGCTCCGGAGCAGCGCTCCCGCGCGGGCGGCCGCGCGGGTTGCCCGCAGGAGTGGTGGCGGCGCTGGCCGTCCGGCGAGCGAGACGTTCGGCGCGAGAGCCGGCCATGGCTGTGTCGAGGTTGAAGATGCGCCTCAGCCCCCTACCTGGCACGCCAAATGTCGGAGATCTGTCCCAGGAACTGGGTGTGTCTCACTAGGTGTCGAGTAAGGGGCTGAACACGGAATCAAACAACCCTCAACGTGCCTCGGCGATGGAGCTCGTCGAGAATCGCTGTGGGAGGGCACTGCAGAGAAGAACACACGATGTTACCCAGGTTCAGGGCCCTCTTGGAGAGGTAAAACCCCTACGTCTGTCGGAGAACTGTCCCAGGAACTGGGTGTGTCTCACAAGGATCGAGTAAGGGGCTGAACACGGAATCAAACAACCCTCAACGTGCCTCGGCGACGGTGCTCGTCGAGCTCGCTGTGGGACAACACTGCAGAGATGAACACACGGTATTACCCAGGTTCAGGGCCCTCTAGGTGAGGTAAAACCCCTACGTCCTGCTTCTGGTGTATTGCCCTTGCTTGGAGAGATTTCAGTACAGAGCGAGCTTGGCGAGCTCAAGGTGGCTACAATGGCTACTGCAGAACTCAGATCTAGGGTTGAACAAAGATTGAACCCTTTGCCCGAGCGTGCTCCCCCTCCTTTTATAGGTGTCTCGGACCTCTTCCCCCAAATATCTTGGCGGGAAGGGCTACCACATGGCGACGAAGGAGGAGGTGCGGTGCACAATAAAGGTAGAGTCCACCATAAAGGTAAAGTCCATGGACGCGGTCCACGGCAGGGGGCAGCATCACCAAAGCTGGAAAAGCCACCGTCCAACCAGGACGGTGGGCTGGAGCCGGTGATGTCACCCCTGGAGCGTAGCAGCAGGCGGTCTCCTTATCACCAAAGTGGCAAGGTTGGTGGCTTCTTTACTTGATGCAGCTTTGTTGACTGCTTTTTACATGGAGACAGCCTCTGCGACGTCGTTGTCACTCTGCAGAGGATGCAGAGCCCATGTGCGCTCTGTCGCGGAGACAGAGCTTGCTCCGCGGGGAAGGAAACCTCGGCGAGGGAGGAAACCCTCGGCGAGCCCCTCCGCTTGATCCTTGGAGATGTCCCCTCGAGGAGGGGTCCCTCACGAGGGAAAAGCCCTTGCGAGGAGGTGAGGTCCCTCGCGAGGGAAAAAACCCTCGCGAGGCTCGCCAGGCTTGGGGAGCCTGGTCCTTAGCGAAATCTTCTGAAGAATGTCATGGGCCCTGGCAGGCCGGCCCGTGGTACCCTGGTTTCCACTGTGCCGACAACGTCCTGCCTTGGTTGTATTGCCCTGTTTGGAGAGGTTACAGCACAAAGAGAGCTTGGGGAGCTCGAGGTGGCTAACAATGGCTAACCCTAGATCTCAGATCGGACCAGATCTACTGAAGGCCAACCAGCTAGGAATCAACCAGAGAAGAGAGAACCCTTTGCCCGAACGTGCTCCCCCTCCTTTTATAGGTGTCTCGGACCTCTTCCCCCAAATATCTTGGCGGGAAGGGTTACCACATGGCGACGAAGGAGGAGGACGGGTGCACGATAAAGGGGGAGTCCATGGACGCGGTCCATGGCAGGGAGCGGCGTCACCAAAGCTGGAAATGCCACCGTCCAGCCGGGACGGTGGGCTGGCGCTGCTGAGGCTAGGGAGGCACCCCACGGTGACGTCGCCCTTGGAGCGTAGCTGCAGATGGTCCCCTTATCACCAAAACGGCAATTCTTGTAGCTTCTTTTCTTGGTGCAGCATTGTTGACTGCTTTATACACGAGAACGGCAACTACGGCGCTGTCATCACCGCACGCAACCGCGCCCGTGACTTTGCGGAGGGCGCAGAGCCCATGTGCGCTCTGCCGCGGAGGCAGAGCTTGCTTCGTGGGGAAGGAACCCCCGCGAGGCCGAAGGCCTCGCCGAGCCTTTTGGCTTGATCCTTGGAGATGCCCTCTCGAGGAGAGGTCCCTCGCCAGGCTTGGAGAGCCTGGTCCTTAGCGAAATTTTCTGAAGAGTGTAGTGGGCCCTGGCAGGCCGGCCCGTGGTACCATGGTTTCCACTGTGCTGACAAGCGCCAGAGATCTTCAACATTCACTTTGTTGTTGATTTCAAGGTCCTACTAGTTCGATAAATCTCGGTTCGTTATCGAGGTAAAACTGCTGCTTGCTAAATCTCCGCCTTCGCTTGGGGCACCACCCAACTCTTCATCAGTAGCAATCAGTACCCCACATAGATCCCTAATATGTGGGCCCATGTTGTACGCTGCGGTGGTGAGATCGGTACGCGTGAAGCGCTTCCGAACTTACGCAGATGGGAAATGCTCGGAGGATTTCCATGTATGAATCACAGAGGGGAAGTACCGCGATATGCAGTTAGTCAGTCAGCAGCGTGTAAAACTGTATGACTCTAACGTGAAGTTGGTAAAGTGCATTTCATCAACAAAGGTCTTGCAGTGAGTTTGGTCCTCTTATTCAGGGATTCAGTCAAACCATTATGAGTGTGGATGTATAGGATAGAGTGCTGAACTTCAATCCGCAGGGGCATGTAATATTCATTGAAGGCACGTGAGGAGAATTATTCTGCAACATTTTCCATATGAATTTGTCTAATTCGACTTTCTTGATAATGAGCATGTAACTCAATTACTTTCCTCATTATCTTGGCAAATGCATGGTTTCATGTGAACATAAGACATGCTTATGATCATCGTTTAGATGCATCAATGAAAACCATGAAAATACCTATAAATGTCCACACAATGGTTGGCTAAGACCACAAATATATCCCTGGATGTGTTCAAGGAACTAAAGTGGTTCAAATTGTATTTTGAGGTGTGAGGGCCTCAAAACTAGCCTCCCTATGGCGCACGGTGTGCACACAAAGTTTAATGACCGAGGTAATTTAGACTCGAGCAAATTGTGACCAATGGAATGCTTTATGCGCAACATGTGCTACGGGTGGGATGTACGTGTAGTACATTCAAACAATAGAGAGGGTGTCTTTCAAATACTTGTTCCTCATCCATCAGATTGAGTCCCGTAGTAATCTATATATCGAGTTGAAGAATTTTTCACTATCGAAATCTTTTCTCAAAATATATAGAATACATACAATCTTATTTTATATCAGAGTGCTGATTCAATATGTATGTTCTATTATAACAACATAAATGGACATGAATAAATTGATCACCAAGGAGATAGTGGGACTAGTATTCTTGAAGCCCGGCTAGCAGCGAGCCATCTGAGGGCATCTGCCGTTCCTGTGTCGCTGCCAGGTGGGCCCTCAAGATCAGTAACTGTTTCCTCACGTCTCTCTCTGCTACTCCCGCAATGAGAGAATAGCCAATATACCACTAGTCAAAACCAAAAGTTCCAAAATACCACTGAAAAAACCTAGCTTGCCAAAATACCACTGCCGTTAACGCTTTTGATGCCACAATACCACTACCATGAGTTGTCAAACGTCTCACGGGAGTCAAACCGTGTGTTCCTATCAGGTTATTAAGAATCCCCAAATTACCCTCATCTAGTCCTAGCCAGAAAGTCCAGGAGAGACGAATCGACCTATTACTCCACTGCTCGTGCCCCTTTTCCCGACCAACCATGGCGGCGCGCCCGGCCGGTGTCCAGCAGTCGTTCTCTCCCCCCCCTGAATCCTTCCCTCGGCTTCACTCCGGCTGTGTATCGCGACTCACTCTGCCGCCTTGCTCTGTCCCACTCGGCCCAGGAGCCCGTCGCGGGGCTCGACGAGGAGACATGTGCAGCGTCGCCCGGCAAGACGCGCCTTCCTCCGTGCCCTTCCCAACATCCCGGACGTGCCTAGGGGTGGACACAAAGCTCGGGGCTCGAGGCTCGGCTCGGGCTCGGCTCGGCTCGAAGGTCGGACAAGCCGAGCCTAAGCCTTCCGGCCAGGCTCGAAAGCTCGACAATCCGGCTCGGTGAGGCTCGCAAGCCGGCTCGAAGGCTCGATGAAATTAAAAAATGGACATGACCTTTCCTAAAAGTATACCAATTCACAATTGTAATCAACAGAGTTAAACATAAATAGATCCATAACAAAGTTTCACAAAGTACCAATAACATAAGAGTGGCATACATCAGAAGGTCAAGTCCAACATAGTATCATACATCACAAACAAATGCATTTAGTTCAATAAATAAAACTTGAGACGCAGCTCAATCAAAAGACATGTTCTAACATGAAGTTCAACCATAAGAGGATCATAAATCCATCATTTGATCTCCCTTTACCCTCATGGCCTCATCCCCGCCGCTTGTCACTTGACCGGCTCGCGAGCCGTACGAGCCGAGCCTCGAGCCCACCGAGCCGAGCCACGAGCCCTTTTTATAGAACTGTAACAACACTAAGCCGAGCTAGGCTCGACTCGAGTTTTGGCGAGCCTAGTCGAGCCGAGCCGGCTCACGAGCCGGCTCGGTTCGGCTCGATTCCACCCCTAGACGTGCCTGCCACAACCTCTATGCCCCACGTTTGCCGAACCTCCCGAACGCTGCGTGCACGCCCAACTCACCGATTTCAACTCCGACGCCCTCCCCAATATCTGAGTTGTGTGTGATGACATGAGGGCACAATTGTATTTTTATTTAGGAGTTACTCTCTGTTAGTGTCTAGTGGTATTTTGGCATAAAAAACTAGATTTCAATGGTATTTTTGGCAAGCTAGGTTTTTTGAGTGGTATTTTGGAACTTTTGGTTTTGACTAGTGGTATACTGGCTATTCTCTCTCCCGCAATTCCCCACCTCACCTCCCCACGGCCGCCGACCTTCCACTCCATCGGCCCGTGCCCCGCAACCTCCTCGCCGCCTCCGACGACGGCCTGCTCCACCTCTACGACACCAGGCTCCGTGATCCTCAGCTCGCTCCGTTTCGCGTGGCCGCGGACGCCGTCTCCGTGCATCCCTCCGGGCGCGTCGCGCTCGCCGTCGGCCGCGCGTGGGAGTCTCGCCCTGCTCAACCTACTCCGCGGCCGCCGCAGCTTCGCATGCCGATTAGAGCGCCCTGCATCGACCATGGCCTACGCGGAGCTCGCTGCCGGCGGAGACCACTTCGTGATGGCCGCCGAGGAGAAGGTCGCCGTGCATGACTCCGGCCTCCGGGGATTGCCTTCCGTCCCGGCGTCCTTTGCACCCAGGAGGGTCCCCGTGCGGCTACGGACTACAACATCGGGGATGCTGCCTCCTCTCGCGCATGCTTGCCGATACACCCGAGGTCTCATCTCCCACGCCCCCCAGATCGGCACCACCTCTGTCGGTCGGCCCCAGATCGAAGCAGGCGCCGCCGTAGACGTCCACCTATGGCTTGGGTCGCTATCAAGCAGCTCACGACCGCGGCGGACCACACGCGCCGTAAATTCGGCTGTGGCGGCGCTAGGGCACGGGAGTGGCAACCAGCGACGGGGGTGGCGAGCAGAGGTGCGTATTCTGCTTCTATCATCTCCTGCTGTTGTCTGCAGTCGTCTTGATAGCCAGCAGTGGCCCTCGGTTCGGTCGCTGCAGCACCGGTTGCGGGAATTGGTGCTTGCTTGCACCTTATTCAGCAGTGTTGTTGGAACCGATTAAGTTAAATATCTAGAACAGGAGCTCCAAGGCATTCATTCTCTCATGTAGCAGTAGCTGCCGCTGTCATTGGCGGTATAGAGCCTGTAGTGAACTGGTGCTTTCTGAGGATTACAGATGTCTCCACTCTGTTCAAGACACAAAATGAATGAGCAATCTGACGGAGGGTTACAGTCCATACACTTTAAGTTATTTCTCTGACAGGTTTAAAAAGCTACAGTAGCATCAAAACAATGGAAGTTAATAAGAACACCTCTTGGTTAGGTTCATACATTTACGGACGAGCCTAGGTTATAACCATATTTTCTTTCTATGTTAGAATTGAGTAAATAGAATAGAACCACATTAACATTTAGCTGAAACCTTCGATCTAATTAGATGGGTTCTTGAGTGGAACACTGCACTGTTTAGAAACTTGAGTGTTGAGTGCTAGACTATTTAGTAGTTTATATCCTGACATTTGAAGATCGAGCACACACATGCTCCATGAAGTTCAACTGTAATTATGAGATTTTTTATGTCTGTTGGAGCCTTTTTAATGCATTTTTTTTACATAGACTCTTCTTAACTCTGGGTGCTGCTTATTAATTGTTTGGAAATGCCCTTGCTTGGTTTTACTGATGCCATGCCAGGGCTATGTACATTTCATTTTCTTGGATTTGATCAGTCTGACCTTCAGTATTCTGAACACATTGAGCTGTAATGCAATTGTACAGTGATTTTGTTGCACTCTGATGTTAAAAGAAATCATATTCTTCCATTTTGTGATGACGGTAAGCAATCTAGATAGTTTCGCTTCCTAACAAGTGTGTTCAGTTTTCTAATGTTGTTGCAGTATGTAGCATCCAGGTTACTGAAAGTTGTCTATTTTTTTTTCTTATAGCCCGTTGCATGTTCCAATGTGCATATTTAACAAATGATCAAAGGGGAGCCTGAGGTCCTAGATGCTCTGTAAGACCTTTCTAATTGTTTGAGGTTAGAAAGGAAATACATTGGAGTTTTTGTCGGGCACACATTGCAACTTTCTACAGATTGGTAAATATCCGGTCCATCTTTTTGTTGCTTTTGACGGATGTACCCTAGAGGTCAAAGCGTCATATGTGTTTTGAATTTGTTCCTTAACATTTTTTGCCTTGCAAAAATGCATGACAGTCCCTAAGAATTACTTGATCAAATTGTTACAATATAGGTGGAGGCATATTTATGCTGGACTGCTGAAGGTTGCTTCACGGGTTTGTTTTGTAGATCTGAATGAAATGTATGGTCATATTCGTATCCTCTCTTGCCGGTTTACACATTTTGTTATCGCACATGGTTATTTAATCTCTTTCTGTCTTTTCAACGAGTGGGGTGGGTGAGCTTATGACTAGAAAATGTCAACCAAGAGCACTGCCAGTTATGTGAACTTTTTTGACTGAAACAAACCAATCAAGTTGTCTGTTCCATCTATTATTTTTATCAAAATAAAATGCAGTTTGTTGTTTTCTGATTTGTGACTATGTATATTCTCTCTACAGATCACCTAAAATGCTGCTAATGGTACTACCTATTCCAGTTTGTACATTTATTATTAATCTCAGACGATTTATTTTAGCATTTATCTCCTAATGGCAGCAAGATGTGTATGTCGGCTGAAAGCATGTCTTCATATTTTTTTATTTTCTCTCCTTATCAATATATTATACTCCCTCCGTTCCATAATCTAAGCCTTTTTAGCAAGCTAAACTTGCTTGCTAAAAAGTAGCTTGCTAAAAAGGCTTACATTATGGAACGGAGGTAGTAGGTTTTAACTTCCCATCCGATTTTAAAATGACATGATGTACAAACTACATACGATATTTCCTTGCGGTGTCTATATCCTGGATTGTGTTCGTCTATTCTGATTTTGCCATGCCTTTTCTTCTGTAGTGTTGATGCTCTTGCACATATGTTTGGTTTAGTTCACAACTTTTTGAAGCCTGAAGTTTACATGGAAAAAGATGGTCCATTAGGCATATGATGATACTCTCTCTGATCCTAAAAAACTGTTGGAACTTGTACAATATACTTGCTCTTAGCTATTTATTTCTTGGCATCACTCTTTCCGGATCGGAGGGAGTACTATTTTTCCATGTAAATTACATTATTCTCCCTGTTATTTCAGATGCACATTTGTTCAGTGGAAAACTTGAATCTTTTTTGTTGGGTTTTATCCCTATATTTCTAACCCTCGTGGAGGTTCTTTTATTCTCTGATGAATTGGCAGTGGTTTCCTATGAGTAGCAACTAACCACATAAGTATTACTTTGACTCATCCCTCATTCAGAACTCCAGCTATTTCATCTGTTATGCTTCTATTCTGATTAGGTGATGATCACCTTATTCCTGATGTATGCTTCAGTGACTTGGAAAACAGTGCTTTACAATTACTCATTCAAAACTTCAAAGTTAGCTTCTTTTATCTCACCTCTTTGTATAACATCTTCAGTTTTATGTATCAGTTATACTGTCAAGGAAAATTCACAGTTAGCCTCTGCACATGAGACTTGTTTTCAAACAGAAAGCCTCTTCAACTATGATATTTATTTGTTGCTTCTGGGTCTGAATCTTACCCTTTCGTTGCCAGATTACCAGAAGTGGTAATATTCAAGTATGCCCATTTTAGCTCAATGCCATGTCCACCATATGTGCAGGTATGCATTACTCAGCTTAATACTACTTATAGGCCGCAATTTCATTTCAATTGCTACACATTCTTTACCTACTGCCATTAGCCTTGTTTGCTCCAAGGAGAAATATACATCATACACTGCTAACATGGTGTATAATTTTTTTAATTGTCGTGTTATTCTAGATCCAAGACTGTTGCCGGTTTTCTTATTTTATATAATATATCCATTATGTTATATTTTCAGGGGTGGAGCATTTTAAAAGAAGCATGACATAATTTTGATGCACCGATTACCGTCAGATGGACAAGCTATTGCTCCTGCAGTTTGGAAATAAAGTTCCAGAAGTTAATTTGCTATGGCTAATTTATCACGTTGTTTCACCTATTTATTGGCATGGTGTCAAACGCAACAAGCAACCTGTCCAATAAATATGGATCATTCCTAATGTTTCACCGCGCCTATTCTTCTGCTGTTATATGCTTCCATTGTGATGTATTATAGTAGCTTTATAGTGCGATGTCTTATATAGTAGTGGACAAAAAACGATCGCTTCGTTGTACTCTTCTTTTTTGTCATTGCACTCGAACATGCTGTTGTATTCTCATTCAGCTACATCTATAAGACAAAATGGTACATTTTGACTAAATTAAATGATTTACTTCCTTGTCAATCTCGTGTTTATTTGAAACGTCATAGTTTTAGTTCTCACAGGTAAACATTGTAAGTAAATCTTATCTTATTAATTTAAGCAGTAATGGACAGGAATGTGGGTTTAGCCAGTGTATTGGTGAATTAGGCGAAGCGCACTACTCCGTCTAGTAGTTATACGGAACATCTATTCATAGGGCGCCCTGAAACTGGCAAAACGGTAGACGGAACGTCGGCCGTCGATAACCAAGCCAACGGCTCAGATCCGCGCGGAAATTGGCCGGAAATTGGCGAAAGTCTACGCCGTGGTCATGATTTCCCGAGAAGAAAGCGGCCCTGCGTAGCCAAATTGGATCGATCTACTTCCAGGTTGACCACATTAAATGCTAAATTCAAAAATTCAAAAAGTTATGTAGATCAAACCGTTTATCCGATTTACAATTCGTTTTCACCGTTAGACTCGTCGCGTCGAGATATTCAAAACTAGATCCCATGTTGATATGTTCCGACGATATTTTTTTGTGACCCAAAAGTTACCAACCCCATAATAAGTAAGTTACCGGGCTTTAATACGTAAGTTACCAACCCTAAAAAAGTCAGTGTGGAGGTTTTTTAGCATGCATGTAGAAAAAGAAAAAACTGCTGACGTCATCCACATTAAATGAAAATTTTGAAAATTCAAAAAGTTATGTAGGTAAAACCGTTTATCCGATTTACAATCCGTTTTCACCGTTGGACTCGTCGCGTTGAGATCTTCGAAACTAGATCCCATATTGATATATTTTGACGATATTTTTTCAGATCCAAAAGTTACCAACCTCATAACAAGTAAGTTACCAACCACATAACAGGTAAGTTACCAACCATGTAGTGAAGAAGTTACCAACCCAGTATCGATGATGTTACCATCCATATACATATGAAGTAACCCACCCACAATAATAGAGTTGGTCACCCAATAATAATGGAGTTACCCACCGTAAACTTATAGGGTTTCTCACTAAATAGTGACGGAGTTACCCACCTTACACTGATGGAGTTACCCATCCAATAGTGATAGAGTTACCACTCTAGACTGATGGAATTTCCACCGAGTATGCATGGATTTACCACTCAATAGTGATAGAGTTACCCACACTAAACTAATAAAGTTACCCACCTAATAGTGATAGAGTTAACCTCCCAGGTGATGGAGTTACCCACCCTAAACTTATAGAGTTACCACCAAATAGTGATGGAGTTACCCACCCTAAATTAGTAAAGTTACCCACCCAATAGTGATGGAGTTACCCATCCTAGCCTGATGAAGTTCCCACCCAGTATGCATGAAGTTACCCACCCTGTCCCGATGGAGTTACCCTCCCTGATCGATGGAGTTACCATCCGTTGTATAGTGTCGTATAAAATTAATTATTACATAGGGTGGTAACTTATATACCACAGCCTGGTAACTTACGTTGTTAGTGGTTGGTAACTTTCGGGTCAAAAAAAATATCGTCGGAATATATCAACATGGGATCTAGTTTTGAAGATCTCGACGCGACTAGTCTAACGGTGAAAACAGATCATAAATCCGATAAACAGTTTAAGCTACAAAACATTTTGAAATTTCAAATTTCGCATTAAATACGGGATGATGTCAGCAGTTTCGTTATTTACTACATGCATGAGGATTTACTTGTCAAGCGCTCGCTTGGGGTCGCTGTTGCCAGGCTGGAATTGCTGAGCCGCGCGCGCACGGTGTGGACGGGCCGTCTATGGATTTGCCATCCATAGGGCGCCCTGGCTATAGTCGCGTCCTAGTTATATACACACGGCCGTGGCGGGAGGCTCATCAGTGACAAATAAACCGTAGCAGCGGGCGAAGCGCGCTACTCCGTCTAGTAGTTATATACACGCGGCCGTGGCGGGAGGCTCATCAGTGACAAATAAACTACTATCAACTACTATCACCCGTAGCAGCGCACGGGCATATGTCCTAGTGTGTAAAATGCACTGTTCGGCGACATGATGGAGTCGACTGTATCCTCTCCCATTTGAGTACTTCAAATTTCAAATTTATTTTCTATATATTATAGACTATTCAAACTCTGAGCCATTCAATGGATCTTCACCCTAAAATGGATCAACCACACGATCGACGGTACATGCACGCATGGTGCAGCTACACACACCCAAACCGATCCTACTTCTTGTTGGTCGTGAGGGAGAACTTGTAGAGCATGTAGTGCTTGTACACCTGGCCCTTGCGGTAGATCTCGGTGGGGAACTCGGGATTGTGAACGGCGTCCGGGAAGTCCTGCGTCTCCAGGCACATCCCGCCGTGCTTCACGTACACGGCGCCGCCCTTCCCCTCGTCGCCCTTGAGGAAGTTGCCCGTGTAGAACTGCACGCCGGGCTGGTCGGCCCACAGCTCCATCACCCTTCCCGACGTGGCCTCGCTCACCACCGCTACCTTCCGCACCCGCTGCCCGTCCATCCCCTCGCCGTCCAGCACGTAGTTGATGTCGTAGCCTCCCTCCACCTCCGCGATGCGCTTCCCGGGCGTCGTCCCCGGAGCGGTGCGGAAGTCGAACGGCGTGCCGGCGACGGGCGTGACGGCGCCCGTGGGGATGAGGTCGCCGCCACGGACGGGGGTGATCGCGGAAGCGAAGATCTGGACGGAGTGGTCCAGGACGGTGCCCCGCCCGTGGCCCCGCAGGTTCCAGTACGTGTGCTGCGCCAGGTTGACCGGCGTCGGCTTGTCCGCGTCCACGGGGCGTGCGTACATGGTGACGCTGTAGGTGTAGTCGCCGTCGATCTTGTAGGTGACCAGCACGTCCAGGGCGCCCGGGAACCCCTGCTCGCCGTCGTAGCTGCGGTAGGAGAAGGTGATGTAGGGGAAGTCGCCCGTGACGCGCTCCCTCACCGACCAGAACACCTGGTTGAAGCCGCGGTGGCCGCCGTGGAGCGTGTTGTTGCCGTCGTTCCGGTACGTGTGGTAGGGGCGGTTCTTGATCGTGAAGCGCCCGCCGGCGATCCGGTTCGCCACGCGGCCCACCAGCGCGCCGAAGTAGGTCGTGTCGTTCTAAAACACACGCACGCAGATGAAAATCGATCAGATTCTTGTTTTCTTTGCATGCTTCAGAAGAGTAGAATTCATGGATTAACGTACGCACCACATAGGCTCCAATGTTCTTGTACCCAAGGACAACGTCGTCGATATGCCCTGCGAATGAAACATGATCGATGCAGTAAAATCTCTCCATGTTATCTTAACAACAGAGAGAAGGAAGAAGTAGAGGAAACATTGCAGTTGCAGTTACCGATCTTGTCGGGGAGCCTGACGGAGAGGATGGTGGCGCCCCAGTTGGTGACGACCATGGAGAACTCGCCCCTACGGAGCTCGTAGAACCCTAGAGTCCCCTTCCCCTGCTGCTTGCTCGCCTCCACGCCTCCCAGCGACAACGCCACCAGCAGCAGCAGCAGCAGGCACACCGCCAGCGTCCTCGTCGTCGCCGCCATATCGATCTAATGCAATCCAACTCTCAGATGGTCACTCTGCTGCCTTTGTTGTGCAGCTCGATCCCTGTGATGATCAACTACTACAACCTCCTATTTATAGAGGTGGATTTTCAGCGCTCGACTCGAGCCAGTACTACAGAGTACAGAGGAGAGGGAGCAACGACTGTCCTAGTCAACAGGATCTAACTCTTGCTCGATCTCATGCCCTTAAGGAGATCCTGAGCTGAAACTGGATAACAGACGCCTAAATCAGTGCAGCTTCAATCTAACCGCCAGTCTTTTTTTTTTAAGCAGAAAATCTAACCGCCAGATGACCGGTCAAAGCGCCTCCGTGGACGGCAAGGTCTTAACAGGCCGGGTTTGGAGCTATCCGCGTACAAACCGGTACAGTGGCCTGCGCGCAGGCGTGACTGAGGGCTTCTCTTACCGGGCCGGCGAGGCTAGGGCTCCGATAGGCGGGCGCCATGGCGGCGGGTGACGGCGACACGGTGGCACTGCGGACGGAGCTCGCCGCGCTTTGGCTCCGCGTACTAGTGAGGAGCATTAGCTGTTGTTGCTGTCTGGCTATTTGGTACATATTGGGTTTGGGCAAATTTGTTCATCTTTTATCTGGTCAACTGGATGTGGTTAGGAGCTGGAGCGGGAGAACCAGAGGCTGGTCCAGATTGCTTCGACCTGTACCTGCGGCTCCAAGGTGAGATACGAAGTTTCATTCTTTCATTTACACAGAGCTACGTAGAGGAGAGCTTCTGCTCATTAGTTCTTGCCTAGACATCGCCTTAGCCATTGTTTAGTTTGTTAGCAACGATGCTTTCCACTTATGACCATTCTATCCAGTCACTAGTGGTACTAGAGGTGGACGTGGGGGGTACTGGCTGAGGAGAACTCTGCATATGATAATTATGATCTCCCAGAGAGCAAATTGTTGCTGTGCCATATGTGCTCCTTTCTAGATTTAGTAAATCAATTCTCGACAATGACTTCACATGCATACTCCGTAAGTGGCGATAAATACTGTTAACGTTTACCGTTGTTAACTTAATTTGCAGCCCTACTTGCATATGTTAGAGATTGAGTGATGTTCATGTCGATATGGTTCGAAAAATATGCTCATGTACTGCTTCCCTTAACTGTTATATGTAACACCAAGCTATTGCCCGTCATTTTTTCTCATCTTTTCCTCTTTTATAGGAGGATACTGTTCCTTTGTCTCCAGTTGCTAGTGCAAGTTTGTATGGCTGTGAACAAGAATTACATAAGAGAAAACCACATGAAAGTACAAGTTCAGGCCATGATGTGAGCCTTCCATTTAACCACATGACGATATCTACTGGAAAAGTAGTGGTACATATGCTGAAACGAAACTATCATATATGGATCTTTGTTTTCTTGTTTCATCTGATTCATACATATGCATTTGACCTATAGTGCAACGGCAATGGGGGAGGGCACGGTGATGCACCTAAAATCCGAAGCAACCGTGCTAAGAGGACAGGTAGAACCGTAGAACTTAAGATATGTTAATTGATTTATCATGAGAAACTCTGTGCCCTTTTTTAATGCAAAGTTCAGTATATATCTGTTGAGACTAATGGTATATACTTAAACTATATGAAAACATTAACCTGGTCAGAACAATTCATTATAATATTACGAAACTTTTTTGATTACTACACAGGTCACCTGGGGACTGTCAGTCACTGCCAAAAGAGACTAGTTGCTCTGAAAATCATGTACTTTGGCCAGAGGTATGATTATACTTCGAACATAAAGTCAATACCTGCTCTTCAATGCAATATTTTGCTTATTTAAATACTGAATAGTACTTAATGTAAAATTTTCTTCTGCTATATTGCAAAATACAAGTGAACTAATATATTGCTGTATGTCAAGAGCTTTGTTATCCGTGGAACTCTGTCGGTCACAGACCGAACAATGCATCAATGATATTAACACATTTCTTTCCTCGTGTGAAATTTGTACAATTAATTAAGCACATAACATATGAACTCCACCATGTTTATGGGTTATTTCACAACATTGTATCATAATTTTCAGATTGGATCTTCTTGTGGCACTTTGCTCTCTGTTTGTCTATAACTTTTGTTTATGCCTAATCCCTTCAACACTTCATCATTTTTTGCTGTAACTACCTTGTTCTTCTGCAGATTCTATGGCTTTGCTTCTGAAGCCCAAACTGAGCCAACGGTTGAGGTATTTTTCCCTGAGTTTTTCCTTTGCTTTTTCTAAAGGCATATAAGGTTTTGTTAAGGACTTCTATCTTTTGGTCCTCTCAGTCTGAGGTATTTAAAGCACTTGAAAGAGCAAGACTACTGGTTAGCAGTAGGAAAGAATCATGCTATTCGAGGTGTGGAAGAACTGACAAAGGTGTTTCTGCTACTGGACAGGTAACTCCATATGTTAGGTAAATTCGATAATTATTGATTATCCAGTTCTTGTTTGCTTATATTATGATAGTACTTGGTCACATATGTTGAGTTATCTTCGCATCTCTTTTTTGTGTTTAAGTAGCACTTGTCAAGTCTATTACAGTAATCATGTCTACTCTAGTGCTAGTTGCTACTTGCTTATAGAAGCAGTTACCATGTACTCCCTCCGTCCACAAATAAGTGGACATCTAGAAATTTTAAGACAGATTATGGAGTGTAATAAAAATACATTGGGAATGTGCAAACCTCCATCTCTCTCCTCTTTAATTTTCTCACCTCCAATGAGCTAAGTGCATATAGAAAATGAGGAGACCATGTGTTGAATGTTATTGGGCTTGATTCCCGTGTGATGAGAGAGAAGCATTGTTTTCTATTTTAAAATGCATTGGGAAGATAGAAGTACACTCTTTTGTGGACAAATTTCAAAGCTAAATGTCCACTTATTTGTGGACGGAGGGAGTAAACGAATATTCTGGATAGAAACAACCATTTTATCTGACTCTAAGCTCATTTTTGTTTAATGGCAATTAAAATGTGAAAACACTAATGGCCCTTGTTCTCCCTGATGAAATTATAACCTCACACTATTTTATTGGTACAGAAAACGTAGAAATTTAATTTGGTGAGTAGCATATGTCTAGGCAGTAGAGTACCCTGTCCGTTACCACATGTTACACTAAATATTGGGTGACTTATAGTGACTTTGAAACAAAAGGTTGACTTAGAGTGAAATAGTAAGTGTATGTTCATGGTTTAAACAAAGAGGATCTTACATGTCAGAAATAAAATAGGTAAGGTATGTTACGTATCCAACTATCAATGTACAAAGAAACCAGACATAGACTGGGTTACTTGCATAGGTATAGAACAAACCTCCTCGATGTAATATTATGGAAACAATTATTTTGGCCAATCATGCTATTTTTATCTGACTGATGTGTAAATTTCTGAAGACATAATTTGTGAAAAATGAAATGTCGTTTGCATGCATCACATAGATACATGTTTTTCGGTAAGGAGAGAAAGTTTTACTTTGATGCCGTAGAGAAACTAGTGCAGTCTAGAATATAAAACTTTGTTTATGAACTAAATATAACATGTTAGATCCTGTTACAACACGCAGGTGATTTCCTTATATTTGCGTTCAAACATGAAAGATGCAGGGGGGAATGCATTAGATGAAAGATCTGGTATGCTTCTGCCTTCTAGTCCTGGTAGTTTCCTCAGAAGTTAAAGCAGCAGATAGTGCAATGACTTGATCAAGTGTGGCTTAACATATAAACTGTTCCCTTGATGAGAAAAAAGATCACCATGACCTTCTCTGTATTAATACCATGTAAAATGTTATTTTCCAAGTTTATTTTGCCTCACTGAAAGTTAGATGTTTTACTTGCATCTTGTCCATCCTTGCAACTACTCTCTGTCAGACTAAAAGTTGTGTTCTTCTTTTCTTCCAGAGATTAATTATGTGAGAGTATTGAACAAATTCCTTCCACGAGATATACGTGTAATAGGTTGGTGTCCTGTTGCAGCAGACTTTCTTGCAAGGTTAGCAAGTGTAAAAGGCGCTCTTCCTCAAATTAGTTCTACAAAAGGATTATGTTTTTCTTCTTTGATAGTTTCCTTTTGTTAAGATAAAGAACGTATCCTCTCTTCTTGATCAGGCTATCTATCGACTACCGTTCTAGTTGTACTTTACGTTTGTATGTAATTAGAGTTTTATTCCTCCCCCCACTTCTGTTTGCAGATTCTCCTGCCTGGGCAGGGAATATAAGTACCTGTTTTGGAAGGGGGGCTTGGATATATCGGTAATTATGCTATCCTTCTGTTTCTACTTTGCTACATTTGCTATTTGTACTGGTCCATTGACTTCAAATGGTCAACAGAAAATGCAGAAAGCCGCATCTAAATTCATCGGGGAACATGACTTTAGGAATTTCTGTAAGATGGACGCCGTAAACGTGAGTAACTACAAGCGACGCATTACAGATTTTGATATTTCTGCCTATGACCAAAGGTTAAATTTGTATTTTAATCAAACTCTCCTGTCCTTCTAGTTATAATATGTGATACATGTAATGCCTGAACTAAATGACGGAAGTGGTTTGAATCTTCAAGGTCCAACGATGATGAGCTCTGGGCCATGACCATCAAGGGTAGTGCCTTTCTGTGGCATCAAGTTCGCTGCATGGTAGCTATTCTGTTTCTTATAGGTCAAGGCCTGGAATCACCATCTGTGAGTATACTTTTCTCTCAAGCTTCCTTCTGTTTTGGAAAGAGCTAATTACACAATATATCCTCAAACTTGGGTCAAAAGTTCCCTTGGTTCCGTTAACTAGCAGTGTGTACTTCCTTAGATCCCCACACTTGCATGTTTGATTCATTTCAGTTGTCCAAGATAAGCTTTGAATCACTTATACAAGTTTACAGATGTTACTATTGAGCGATGCATACTCACGGCTGATTTTATTTGGATTATTCACCTTTGATGGATTTTATATTATGCCACAGGTAGTTGATTCGCTCCTGGATATTGCCAAGGCTCCTAGAAAACCTCAGTATACAATGGCACCGGAGCTTCCATTGATTCTACGATCTTGCCTATTTGATAAAGTCAGCTTCATGTGCTCATCAGGTATGTCTCTTACAAGTTTGGCACGTGGTGATACCTTCAGAGAGCACTTTCAGCCTTCATAAAGTGTCAAAGTATCATCTGACTTTGATATGCACTGAAAACAAAATGTCAATTTCATATTTTTTATCTCTTGCTCCGCGGAGTGTATGATCTTGCTGCTGCTTCCAGTGTACTGATTTATATTGTGAGATTTTAGATCAGTGAGAATTAGAGCATTCATTTCATTGCCAATTATTCTTAGAATTAAATGGCAATATAATAGCAATCAAGTAAGATGGTTTCATAAATAAATTAAATGGAAGTTATGAAGTATAGTCTTTTCATAAAATTTATGACCATGTTTTCAGAAAAATGAAACATGTCATTTCCGAAATACGTAAGTCAGTTGTATTGAGTACGAACTGAACGCGATCTAGGATTTTCATTATCCGTTTTTGCAATAGTTTTAGCTTGTGCATGGGTAGTTGATTCTGTGTGAACTATGTTTTCATTCAGATGCCCGTCAGGCTTTGATCGAACACTTCAAGGATGAATACCATCAGTATATGCTCCAAGCGGCCATATTTTACGAGGCCTTGTACTGTTTATCTTTTCCAGGTACATACATTTAAATCTTTTCTAAATTGTATGTAATATACTGGTGACCTAAAAGGAGCTACATGTCAATGCAGCTAATCCATTTGAATCTTATCAGAAGAAGAGAAATCATATTCCTCTCATGTCACGACAAACAGAGCGTAAGTTTTTCATCATTTTTATATCTCTCTGAACCCACAAAAGGTTTCTTCTGTTTTGTGTATTCCTATCATCCTATGAGCGAGCCAATGTTCTTTCTTACACACCATCTCTCAGTCAAGACCAAACGCTCTTTGACATTTTAACAGCTATTTATGATAGCTCGTCCAATATTCTTCCACATAATAATTATCCTTCTCTGCATCAACTACTAATAGCAAATTTTGATTTAAACCACCTTGCAGCTTACGTATGAATTTTCCCCCCTATATTTCTGTTTCAGCTTCTTATGAGGAGCGCACAGCAAAAGTCAAAGAAAAATCAGCAGCGCTTAGTTGAGTTGAGTATCATCAAGTAGTTTTGGAAATCATGTGGTAAAGCCTTTGAAGATGCATGCTGCTGATTATTTAATTCATCCAGCATGAAGGTAAATTTGCCAAAGAAGTTTTTTTTGTGTTCCAATACATTTCAGAACACTATGTTTTCTTACTGTAAAGATAAATTCAACCAATGGTCACATAGTTTACGTAAATCACTTATTTAGGTGTAATATGCTTGTCCCAACTTCAAGTTGTTGGTTCTTGCTGCATACAGTTGCCGGATGGGCTGCAATCCTTTATAGTGATGGGATTATGGGAACCAAGGAAGAAGTTTCATCATCCAAGATCCTTGAAGCTTGGGTTATGCTTCTGCACCACCTTTCTACTGACTCCAACCTTTTGAAAGGACTTGTAATATGGGTCATATACATGTTGTATTATACTAGTATAATAGGCTGTTGTCTGTTTTTTTTTCCGGAACATGTATTTGACAGAATGTGTACATTTGGCCCTTTATCTTACTTCCATGTCAAGGTGCAAACTGGTTGGTTACTTGTAGTTGCATCTAAGCAAAATCCGTATCATGAAATGCGTTGCCCAAGGCAGAATCATTGGATTTCTCAGGTGGCAAATGCTTGGTCCCATGGCGTTGCTTGTACCAGAAGATCGGTTTGCTCAAAGACGGAGAGCATTTATCACTTGCACTATGCGGCACCAATGTGTCATGTGGTGGTTGGCTCGTACTCTTTATCTTTCTGGAGTAGTTCTGATTTGCTGGCACTGTTTGGTAGCACATTTCGTTTCGTGGAGTTCTCCACCAACAGTCAAGAATTCTGAAATGGCAGGAGACCTTCTCCAATATGTAGAGGCTTGGTTGTAACTTGTAAGCAATTCAAAGAGTAGCTGGTTCACTGCATTGAAAAGAGCTGGCAAAGTAAATCCCCAACATTTCATCATTTGGATTGATTGGGTGAAATTGTAAGGTGAGTGATCAGTCGACATGTTTGACCTCATGGTGTTTGCATTGTGGTACTGACTACTGAGTCCAATTAAAAGGGTCCAAAAACATATTTTGACATGTCAAAAAAAATTAGAACAAAAACTTGGCATATGCATCTCGATATTTTATATGCGCATGACAAGTTTCGTGAAAAACCGACATTTTTGTGGCCGGTGTAAAACAGAAAAAAAAATCTCGTAAAAAGTTTTTTTTAGCACCACACACGACACAAAAAATATCCGTTTTTTCATGAAACGACTTCGTGAGCACATAGAATGTCGATATATACGTACGACTTTTATTGACCGGACTTTAAGTGTCAATTTGTAAAACCTGAATGAAATGTATAAGAAGCAAAATAAAACCCAGATAAAGATTCGAACTAGTAATTTAGATATTCAACGACTAGCTAGATCTTCTTCTGTCCTTTTAGATTTACCGCTAATTTCCATGCTGATGTTAGCAAGGATAATATAAATGTAGTATTATAAATATTTTTGTACTGATTAATATTTGTGTTATTAGAACTTGTGTAGTAATTAATCCCAAATACCAGTCATCATTATTTTAACATGGGATTTGATGATACGAAAAAGAGGACACCACACCATAGCTGATGGGTGGTGAAGATTGGGGCTTTGCGATCAGCCGCGAACACTGCAGAGTTAGTCACGCACACATAAAACAAACAGAACAAGCAGAGCCAGGAATAAACAGGGAAAAAAAAAGGAGCAAACAAACAAAGAGAAAAAGGAAAACAACACAAAGAAACTGAATTGGGACAAGAACAAGAAACGAAGAGGAAAAAGCAGAGAGAGAGAAGAGATCCAGGAAGAGGATAACATGGAGGCGGCGATGGATCTGATGCGGCGGATGCCGCCGGGAAGTACCGAGACGGCGCTCAACGCGCTGCTCTCCCTCCTTCCCGACCACTCCCTCGACCTCCTCTCCCAGGTCGACCTCCCGCTCCAGGTACGCAACCGCCGTCTCCTGCTCCTGCGTTTCCGCCACCTCTAGCTTGTTGATTCGGATAGATATTATTAAACTGCGCTGGAATCACTCATCTGGAATTGCTCGTGGACATGAATGCTCCAGCGGGCGTACTGCCCTTGTTTGTTTCCTATCGTGAATTTAGGCAAGAAACCCACCTCCTTCAGGTTCATGGTTACATTAGAAACAAATCGAAAATAATGGCTATTTCATTCTACGTTTAGGGACTTGAATCGATCCGAATCATCTGGATAGGTTCCTTGAGTGAGTCTAACCAACCTCGCTTAAAAGCCGTCATGGGCACTGTTTTCTAAATGTTGTAAAACAGAAGCAGTTGATTTCATTCCATTTCTTGTTTCTCAGTTCTTCCTGTTTCCTTACATTTTCCTATGGATGGTGTAAACATTGCAGATTTGCATGGATAAGGAGAACAACAAGGAATACATTCTTTGCGAGTACAACCGTGACGCCGATTCCTATCGGTCAGAAAATTCATAACACCTCCCTGATTTCCAATTTACTTATGCATTGTGGGAGTGAATCCATTCTATGAACTAGGTCACGCGCCACGTGTTGCTGAGCGAATTTCTAGACCACGTGATGTTAAAGGCCGATAAAATAGTAAAGTTGGTCTTTTGGAAAAAGATAGTAGACACATGCAAGTTATGTTGGGAATCGGGAAAGGTTCAGTTGAATTGGGGTGATATTGAAGAAGGCTGCATTGTGCAGCTGAATCCAATGGTCATTAATGAAGGAAGTTATGCCACGTTGATGACAAATGAAGAGCTGATATTTTAATGATTTGGCTTCATGAGAGGGCAAGAAAATACTGTTAGTAGGGATGAGCTGTATAAGAATATGGAATAATGATTGAAACGGTTAAAAAGGAGATGGCCAAATGATGCATTGGAGGGACCTAGGATTAGGTTGCTCCTATTTCTTGTAATGTACATAACTGCAAGTGTCGTCTTTTATTTCACTGTCCAATATACTCTTCCCTAAAGTGGTATTCATAACATATTCGAAGGAAGCTTTGTTCAGATTCACTGGCCATGACTGTTGTAAATTATCAAGCTCACGACTAGCCTTGCCTAACATACCCAACAATTCAATCAGTAAATGCATCGAGGAAACAAGTGCAAACAACTGCAGATGAGTTAATAGATGTGATCCTGTTTTTAATTCAATTTGGCTCTCTTTTGTTGATTGTGAGGTTGCCTTGCAGATCACCTTGGTCAAACATATATGAGCCTCCTTTAGAAGATGGGACAGTTCCCTCAGAAGAGATGAGAAATCTTGAAGTCGAGGCAAATGAGGTTTTCTCTGTCTACCGTGATCAGTAAGATCCATATCTTATTTATTTCCCTTGTTATGCAGTAGTGCTAACCACATGCATCATGACAGAATGTTATCACTTCTAGTAGAATACCCAATTTGGTATACATATGCTGATATCTATTAGGTGAATGTGAAGCATGTAATACGAACTTTTGTTGACAATTAGGTACTATGAAGGTGGAATCTCCTCTGTGTACATTTGGGAGGATGAAGACGAGAGTTTCATCGCGTGTTTCTTGATAAAGAAAGGTCTGTAGGAATGCTTAATCTCATCTTGTTTAGTTACTCAGATATCCTATTTCATTTGCATGTATTTCGTTTTGTGGTTCCAGATGGACAAGGGAAAAGAGGTTATATGCAAATAGGTTCATGGGATGCTATTCATGTTATCCAGGTGACTCAAGATAAAAAAATCCATAAAGTTGTCAATTATTAGGCCCGCTTTCTCCTCATTGCTGTTTTATTTTATTTCACTTCATCATTCATCACTTGACAAATGAAAATTCTTGTAATGCAAATAGGTTGCACCTGAACAGGAAGGAGCAGCACATTACTGCTTGAACAGCACTGTCATGTTGTCATTGACAACAGATAACAAGCAATCTGGAACTTTCAACTTGTCTGGTTCAATTCGGCGGCAGGTCATCCCCAACCCCTTCCTCCTTTGTCATGTTAAATATCCTTCTAATCAAGGAGCTATATGTGAGATAAGCCTAACTTGTATCTCAGCTTGTGACGACTATTCATGTGTGTTATCAAAACTGTTTCCACCATCGCTATCAACTCTACACCTCTAGTACATCAACTGTGTGTCAACATTGCAGTATAGTAGTAAACTACTTATCTATCCGTAAGTCTAGGTTTTGAATGTTGCATTGAGTGGACTTGGGTTTGATCCTTAATCTTGCTCAATGGGTGACCAGGATTAGCTGCCACGATACCCCATAGTAGGGTGCAGCTATGCTTAAGGAGGGAGGGGAGGTGACAGGCATTTGGGAGTTCCTTTATTGATCCAGCCAAGTCCCTTTGTGTGTAGGGAGTCACAACCACCAGCTTGATATTTAAGTAAATTGATCAAACCAAATCCGAAAGGAAATAAAGATAATGCTTATCTCTAAGCTAAACTTGGGCCCTAAGGCACCTCTCCCAATGGTGCCATGCGGCTCCTCCTCTGGTATGACTGACCCCACATTACAACTCATGGTCTCCACGGGAGGCACCACTTTGACCACTGGTTCTATCAAAATATCCATTCTTTTGCAAAACGGTTCATTGTGATTGATTAAGATAAATAATACTCCATTGGTATGTAGTTTATGTGATACAAAATGCAACTATGAGTAAGTACTTCTGAACACTAATCTAATGGCATTAATATTATGTCACATAAATTGCATAATGAAGTTTTTTTTTGGTTAAAACCTTGTCTTAACCAGTCAAAATATTCCCTACACTTCTGAGACGGTGGAGTATGTCTTTACAAATAAGTAAACACCTATCTGCGTATTTGTAATGAATCTGTTATCTTTAGTTTCATATAGCCAACTTACACCTGAGGTCCCCTGATGGGGGGATCCCCTCAGTGGGAGGGGGATTGACATCTCTCTCTTTTTGCAAAATAGGTTAAGCTAGGATAGTCTTTTGGCTTCCATTTTGTTTTGGCGAACCACCATTGGTGTGTTGTACTCAATGTCTTCTCAGCATTCTTTTTATAATACAAAATGATATGCATTTCAGTGTGTATTCGAGAAAAAATACTACCCATTTGAGATATCATTTTGCACTCATGGTCAAACCTAAAACATTGATTGGCACTGTTCTAAGATATCCTATATTTGCATTCAAATGGAATAGCTTCAAACGAAGACTTATTCTTTTGCTAACCTCGAAATTAATTACAGGAGTGAATAATGAAACCTAGGGAGGCAATATTTTATATATACACATATATGTACTAAATAGAATAATATATTTCTGGAACTGTTGAATAATAGTCTGCGAATTAGCTGCACAACAGTTTTTGTCTGATGCAACTTTTCCTTGACCAGAAATGCTTAGCAACAGGAAATACAAGAAAGCTTACCCTGTCTATATGTTCCTCTTTTCAGATGAGCATGACTCTTGCTGTGGCAGATGGGCATCTGGTTAATATGGGGAAAATGATAGAAGAAATGGAGGGCAAGCTGAGAAATTCTCTGGACCAGGTATCAGTTTCACATAAAATTCTTTCAAGATTTCTGACATCTGCTTTAACTTCTAAATACATTTACCACCCAAACGACACATTGCTGTGATCGCAGGTCTATTTTGGGAAAACCAGGGAAATGGTTTGCAATCTTCGGCCACCACCCGAAGTACTTAACATGAGAATACCTGACAGCTGAGCAGATACATAGAGATGCCAATTTAACAGAGGAATACACCCCGTTGTGAAATTATCTCCTTAGTGTCATAGACTGTTTTTCTTTCGCTTTTCACATGTGTATTTACCATAGTAGAGTATTGTTGTCCTTTGATGTGGGAGGAACCAAGGAAGTTTCCCGGCAGTTGCTGAGAGGTTAGGCAAATTCAAATGTCAGTACCAAGTATATCTGCAGTAACAACCTCTGACTTTAGTTCTGTGCTGAGAATACTCTCATATGTGTAAGGGCTTACACTTTGTTAAGTTAAGCCGTATTGTTCCATGTTCATACTTTTACGAGCAATAAACTTGTTCTTCGAATGTTCTTTTGCATAAACTGGCCGAATAGCAAAAGCGTTTTTGAACACCTCTAGAGGGCTAAATCTGTCCATGGACATACGGAAATAGAGGGATGGTTTCACATTTGAACATAGAACTGCCTCTTTTGTTAGGTGGATAATCTCCTTCAAGAGAGACGTTGTGCCAGGTTCAAGTCCCAGCTTTGACAGCCACTTCTGAATATCTCCTTCACATATTTCAGAAGTTCAAAGCCGTAGCACTGCTGTGTAGTTCGATTTAATAGAAATGTCTGGCAATGTCAGACGATGAGCCAGTGTGTGAACTGTGAAGACATGAAATGAGGTGGCGCTTGCTCGAGTTTTTTTTTTTTTTTTTTGAACGTGGACCTGAGGGAGTCTACACAATAACACAAGCCAAACCGTGTAAAATGCTGGGAGTAAGCAAGATGAAGTAATATAATCCTGAAACTTTCCTCCTCACAATTTCTCCTTTGTTCTTCTCCAGGTAGCATACCACATCAGCCACCAGATCTTAACATTTCGTCCAAAGCGTATAACAAAGCCATCGATCTAAAGTGATCACAGATTCACAGGAGTTATATACCAGTAGCGAGTTTGTAGCTAACACACAGCACAATACCAGTTCCTCGTAAAGCACAACAGAAACTACCATATTGTGCAGGGCGAAAAATAACATGGTTGTTTTCTAAACCATATGCATATGCCAACCACAATAGCAGAATCCAGAATACTGACAACAGCCTGCAAGTTTCAGCCAAAAACTACCAACACCACATCTACTTCCTTACTCCAGGGGCAGCAATCCGTTGTCCAGAGTTTGCACCAAAAATTCTAAGTAGCGTCTAACCAAAGGTCTGATGATCATTACACAGAAGGCATGAATAGAAACCAGCTCCGCGGTTCTCATGGCTTTGGCTTTGCTTCACCCGCAGCAGCTGCTGGAGATTCCTCTCCCTTGCTCCCTTCTGCTGCCTCAGCGTCTTCATCCTCTGCATTTTCAGTAACACATGAAATTAGTCTCAGCATATTGACCCCATGATACCCATTTCATGTAACACCATCTCAAGATTTGTGTTCAGAATTTGTGAGTTAGGACACTGGAAGTCTTTGTTTTATATACAGTTTTGGCATAAAAAAATAGGACCAGGTCAAATGTTTCGCAATAATTCACAGAAGAGAAGCTCAGCATCTAATTCACAAAGAAGGTCATCAGTCTTTTTGTTTTTGTTACTGAAAGTGATGGTCAGCCAGTCTTAGTTTGAAACGGTCTTGCAGACAAACCAGAAAGCAGGTAGTGACTCAGACATTGAACAGGACCGGTCAGATTTCGACACTTTAAATACCTAGGATTATGACAACACTTCATATTAATCAACACTGAAGATACCCATGTGTGTGTGGAAAGCAGATTATTACAGCAATATGGGAGATATCAGACAAAAACAAATGACATGGATCTAGATGCTACTCTCACAATGGACCTATAGAAAATTTGAGGGTTCAGCTAAAGGGCTAAACTGTAATGTTAATTCAGAGAGGTATTCACAATGGACCTATAGAAAATTTGAGGGTTCAGCTAAAGGGCTAAACTGCAATGTTACAAAGGATGTACATTCTGAATAATATCAGCAACACACTAATCAAATAGCAGGCCTGCATTATGAAGCCTGGAAAAGGCACACCCTCCCCATTATATCCTACTAGAGAAGACAGCATAATCTACCTTTGTTTGCACTGTCAACCACATCATCAATATTGTCATCATCATCATCCTCCTCCTCAATATCATCATCATCGGCACCTCCCATGTCAAGCTTCTGCAAATACAAAGATATGTGAGAAGCCTTCCTACCATGTTACTTCATCACCAAAGAAAGATTGCATCAGACCCCCATACCGAGAAATCCATATCACCAACGTCACCAACTGCAGCACAGATAATGTGAGGTTAGTTCACGCTGAACTACATAGTAGTACAGTACCCAAACCAACACATGTTTGAACTAGAGGACTTACATCCAGCATCCTCATCGTCCTCATCTTGCCATTTGTCCCAGTCGACCTTTAGGAACACAGGTGACTTGCCTTCCTTCTTCTGCAGCCTAGGCCACCAGTTGCTCTCAGCTTTCTTGACAAGGTAGCATATAGTCCTCGGGGCGACAGCGGCCTTGCTTTCCTGCAAAAATAAACAATATTAGCATGTAAGAAAGCTCACCAAGAGGTTGACATTTGTCAGCAATTACACGAACCTCAACATTGACAGCGTCAAAGAGCTCAAGGTCAAGCTCATACTGCATGTCATCAGGACCCTTAGCTGAGAAGTTGAAATGGCCATCGGGCTTCAAGTTGAGCTTCACATCCTTGGCGTCAGGGAGTTCGATTGTCAAGTACACCTTGTCAGACCTCTGCGCCCACTTAGTGCTCGGGTGGCGACTGCAACCAAAACAATCCCCGTTTTGTCAAAAATTTGCGCACATCAATCAATGATAAAAATGCATCATATGCTTAATGCAACAATTTACAAACTACCCACAGAAAAAGTATCATAATTCTCTCAAACCAGAACTAGAGAAGAACCTGAAGCCAAACAGGGTGTGCACTTGAACAAACAAACCTAGGTTCACAAACTTCGCAACAACTCACATAATATGACATAATTTAGAGATAATTACACGAGACTACGCCAACCAATACTCCGAAATGTCCACAGTCCCAATTCCCAAGTCCATGGTCCAACTAAGTAGAACAGAAGTACATAACAAGTATCATAATTATCTCAAACTAGTAGAAGTGAACTAGAGAAGCACCGAGAGCTAATTACTTGCAGCGCCGAACAGGGTGTGCACTTGAACAAACCTGGGATCACAAAAAATCGCAAGAACTCGCATACTTCTGCCTAATTAAGAGATAATTACACGCGACCACGTCAACCGATACTCCAAAACGCCCAGAGTCCCAATTCCCAACCCCAGGATCCAACTAACTAGAACAGAGAAGAACTCGCAGAATCCTATACCCAGATTGATATAGCACCCTGGTGATCGAACCCAGACCGACCATCTCGCAGCATCGCAACCAAAAAAATTAACCACGCCACCGCAGACGAATCAAGAACTAGACAGCGCGCAAAGAAGGATCGCGAGCGGTAGTAGGGGTTCACCTCATGCTCGCTCTTCGGATTTTCGGAAGCGGGACTTGACTATCCTCCTGCGCGGGGATCGAGGTGCTAGGGTTTAGAGTGGGTGAGAAGAGGAGGAACCGAGGAAGAATGTTGCGCGTCTCAGGGATGGGGGAAGGAAACGGGGGGTACAACCGTAAATATACGGTGGCTTCGCTGCTTCCGTAAGGATCTAGATCGTTCCGTGTCCTTCCGGTTCGCGGGCCACTTGCTTCTTCTGTTTGCCTCTTGATTGTCCTTCTCTTTACTGTATTTCGGATGATTTTCCTGTCGAACTATATTTCGTTCGTGCCCAATATTGTATTTCTGTTGTTAGCTATATAAAAAACAATCCATACAACTAAATCAAAAACATTGTCACACAAAATGTATCGATTACAAATTTCGAAATGTTTTATCTCTCAAGTTGTATGTCATATTCTACCGGGAGAGGCGTTTTTTTTTTTGCACCCGAGCTCACATGCTCCTCTTATTTTTAACGAAAATAAAAAATAGTAAAATATTATGAAAAATTATGAAAAAATTTGGAGGCACACACATATGTATTGTTCACACTCGTGCAAAATTTCGAAATGAAAAGAAATTTCCTACGCTCTAGACAAAATGAGTGGTCAAAATAGATCTAAAAACACTTGAAAACACTGATTTGTCTTTTTTGCACAGAGCGCAGGCAATATCTTTTCATTTCGAAAAAATTCACGAGTGTGAACAACTCATATGTGTGCCTCCAATTTTTTTAGAATTTTTTACTATTATTTTTATTTTGTCGAA
Source organism: Puccinellia tenuiflora (assembly GCA_012064385.1). NCBI lineage: Eukaryota > Viridiplantae > Streptophyta > Magnoliopsida > Poales > Poaceae > Puccinellia > Puccinellia tenuiflora. The sequence goes on from QRDG01000316.1 coordinate 546,786, forward strand.
AAAACAAGAGTATGCATGTGAGCTCGAGTGCCATTGTGAATTTCCGTATTCTACCAGATTTTTAACCTAAATATTGATAGGTTTCGATATTTTTCATCGCACTAAAGTATTTGTATGGTCTGAGACCAACTTCTTGCTTCTACATGGTGGCAACACTTATGCACTACCGATACAGGGCCTGTATATAAAATCGCAATGGCTATTACTCCCTCCGTTCCATAATGTAAGCCTTTTTAGCATTTCTCTTTCCATCCGTATCTAGACATGTTTTAGTGCAAGATTTATTTGAACCTTACACTAAAACATGTCTAGATACGGATGGAAAGAGAAATGCTAAAAATGCTTACATTATGGAACGGAGGCAGTAGTTATGAGTAGAATACACCCATGGTCACTCTATTTGTCGGCGAAAGTCAGTTTGCGCACTGCGTATTGTTGAAAGTTGAATTTGCGGTAACGTACACTACTACGACGTAGAAGCTCACTTTGGTCAACCATTTGACTAGTAGTGCTCGACCCACGCTCACAAGGATATTTTGTATTACGGACTCTCGTATGGTGGAAAAGTGGTGAAAAGGAAGTGCCAAACTGTTGGAATTTTACTAGTTTTAAGCCCAATGTAAAATTCTGAAATTCTCATCGGCCCATTCATGCTTGCAAGTGGTGTGACTAAGTTTAGTCCCGTACTGCTAGTTGGATGAGTGCTACACCAGTTTATAAGGTGAGATCTACTAACACTTGTATAAGTATAGAAAAAAAAGAGAATAAGAGAATGCCACACGCGCACTCCTCCTCCGCCGTCCGCCTCGCCACGCCTCGTCGCGCCGCGGGTTGCGGGAATGAGCCGAGCCGATGGCTATCTTTTTGCTGCTCGGAAAAATCTAATGAATCATTGATTAATAATTAACGGACGCGTTAATTACTCAGCCGTTTCCAATTCCTTTGGATCGTGCGGCTATTACCAACTCGAACGTGGGGCTCCGCCCACGTCCTACCCGATGCGCACTATATATATAGGCTGAGCGAACCCTAGCTGCCACTGTGCGAAACATATGGTCTCTCGTCATTCCAGTTCCAAACCCTTGCGCCGCCGTCTTCCAAGTCTTCACCATCCCGTCTTCCCGCGTGCACCGGTTGAAGGGACAGCAGGCCTCCGAAACCCCGCCTCTTGTGATCCTGTACGGGAGAGGGGCGATCAGGTTTTTGAGGAGCGCACTCGCGCGACTGCTGGCTACGACTACTTCCCCAACGCCGACTTCTTCCCCGACATCGGCAACCTCTTCATCGACGATATGGGTGATATCGGGGACGCCGGCAGCGGTTCCGCTCCCGCTACGATGTACATAACTCAATTTTTTTTGTTTGAGATCATGCTGCAGTTCTTCTTTCTAGTTTATACTGTACACGTGATCTGTTTATCTAATGCATTAGTAGATCACATGCTTAGTCTAATACTTGTTGTTCCAATCATGAATAGTTTTCTATTTCTGTGGATTAAATCATATGTTAAATTGCTCATATATTCAACAATCCAAAAACCTGATTATAGGCAATTTACTCCAACTGGTTTTCTCGCGTCTATGAAGTTGTTTGCCTTCAAAGGGGTAACCTATAAAAGGTGGCGCATGAGAGCAGTTTACTGGTTCCAAAACATGAACTGCTATGACGCCATCAAAGGCAAGCCTGAGGGCGATCTTACTCCTGCTCAACAAGAGGCCTTTGTTAAGCTTGATACCCTATTCAAGGGTGCCCTTCTCAGTGTTCTTGATGATTCCATTGTGGACTCGTATATGTCGTTTGACACCGGCAAGGACATGTGGGCTGCGCTCGAGGCCAAGTTTGGGGCCTCGGACGCTGGCAGCGATTGTATGTCATGGAGCAATTCTATGACTACAAGATGACTGAAAAGAGTACTGTTGTTCAACAAGCTCATGAGATTCAGTCACTCGCTAAAGAACTTGAGCATTTTAAGTGTGTGTTGTCGGACAAATTTGTTGCCGGAGGCATTATTGCCAAACTTCCTCCCTCGTGGAGCAACTTTTCTACTTCTCTGAAACACAAGAGACAAGAGTTTTCCGTTTCAGATCTCATTAGTTCTCTTGATGTGGAAGAGAAGGCGAGAGCTAAGGACACACGTGCCCGAGTTGCTGAAGGTGGTTCTAGTCCCCACATGGTACAAAAGAAAAATTACCATCAGCCCCACAAGCCCAAAAACAACAAGAACAAGTTTGGGGGCAAAGGCAAGTTTGATGGAAAGCACAAGCCGTCACAGCCTACCAACTTCAAGAAGAACAATAATAAGCAGCAGCCAAGGAAGGGTTCATGCCATGTTTGCAGTGACCCGGGTCATTGGGCTCCTCGCTATCCCAACCGCCATGAAGTGCGCGAAGCTCGGAGCAGTGGCCAGACTGCAAATGTTGTCATTGGCGATAATGTGATGAAAGAATCTGGGTACGGTATAGTTCCTACCATTCTTTCAGTTTGTCATTCACCTGAATAGTTGATTGATACTGGTGCCAACGTACATGTTTGTGCTGATGCTTCCATGTTTTCTTCTTATCAGGTCACAGGGACTTCCCCTGTGCTGATAGGGAACGGGTCACATGCTTTTGTTCATGGTGTTGGTACGGTCGATCTGAAGTTTACTTCAGGGAAGATCGTGTGCCTAAAGAACGTTCATCATGTGCCCTCCATCAATAAGAATCTCGTCAGCGGATCACTTCTATGTCGAGATGGTTTTAAGTTGGTATTTGAATCCAATGAAGTTGTAATTTCTAAGTATGGACAATTTGTTGGAAAAGGCTATGAGTGCGGAGGCTTGTTCCGCCTATCTTTGTCAGATATTTGCACTAAAGTTATTAATCATGTTTGCCACGAAATTCAGTCAAATATTTGGCATTCTCAACTTTGTCATGTTAACTTTGGTGGCATGACGCGGCTAGCTAGTATGGATTTAATTCTGAAATTCACTACTGTCAAAGGTTCCAAGTGTCAAGTCTGTGTTCAAGCTAAACAACCTCGCAAGTCCCATAAGAGTGCGGAGGCAAAAAACTTGGCACCACTGGAGCTTATACATTCTAATCTTTGTGAGATGAATGGAATGTTGACTAAAGGTGGAAAGAAATATTTCATGACACTGATCGATGACTCCACTCGATATTGCTATGTGTATCTTTTGAAATCAAAAGATGAAGCTTTAAACTTCTTCAAAAACTATAAAGCTGAAGCAGAGAACCAACTTGATCGAAAGATTAAGCGGCTTAGGTATGATCGTGGTGGAGAGTATTTTTCTAATGAATTTGATTCCTTTTGTGCGGAACACGGTATAATTCATGAGAGGACGCCTCCCTATTCACCTTAATCAAATGGGGTGGTCGAAAGAAAGAATCGTACCCTAACTGATTTGGTTAACGCCATGTTAGATACATCGGGTCTTTCCAAGGTATGGTGGGGGGAGGCGCTAATGACTGCATGTCATGTCCTAAACCGAGTTCCCACTAAGAATAAAACCATTACTCCATTTGAGGAATGGGAAAGGAAAAGGTTGAAACTCTCTTACTTACGTACTTGGGGTTGTTTGGAGAAAGTCAATATACCAATTCCCAAGAAGCGAAAGCTTGGACCAAAAACCGTAGATTGTGTTCTATTGGGTTATGCTTTCCGTAGCATTGGTTATAGATTTTTGATAATAAAATCTGAGGTATCCGACATGCATGTTGGTACAATTATGGAGTCGAATGATGCGACTTTCTTTGAGAACATATTTCCTATGAAGGATATGTCTGGCTCATCTAATCAGGAGATACCTTTTTCATCGAGTCAGGATTTAATTGCAATTCCTGAATCCACCATTTCGATAGAACACGTTGAGAATCCCGTGGAGGATGACAATGAAGCTCCTGTAAGGACTTTCACATAGCATGTGCATCCGGAACTCACTCAATCTTGAAACAACTTTCTCAAACCAAAAATATTATATCTTATTTTAATCCTTGAATTAATCATATACTCCTATATGTTGTAGACTTAACAAATCGAAAGTGTACCATGTCACTTCGATATTTCCGATCATGCTTTCGCTACGCTTCTGATTTTAAGAGATCTCCAATTTAGTTTGGCTTTATGACTTCAACCAAGTCTACCACTTTCTAAATTCATCTCAATTTCATGAAAAATGACTCCTCATTTAACATGTTCTTCCAACTAAGAACTTGGGTCACATATCGTCAAATACAAACACATGGTTCTCATATGTTCAGACCTATGAACCATTCATAGTGAATACCAACATATACTCCAACCATCAATTTTTGTACTGAGTTACCAACTCAATATTTCACCTATTCCTTACAAGGAGATGAACCATTCTTCTCTTGTTTTAATTTTTGAACTCCTTCAAAACTTGTTTAGGTTAAACATCCTGACTTTAATGTTTATCAAACATATCTATCCTCCATAGATACATCCATCTCCATGGATATTTGACGTTTAAACTAACTTCACAAGTTATGCATTGGTCCATGACAATATTTACAACATTCATGAAATCTCCATTTCGTTCAATAAAGATGTTGTAAACTCCCACTCAAATATACACCATACACATATTAAATTGTGAAACCCACTATGGCTCCCACTCAGAAATATGTTATCTCTATATTTGACCATGATTAAACAACTCCCACTCAAACATATGTCTCCACATATTTTGATCATGGAAAATAGTTTCTGCTCTAACTTAATATATGTCACCACATATGTTAATTAGATCTCACTCAGTTTCTTATGCACTTTCTCGATACTTTGGACTCCTCCAAAATTCTCATTTAACCATTAAAATCGAGAACTCATATACGAAATACTAGTACTCTGCTAGCATCAATCCTCTTGACTTTACACTACCAGGGAAAGGCCTATTAGTGGCGCACCTTTTTGGAATTCTGTGGCGCATCCTGGAAAAAGTGGGATGCGCCACAGAATTCTCGCCACTAAATTATATTTCTGTGGCGCACGCCGGTGGTGCGCCACAGAAATGTCAAGATTCTGTGGCGCACCCCACTACCGTGCGCCACAGAAATATTTCAGTGGCGCATCCCACTACCGTGCGCCACAGAATTTTTTTTGAATTTCAAAAAAAAGGGCGGCCAGATCTAGATCCAGATCTGGATCTAGATCTGGCCGCCGGAATTTCGCCGGAATTTTGTCGGAGCTCGTCGGAGGCCGTGTTGTCGTGGGTGGAGGATGGGGGTCACCGAAGATGGTGGAGGAGGAGAAGGATGTCGCCGGAGGAGGTCGTCGGAGGTGGAGGTGGAGGTCGCCGGAGGTGGAGGTCGCCGGAGGTGGAGGTGGAGGAGGAGGTCGCCGGGGTGGTGGATGAGGTCGCCGGAGGTCGCCGAGATGGAGGAGGAGGTCGCCGGAGATGGTGGAGGTCGCCGGGGTGGAGGAGGTCACCGGGTGGAGTAGGAGGTCGCCGGGGTGGTGGTGGAGGAAGTCGCCGGAGATGGAGGAGGTCGCCGGGTGGAGGAGGAGGTCGCCGGGGTGGTGGTGGAGGTGGTCGCCGGAGATGGAGGAGGTCGCCGGAGGTGGAGGAGGAGGAGAGAAGATGTGGAGGAGAGGAGAGGAGAGGAGGAGGAGGAGGAGGAGGGGAGAAGATGTGGAGTAGAGGAGAAGGAGGAGGGAGGAGAAGGGGAGAGGAGAAGTGGAGGGAGAAGTGGATGAGAGAAGGAGATAGGGGAGAGGAGAAATGAAGGGAGAAGGGGGCGCGCGTCGGTGGGATTCAAAATTTGAATCCCACAATTCTGTGGCGCATGGGCTACATATGCGCCACATAATTGTCTTTTCTATTTTTTTATTTTTTTTATTTTGCTGGAAAAATTCTTCTGTTGGCCATAACTTTTTTTTCGTTTGGAATTTTGAGAATCTAAAAAAAAATCCAACCGGGTGAACCCCGGTGAGGGCGGTTCCGAAATTTAAATATTTAAATTTTAATTTTTTTTCGAAATGTGCATTTTAAATTTTTTCTAACAACTAGACCCTAAACCTTCCCTATATCTAAAAAGATTTTATTTTTTGAATTTTTTATCATTTTCTTTCACTTCGTGCAAAACTGAAAAGGCGATCCACTGGGGGGGGGGGGTGCGTGTGGTGAAAAAATGCTGCACAATTCTGTGGCGCATGAAACCACATGCGCCACAGAAATGTCACTTTCTGTGGCGCATGGGTCCACATGCGCCACAGAATTGTGGAGCCCCTAATCATTGGTGCCGGCCCATATTCTGTGGCATGGCCAGATGCGCCACAGAATGTACATTTCTGTGGCGCACCTTGCTCCATGCGCCACAAAAAAGGCGGCGTAGGATGCAAGCCAGCCGTTGGTTGTGGGGCCCACAGAATTTCTGTGGCGCATGGAGGAAGGTGCGCCACAGAATGTCTTCTTTTAGTGGCGCATGTCCTCCAGATGCGCCACAGAATGTCTTCTTTTAGTGGCGCATGGAAACTGGTGCGCCACAAAAAAAAATAGTGGCGCATGAAATATTGGTGCGCCACAAAATAGCATTCCACCTATAGCTAGTTTCCTAGTAGTGTTAAGCACAACTACACCATGTAGTTAACAACATTGAATCTGTTTTAAAGAGATTTACCTCTTGTGCTTCTCTTCAGCAAGTTTTATTTATTCCTTCCAAACCTTTTGAAGAATAAATATGTGAAACATCGCTTTCACAAAATCAAGTAACAATTACTTGTGATTTAAACTTAACATAGGATGACTCTAAGTCACTTTCGTATTTTAAAGTTTCTATTTCTTACTTTTGTAGTTTTGCAGGTATGTCTTGTTTCTCAAAACATGACAAGTAAATCATGAATATTATTTGCAACTTTTGACAAATTTCATATTCTTGAATCCTACTTCTCTTTAGACAAGCTAAACCAAAATTCAATGATCACTATCATTAAATTCTTTTATGTGTCAAGTTTTAACCAACATAGCACTTTACATGTGCCACTTGATGCATAAACATACAAGGTTTTAGCTTTCTCAATTTATTCCAACAATTCTTTTATCCATGAAACCATTTCACGATAAAACCACTAAAATACTTGACACAACCAAGCAAATTGGCTTGTCCCTTTTAGTCTCATATTGTGGAATCTCTATTCATAATCTCATATGAATACACTACAAAACTCCATTTGCAATAGTTTCTAATTATCCCATAATTACTGAAACCACTATTTCACATAACTCATATGCGAAATGCAAATCATTAAATGGATCCTTTATTTAAAACAGAGTGTTATCAAAATAAATCTAAATGTTACAAATAAAACCTTAATTCTAAATCCCCATTTCTATGACCACATAATATCAAAATATAATGTGACTACAATACTTTAGGTTTCATCAAAACACTTTTGAATAAACTCTAAATATTGCAATTTGTGATAACACTTGTCACAAGTCTGCATACTAAATAATAACTCAAATATTTCGTCTCTTTTGATCAAATCGAAAGGACTCAATTATCTTGTTAAATTAATATCCTTTACTTTTATGGTCTCATCATAACTTGAATAAATACACCTATTTACTCATTCACGATGAAGCACTCAAAATAATGATGTTTCTTATTCACTGAAAAAAAATCAACCAACACTTGTTTTTATTTTCAGCTACTCATGGCATTTTCAGAAAATGGCATTTTTTAATCATACTACTTAGTGATGCGCATCCAAATGCTCCTCAACACTATAGTACAATAAAAACAAACCTCATCATCAAGTATTGGATATTTTTAGCATGTTTCATATTTTATAAATGTTTAGCTAATTATCGTTTAAATCAAACAAAGGACAATAATCTCATAATCAAAACGTGATCACCAAAAAGGATTACTCATGAAAATAGAACAACCATTTGTCTTTAACATGAATGACCATCTCACAAATCGAGACACACTAATTTAAAGATCACACTTAATTCGATTACAAAACTCATTCAAATCCTCTAATTTAAAACGATAAATGTAGAAGTAGAATGTCGCCAGCATCAACTCCTTGATTGCCTTCTTTCCGCGAACACTACAAGAAATATGCTCGTTAACGACCCTCCATTTTGGTCACTAAAAGGTCATTATTTTTCATTTATGACCTTTCTATGACCAAAAACAGAAGGTAAAAAACCGAGCGTCTTAAATGATCACTTATGACCTTTTTAGTGGAATGGTCATAATCATTATGACCAAATCAGATGGTCATAAATTTATGACCAATTATTTTGGTCATTGGCCGTCCGACCAGTCCACGTCAGATCCTACGTGGCAAAGCTGATGTGGCAAGATTATGACCAAATCAAAAGGTCATGGACCAAAATCAGCCCAATCCAGTTCAGTGTTTTACGTGGGCTGAGCCCAACAATTTAGCGAATTTGTTTTTTTTTTCGGTCAGTTCTGGTCAGCACATGGGCCAAGCCTTTTATCTTTTCTGGGCCGCGGCCTAGTTCGGCCAATAATATCAGTTTTTTATTATTTTTAAGTTGGGTCACTTTTCAGATTGGTCCCAGTTGTCATGTTTTCTTATGTTGGTCCCACTTGTCTGGTTCCAATAGGTGGGTGACAGCTGTCAGAGTCAAATTCTTCAAGATGCAATTTAACCAATATTTATATCAGAACAGACAGACAACACGATTCTTCAAACAAATAACCAATATTTATATCAGAACACGATACTTCAAACAGAGCAAACCATGGCACATTACAATCAAACATGGTTCACATCAAGTTTACAATACATAGTTCACACAAGGTAACAACTAAATATTGAAAAATATAACTAGCTATCTATAAATACATCTAGCTCTATGTGCTTCTCCCCTACTTCGAACTGAAGCTCGCGAGCATCTGCATGCTATAAAACAATATGGTTAGGAAAAAATAAAAGCAAATCTATCAGCATGTTGCCTTGTAGGCAGGTTGTGCATGACTAGCAGTAGAGCAAGCAAAACGAGACATACTATGACTCTATGAGTGAATACTAGTATTAACTGCTAGCAATCAGTAAATACTATCAGTGAGAAACAACATCATGGGAAGCAGGTGATAAAGATGATAGTAGGGTGCAAAAACTGAAAGGAGCAGACTATTTAGCATTTCAAGAACTGAAAACAATGCTAGGGATGGAAGAGACCATCTAGATGACATACCATGGGGCGGTCAAAGACAGTTAAGGGATGATATGCTTGTTCTTTGGATCTTGATTCCACTTTGGTTCGAGGAATGTACTGCATGTGATTAACAAGGTTTGTGTTAGGAAGATACCATTGAAGGAAATGAGAAGGGGGTGCTAGGAACTGAAAGAAAAGTATGCAGATATGAATCAGTATTCATTGTCCTATGCATACAGTAGTAACATAAGGGATCAGACGTAATATAACTCTCAGGTACATACTAGAGGATGAACTGGGCAGTCATACAAACAGCAACACCATAATACCTTTCACTAAATTACATGGTTCCCTGAGCTTCTATGCAGTTTTATAAACAAGTATAAATGACAGTTCAAGAATACTTCCTATTATAAACCTCACACAGTCACAGTAGTGCACCCGAACACATTAGATCAGACAGTGGATAAAAGGAAATCCTACGACAACACTCCATAATGAACACAACCACACCAAGTGGAATTTAGTAAGTAAACAAGTGATTATTAACCATACCCTCTTAGGATTAAGCAAGTCATATAGAGTGTTCTCCTCCCAGTCCACAGCCTTGTTCTTGCTAGCTGAAGAGTAGGAGTAACCAGCGGTGGGACTACCTCCCAAACGGACCATGCAAGTTAGTACCTGTAAAGAACAAACAACTCTCATAATCAACTACACGAAACGACCAGCATATGCTCATGTATCCATAGTAAGATAGTATATAAACAAGAATGCAACCTAAGCAGACCAAAAATTGAACACATCAACTAATCTGCATTGACACTTGACAGGAAGCTAGCAGCATAGGTGGCCTAGCTCAACAGCAGTGTTGCTCAACTTCTCATTTTGATCCACTTCTGCAACTTGCTTCCCTTTGCACCACTTCTGCAAACCAAATGACACGACACAATAAACTCTAGTCAAATTACATAGTATGAATGAATAACAAAAAAAAAAGTGGCCAAACAGCCATATCAAATCAATTGTTCTGTTAATATATATTTAACCATCAGTGTATCTTGCAAATTATAATCAAACAATAATACCAGTACAAGGCTAGGCAAGATAATAAAGACTTTAGCACAGATAGCAGAGTTAGAAACATGATTACATGCAGCACAATCATAATACAATAACGAATATTTGTTTCTTGCAAATTATGAACAAGCTTATCAGACCAAAAGCTGATACAACGCAAGACAAACCAGCACCCGACATGACCCTAACCTAATCTAATCATACGCAGTGACTTTGTCACCTAACCTAATTGAATCGCATCTGTTAGGAGCCCAATATCGAATTGGGGACGCATGAGGTGATGGGGAATAAAAAAAATCTAAGAGGAAGAAAAGGATCGGGGTAGCTACCAGGATGAGGTCAACCTTGGCGAACTTCGTGTGCCGGTTCTTGAGGTCATCGGCGAGGGCAGGCGGGGTCACCGAGAACTCTGCCGGAGCCCCAGCCTTGGATGCCGCGCCCCCGTAGCATGGTGAGGACGTGCTTGTTCCGGATCGTGTGCGACCCCATGGCGATGGCTTCCTCGGGCACTTGTCGTTGTTGATGCCTGCTGCGGTGGCGGACTTGGCGCTAGTGGTCGACGCCGACACGAGGACGCCCGCTCGTGCGCCGTCGCCTCACAGAGGGCGCCGCCCAGAGCCGCTCGACGGAGCTGCGCTTTAGCCAAAGCCGCACACAGTGCCGGCGAGGGGCCTGGAGGACGCCGGTGCTCTCTCCTTTCATCACGCAGGCGCGCGTCGACGGCGTCATTTGCTTGGATCTAGGGGAGAGGCGTCACTGTACGAAGCGTGAGAGAGGAGAGGAAGGGGACGGGGTCGAATAGATCTAGGGCTTCCGTGGGGGCGGCGGCGAGGCGCTCTTTTATACCAGATGTACGCGCTCCCGACCGTCGGATCGACATCCGACAGCTCGTAGTGCTCCAGCCAAAATGTCCAACGGGCCCAGACCCAGACGGGGATCAGTTACGGCCCAGTTATGACAGTTACGGCCCAGTTATGACAGCAAAAAAACTTTTTGATCTGAAATAAGTGGGTTTTTTATTACCTATACAAAATTGTACAACACTAGTTTCCAAAAATATTAGATATAATTTTACGTAAAATTAATCAAATGGAAACAATATATTGGAATGCAGAATAATGTTGCGAAAAAAGTTTTCATTTTCTTTACACAAAAAACATTTTTCATATTATGAGTGCAAAAAATGGGTTGTTTTATTAAACACCTACCAACAATATGTTGCAAACTTGAACCACACTAATTTTTTAACATATTTTAAATGTCTGTGTGTCAAAAGCTTTTCGTCCACCTCTCGTAAAAAAGAAAAATTTCAGCCGATTCGGAATGAAGCGGATCAAATTTGAGCTACAGTCGGGTGGCGGCGCGATGGATCTGGTTCGGCGGGGCGGGTCGCTTCACCGCCTCTGTCCGAGCAGCCCCGTCAGCAGCACGGTGGCGGCGCACACAGAACGGCTCAGTGGTGGAGAAGGGAGGGCTGGAGGAGGGGCTGGAGATCTGGGTGGAGAGGGAAGGGCAGACTGTGCTGCTGTTGCAGGCGCGAGGGGGAGAGGGGGAGTGGGGATCTACGGTTAGGATCCAGGTGTTGCCTCCAAGTTTGTTTAAATATGTCCATATTATATACAAGCGTGCATCTTGGAATGGAGAACAATGTTGCCGAAGAAAGTTTTCATTTTCGTTACACAAAAAAATCATTTCTCATTTTCCGAGTGGCGAAAATGGGTTGTTTTGTGAAGCACCTACCAAAACTATGTTACAAATTTGAACCACAATAATTTATAAAAATATTAGATCATATTTAATGCACAAATAACCAAATGTTTGTGTTTCAAAAGGTCTCTATACACCTGTCATCAAAAAGACAAATTTCTACCAATTCGGTTGGAACCGGGTCAAATTTGAACTACAGCTGCCCTTTAGTTTGCTCGTGATTTTTTTAAAAAAATCATTTTTAGGTACACAACTATCTATTTCATCAGAGATACACCAATAGTTTCGCAATATTCAACACCTAGCTAAGAACGGTCGTGTCGTCAATTTTGACCGCATTTTGAAATCGGCATAAAGAATTAAAAAAAATCAAAATAATGGAAATCCTTCGCAATGTGTCATTATATGTGACCTAGTTTTGAGGAAAAATAAGAAACTTGTAATACGGCAAATATCTTGTAAAAGTGTTCTCAGAAATGAGCTACCATGAACGAAGATTCATGACTTCCAGGCCAAATGACGAATGTTATGACTAGATTCATGGCATAGTTTGTTCAAATGATCCCATATTGTGCACATGGGTCCATCTTATAATGGAGAACAATGTTGCCGAAGGAAGTTTTCATTTTCGTTACACAAAAAAATCATTTCTCATTTTCCGAGTGCCGAAAATGGCTTGTTTTGTGAAGCAACTACCAAAAATATGTTACAAATTTGAACCACATCAATTTATAAAAATATTAGACAATATGTAATGCACAAATAACTAAATGTTTGTGTTTCAAAAGGTATCTATACACCTCTCATAAAAAGACAAATTTATGCCGATTCGACTGGAACCGGGTCAAATTTGCATAAATTTGAACTGCAGCTGCCTCCTAGTTTACTCGTGATTTTTTGAAAAAATCATTTTTAGGTGCACAACTATCTATTTTATTAGAGATACACCAATAGTTTCGCAAGATTCAACCCCTAGCTAAGAACGGTCGTGTCGTCAATTTTGACCGCATTTTGAAATCGGCATAAAGAATTAAAAAATCAAAATAATGGAAATCCTTCGCAATGTGTCATTATATGTGACCTAGTTTTGAGGAAAAATAAGAAACTTGGAATATGGCAAATATCTTGAAAAAGTGTTCTCAGAAATGAGCTACCATGAACGAAGATTCATGACTTTCAGGCCAAATGACGAATGTTATGATGACATTCATGGCATAGTTTGTTTAAATATGTCCATATTATATACATGCGTGCATCTTGGAATGGAGAACAATGTTGCTATTATAGTCATGTGCTAGAGCTTTTTATTATTTTTTGATTTTTGACAGAAGTAAAACAATTTTGAGATATGCATGCTTTTGTCAACGACTTCACAGTAAAGAAACTAGCTAGTCCCCCACTTCAAGCAAGGCTTTAAGACTTGTGAGAGCGGCTGGTTTTAGAGGAACAAGTACATTCCTCTTTCTCCTTTGTTTCACCACTAACCAATGTTTGAGTTGCTTTCTCAGATTTTCATTGTGCGGTGAAGAATGGTGAGTTATATTTATATTTTGCTTAAGCCGCTCTCGGGTTGACTCAAGTGAGGACGTAAACCATCAACACCGGGTGAAAGGGGGAAATGACCTTGCTTGTCACAGGTTATATCTAGCTTCCCACTACTTCCTCATGAGCTTAAAAACAGGAGCGCAAAAAGGAGAATTTTGAAAGTTTTAAAGATAGCACATGAAAATTTTACTTGGAGTGGCAAGGAAATACCACATGTAGGTAGGTATGGTGGACACAAATGGCAAAGATATTTGGCTCAGGGATTTGGATGCACGAGAAGTATTCCCTCTCAGTACGGAATTTTTGGGCTTAGCAGGATATAAAGCGAACACATAACATAAACTTGGTTCAATGAATGACTACATATATACATCATGCATAACCGCTGGACTTCACACCGTCTACCTTGTTAGCCAAACCAACGCTTTGCAAAAAGAATATCTAGACTTTGAGAGCTACCAAGTATGACAAGCACCACAATTTTAAAGCTTTACAGTAGTTCTTTACTAATTTATTCTTACTAGATGATCCACAAGTTTAAGCATTACTCTACTTCATATCTCTAAACAATTGGCAAGTATCAAAGATTCAAGACAATGATCTACAAGATTAAGCAGCACTTTTCACACTTCCTACATGATAATTTCCACTTCACCAAACACCAATCAACTTATTTGCAACAACACTAAAAGGGTGAAGCAATAAGAGCAAAACTCCCTAACTACAAAAGCTAACAACTCTGAACAAGCAAGAGCTGAAGCAAAAATAACAAAGGCTAAACACTCAACACATATAAGTGAAGCACAGGAGTGTATAATGAAAAGGCGGAGCGTGTCTCTCTCCCAATCAAGCATGCATGGATCCAAATTATTGCAAAGACCAGAGAACTAAACACAAACAAACTAAAAGTAAAAACAAACTGACGCTCCAACAATACATAATGAGTAAAGGAGTAAAAATATAGTACTGATACGTGTCAAACGTATCTCTAATTTTTTATTGATCCATGCTAGTTTTGTGATGTTGTCACATGTTTTTATTATCATATTAATCATTTTTATGCATTTTGTCGGACTAACCTATGACAACATGCCCAGTGCCAGTTTCCTGTTTTTGCTGTTTTTGTATTTCAGAAAATCCACCACAGGAAATATTGTCGGATTGAGCTCAAAATTTACGGAGATTTTTTATGCGACGGAAGACACCAGAAGACCAAAGGGCAGCCCTGGGGGCCACCCACAGGGCAGGGACGGCCTCCTGCCGCGGCCCCCCTTGGCCCATGGGTGGGACCCACCCCTACTCCTGGTGGGTCCCCTCGGCCCCCTCCGATGGCTATAAAATCCCTAAAACCCTAAAAACGATGGGGCGGCCATTATGTTCCAGAAAAGTCATCCCGAGGCGCCGTCAACTCAAACCCTAGTTCGGGGGTGATTCTGAAGCAGATCCCGGCACTCTGCCGGAGGGGAGATCGATCCCGGAGGGCTCTTCATTGCCATGCCTTCCTCCGGGATGATTTGTGAGTAGTCCCACCTTGGACCTTGGGTCCATGGCAGTAGCTAGGTGGTAGTCTCTCTCTCTCTTGTGCTTCATGTCTTATGATCTTGTGAGCTGCCTAACATGATCAAGATCGATTATTGTAATGCTATGTGATGTGTTTGCTGGGATCCGATGGATTATAAAGTTATGATCAGATTGTGCATGATTCTTATATGTTGATTTATGTTCTTGCATGCTCTCCGATGTGCGTAGTTACTTTGGCCAAGTGATTGTGTGTATCTCCAAGAGAGAGTATTTATGCTAGATAGTGGGTTCATGCCCCCTTTTGTTCCTGGGCACGAGTGACAAAAACGTCTAAGGGCGAGGGTGTGCTGTTTCTACTAAGGGTAGAACAGCGGTGTTAAAGTCTATTTTGATATTTAATATTGCTTACTTCATGCGCTTTACTTAATGCAAATGTCTGTTGCTTGCAACTTAATACCGATGGGTGACAGGCTAGATAGCGATCCCACGGTGGACTATTTAGACAAAGATGCAGTTGGACTCAACGGTTTTTGTTCATTGTCGTGATGCCTACTTAGATATTATCATGTTCTCTTTGTCATAGCTAGATTAAGTTTGTGTTATAATCTTGTCAATTGCCCAGCTGTAATTTGTTTACCCATCATATGAATGTTCTATTTACCCGAGAGACTCCACTAGTGAACCCATGGCCCCCGGTCCATCTTTTTACATTGATTGCAACCTTTATTCATCACTTTTCACCATCATTACTCCTCTGGTCCATTTTCATAATTCATCTATTTCACTATATAATTAACCGCTTTGTTTTCTGCGAGACCGGAAAGATTGACAACCTTTCCGCCGTTGGGGGCAAAGTATTTTGGTTGAGTGTGTGCAGGTCCACGTCTATTGAAGATTAAGCACCAGAGATCTTCAATATTCACTTTGTTGTTGATTTCAAGGTCCTACTGGTTCGATAAACCTCAGTTCGTTATCGAGGGAAAACTGCTGCTTGCTACATCTCCGCCTTCGCTTGAGGCACCACCCAACTCTTCATCAGTAGCAATCAAGCTCTTTTCTGGCGCCGTTGCCGGGGATCTTGGAGCTACAGAAAGGGGAGTCTCACACTCTAAATCACTTTACTTTGTTTTTGTCTTGCTTGTTTTATTTCTCGTTAGCTTATTTTTCCTGTTGCAAAATTTTAAAACCCAAAAAAATTAGTGTAATCTTTATTTTTTGTCTTGTTATTTTATTTTATCATTTTGTCTTCCACTGAAAACACCAAGTTGTGTGACTTCACTAGCACTAATAACAATTACTTCATATGCTCTCCAATTGCTCCACCCACTACTAAAGCGGAATCTTATGAAATTAAGCCTGCCTTGTTAAATCTTGTTATGAAAGAGCAATTTTCTGGTGCTAGTACTGATGATGCCGCCTCTCATTTAAATAACTTTGTTGAGTTATGTGATATTCAAAAGTATAAAGAGGTAGAAAGTGACATCATAAAACTGAAGCTTTTCCCTTTCTCTTTGAGAGGGAGAGCAAAAGAATGGTTATTGTCTTTGCCTAGAAATAGCATTGATTCTTGGATTAAATGCAAAGATGCTTTTGTTGGAAAATATTATCCACCTTCTAAAATCATATAATTAAGGAGTAAATCTATGAACTTTAGACAATTTGATAATGAACATGTTTCTCAAGCTTGGGAGAGAATGAAATTTATGGTTAAAAATTGTCCCACGCATGGATTAACTATGTGGATGGTTATCCAAACTTTTTATGCAGGTTTGATTTTTTCTTCAAGGAACCTCTTGGACTCGGCCGCAGGAGGCACCTTCATGTCCACAACATTAGGTGCAGCAACTAAACTCTTGGATGAGATGATGACAAATTATTCACAATGGCATACCGAAAGAGCTCCAAGTGGTAAGAAGGTAAATTCTGTCGAGGAAATTTCCTCTTTGAGTGATAAGGTTGATATGATTATGTCTATGCTTGCTACCAATCAGTCCCATATTGATCCTAATAATGTCCCACTTGCTTCATTAATTGCCCAAGAAAAGGATCAAGTTGATGTTAATTTTCTTAATAGAAGTAACTTCAACAATAATGCTTATCGAAATAATTTTGGTAGTAACAACTATAAGCCTTACCCTCCCAATAATGGCAACTCTTATGGCAATTCCTATGGTAATTCTTATAATCCTAATAAGAATATGTCCTCTGATCTTGAAAATGTTTTAAAATAATTTATCACTTCACAAAAAGCTTTCAACAAAACTGTCGAAGAGACTTGAAAACTGGATAGACTTGTCTCTAAAGTGGAAGATCTTGCTCATGATGTTGAAATTTTAAAAATTAGAACCACTCCTCTTCAAGACAAGCCTACTGGATCTTTAAATGCTATTTCTATTCAAATTAATGAGAATGAAAGGATGATGGCTCGCTTGAAAGCTAGGTGGGCTAGAGAGAAAGAAGAAGCAAGAATTGCTGAAATGAATAGGAGAACTGTTAAAGTTTATACTATCCAAACTACTAATGAGGAACCTCCTAGCCTATTTAAAGATGATGAAATTGATTTTTATAATTGCAATCTTACTGAAGTCATAAAGTTCCTACAAAAACTTGCTAAGTCACCGGATGCTAGTAAATTAAATATTGCCTTCATCAAACATATTACCGATGCTCTTATCAAGGCTAGGGAAGAAAAGCTTAAACTAGAAACTTCTATTCCTAGAAAATTAGAAGATGGATGGGGACTAAGATGAAAATAAATGACTTTGATTGTAATGCTTTGTGTGATCTTGGTGCTAGTGTTTCTTTTATGCCTAAAAGTTTCTATGATATGCTCAATTTAAATCCTTTGGAAGAGTGCTATTTAAATATTCATCTTGCTGATTCTTCTAAAAAGAAACCTTTGGGTAGAGTTGGTGATGTCCTTATTGTTGTTAATGATAACCATATTCCCGTTGATTTTATTGTTATGGACATTGAGTGTAATGCTTCTTGTCCTATTGTTTTGGGGAGAACGTTTTTGAGAACCGTTGGTGCCATTATTGATATGAAAGAGGGAAATATAAGATTCAGTGCCCCCTCAGAAGAGGGATGGAGCGCTTCCCTAGAAAGATAAAAAAGCTTCCTTTTGAATCAATCATAAGGTCAAGCTATGCTCTTGATGTTGCAAAGGCCTCCGAAAAAACTTGATATTTCGCATTGCGCCTAGCTAAAAGGCGTTAAAGAAAAGCGCTTGTTGGGAGGCAACCCATCTTTTACTTGCAGTTTGCTTTTTACTTTTCTTGAGTCTTGAAGTTGTTGCCTCTGTAGCAACTTCATTGTATCTTTTTCTTTTGTTTTTTTGTGCCAAGTTTAGCCTCTAATGCATTGAAAGTGCGAGGTGTTGTTTTGCTGTCCAGAAACAGATTTCTGTCCTTCACTTTTCAAAAATCAAAAAAATCTCTGAATTTTATCTTTTTCTGAACTTTTTAGAAAGAAAGCCTGATACTTTTATCTATCTTTCGTTAGTTTTGAGTTTTCTGATTTGAGCTACAGAAGTGTCTCGAAAAATTTGATCTTTACAGACTGTTCAGATTTTGACAGATTCTGCTTTTATTTTGTATTCGTCTCTTTACTATCGTCAAATGTGATACTCTAGAGGTGGAGTGTCACATTGAGGCTTAGTAAACAGTATCTAATGCCTAATAAAGTTGTTTTGCAATTTGTCTTGAGTTGAACACATGCACATTTTTAATTTATGAGCACTAACCTTCTGATCAGTTTATGAGAAGTTTTGTGTGAAGGGAGTTTTTAAGTTCCAAAGGAGAGGATAATGAAGAAATTGAAGATGGATCAGAGCTCAAGCTTGGGGATGCCCCCATGGCACCCCCTCTGAATATCAAGAACTATCAAGCGTCAAAAACTTGGGGATGCCCAAGGCATCCCCTCTTCTTCATCGACTATCATGAGGTCGTCTTCTTTGAACTAAGTTTTTATCACTTTACATATTATGCGCCATACTTGGAGTGTCTTTTTACTTTCAGTTTTGTTTGTTCGTTTGCTGGTCATATGCTTGTTGGATCTTTGCTTTGTTTATGTGGGAGAGAGACACGCTCCGCTTTTTCTTTTGAATACTCCTGTGCTTCGCTTATATTTCGTTGAGTATTCTTAGCTACTGTTTGTTTGCTAGTAAGATCTTGCTTTTAGCTTTTATCTTATTTAGAGCTGCTAGTAGTTGTTGTTAAACTCTCTTGTTCTTCACTTATATTTGTTGGAGAGTTGTTATTGATAAATTTCTTGAATTGTCAAAGTGACAAAATGCTATTCATGTGATAGTGGAATGAAACGAAAGCCTGCATAGTATTGTAGATCATTGTGTGGATACTTGATACTTCTCATTTGTTTTGATATATTAAGATGAATGCTTAAACTTGCTGGTTATTTTAGTGGAATTGATTAGTAAAGAAATATTGTTAAAAGCTTGAAACTGTGTGGTGTTTCGTAGTTGTTAATTTATTAAGCTAATCTTTTCATCAAAAGAATTGTTTGGTCAATAAGGGAGACGGTGTGGAGCTTTTATGGTTATGATTGACTAATGTCTTATGTTACTCTGTTACCGGTTAATATTAGATGTTTGCTTCAAATACCTTCTTTGCTAAGCCTAAAAATTCGTACTGAGTGTATGGTTCACTCGTGCATCCAAATCCCAAAGCCAAACTATCTTTCCAGCTGAGTCCACCATATCTACCTATGCATGGTATTTCTTGCCATTCCAAGTAAATTTGTCATGTGCTATCTTTAAAAATTCAAAATATTCCTTTTTGTGTCTCTGTTTTTAAGCTCATGAGGGAGCAGTAGAGAGCTAGATATAACTCGTGATGAGCAAGGTCATTTCCCCCCTTTCACTCGGTGTCGATGGATTACGTCTTCACTTGAATCAACCCGAGAGCAGCTTAAGCAAAAATATAAATATAACTCACCATTCTCCTCCGCGCAATGAAAATCTGAGAAATCAGCTCTAAACATTGGACAGTGGTGAAACCAAGGAGAAAGAGGAGCGTACTCGCTTCTGCAAAAACCAGCCGCTATCACAAGTCTAAAAGCCTTGCTTGTTATGGGGGACTAGATAGATTCTCTGTTGTGAAGTCGTTGACGAAAGCATGCATGTCTCAAAATTGTTTTACTTCTGTTTCATAAAAATAAAAAGCTCTAGCACATGACTAATCCCTGCTTCCCTCTACGAAGTGCGAGTCAGTTTTCCTCTTCCTTCTATCTCCACCAAAGCAAACATCTAGCATTGACCCTGGATATCATTGATCATATTGCATTGTCAGATTAAACATGAATCTTTATATGACTTTACCGTTGGAAGTTGAGGCTTTTTGCTAAAACTTACATCTTCTTTGTTTTGATTCTTAAACACTTTTGTCATTGAATTGTTACCTATGTGAATTAATCAAATATGTGGATCACATTGCTTTCATGTCTTTTACGTACTATTTATGAAATCTTTTGCTTGAATGATTCAACTTGGTTATTCATTGCTTTCTTGCTATCAACTATAGACAATTGTTTTGTATCACTTCATTCACATCCTATGCTTTGCATTACTATCTTGATCACGATTGTGTTGGTTGCATGTCTCATCAAAAATTATTTTGTTATCACTTACCTACTCGAGGATGAGTAGGAGTTAAGCTTGGGGATTCTGATACGTGTCAAACGTATCTATAATTTTTGATTGATCCATGCTAGTTTTGTGATGTTGTCACATGTTTTTATTATCATATTAATCATTTTTCTGCATTTTGTCGGACTAACCTATTGACAAGATGCCCTGTGCCAGTTTCCTGTTTTTGCTGTTTTTGTATTTCAGAAAATCCACCACAGGAAATATCGTCGGATTGAGCTCAAAATTTACGGAGATTTTTTATGGGACGGAAGACACCAGAAGACCAAAGGGCAGCCCTGGGGGCCACACTGAGGGCAGGGACGGCCTCCTGCCGCGGCCACCCCTTGGCCCGCGGGTGGGACCCGCCCCTGCTCCTGGTGGGTCCCATTGGCCCCCTCCGACGCCTATAAAATCCCTAAAACCCTAAATACGACGGGGCGGACATTATTTTCCAGAAAAGTCATCCCGAGGCGCCGTCAACTCAAACCCTAGTTCGGGGGTGATTCTGAAGCAGATCCCGGCACTCTGCCGGAGGGGAGATCGATCCCGGAGGGCTCTTCATCGCCATGCCTTCCTCCGGGATGATTTGTGAGTAGTCCCACCTTGGACCTTGGGTCCATGGCAGTAGCTAGATGGTAGTCTCTCTCTGTTGCTTCATGTCTTATGATCTTGTGAGCTGCCTAACATGATCAAGATCGATTATTGTAATGCTATGTGATGTGTTTGCTGGGATCCGATGGATTATAAAATTATGATAAGATTGTGCATGATTCTTATATGTTGATTTATGTTCTTGCATGCTCTCCGATGTGCGTAGTTACTTTGGCCAAGTGATTGTGTGTATCTCCAAGAGAGAGTATTTATGCTAGATAGTGGGTTCATGCCCCCTTTTGTTCCTGGGCACGAGTGACAGAAATGTGTAAGGGCGAGGGTGTGTTGTTGCTACTAAGGGTAAAACAGCGGTGTTAAAGTCTATTTTGATATTTAATATTGCTTACTTCATGCGCTTTACTTAATGCAAATGACTGTTGCTTGCAACTTAATATCGATGGGTGACAGGCTGGATAGCGATCCCACGGTGGACATTTTAGACAAAGATGCAGTTGGACTCAGTGGTCTTTGTTCATTGTCGTGATGCCTACTTAAATATTATCATGTTCTCTTTGTCATAGCTAGATTAAGTTTGTGTTATAATCTTGTCAATTGCCCAGCTGTAATTTGTTTACCCATCATATGAATGTTCTATTTACCCGAGAGACTCCACTAGTGAACCCATGGCCCCCGGTCCATCTTTTTACATTGATTGCAACCTTTATTCATCACTTTTCACCATCATTACTCCTCTGGTCCATTTTCATAATTCATCTATTTCACTATAAAATTAACCGCTTTGTTTTCTGCGAGACCGGAAAGATTGACAACCTTTCCGCCGTTGGGGGCAAAGTATTTTGGTTGAGTGTGTGCAGGTCCACGTCTGTTGAAGATTAAGCGCCAGAGATCTTCAACATTCATTTTGTTGTTGATTTCAAGGTCCTACTGGTTCGATAAACCTCGGTTCGTTATCGAGGGAAAACTGCTGCTTGCTACATCTCCGCCTTCGCTTGGGGCACCACCCAACTCTTCATCAGTAGCAATCAAGTACCATGAGAGAAACCGATGATTGTTGATAAAGAAGGGGATGTGTTGGGCATCCCCAAGTTTAGACGCTTGTGACTTCTTGAATATTTCAGAGGAGGGTCCATGGGGAGCCTCCCCAAGCTTAGTCTTTTATCCCTTCTTGATCTTCCTTCATCACCTCGCACTTGGATACTTGAAAACTTCCTTCACGCAAAAGTTATAGCAACTTCATTAGAGGGGTTAGTCCACAAAAACAATATCTTCCTTCAGTTCCAAAGCATATATCATGAACTTATTTTTTTGTCACAAATATCTAAGTAAAGCTCCCGCTTTGTAAAAGAAGTTCACTCTGCCCGGGAAAGAAGCAATGCAAAACTAAGGACATAATCTGTCAAAAATAGAACAGAATGTAAAGATGAATTTTTCGGGACACTTCTAGACCTCAAATCAGAAAACTTAAAACTAGATAAAGGTATAAAAAACCCTGATTATTGCTGTCAAACATTTGCAGCCACAGATGATGTTCTGCGATTTTTTGGATTTTCGAACAGTGAAGAACAGAAATTTGTTTCTGGACAGCAAACTCACCGATTAGTCATCCTCTCTTTAGAGGCTATTCTTGGCACCAAAAACCAAAATAAAAAGATACAAGGGAGTTGTTACATAAGTAACATCACCCAAAACTCAAAAAAAAAACCAAAAAAAACAGAAGGTAAAATAAAAATGGGTTGCCTCCCATAAGCGATTTTCTTTAACGCATTTTAGCTAGGCAAAAAGGGCAAATTAAAGTTTTATCAATAGGACCAAATTCAAAACCACTCTTTGGCTTAACAATGGAATCAAAAGGTTTCTTTATCCTCTTCCTAGGAAATGTTCCATCCCATTTTGCAGTGGAAATTGAAATTTAATATTGCCCACTCTCATATCGATAACTGCACCAACAGTTCTAAGAAATGGTCTTCCCAAAACAATAGGACAAGGAAGCTTAAAATCATGATCCATAACAATGAAATCAACGGGAACATAATTACCATTAACCATGATGAGAACATCATCTACTTTACCCAAAGGTGTATGCGAAGTGGCATCAAGAAAATTCACATTTAAATCACAATCTTGTAGTGGTCCAAGATCAAGGGCATCATATAACTTTTTTGGCATAATAGAAATACTAGAACCAAGATCACACAAAGCATTACACTCAAAATCATTCACTTTCATTTTAATGGTAGGTTCCCAAGCATACTCTAATTTCCTAGGAATAGAGAATTCACATTTAAGCTTTTCTTCTCTCACCTCAATGATAACATTAGTAATATGCTTAGTAAAAGCCAAGTTCATTTTACTTGCATTAGGTGACTTAGCAAGATTTTGTAAAAACTTTAGAACTTAAGTAAGGTTACAATTATCAAAATCAAGATCATTTTCATAAAAAATAACAGGAGCATTATCACCTAAAGAATCCATATCATCAAAACTATTTTCAGCATTTTTATCAACAACAATTTCTGTGTTGACTGAAAGTTTTGGGTTCTTTTTAGGTATGGTAGAAATTTTTCCAACTCCTATTCTTTTACCATTAGCATACTTAGGTGCTGTAGATGACTCTTGAGCATTCAACATTTTAATATCATCATTAGTATAAATAGTGCAAACATTAGCAACCTTACTAATTTCAACAATTTCAGCCTCTTTTTCTTCTCTTTCCCATCTAGCATGTAGTTCAGCCAACATTCTTATATTATTATCAATTGACTTGTATGGCATTTAAAGTTTTATGTTCCTTAACATCATGAGGAAAACAAATTATTTTAAGGAAATCAACTTCATGAGATAAACTATCAACTTTCATAATGAGATTATCAAGTTTCTCTAGTTTTTCGTCAACAATTTTATTGAAAGCTTTTTGTGAAGTGATAAAATCTTTAAGAATGCTTTCAAGATCAGAGGACACACCTCTATTATTGTTGTAAGAATTACCATAATTTGAAGGATAAGGTTTATAATTATTATTACAAAGTTGTTCCTATAAGCATTGTTGTTGAAATTATTTTTAACAAAATTGACATCAAATTGTTCCCCTTGAGCAACCAAAGAAGCTAAAGGAACATTATTTGGATCAATAGGAACTTGTTTGCTAGCAAGCATAGACATAATCATATCAACCTTATCACTCAAAGAGGAGATTTCTCGACAGAATTTACCTTCTTACCACTGGAGCTCTCTCGGTGTGCCATTGTGAATAATTTGCCATCATCTCATCTAAGAGCTTTGTTGCAGCACCTAATGTGGTGGACATGAAGGTCCCTCCAGCTGCCGAGTTCAATAAATTCACTTGAAGAACATTTTTAATCCTGCATAAAAAGTTTGGATGACCATCCAAGTAGTCAGTCCATGAGTGGGACAGTTTTTAACTAGAGATTTCATTCTTTCCCAAGCTTGAGAAACATGTTCATTATAAAATTGTTTAAAGTTCATAATGTTACTCCTCAGTTGTATAATTTTTGCAGGTGGATAATATTTCCCAATAAAAGCATCTTTGCATTTAGTCCAAGAATCAATACTATTCCTAGGCAAAGACAACAACCAATCTTTAGCACGTCCTCTTAAAGAAAAAGGAAAAAGTTTCAGTTTTATGATGTCGCCCTCTACTTATTTATATTTTTGCATATCACATAACTCAACAAAGTTACTTAAATGAGAGGCGGCATCATCACCACTAGCACCAGAAAATTGCTCTTTCATGACAAGATTTAATAAAGCAGGCTTTATCTCATAAAATTCGGCTGTGGCAGCCGGTGGAGCAATAGGTGTGCATATAAAGTCATCATTATTCGTGCTAGTGAAGTCACACAACTTGGTGTTCTCAGCTGAACTCATTTCCACCAGATAAAAGCAAGAAACTAAGCAAAACAAAAAGAGACTAGTTGCTGGAATTTTTAATTTTTTTATGTTTTTCAGTTTTAGAGCAAACAAAAGGCAAAACAAGACTAACAAAAAATATACTAAGCAAGACAATAATAAAGTAAAGTGAAAGGATGTGTGAAACTCCCCGAGCTGAAGCTTCCAAGTACCCGGCAACGACGCCAGAAAAAGATTGCTGGTGTGTTGACGGAAGACTTGGTGGTTGACTTCTTCAAATCCCCGACAACGGCGCCAGAAAAAGAGCTTGATGACGTGGATCACCCGTTCGCTGGACGACCCCAAGAGGAAGGTATGATGCAGCAAAGCAGCAGTTTCCCTTGATTACAAAACCAAGGTTATCGAACCAGTAGGACTTGGAGAAGGCTTAGCAAGGTGTCAACGGTGCCAGAAAAAGAGGTGTTGCCGGCGTGCTGACGTGGGCCTGCACACAATCATAAACAAACTACTTTACCCCAACGAAACAGAGAGGTTGTCAATCTCTCCGGCTTGCTGAACACAAAGAATTAAATGTGTGGATGTAAAATATGATGAGAGTGAAATATGACCAGCGAGCAAATGATGATGAAAAGCTATGAAAACGGTTACAATCAATGTAGGAAAATAGGACCGGGATCCACAGTTCACTAGAGGTGTCTCTCCAAAAGATATACATGATAGGTAAACAAATTACAGCATGGCAATTGACAGAATTGTGGGCGCACAACAAGGCTATCATAAAACAATATAGTTCACCGTTTCATCTAATATGGGCATTACGTCAAAATACATAGACCGTCTTCCAACTGCATCTATGACTAATAATCCACCTTGGGATCGCTATCCAGCATGTCCCCAAAAGTATTAAGTTGCAAGCAACAGATCATTACAATAAGCAAAGTGCATAATATAAGCAATGTAAATAACACAAGGAAATCACACCGATATTTTATCCCTAGTGGCAACAACACATCTCTTGTCTTAATCGTTTTTTTCAGCCCGAGCTCAGACAAGAGATGCATGAACCCACTATCTAGCATAAATACTCCCTCATACAACACTAATAATTACTTGGCCAAAGCATCCACTAGCATCAGAGAGCATGCAAGATCATAGATAAAACACAACACAAAGATGAACAAAAGCAATGCCTCCACAATTCATCGGATCCATGCAAACACAATCATGTAGCAGTTACAGATAATATGATCTTGATCATGATAGGCAGCTCACAAGATCTAAACAATGGAGTACAAGAAGGAGAGACAACCATCTAGCTACTGCTATGGATCTGTAGTCCCATGGTGGACTACTCACGCATCACTCCGGAGGCAAGCATGGTGGTGTAGATGCCTCCGGTGTCGATTCCCCTCTCCGGCAGGGTGCCAGGAAGAGCTGCAGAACCCTCCTGAACTAGGGTTGGAGATGGCGGCGCCTCGGACCTCTTCTGGGAAATATGATCTGGTGCTTAGGGTTTTTGCGTCGAGGGGGAATTTATAGGCGAAGAGGCGACGCGAGGAGGTGGGCCACCTGCCCAGGTGGGGTCCAGGCGTGGCTTAAGGGGGGGCCGCGGCCAGGTGGCGTCTGGAGCCCCTAGGGCTCCCCTCTGGGCATCCTTCGGGTTCCGTCTTTGTTTCATATATAAAATAATTCCTGTAAAATATCAGCGCAATCCGAGAAACTTCCCAGAACAACTTTTCTAAAACAAAAAGACAGCAGAAAACAGGAACTAGCACTAGGCATCTTGTTAATAGGTTAGTTCCATAAATCATGCCAAAATGATATAAAAACATTATAAAAACATGTGGCACTGATATATAATCAAGCATGGAACATAAAAAATTATAGATACGTCGAAGACGTATCACACACCCAGTACTATTTCAGAAGCCTATGCATCTCTTGATGCTGACTACTGGAAGGAAACTGTCCGTTGTGAGATGGATTCCATCTTGGCTAACGGAACCTGGGAGATCACTGATCGTCCTTATGGGTGCAAACCTGTAGGATGTAAGTGGGTGTTCAAGAAAAAGCTTAGACCTGTTGGTACAATTGAAAAGTACAAGGCAAGACTTGTGGCCAAGGGTTATACCCAGAAAGAAGGTGAAGACTTCTTTGATACTTACTCACCTGTGGCTAGACTGACCACTATTCGAGTACTACTTTCGTTGGCTGTCTCGCATGGTCTTCTCGTTCATCAAATGGACGTTAAGACCGCTTTCCTTAATGGAGAGTTGGACGAGGAAATTTACATGGACCAACCAGATGGTTTCATAGTACCCGGTAAGGAAGGCAAGGTGTGCAAGTTATTAAAGTCTTTATATGGCCTTAAGCAAGCTCCTAAGCAATGGCATGAAAAGTTTGAAAGGACTTTGACTGCTGCAGGCTTTGTTGTAAACGAAGGTGACAAATGTGTGTACTATTGCCATGGTGGGGGCGAGGGAGTTATTCTTTGTTTGTATGTTGACGACATACTGATATTTGGAACAAACCTTGATTTAATCAAGGAAGTTAAGGATTTCTTATCTCGTTGTTTTGAGATGAAGGATCTAGGAGTAGTTGATGTTATCTTGAACATCAAGCTGCTGCAAGATGATGATGGTGGGATTACTCTGCTTCAATCTCACTATGTGAAAAAGGTCTTGAGTCGTTTTGGGTATAGCGACTGCAAGCCTTCTTCAACACCATATGATCCTAGTGTGTTGCTTCGAAAGAATCGACGGATTGCTAGAGATCAACAGAGGTATTCTCAGATTATTGGCTCGCTTATGTATTTGGCGAGTGCCACGAGGCCTGACATCTCTTTTGTTGTAAGCAAACTGAGCCGATTTGTTTCAAATCCGGGAGATGATCATTCGCATGCGCTTGAAAGAGTTATGCACTATTTAAAGGGCACTGCGAGCTATGGAATTCACTATACCGGGTATCCGAGGGTACTAGAGGGTTATAGTGATTCAAATTGGATATCTGATGCTGATGAGATTAAGGCCACCAGTGGTTATGTTTTTACACATGGTGGTGGCGCTTTTTCCTCGAAGTCTTGCAAGAAGACCATCTTAACGAGGTAAACTATGGAAGCAGAACTCACAGCATTAGACACAACCACTGTTGAAGCAGAGTGGCTTCGTGAGCTTTTGATGGACTTACCTATGGTTGAAAAAACAATACCCTCTATCCTCATGAACTGTGATAATCAAACTGTGATTGTTAAAATAAATAGTTCTAAGGACAATATGAAGTCATCAAGGCATGTGAAGAGGAGATTGAAATCTGTCCGAAAATTGAAGAACTCCGGAGTTATTGCTTTGGATTATATCCAAACGTCTAAAAATTTGGCAGATCCCTTCACAAAGTATTTATCACATAATGTGATAGATAGTGCATCGAGGGAGATGGGTTTGAGACCCACTTTGGGAGTTTTCCACAGTGGTAACCTACTCTATGTGATCGGAGATTCCGTGAAGTAGAAGTGGGAGACAAGCTGTTGGTCAGCTAGGAGGAGAGTATCCTTAATATTACTTATCCCACTCCGTTATGATGCAATACTCTCTTGTTCTGCATGGAAGGTTGATATTTATCTTAATGTATTCCAAGTTGCTTACTTTTATAAGCGGAGATGCTGTCCTGCAGAGCATCTTTTGAGGAATACACCTATATGAGTCTGACTGTTAAACGCCGCAGTCTA
Source organism: Puccinellia tenuiflora (assembly GCA_012064385.1). NCBI lineage: Eukaryota > Viridiplantae > Streptophyta > Magnoliopsida > Poales > Poaceae > Puccinellia > Puccinellia tenuiflora. The sequence continues at coordinate 575,646 of QRDG01000316.1, forward strand.
TGAGATTTGGGTGTTCTCGAATAAACTCATGAAAGGCCTTGGAGTATGATGTATAAGCTCCACCCGCGGGGAAGCCTTACGGCAGCCCAATATCGTTCAACACTTTATGTGAAACTATTATCGCAGAAAACTTGTAGTTCAAGGCATAGTCCACTATCAAGTTGTGAACTAGAGTAGCATAATGCTCTAAGTGGAAGTTCAACTTAACAGTCTCCACTAAGCACCGGTATATAAACAATGATTTGGAACTTAAAATGATGAGATGTGCTAATGAGACTTTGTGGGGGATTGTTGCAATTTTACTAGTTTTACTACTGGGCCTTTGGTCCAAAGCCCAACTTAAAATTCTGAAATTCTCATTGGCCCATTCATGCTTGCAAGTGGTGTGACTAAGTTTAGTCCCATACTGCTAGTTGGATGAGAGTTGCACCAGCTTATAAGGTGAGCTCTACTAGCACTTGTATAAGCATAGAAAAGAGAGAGAATAAGAGAATGCCACACGCGTGCTCCTCCTCCGCTGCCCGCCTCACCACGCCTCGCCTCGTCACGACACGCCGCGGGTTGCGGGAATGAGCCGAGCCGATGGCTATCTTTTTGCTGCTCGGGAAAATCTAATGAGTCATTGATTAATAATTAACGGACGCATTAATTACTCAGCCGTTTCCGATTCCTTTGGATCGTGCGGCTGTTACCGACTCGAACGTGGGGCTGCGCCCACGTCCTACCCGACGCGCACTATATATAGGCTGAGCGAACCCTAGCCGCCACTGTGCAAAATATATGGTCTCTTGTCATTCCAGTTCCAAACCCTTGCGCCGCCGTCTTCCAAGTCTTCTCCATCCCGTCTTCCGGCGTGCACCGGTTGAAGGGACACCAGGCCTTCCGGAACCCCGCCTCTTGTGATCCTGTACGGGAGAGGGGCGATCAGGTTTTTGGGGCGCACACTCGCGCGACTGCTGGCTGCGAGTACTTCCCCAACGACGACTTCTTCCCCGACATCTGCAACCTCTTCATCGACGACATGGGTGATACCGGGGACGCCGGCAGCGGTTCCGCTCCTGCTGCGATGTACGTAACTCAATATTTTCTGTTTGAGATCATGCTGCAACTCTTGTTTCTAGTTTATACTGTACACGTGATCTGTTTATCTACTGCATTAGTAGATCACATGCTTAGTCTAATACTTGTTGTTCCAGTCATGAATAGTTTTCTATTTCCGTGGATTAAATCATATGTTAAATTGCTCATATATTCAACACAAACATGGTAGGTGATGTTTCCCACTTGAAACCTCGTCGTCTCGTTGATGATTGGCCTTCGAGTGTGTTGTCCTATATGGAAGAAATATAGAAGGGAGTGGAGAAAAAGAGGTGACGAGGGGACATCGACGATGATCGGTGATATAGGGTTTCTGTCCGCCCCGATCTTCTTCGCCGTGCGATCGGGTGGCGGCGTGAAGACGACATGTCGTAGCCGAGGCTGGGAGAGGAAACATGATGATGGTCGTTCATCGGCGGGAAGGAGTCATGGTGAGTCCCTCCGATGTATGGTGAGTCTCGAAATCTACATCCAATTGTAGTAGAGTAGTTCATCTTGATGTGCTTGTGGTGATAATTGAGTCACACTCTTATTTTAGGACAATTTATTTGTTGTTAGAGTTTAGGTTTTGCTTTCGGATTGAATATGTTCATGTGAATAATAGAGGGCGTTTTGTTTATGTATTCTTGTAGACCGTAATGATTCTAAGTACATATTTAGTCTGGGCATAAATCATGAGGATCTTTTGCTGGCACTAGCAGCAACAGATCATACGCGGTGGCAAATTGGTGTGGTACTAATTCGTTGATGGGGGAAACATGGTGTCTGGCTAATTCAGAAGCAATTACCGAAGATATATAACAAGATTAATAGCACAAACCAATAACCCATAAGAAGGTAAACAATATCAAACATGAATGCTATCAAAAATATAACACATATGTGAATGGACTTAGGTAAAGAGATAACTTAGGCACGTTGAGACGAAGATTTTTCCGATGTTCACTTCCTCGTAAGGAAACAATAAATGTTGGAGAGGTGTGGGATACCACCCCCGAATGGTACAGAAGCTCACATTCTTCTGCTTGAGCCACCTCCACGAAGTTAGGTCTCAATAACCATTGCTAGCTTATTCATCCACTCCGAAAATGGCAGAGATCCACTTCACAATCTCCACGAAGGAGAAGAACGAGCCTCGTCACAACCTCCATGAAGATGTCACCATGACAAAAAAAAACACCAGGCACTCAAGTAAATCAACGTGGGGATCTCAATTCAATGCACCAAATGCAAAACAAGAAAACAAGAAAATTATCAAGTCCTTCTCTCTCATATCCCAACAAATCAACAAATGCCATGGAAGAATTGAAGAGGAAGAACAAGGGAGGAGGTTGAAAAAGGACACCAAGATATAGATCCAAAGGCTTCCGTTCACATAGAAGAGAGGTTTGATTTGGTGGAAAAGTAGATCTATATCTCCTCTCTATTTTATCTTAAAAGATGCAAGAGACATATGAGATATGGGAGGAACCAAGGTTTTGAAGATTAAGAATGGAGGATAAAAATGGGTCCAAATGCTTAGAACATAATGTGGAAGAACACCCTTGTCGTGGGTATTTCGCGATAATGGTCATTGGGGATGGAGAATTTAGAGGATTGTAGGGCAAGGCATAAGAAAGGTTTCTAGGATCGAGATTCACATGAGGTTTATCCAGGTTCGCGCCGTATGTTGAAGAGGTAATACTATACTACTTCATCGATCTCTTTGCTTCGTATGGAATGGCTACAAGTGGTGGTGTATCTATGGCCATGTCTTCTATAGGGTGACACGGCCAGGTTTTACAGTGATAATTGAGTGGATCAGTTTACTAGTGTTAATCACATGTAATAACGACCGATCATAACAGGCACTAACGACTAATAACTCATGTCTTAATAGCGAGGAATACAATGCATTGATGAGGACTCCAATGGTCCTTCCGGGTGATGGCCCAACCGAGTGAGTGACTCGGTGTCGGCCTGTCCAAGTGGTCTTCCTGTGTTGGTCTTGGGCCACGCTAGGAAATGTTGTGCTATCTCCTTGTCTGGACCTGCCCTATGAGAATCCAATTGTCAATCCCTTTATATCCCTCATGGAAAAAATGATTAGCCCAAGTCTTCACAATTAGGCTCTTGATTGGCCTAGATTTTCATAAATAAGCCTCCAAGTGCCCAAAAAAATCATAGAATGACCCTCGTTTGATCAAGATCTTCACAAATAGGTCCCCAAGTGGCCGCACATTGTCAATTGGCCCTAGATTAGCGCAGATTTTCATAATTAGGCCCCCCAAGAGGTTGAAAATTTTGTAGAACGACCCTTGGTTGGTCAAAATATTCACAAAGTGATCCTAATTGGCGAGTGAATTGTGATATATCACTCAAGTTGTCATAAATGAACCCGGAGAGACTCCATGTCTTCAAAATATATCACCCTCCTAGCTAGATGCATTAGGTGGACGCATAGTTGGACTAGTCCACCATGGACCATGTACCATCCCCATTATCCTCGAGTCCGCTCCTTAAACTAGTGGACCAAGCTTTATCAATGTACGCCTACCACCGTAAAGGGTAGACTTGGTCATTTGTAAGGATCCCCATACTATATAAACCCCAAGGAGGGTGAGATCTCATTCACTCATCATTCAATACAAGAAGGAGCGACATCTAGAGGTTCAACCCTCGTTCATCCGAGCTCTAGTTTCGGATTGGAGAAGCCTCGTTCGACTCGGATCGACGCTCTCTAAGACTTTGACTTTGCCTTAGGGAATCCTCATTTGGCTGGGGTCCATGCTCGCACTCGTCGACACTCACATAATGTAGGATTAAGCCATGTTCCAAATGAGATGATCCAACCTAATAAAAAACGCCTCGTTGTGTCAACTCTCGTATAGTACACACCCTCTTAACTACTAAACACTCACTCAATAACCACGTCACTTGAGACACCCGTTGTGGCGTTGTCCGACTTCGACAACAACCTAACTCTGCAAGTAATCCGAAAGTAAAATTCCGTTATGGGCATTATGGCAAAAGGAGCGAAGGAAGCTCATTGGTAATCTCTAAAAATAGGGTTCCCTTTATAAAGGGAACATCACGCTCACTCTCGTCGCGACAAGTGTCGCCTTCTTATCGATCGGTCCCCTGTGGTTGTTTGCATGTCCGCCAAGTGTCGTCACCAGATTAAACGTGGGGAGGATGAGAGAGAAAGGGATACGAGAGGGGGGAGACTAGTTTTCCCTTTTATTTTTCAAAACAGAAATTTCAAAACGAAATATTTTGAGAACCGCTAATCCAAATTACGAACCATTTTCAGTTTTGAGCTCCTCGCGTCGAGATCTTCAAAACTAGATCCCATGTTGATAGGTTTCGACAAACTTTTTTTTTAGATCCGGTTCTGTATAGTTTGTACATCCGGTAGCAGTGTGGTTGTACATTTCCTGTTTTGTAAATCTCCAGTTTGTAAATCTCCAATTTTGTGCATCTCAGTACATTTTCAGTTTTGTACATCTCCAGTTTGTATATCTCCAATTTTGTACATCTTCAGTTTTGTACATCCAGTAGCAATGTGGTTGTACATCCTGTTTTATGTACTTTGTACTTTCACTTCTTTGTAATTTTGTACTTTTCTGTTATGTGACCAATGTACCCGTTCAAGATATTAAAATTTATCAAACCGATGATCTGTTGTGTAATAAGTAGTTCAAAGGTTCTGTATTTGGCCCGCCTTTGAGCAAGGAGCAACGATCAAGCAAGGAGCAACGATCGATCGACGTACATACTCCGCTCCCACCGATGTATAGGGGCTCTGTCACGTACGCGCGGACGCTGCGCTGCGGGGCTTCGGTCGGCTGGCCGGACGGGAGCATGTACAGCGGCCGGTCAAGATGGCAATATTCCCCGTGGGGACGGGTACCCGCGGGGATTTACCCGTCATGGAGCGGGGATGGGGGACAAATTCTCTCCATGGGTATTGTCTGGCGGGTACCCGTTAGCCTCGCGGGGCGGGGATGGGGATGAAATCCTTCCCGTGGGGACTCCATGGATACCCGACAAACTGTAAAATATATACTATTTATGCATAATAAATAGAATAAAATCTAGATAATCCATATAATTATTTTCTCCACCTTTCTTAGCAACCATGCCCTCTCTAATCTCACCTTTCTCAGTTAGTATTAACATCCCTATGGATACCCGATTGGTAACCGTTACCCACTGTTAACGGGGATGAGGATCATTTTGTCCCCGCGAAGTTTCATGGGGATGATGGGTATGTAGATTGGCGGGGATCGGGGCGGGGATGGTGGAGTCATCCCCGGTCATCCCCGTACCCGTTGCCACCCCGAGCGGCCGGTTCGGGCGGAGGTTGCCGTATCGATCAGAGCCGGAGGCGGTGGCTAAATTATGTTTTGCTTTGTGGTGGAGCCAGCACGTGGCAGGCTGACAGGATGCCTAAATTTCCCTTCGCGAAGGGATACCAACCTCGTTCCGGTTTTTTGGGAAGTGAAAAGATAGAACTATTTTAGGCAGAAAATCCAGTTTGCGAGATACTCCTTAAACCCAAGCTCGAAGAGGCCCCCTGATGTTTCGGCCCAACGAAGGAAATCCAACCGCCGCCGGCCTGCGCCTGAAAATTCAAACCCAGATAGCCGAGAGGCGCCGCGCGTATTTAAGCTGCCCTTTGACCTTTTCCTGGAAAGAAAAAAAAAAGGCTGCTCCCCATCCACCTCCCTTTCTCCCTTCCTTTGGGCTCGTATTCTCTCCCCTCCTCCACCGTCAAACCCGAACACTCCAGCGGAGAGAGCCAGCGCCGAGCGGCAGTGGGGCTCCGGGAGCCCCCCCCGCAGGACGTCCGGTAGGTGCTCCGCTCAATCCTCCCGACCTCCGCCGCCCCACCTTCCTGATTCGAGTGCTCGTGTTCTCGTGCTTCGGGGGATCTTATTTGGGGGGAAATACTTCCGGGGGTTAGTGTGAGGCGTTTGGGCGTATCCAGTCACTTCTGGACTCAATCTCCAGGTTCGTGTTTCCACGTACTCATCTGGACTAGAAATCGATCGATTTCTGCGGTTTTGCTGGTGATTTTCGTTGGGTTCGTGCGATACTGTTCGACGTTTCAGTTTCGGTGGTTTGAATTTCCCCCAAATTTCCGATCCCCTCGACAATTCCGTGAAATCGAAGCAGCATGTATCATATGATTACGCAACCGCATCCGAAATCCACAGCCATTTTTTCGCTGGGCTCGCTTGCGCCATCTGCTTCAAATCGCGAGCTCTGCAGTTTCCGCGTGTATTTTATCGACATCCAGGATCGCGTTTCTCCATATTTTGGTTCAGAAATTTCCTTTTCAGTTTCGTGATGACTTATGGATTAGCTAATATGTAGCACTAATCCGCTTTCTCCGGTGCAGCGATGGAGCCCCGCCACCTGTGCGCACCCCCCGGCAGCGGCAGCGGCGGGAGTGGATGCCAGTCTGTGGACACGTCAACAAGGCGGCGCCGCCGCATGTCAGCCCCATCGACGGGCACCCGTCTCATGCAGGCGTTCAACGCTGTTGCTGGTGACGGCGACGGCGGGAGCTGGAGGTTGTCGTCATCCTCGTCTTCGTCAGGAGGGTTGGACCTCGGGCTAGATGAATCGCAGCCCCGCTACGGCCGCCACCGTGTCTACCCCGAGTTCTCCCAGTTGTCGAATATGGGGCGCCTCCTGTTCCAGGGTTCTCCACTGGGTTCGCAGACGACTGACGATGATGTGCTCGTGATGGATGGTGTGCTCGTCGCCAACGACTCCGGCTCGTGCCCCAGGCGCCGCGCCTCCTTCACTGACCTCGGCTTCGTCAATGCCGACTCCCCCCGCTCCGGCGCCAGCGGCCGCTACAGCTCCAGTCGCCAGGTAATCGATTCATACTTCTCGGACTCTCATTTTACTGTGGCGTGGCGCCTACTTGTTATCAACTTGTGTTTGGGAGAGCTCGTGATGCTGTTTCCTGGAGATTGTAGAATGCACTGTGATAAACAGATTTGATGAATTTGTAAAGCGGTGTGAAGTCCTGACTTAATAAGTGAGATTGTGAACCAGACAGTAATTAATGATTTTTTAAGAAATTAAATTCTTAAAAGAGGTCATGATAATGTATTCACGGTAGATTTGCAGTTTGTATCCTATGCTTTGATTCTGACTATAAATGGAAAAACGGTGAGTAATTTTGGTGCTCTATACTAGTTTGGCAAGTAGGGCGAAGCCCAAATTAAACTGGGAGATCATTTACCGTAAAAAAACTGGGGAGTCACGAAATATAGAGGAATCTGGGAGTGGTTGTTTGTGTTAATTACAGTCTTTGTATGAGTATATCAAGCCAGACAAAAATATCACAGTAGATAAGCTTACCCGCTTTGCTAACTGGAAAGAATGTTCTGTAGTTGCTCATTACGTTTGTTAGGAGTACAAGGAAGTGTACTAGTGTCTAGTTAGATATAGTTGACTAGTTGCTACTGTATGCAATGCGGTTGTGTACGTCTATAGTCCTATGTCTAATCAACGGCGCGTTGAAAAGCTTCTGTATTTATCCAACTGGGGCGTAAAGAAGGAGAGGGCCTCTTCTGATTTAGGGAAAGAGGAGCTGAAACATGTGAGCCTTTTCTGTTTTAGGAAAAGAGGTGGTGAAACATGTGGGCAGCTTAAAATGGTGGGGAAGTTTTTCCCACCCTTGTTAAGTTTGAGTCTGGAATTAGTAATATCAAACCATGCTTGTAAAGGAACCGATTGTGTAAAGATTTGTTGAGGTGGCTGGAATGTGGCTGCCCATGAATTTGCATAATCTGATGAATTTTTTCTCTTTTTTTCTTGATTCTGCAGTTTGCATATGGGAAGGAGGAGTCTCGTGTGTCCCGAGCCATGAACCCAAGACATTCTGAGGTAAATATTGCGTGTACCATAGGATTTAGATCAAAATTTGAATGCACGATTTAACCCTGAATTTACATAGTATCTTTGCTATGCTGAACTTATAGGTGATATTTATTTTTGTGGTAGACTCTACATAAATTGCAAACGGTTACGCAGTTTCGTTTTGCTTTCTTTGAGAAGGTTCTTCTGTTGTTCCAGGAATCTCAAGCAAATATTAAGTTGTTGTCCGGACTCATCTTTCTTTTATTTGCTTGGGTGCTAGCCAACTTTGGATGAAATAAATTTACAGAGGCTCATCAATAGTTTCATAAGTAAACTATTAGAGAATTGTTGGCAGGCACTATTTCATAAATTGGCGGCTACTGGCAACTTTAGCCTTATTAAAATAATTAAGTACATTAAGAACAAAATATTTTGAACCATGCAGCGATAGGTGCATGGTTACTGTTTATAATCTTACTATTATCCTGACATCGAAAAGTTGGATATCTTGTCTGGTGAACATTCTGAAACTCTGTGAAAGTGCTGTTACAATATAACACTGTTGTCTCTCTTCGTGATATGCTAGGACTTGTGTTCGCATGATTCAAGCTTAATACTAGTATGCTGTATGCGTGCGGTGCCTATTTATACTAGATTTGAGAATTGCCGAATTAGTCACTCCAAGTAATATCGTTAGGCGTGCCAGTAGAGTCCAATCAACAAACACTAGAATCAATTAGTGAAAAATAATAACAGGTCTGGGCTACTGAGAGAGATGGTGTATGTGTATCTTCTTATAGCAACAATGGATATGTCTTCTATCATCTTCTCTTCGTATACTCATCATTGTGTCATTGTATTGTTAGACTACATGTCTTACATTAAACACATGCTCTGTTTCTTTTCTGAATAACATACATGGAGATTCATTATGAATATTTCTCCAAACGTATAACTACCTGTAGCTTTTGTTATTTTTAACTCATTTGGACTATCTATACAATTCGAATGTACTACTATACATATAGAAAATTAATAGTAGGTGAACTGAACAATTCTGATACTCTGGCATATGCATGGGTATATGAGCAAGACTGCAAGAGTATGCCTTGAGACATGGAATTGGATAACTATTGTTCTAGTCTGCAAAGCTTATGAAAATAGAGTTAACTGTGTAGATGTAGTTCAGACTTCAGACATCTCCATTAAGGTCACAACTGTTCATTATCATCTTCCTCTTTTCGGTCTGTAGGAGTACCAAATGCAAGTGTAGTTCTGGTGTGATGTCTTCATATTATATACAAATATTTCTGATTCTCCTGATTAGTTTCACATTCTGATTATGCCATACATGACCTAGATGTCAACCCACTTACCACATCTCTGTCATACAATACAGGTGGAATTTCTTCACAGCGGGCGATCAGTGCAGGGTGGCAGTCCCAAGATGCAGGCGAGCCCCGGAAGCTACCACTCTCTCCTCCCACCATGGCTGCAGTCACCCGGCCCACATACTCCTGGCGCAGCGACCACCCTCATGAGGACACCATCCACTGCGTACTTCACGCCGCCGAGATCTACCCCCACCACTCCTGCCAGAGCGCCGGCCGGTTACTCATGGACACCAAAGCGGCCCGAAGTGAAGCCGCCGTCGGTGCAGCGGGCGACCTTCGCGTGGCCGCCGACCGAGGAGGAGAACGCCTCCATCAGCCAATTCCTGTACGGCCCCCGCCGCGCCCCTCTGCGAAGGCTCCCCGTGTTCGTGAGCATCTGCCCAGCGTGAATGAAAACGCGGCCACCTCCTCGGTAGCAAGGCAATGGTTGGTAACGGTAGAATTACACAGGACGACCATGGTGGAAGAGACTCGTTCTTCCAAAGGCGAGGATGCGTACATAATGCTGGTTAAAGTGAGCGAACTGGCGCACGAGTCACGTCTTGCCCCCCCGGTTGTGTATATGTTTGTTACACAAGCACGCTGAGCGTCGGTCTGAATCTGATTCCTCCGCAAATGTGCTAGTTTGCAGAGTTGTGACTAGCAGTCAAGCAGGTAGCAGTGAGTAGCTGAACACATAGCGTGACACCGTCTGTTGAGTTGTGTATATATAGGACATTGATTCTGCTCTAGTGCGGCCCCAAGCCTGACGAAGCTTCAGCGCCTTATGATAGTTTCGTGTTGAATGGAAGAATTAAGAATTTTGCCCAGCTCTTGCCTCGACTCTGACTGCAATGTTTTCCCTGTTGTGCCACCTTAATGAGCTCCCAAAGCGTACGAGTTCTTTTGGATAACTAGATGATACCCCGCGCGTTGCTGCGGGGAATTGTGTTATTAATGGTTGTGTTATATAAAAAAGTCTACTCTCAAGAGAATTACCAAATAGCATTTGTGCTGCCAGAGATAATGTAGACAATATATGCATAGTACTTCGAACATTGAGACGAACGGCCGTTTATTTTTCGTTGTGCGAAACATCATTGTTACTATGTACACGTGACCGCGGGGACAAAGCGGGTATGCCAATTTTAACTACAATACAGTTTAAGTTCTAAACTTTAATATGCAATATGCATGAGAGGATGTATAAACCAAAATCTAGGGGTCTGATTTCGTTGAGACTCACTTCAATTAAATATATGCCCCCATCTAATTTTCTCTTGCCTACATAAATGATACTTCAGTTTATGTAAGCGTGCCCACAAAATTATAAGATACTCCGGGACCATACTCATGAAGCCGTAATTACCCTAGGTTAAAAATAAAGTTGCAATGCCCATGTATAAACTTTTTTGATCGTTCAAAGAAAAAAACTCTCAGGTGCCGAAGTTGTAGAAAGAAGTCATGTACGCTGCATGTGTATTCGTCTTTTCTTCCCTAAGCTACATGATGTAAGAAACGAAGTTATTTTAATCTCAATAAATTTGTAAATCATGCAAAAAGCAACTGAATGGGGCTATACCAATAATTGATTCTCCCTGGGATCAAACACGGGAGATACTCAATTCACGCACAGGAGCACCCTAAGAATTATATGTCAGCATAGAAGCATTAGTGTTTTATTCCCTGCATAAGCAGGTAAAAGGTAATGGTCGAATAGATGGACATATACATTGAGTATCAGAAATTGGCATGCGAAAAATACCAAATTAAAGTTGTGCAAGGGGTCTTGAATAAACGGAAAGAAATTGTTGTTTTGTAGGCTTACCTGTGTAATATATCTGGATCTACAATAACAAACACAAAGATTATAGGACGTGAAAAGACTGGACGCCTGCAATAGTGACACCATCATCATCGAGTTCAACATGCGTGAGGAAGAGTGCAGGTGCAGGCTCCGGCGATTAGAGTGAGAGAGATGGGGTACACCCTAGACCCTGCCAAATCTTACGACTGTTATGCGCAAGAACGAATCATGTCAGCTATCGTCCCGCTCTGCGTGCTCGCCCTTGCAGCAGCTCGGCGTGGCGATTGGATTCATCAGGTGGAGGCATGTCACCACGCTGGCGGTGTTGTGGTGCGTGTGTTGAGAACAGCAGCACTGAGGCCAAAGAGGATGCACTTTAGCGTATATGGCGCGCTCCTCTCTTCTAGCTCTCCACCTCCCGTTCGTCTCCATCAATCTCTTCTTCTGATGCCATATTTATAAACGAATTAGAGGAATAGTAAGAGGCAGCTTGAATTGAAAGGGACCACCGGTAGGAACTGAGGAGTCACGATGTTATTGATTTGGAGGTGGGTGCATGCGTTGAAAGAACAACTATGCCCGAGATGTCGCCTAGAGGGTGGGGGGGGGGGGGGGGGGGTGAATAGGCGATTTTTTTTCTATTTTAGGGGCTTGATAATTGCGGAATAAAACTAGGTGTTTAAATTAACAAGCCAACAACCTAAAATTCTAGGTTTTCCTAAAGTGCACCAACAACTTATGCTAAACAAGGCAAGCAACAAGGTGATAGCAAGATATAGACTTCAAGCACGATGGCTATCACAATGTAAATTTGCATAAGTAAAAGCTCGGGTATAGAGATAACCGAGGCACGCGGAGACGAAGATTTATTACCGAGTTCCTCCTTGTTAAGGGAGTACGTCTCGTTGGAGGGGTGTGAGCTCGCCATAAAAGGCCTACTCAAGATGCCACAAAGGCCTCACCCTATTCTCCGATGAACCGCACCCAAAGGTTTGGTTCACCTTCCACTATCGGAATCCTTCGGGGCGGATTCTGGAGCCCTTACAACTTTAGGGGCACACACCCACAACTCAATTGGGGGCTCCCAACGTGCCGAAGCTTCACAAGCCGAAGTCTTCACGGCACCACCACCGTCTAGGGTCCAATGACCCAAGAGTAACAAGCTCCCAACCTTCAATCCCACGAATCACCGTGGGGAGCACAACCCGATGCAACAAATGCAAAAGGGCAAGAACACACCAAGTGGTCAAATTCTTCTCCACAAAATCCAACCGAAGCAACTAATGCTACGGAGGGATTTAGGAGGAAGAACGGAGGAGAAACACCAAGAACTCCAAAATCTAGATCCCACAAGTTCCCCTCACTTAGAGGAGATTTTGATTGGTGGAGAGATGGATCTAGATCTCCTCTCTTGTTTCCCTAAATTTGGGCAAGAATCATCGGAGGGATTAGAGGGAATCGAGCTCTCAAAATGTTAGCAATGGAGGAGAGAGAGCAAGGGATGAGTTTTACCTCAAAAAATGGGGAAGAAAACCCTTTTATAGGTGGCTCCAAAAAGGAGCCGTTGGAGGAGAAAAACAGGGACAAAGAATTAGCAGGCAGCCCGGCCGGGGGCCGGCCTGCACCCCGGCCTGGCCGGGAAACAAACAGATCGAAGAAAACGAAGCAGCGAAGCAAGCGGCCTAGGCTGCCGGCCAGCACCCGGCCTGGGCCGGCCTGCAAGCGCAGGAGGCCGGGCAGGTCACAGAACCGGCCGGCCGCACCCCCGGCCTTGGGCCGGCTCGCGCGGGGAGAAGGCCGGGAGGCCTACAGAGCGCGCCGACCAGAAGACGGCCTTGGGCCGGCCTGGGGAAGCCGCGAGGCTGGCGGCCCACCCGAGCGTCCCGGCCAGAGGCCGGCCTCGGGCCCGTCCTGGCCGGCTGGCCTGCACCAAAATTTTCTTTTACACTTTTCTGTTTTCTAAAAATCAACCGAAACCGAAAACGCAATATCTCCCACATACGAACTCCGTTTTCGACATTCTTGGACTCGTTGGAATCGTCACAACGAGCACAACAAGAATATGCAGAGAAACATCCTAGTCCAAAAATATAATATAAAGATAAATGGGGAAAGGTAGAAGCTCCCATTTGCAAATCGGAAATACAATAACTTTCACATACGAACTCCGTTTTCGATAATCTTGGACTCGTTGGAATCGTCACAACGGGCACAACAAGATTATGCATAGCATCATAGTCCAAGAAAATATTATAAAACCAAATGGGGAAAGTTAAAAACTCATTTTCGCAAACCGGAAATTCTATAACTTTTGCAATTGACGTCCGAATGAAGTAAAACCAATTTTGTTGGAAAGAGGACGACAAATGCTATCTTTGAAAATGGCAAACAAGCAATTAAGATTTTGCAAAGAAATGGAAGATAGAAATCTCCCGCACGGATAAACCGGCAAAATCTCCAATACCGAAAACGCAAAAGAAGACGCATAAGAATACCGTTTTTGGTGAACTTAGCCTTGTCATGATGAGCACGACAAGCACCAAGACCACACCACGATAAGAGACAAATGAGAACCAATAAAGATGATTGCATGGATGCAAAGGTTTGTGCTCTCTTCGGCGATACGATCACGATATTCGGTCGAGAGCCCCTCTTGATAGTACGGTTATCTATCCTATAATCTGGTCTCTCACTAAACAATATGAGACCGGTAAAATAGAAAGCCCTATCAAGATCATACCTTTGCCTTGCGCATTAATCCACTTGAGGTCGATGAAGACGATCTTCAACTCCTCAAGACGCATCACCTTCCTCGATTGCGCTTCGGTGAAGATTCACTTGATGCTCCCCCATACACCAAGATGGGAGACGCACTCTTCGGCATATCTTCACTTGGCCTTGAGTGATGATCAACCCGCACAAAGCCTTGATCAACACACACTTTTCTTCTTCCCTTAACCTTGACTCCAACAAATGGAGAACAAGCAAACAAATGGACAACCTACAAATATAGCTCAATGCAAATATTAGTCCATAGAGATTGTCATTAATTACCAAAATCATGCATGAGGGCAACCATGCACTTTCAATCTCCCCCATTTTGGTAATTGATGACAATCCCTTTTAAGAGGGTTTATATAATGAATAAAGCATCCTTGCATGACAAACAAGCAAGAATGCAAAGCGCATTAAAGTCAAATGCAACAAAAGCATAAAACCCAAATTCCCTTAAACCCTCTAAACTTCTCCCCCATTGGCATCGATTGCCGAAATGAGAAGAAAAATTTAGAGAGCCAATATAATATGAGTTCCTCTAACAAGGTGATGACAATCCCTTTTAACGAATAATTAGAGGAAATCAAACTATATTGAGGATCCAAAGATTGCAAAAAGATGAAATCATTTTAAACAACTCCACAAAGGAGAAAAGCAATAAAAAAGATCCAAAGTGAGAGTTCTAAATAAAAACCGGAGAAGCTCCCCAATTTTCATGCACAATTGAGGAGTGCACAAAAATGGCATCCTCGCTCCCCAAAATTATCTAGAACACGCAACAAGTGCAAGAGTGCATAATGCAAAAGCAAATCATAGCACTTGCACCAAAGATGTGGTTGAGCCATAAGAAGATATCAATTTTCAAAAAATCATCATAAGATAGGCCCAACCGAGAAAAGAGATCTTTTAAAGAAATATGTTCACAAGCTTAGGGATACCAATTGGAAACTAAAACCAATTGAAAATGCCAAAAGCTAGTGAGAACATCTAGCCAAAAAAATTCAACATGCACTTACCATGGTAGGCATGAAGTCAAAGATCTTCAACAAAAACACGAGTGTGCAAAGATACCAATAAACAATAGGACACGCACTCATGAGACAAATTTGGAGCCACCAAAGAATTATAAATGAAACACAAGGTGGCTAAAAAAGAAATAGGATACCGACTAAAAGATGACCTCTCTCATATGTATAGGTTTCTAATTAGACAAACCATAAAGATATACATCCGCAAAGAAACATATACATACGAAATGGTTCGGGAAAAGGAGAACAAGGTATCCAAAAGGAAGTCATAAATATACAAACGAGATTATTGCATAAAAGCATAGCACATAGCTCAAATTTATCTCATTGTATATAAATGAACTTCAAATATATCAAATGCATCACACATATCACTAAGGGAACAAGAGATAGTGGAGATGCTTTGAGTTAGGCAACAAGTATCACAAGGAAATAATATCAATTGAAGAAAAGGTTTTTGCAAATTCATCACACATATCACAAAGATATATTAAGTGAAGGAAATAGGCTAAAACCACAACAATTGCATCTAAAAGCTTTTCATGCCAAGAGGCAACCTACACAAGGTTGGATACTAAAAAGTATGCATGAGATAGATACTTGTTACCGGGATGCATTGATGATGAAGATGATGAGAATTTGTTTGTCATCAAAGCTTGACTCCGACAATCACATGGTGAGAACACCTTCCTTATGAATGAGGCAATCATCCAATGCATCTCCATTGTACCTAAAACACAACTAGAGTACAAAATGGTTACCAAACTCATTGGGTCCCATAGTAGTTAGATCAACTACAATATATAGGAAACACTCCACATAAATATGTGCATATAGATATGAATTTGAATTTCATGCACATCTTAGCCGATTTAGGATTTGGTGGAGTATCCCCTATATATTGGAACTAAAAGGACTAGCATGCCATATAATTTATATGTTAAAGGATATACATACAAAGCCTTTCAAGATCCAAACGAGATACAATTTGGACAAAAACACCAAGTAAACCAAGAAGAGAGCACACAAGAGTGTGACACTAAAGGTTGTCCAAATTATATCAAACTCCAAATCAACACATGATCGAGGAAAAATCAAATCAACAAATGATTGATTCCAAAACACATCAACACATGAAGTGTGATATCAAAAGGAATCAAATCAACACAACAAATGATCGATAAGACACCAATTGAAAATAAGATACCAATTAACACAAAAAAATATCAACTAGGAGAAAAGATACCAAGAAGAGGATGATACTTGACCAAAATCAAGTAAAGTAAAAGAAGGCAAAAAGGTATCAAGACTCTCACAATAAATATCAATTGGAACAAATATCTATGGTGGAGATATTAAATTCCAATTAATACCAATTGAAGGTACCAACACAAGATAAAGAATCAAATGCCAATTGAAAGGATCAAAAATTGATAGATAGAATAGTGTTCTAAATAAAAAGGAATGCTCCCCCAAGATTAATGCATTATCTTGGATATTTGCATTTGAATACAAAATGCACACACAAGGGATCATTACTCTCCAAATTTTATCTATAACACTAAACACTACCGATTGGAGAAAAAAGATCCTTGCAAGAGGCAAAGAAGGCAATAAATAGGGCAATTTAAATGCAAGTGCCAATGTGAAGATGATCTACAAAATCCACCACAATTACTAGAATCACTTGTCATGAACAAGGAGTATATGGAGACATTTATCGGTGGTATATAGGAATGATGTACAAGACCAACTTCACCACAAACTAGCAAATGGCAAAAGATAGGAATTAAAACACCAATTTTTAAAGAGGTTTGTTGGTAGTTTCAATTATTCGAACCAACCGGCAAAGCCATGGTTAGAATAAAAGGAAACAAATGGTTTCTCACATAATATATGGAAATGCATATTAGAGAAAAACCACACCAAGCAACCTCACACAAACAAGAACCAAAGGGTAACCACAAAGGAAAATTGGAACTTGTTTGAGTAAACATGCCACATAGGAAATGGATAATGTACAATATCAACTCTAAGTGGCAAACCTCAAATGTTCACATTTTTATGGGATTGTAATATGCACATAGCTTATTACTCCCCCATAATATGATAAATCATTTTATTTTTAAACAAGAGGCAAATAAAACCAACTAGAGAAATTAATGGACATTGTAGAATTTGAATTTCTCATGAATATGACATGCCACATAGTAGCTAGATAATATTGAAATATCAATACTAGGTGGTGTGCCTCATGTATACACATTTTTAGGTTTGTGATGTGCACAAAGCACATCACTCCCCCAAAATGGGATAGTCTATTAATATCTCAAAGATCCAAATGAAATCCACACAAGATTCAATAAAGCTCAACACACAAATTACACATACATGATACACAACTAACATACACAACCTTGAATAACAAGATAAGTAAGAAAGGAGCATATCACATACAAACGCATGCTAGGAACAAAACTAACACATGCTAGGGAGCAAGCAACTTTCAATGAATATGTGAATTAAGTACAAGTTACCGCAAGGAGGAGCATTGGATATGAGATAGATATGTGGTAATCCAATTGACTTGGCTTGAGAAATAAACCCATGAAGATCCCTTAATTCTTCAAAAATAGCCAAGTCACCAATGTCCTCCACATCAACCTATTGATCAAGTTGAAGCTTGTTGGTCCCCAACCAAGTTGGGTCCTAAGAGGTTAGTCACAATAGGCTTGGGAACCCAAATGGTGCGTTTCTTGACACCACTTTGAGCTCCCACATACTTGGCAAACACATTGCCAACTCTATCCTTCCCAAGAGAATAATCATCATCAACTATAATAGGGTTGGATACGGTACCGTTAGTGCATGAAGAAGCAAAATGACCTTTGCCACGGCAAAGGTAGCAACACTGACTCTTCTTCTTCTTAATAGGCTCCTCAACTTGACGAGCATAGGCTTGAGTCTTCTTAGGAGGTGGTCGTTGTTCAACACGTGGTTGAGCACGAGATTGAACAAGAGGCCGCTTCCCTAGTTGCTTCTCACTAAGAGGCTTCTTCTTCTTCATTGGGCAATCACGAACATGGTGCCCTTCTAGCTTGCACTTGAAGCAAATGATGTTGGCCGGATTCTTGATTTGAACTTGGCCCTTCTTCTTCTCAACCTTGGACTTGTTCTTGATGTTGGAGTTGAATCCAAGTCCACTCTTGTCATTGGGGGATTGTTGCACACTCAACATGTTGTCAAGTGCATGCTTCCCTTCATGACGCTTCTCCAAGTCATTCTTCAAAGAAGTGACTTGGGCCTTGAGGTCTTTTATTTCCTCTACATGGTTAGTGGCAACAAATGCACTAGAGGAAGTAGAAGCTTCATTGTTATGACAACAAGGCAAAGCGAGTAATTCATCACATGATGTACCAATATTTTTAGTGGATGAATTACTAGGACTAGCACATGGCATTTTAGCATTTTTAGTTGAATTTGTGCTATTGTCCACATGAGGCTCACACGATGTTACCTTGATAGTGATTGCCTCATGAGCTAACTTTAGACTAGCATAGGATGCTAGAAGATCATCATTAGAGCTAGATAGCTTTTTATGATTTTCTTCCAACTTCCTATACTTGCTAGTTAGCAACTCAAGTTGAGCCCTTAGCTCAACATTCTCCTTCAAAGTAGATGCTTCACAAGAAGTAGAGTTAGTAGTACAAGCATCATTAACATTAGGAATAGAAGAGGAAATCTTGGCAAGCTCATCATTTAATCTAGCATTTTCATTTTTCGTGACTTTATATTTAGCATGAGCATGGTCACGTTCTTTAACAATTTTAGCAATTATTTCATTATGAGACTCCTCGATAGATTCTAATTTCTCCTCTAGAGAAGCACGAGTCTCATGCTCTTCCTCAAGAGCATCTTCTAACGATGCTTTCTCCATAGCATCATCTCTCTCGATCTTACCCTTTTCTTCAAGGGTTGCTTCCAAGGCCTCAATAGTTTCCCCACGCTCAATAAGCGTTTTCATAATTTCAAAGAGCATAGCTTGAGCATTTTTATTTTTAGGAAGAGCTTTAAAAATCATAAGACCGTTATTTTGAAGCCTAGCATTAACCTTTTCCACATCATCTTCTTCATCATTTTTATCATCATCATTATTATTATCATTGCTAGAAGAAGATTTAGCCACAAGGCAATGAGAGGTGGATGGAGATGAGCAATTAATTTTTGAACTACTCAAGTTCACATCTTGTTCCATAGCAAATTGAGTTTCCTCTACATTATTATTAATACAAGATTTAGAGGGAACACAAGCATTTTTTATCAAGGGAACAAGATGAAGCAAGCATATCATAAAGAGATTTATCCAAGCAATTTTTAGATGATATGCAAGGACTATCAACACTAACATGTAAATCATTTATAGTGCTATGAGTGTTGAGGTCCAAAGATAAATCATTGCAACAAGATAGAGATAGATGATCATCAACAATAAGCTCACTATCCAAATTGCAAAAAACACCACTACTCACCATCACATTAGTTTGTGGCTTACCACATTTTGGTGAAGTAGACGAAGATGAGAGCTCGTCACGGACGGAGGTGGAGGGAGAACAATCATCCTCAATAATGTTGGACACTCCATATTTGTCTTGAAGCTTGGTCCAAAGATCATGAGCATCCCGGAGAGGCATGATTGACTCGAAAATTACTACACTCACAAACTTGCAAAACTCATTAGAGGCTAGAGCATCTAGATATAAGTTTTTCTCATCCTCTAAAGTCGTACTTTCGTAGTCCTTTGGAGGAGAAAAACCTATATCTAAGATACGCTCAATATTGGGGTCCAAGACCCGTAAGTGACTAAGCATATGAGTTTTTCAAACATTAAAATTTGTGCCATTAAATCTAAACAAGGAATTGTGCACTAAATCACTAGACGACATCTTTACTCTCTAGGCGGTAAAGCCAAACAAGAGAGACGAGGCTCTGATACCAATTGAAAGAACAACTATGCCCGAGATGTCGCCTAGAGGGGGGGGGGGGGTGAATAGGCGATTAAAACTTTTTCTATTTTAGGGGCTTGATAATTGCGGAATAAAACTAGGTGTTTAAATTAACAAGCCAACAACCTAAAATTCTAGGTTTTCCTAAAGTGCACCAACAACTTATGCTAAACAAGGCAAGCAACAAGGTGATAGCTAGATATAAACTTCAAGCACGAAGGCTATCACAATGTAAAGTGCATAAGTAAAAGCTCGGGTATAGAAATAACCGAGGCACGCGGAGACGAGGATTTATTCCCGAGTTCCTCCTTGTTAAGGGAGTACGTCTCGTGGAGGGGTGTGAGCTCGCCACAAAAGGCCTACTCAAGATGCCACAAAGGCCTCACCCTATTCTCCGATGAACCACACCCAAAGGTTTGGTTCACCTTCCACTATCGGAATCCTTCGAGGCGGATTCCAGAGCCCTTTACAACTCTTCTTGGGGCACACACCCACAACTCAATTGGGGGCTCCCAAACTTTGCCGAAGCTTCACAAGTCGAAGTCTTCACGGCACCACCACCGTCTAGGGTACACAATGCACCCAAGAGTAACAAGCTCCCAACCTTCAATCCCACGAATCACCGTGGGGAGCACAACCCGATTGCAACAAATGCAAAAGGGCAAGAACACACCAAGTGGTCAAATTCTTCTCCCCAAAATCCAACTGAGGCAACTAATGCTACGGAGGGATTTAGGAGGAAGAACGGAGGAGAAACACCAAGAACTCCAAAATCTAGATCCCACAAGTTCCCCTCACTTAGAGGAGATTTTGATTGGTGGAGAGATGGATCTAGATCTCCTCTCTTGTTTCCCTAAATTTGGGCAAGAATCATCGGAGGGATTAGATAGAATCGAGCTCTCAAAATGTTAGCAATGGAGGAGAGAGAGCAAGGGATGAGTTTTAACTCAAAAAATGGGGAAGACAACCCTTTTATAGGTGGCTCCAAAAAGAAGCCGTTGGAGGAGAAAAACAGGGACAAAGAATTAGCAGGCAGCCCGGCCGGGGACCGGCCTTCACCCCGGCCTGGCCGGGAAACAAACAGATCGAAGGAAACGAAGCAGCGAAGCAAGCGGCCTGGGCTGCCGGCCAGCACCCGGCCTGGGCCGGCCTGCAACCGTAGGAGGCCGGGCAGGTCACAGAACTGGCCGGCCGCACCCCCGGCCTTGGGTCGGCCCGCGCGGGGAGAAGGCCGGGAGGCCTACAGAGCGCGCGGCCAGAAGACGGCCTTGGGCCGGCCTGGGGAAGCCGCGAGGCCGGCGGCCCACCCGAGCGTCCCGGCCAGAGGCCGGCCTCGGGCCCGGCCTGGCCGGCTAGCCTGCACCAAAATTTTCTTTTACACTTTTCTGTTTTCTAAAAATCAACCGAAACCGAAAACGCAATATCTCCCACATACGAACTCCGTTTTCGACATTCTTGGACTTGTTGGAATCGTCACAACGAGCACAACAAGAATATGCAGAGAAACATCCTAGTCCAAGAATATAATATAAAGATAAATGGGAAAAGGTAGAAGCTCCCATTTGCAAATCGGAAATGCAATAACTTTCACATACGAACTCCGTTTTCGATAATCTTGGACTCGTTGGAATCGTCACAACGGGCACAACAAGATTATGCATAGAAACATCATAGTCCAAGAAAATATTATAAAACCAAATGGGGAAAGTTAAAAACTCATTTTCGCAAACCGGAAATTCTATAACTTTTGCAATTGACGTCCGAATGAAGTAAAACCAATTTTGTTGGAAAGAGGACGACAAATACTATCTTTGAAAATGGCAAACAAGCAATGAAGATTTTGCAAAGAAATGGAAGATAGAAATCTCCCGCACGGATAAACCGGCAAAATCTCCAATACCGAAAACGCAAAAGAAGACGCATAAGAATACCGTTTTCGGTGAACTTAGCCTTGTCATGACGAGCACGACAAGCACCAAGACCACACCACGATAAGAGACAAATGAGAACCAATAAAGATGATTGCATGGATGCAAAGGTTTGTGTTCTCTACGGCAATACGATCACGATATTCGGTCGAGAGCCCCTCTTGATAGTACGGTTATCTATCCTATAATCCGGTCTCTCACTAAACAATATGAGACCGGTAAAATAGAAAGCCCTATCAAGATTATACCTTTGCCTTGCGCATTAATCCACTTGAGGTCGATGAAGACGATCTTCAACTCCTCAAGACGCATCACCTTCCTCGATTGTGCTTCGGTGAAGATTCACTTGATGCTCCCCCATACACCAAGATGGGAGACGCACTCTTCGGCATATCTTCACTTGGCCTTGAGTGATGATCAACCCGCACAAAGCCTTGATCAACACACACTTTTCTTCTTCCCTTAACCCTGACTCCAACAAATGGAGAACAAGCAAACAAATGGACAACCTACAAATATAGCTCAATGCAAATATTAGTCCATAGAGATTGTCATTAATTACCAAAATCATGCAAGAGGGCAACCATGCACTTTCATGCGTGCATGGACTTCAATTCATATAGAATTGATGTAACAAAAAATAAGAAGATAGATGATCGAACTGAGGAGTCAGCGGGGAAATATGTTGCCAAAGAAATATATAATAAAATGATGATGTGACTTTTTTTTGAGGTGGCAGATTTGATGTGACGTGGCGGGTTGTGATTGCTCAATGATACTTGATGAGGTGGATGTCTTGCATGTTGAGAGAAATACCCTTAGTGGGTTGCTCCCATTTAGATACTATAGATAGCAAGATTGCAAGAGCACATGAGTTAGAGCATCTCCAGCCAGCCCCCCAGGAACACTTTTGTACGCCGGCGACACAAAATATTCCCAGTCGCGCCCCTAGAAGCTCGTTTTTCGCCGGATAAGATGAAAAAATACGCCGGCGAACCCAAGCCAAACCCAACCACTTGGGTTTCACCTGGGGGCGCCGGCGTGATGCTTTGCATGCAAAAGGCCCACTGGAAGCCACCCACCGCCCTCTCTCTCCTCTCCTGTCTCTCCTGTCTCCTCTCTTTTCTCTTTCTTTTCTCCTCCTCCTGGACGGACACCGACAGGAACCTCCGCTCCTCCACCAGCCGGGAGCCTCCGCGCCGCCGCCCTCGCTCACCTCCAAGCACGCGGCCGCCGTCCTTGCCTCTCGCTGCGGCCAGGAAGCGGGGCGCCGGGTGCGGGAGTCGATTCGCCGGAGCACAAGCTTCTCCGTCCGCCCGGGCCACGCCGGAGCATGAGCTGCTCTGTCCGCCGGGGCCGGCCGAGCACGCGCCTGCCGCGCTCCTCCTTCGATTGGTCGACAGGCGCCGCCTCCTCTCATCCTGGCAGCACGAGCTCCGACCGGAAGAACAGCATCGTGGCGGAAACGGCCTGCCGCGGCTCCGTCGCCATGGCGGTGGGCACCACCGCGAGAGGTCCCTCTCGCCACGGCCTTTGACGCGCTTGAATCGGCGGCGCAGGTGGCGGCCGGGCCTGGTCCTCCGCGAGCTGGTCCCGCATCAGCGCGGCGGAGGCGGACGTCCTACGCGAGCTGGTCCCGCCTGCTCTCCATGCGCATCCATGGTCATGGAGTTGGGGGGAGGAGGAGTTGGGCGGGGAGGAGGAGTCGAGCGCGAGGCGGCGGCGCGGGGAGGTCGAGCACGAGGAGGCGGTGTCGATCGGCCGGAAGCTCGCGAGAAGCCACGCGTCCTCTGCGGCCGA
Source organism: Puccinellia tenuiflora (assembly GCA_012064385.1). NCBI lineage: Eukaryota > Viridiplantae > Streptophyta > Magnoliopsida > Poales > Poaceae > Puccinellia > Puccinellia tenuiflora. The sequence goes on from QRDG01000316.1 coordinate 599,322, forward strand.
CGTTGGGTGGGGGCAGGTGGGGGCATGGGTGGGAACATGCCCAACCCCAGGGCTAAAATCTCCGCCGGTGCCCCCCCAAGCACGTCGGCAAATCGCTAAAATATCCGCCGGTGCCCCCCAAACACGCCGGCAAATCGCCCTAGGGGGCACCAACGGCTGGGGTTGCTCTTATTCACGAGTTACAAAGTCTACTCAAAGAAAGAAGCGGGGGATTCTCGTAAGCTTGTGGTTCTCAGGCAGCATAGAACTGATGTACCAACCATATACACTTGTCCACGAGACTAGTACACACAGCTACAGTAAAGTATCTACAAGAGCGCAACGTACAATACAAGACTAGTACTGTAGTACACACACACGGCAGCACGCTCTGCTCAGAGCTCTGTGCCGGAGGATGGCGCGTCCGCCGCCCCCTTCACCGTGTCCTTGGCCATCCCCACGGCATCCTCCGCCACGCCTGGCACGGCCTGCTCCGCCGTCTCTTTGCCCATCTCCAGGCTCTTCTTGGCCGCCTCCGCCACTGAGCCGGCGATTCCACCGGTACCATACCTTGTCCATACAAACACTCGGCCACCCTACTCTGACTTGATTAGCTACTAGTAACTAGGATCGTTCAAACAGTCCATACAAACACATGTAATAAGGCTTCATTTCAGCTCCGTCTATAGTAGTACTACAAAATGGGCATCCAGACCCCATCATCTAACGATCGCATCACGAACAGACATACCGAGGCTCATCCGAGCGCGGCCGCTGAAACTTCATCCACGTCAGCTTCGCCCACGCGCGGAACGCGTCCAGCCGGCTGTTGAACCCGGGGGCGCCATGGCCGACGGCGTGCTCCACCGGCTCGGCGCTGGATCGGCCGCCACCACCCCCCACGTCCATCGGTGGCTTGCCGTCCGACGGCGACGACACCAGGAACGCCGCGACGGAGGCCACGAGCAGTACGAGGAGGACGATGGCGATGGATATGGTCGCGCTGCTCTTCGCCGCCGGCGGCGCCTGATCTGTGCCGCTGCTGCCACCGTGGCGGTTGTCAGGGGCGGAGCCAGGATTTTAGTATAGGGGGGGCGAAGAACAATATGACCACATGACGACACTCAGATGTTATATTTTTTTGGGTTCAAGCTTAATTCACATTTTTCTCCGAGTGCTATATATGGTATTTAAATTTGAGTTGCACAAATCAATAGTACTCAAATCAATGTGTGTCTCAATTAGTGAGATTTATATTTTCTGCAATCAGACTTCCAATTGATTACCCGAAGCTCCCAAGTCTAACTAGCTAACAATCTATCAAACTAACAAAAACATGCTAAATAGCATGCAAATTGCAATCGGTTTGACAAAAAGATACTAACTAGTAATTCGTATAAATCAAGTACGGAGTATTCATGCGAATATACCATACCTAGGTCTTGCGCGACTAGTGTGAGCTGCGCTGTGTGGTTGGAGAATCTGAACAAACGAGGCGCCTTGCAAGGACGATGTGTACGCAGCGACCAGGCTGTCATGGTGGCGGACGCTTGATTAGGTTCGTGAGACTCCGGCCGGTCCGCTTGTGCCCTAGCGGCGGCCGAGAGGACGATACGGTGGTTATGAATCGATCGCATTGTGTCGTTGGCGGAGATCCATTTACCTCACCATAAGGGCCGAGCGTATAGGCCATTCTGTGCATTGTTCATGGGCTTGGGCTAACCGGTCATGTTTTTACAGATTTAGACTGCTACACTGCTACCTGTGGTCTATTCGCACGCCATTCCTGCTCGCCTGTAGAACTACTGAATACATGGGTTCGAAAAAACTACTGAATACATGTGCTAGTCTCGCCTGCTAATGTTAGGGGGGGCCGATCGTTGGGGGGGGGTCTGACCCCTGCTAGCCCCCCTGTCTCCGCCCCTGGCGGTTGTCGTCGACGCTGGTGGCGGCCGTATCCCTGGTGGCGTCCGCCATATCGTTCAGAACTTCAGGTTCGGTGGAAGGAAGAGAACGATGGTATCACGAGCAGGACCAGACACACCCTTGTAGAAGCGTTGCGGCGCACAAACGCATCGACACGTGAAGGAGTACAAGAGTCTAGAGCACGCGATTGTTGCGCGTCGTGGCTATGGGGGGGCACGTCGACGAGACGTGTCGGGTCCAGGGGGTTTGCGCGAACCACGAGGGACTGGAGGCGTCAGGCCGGACGGACGTGTCTATCTTCCATTCTGAAGAACAGATGGTCTTTGGGCTACATACATACATACACTACTATAATAAAGGCCGTGAGTTTCTCGTTCGCTCCGCGATTGGGGCCTTTTTAGCTTATCAGTGGTCGACGCGTGGGCGTGCAGCCTCTCTTGTTGACTCTGCCTCTATTACCCGTTCGTCACTGCCGAGTGGGGCTGGCCTGATCTGATCGTAATTTATTCATTTTTGTTCCGCTGTGATGGGTTTCTATCCGGTTGCCTTGCGCCCTTGCCTCTCGCCTCTCTTGTGTTGGCCCGATAGTCTCCCGTTCAATTCTCTAACCGGTCACCAGGTGCCCTGCCGGTAGTCCAGCTTTTTTTTTTAATTCTAGCAGGTAGCCTCATTCTTGATCTGATCTGGTTGGTGTGATATTATTGCTTCAGATTTTGTTCTTATCACTACGTGTCTTTCTGGTGCCTTCTTTTGTTTCTTTCCCTTTTCTTCTTCCTTCCTTCCGTTATCAATTCTTTGTCTCTTCTTGAATCTTTTCTTCGATCAGATTTCTCCTCCGTCCGCTGCTGAACCACTTCTTCCGCTGTGGCATGACCCTGTTTCTCACGGAGACACATATGTGCAGCGCTGCCGGGGCAGAGAGAGAGAGAGAGCGGAAGGGCGCCAGTTCTCCGGGTTTGGGCATCCTCCGGTTGCCTTGATCGTGCGTCAGGCGTCAACGCCGCCGCAGGAGAGAGGAGAAAGAGGCGTTCAGGACACCAGACTTTTCATGCCAAGCATGGCAGGGGTGAGGAGACGAGCTCCACTGCGTAGAGGTGAAGTATTCCGCTCCTCGCTTTCTTGCTGCTCTCCCCCAGTTCACCAGATCATGTTCTTTTCCTCTGCATACTGCATCTACAGCTCGGGTGTCCTCAGCCGGCCGTAGTATCCGTTTGTCGTCTTTGTGTAGTCTACATCGTGCTCGCTGCTCCGTAGTCATGGTGTTGTTGTTGCCTTTCTATGGCCGAATCAAGGCGTTGCACCCATAAGTTGCTTATGGGGCATTTTATTGGCACGCAACGTAAACCATCTAGCTGAGATGTCAGGCCACGAAGTTCACCTCTTACTGTCTTACATGCACGAGATTGTGTAAATGTTTGATTGGAAAGAAATTGTATGTTCCTACTACTTATTCTTTCTTTGATCCATCGCAGTATGGTCAGTGGCGTTGAGGCTGTCGATATTTGAAGAGGCAACAAAGGGTCGGCCAGGTGCTTATTTGATCCGCCAAGTTAATAGGCAGGGGCAGCAATCTCTTGTTGGATCAAAGGGAAAGAGTACTGGTTCCACCCGTATATGTTAGGATGATCCTTTATTATTCCCAGTGCTCATGTTCCTAGGTTCCGTTACTTTCTGGTATTTTTTTGACGTTTAGTCTTGGTAGGAGGATGTTCATCAGACTGATATGCCTGCCCATAATAAGATGCCCAGGTCTTCTGGTTGTAGAAGTACATCTCCCAACTGTCGCTCTCGTGGGTGAGTTTGCCAAGCAATTCTTCGACTGAATTTTTCCTACAGCCGTGATAGTCTGTTCTCGTTGTTGGCAGATCGCAGGATGCAACATTCAGAGTTGTCGCTGGTATTCTTCATTTGAGGAATATACAAATTTTGGAAGTTACACGACATATTTTTGTTTGGTGAGTATATAAATATATATGTGAGGTGCCCTGCTATTTATTACATAGTGTGTTGCTTTGTTAGGGTTGCTGGTTTTCTTCATGCACTGGCTGTAAGCTCAACTTAATGAGGAATTTTGGATCAACAATGCCAACTGAAAGATGCATAACTAAATTAAATTGCTTGATCTATTTTAGTATGCTACGTAACCAATTTATGTAGAATTGTATTGTTCTTTTTGCCAAAGTTTGAATTTTGCTGTAGCTACGAAATATACTTGGCAGGGATGGATAGAACTTAGGAGCTTGAGTTGATTCTCTTTGTGCAAGGCTGGTCTCTTTGTTTTGCATTGTCTGGTACAGTTTTCCCTTGGGAAACTAAGTTCGGACTTGATTTGCAATCTCATAACTGGGCAAGAGAAAATAAATAGCATTGCCCTCTTTTTGGGGGTTAATCATTATAATCAAGTCATCTTCTAATTCATGCCGTCAAGTATTTATGGATTTGGTTAATAGCATGACATTAACCTGGCGGTCATGCACAACTGTAAATTAAGCAACCTTTGGATTCAAAATTATTTGTGAGGATCACTAAGATCTCACTTTGTTGCATATTACATGGTACACAAGGTCTTATTAGTTCATAAGTTAATTGATAGCCTTGTCTGGTCTAACTTGATGCCTTGTCACAGAATAAGAAATTATGTGCAATTGGATAGCGTTTCTGAAGCTCATTGTGTTGCTAAAACATCAAGTTGGTAATGAATCTTTACAGGCCGATGGCCTGTTTACGTTTGAATTTATTTATAATACTAATATATAATTGTATTCTTTATTTAGAAAAAAATGAGACCAACAGGGACTAGCACCATAGGTGAGTCCGGGGAGCTTATGGTGTATTCTTTATTTAGTATATTCACCTGAAGAAGCTTATGGTGTTCACACATATACAAAAGCAGAGGGTCCTGCCTATCCCATATGTTTCCCTGATCAGTTATGCACCAGTCTTGTTAGCTTATTGAGTTCCTCACGGTTTTAACCTTTTCATTATCTTTGCTAATTTAATTGTGCATGTCTTCTCAGATTTGCTGATTATGTTTACTCTGTACAGTGTGATGTATTTTCAAGATATTGGCACCTCTGGCTAGCATCTGCTCATATGCTATCACATGTTGTCCGGGTAGAGAGAGAATGACTGCTATAATAATTAAGCCAATATGTGTGGAAATACTACCCCAGGTAATGGTTCTCCCAATTTCACGATCACACTATAACAAAACTATGGCAAGAAATTGCTTCCGTCTTCCAACGATAACCCTTTATTTTAGCAAACAGCAACTGCAATAATTAGAAAAGACATGTACCTTGGAGGCAAAGAATGGAAGTTCTGTGATAGTTGATTGCACATATCAGCGATTAGCAAAAACAAGAGCTCCGTTCGGACCCTTTGAGCATGCACCTCCAAATATTGCACCAGCACACCTACAATGATATACCAAGGTGGAATAATTAGCTACAATGTGGGCATGTGGAACACGATCCTCAGTTTGGAAAATACGTTGTTTTATGGACATGAATAATATACTGCTTGATTATATAAATTGGTGTGGCATAATAACAGTCAAAAATAAAATCTAATGAGCATCCAATCTTATTTTACCACCTCTGGTTTCATCATCATAATTTATATTCCATCCGTGGCCCTACCATTAATTTACCCTAATACCAGGTGTGTAACAATCAATCACCATGAATTTTATCCCTTTCTTCTGCAAGCCATTCATTACACCGTGTAATTACCCACCTTTATTAACCATCCTAAAGCTACGTCCCCTCCCCGCCCCTCCCAGCCGATTACCTCAACTGCACTACATTAAAATGTCTTCTCCAATTTATATATCTGAGTATGAAATATGAAGGAACTTTTGCAGATCCAATGGGATGAATGCATTATGAAGCCATAGGTTTGCACTATTCTCCTTCACTTGATACAGTAATGTTCCCATGTCTTCACTTAATACAAGGTGATGTATATCTATAAGAAGCAGGTGTCAATAATGTTCCCATGTTATTGCTGATATGTCAGGTGCGTCACTTGACCGCTCTGCTTATGGACATCTTATGAAGGAGATTAAGAGCCTCCTTGAGGACGTGAGTTTATTCCGCTGAAGATAGGATGTAATCAAAATAGTGTTGCCGACACTCTTACTAAGATGGTTTGTTCTGGCGGCTGCAACATGTCGTTGCACCAAGTACCAGATTGTATTAATCTTTATGTACTAGCAGATTGATAACTCTGTTTCCAGGGAATAAAACTCACTAAACTCCCCGCAAAAAAAAAAAACACCAACCCCCTCTCCCCTGTTCAGATGGGGAATCAATCCCTGGAAGTCTGAAACTATATACTGAGTACACACATTCAGCACGAAACAAAACATAACATCCCAGAGAGTCTTACTAAGATGGTTTGTTCTGGCGGCTGCAACATGTCGTTGCACCAAGTACCATATTGTATTAATCTTTATGTACTAGCAGATTGTAACTCTGTTTCCAGGGAATAAAAATCACTAAACTCCCCGCAAAAAAAAACACCAACCCCCTCTCCCCTGTTCAGATGGGGAATCAATCCCTGGAAGTCTGAAACTATATACTGAGTACACACATTCAGCACGAAACAAAACATAACATCCCAGAGAGTCTTACAAAGATGGTTTGTTCTGGCGGCTGCAACATGTCGTTGCACCAAGTACCAGATTGTATTAATCTTTATGTACTAGCAGATTGTAACTCTGTTTCCAGGGAATAAAACTCACTGAACTCCCCAAAAAAAAAAAAAACACCAACCCCCTCTCCCCTGTTTAGATGGGGAATCAATCCCTGGAAGTCTGAAACTATATACTGAGTACACACATTCAGCACGAAACAAAACATAACATCCCAGAGAGAACAAGGCAAAAGAATAAGAGATGACGGAGAGAATGGAACCAAACCTGCAGAGCCCAAATCAGAATCCACCGGATGCGGCCCTGCGCCAATCTAGCTTCTGCACCCGTCTTGAGGGAGGAGGTGACACTCACCGCCGTCTAGAGGAGGGAGCTGGTCCAACCAATCTGAAAGATCGTTTGCCCGCAGCACTGTCGACGGGGGACGAAGTCCTCCGCCAACCCGCAGCGCAGTAGCTGCTGCTCGCCATCTGGAGGACAGTTGTGGTTACAATGCGGAGCACCATCTCCTTGCCGAACCCCACCATGTAGAGCTCTGTGGTCACCTCCTCCACGCCCGCGCTTGCTCTTAGGTTTGACAATTTCTGCTGCTCCGCCGCGCTCTCGCCGGAGAGGGAGGCACGTGAGATGGGGATTGGGATCCACGGCTCGCTACCTAGAGGAAGACGAATGGGAAGAGGGAGATGCACCGACGAACAGCCCAATTAGAAATTGAGAAGCAGGGGAAGAGTGCAGACCTGGTGAATTTTTTTTGAATTTTTTGAGTTTGAGTTAAAAATTCAAATAAAATTCCAAAGATATATATGCATGTTTTCTATGTATATGCCAATTTTCGGTGTAAAAAAGTACTATTCCGAGATATATAAAAATAATACGTTGAATCTGTTAAAAAAATCTCCTTTTTGTGTAGCACAAAATATAAGGTTTTTTGGGATGAAACTTTTGACATACGTACATAATGTGTATATATATTTGTGTACCAAGTTTCTGCTTTTTTTGAAACTCTCGGCGCCTGCCGTGACAAGTTGGACATACCAAAATAGGAACATAAGAAAAGGACGAAAAGGGAATACGTTGGTTTTATTGAGTGGAGATTTCGTGCTCCCGGCCACCAGTGATCATGATGATTTAAAACAATTCCGGGTTTTATTTCACTATTGTTGAAGGATTTAATTAAATTGCACTTTTTCATAGTTAAAATGTTGATGTTTGCAATTTCAATAAAATCAACGTTTGAAAATATAAGTTAATGTTTTATGGCATGTTTTCGTAAAATTTCGTGTCATTAATGACCGAGATCGATATAATTGTGCTACGTTTTTTCATAGGTGAGATATTTGGCACTTTTACTTCAAGTTATCTTCGTGGGACATCAAGCTGTTAGATTAGTAAACACAAAACCAGATCACACAAAAAACAGAGACTAAAGCATATACACTTTTTTAATTCCTAACCAAAATATACTATCAAATATAAATATCTTCTTATTATTCCATACAAACAATTAAAATTCTCAATGTCACGGGCGCGGCGTGTCGCCGCGCCAAAGCCTACTAGTCTATATCTATATCTATACCTAATAATAAAAGCAGTAGTCTTTTTTTGGTCCGTCATCGATTTTACCGTTTTGCCCTCCCACCATAAAACTTCCAAATGCCACGGTAGCGCTTCGTTTAGCGAACGTTGACTGAAACAGAAGCTCGACTCCCGACGACCGGCGCCGCCGCCCACCTCCTGCGGAAGGAACAGGACCCTCCGCCCCCGACCTCAACGTACGTCACCACCCACCGCAATATCGATGGACGCCGCCGGCCCGTATAGTGCATCCTCCTCTCCAACCCGTCCCTCTCCAACCCGACCTCAAGCGTTGCGGTGCACGAACGCATCGACACGTGAAGGAGTACTAGGGTCTAGAGCGCGCGATTGTTGCGCGTCGTGGCAGTGGTGGGACACGTCGACGAGACGTGTCGGGTCCAGGGGGTTTGAGAGGGACTGGAGGCGTCACGGCGGCCGGCCGGACGTGTCTATCTTGCATTTTGAAGAACAGAGGTTCTGTTGGCCTATTGGGGTACAAGGATCCAGAATTAGCTGGCGAACAGGCGCTAAATGGGCTTGGTACGGCTCGGCACGTGCTGGCCCGTTTATTAGACGGGTCGTGTCGTGCAAGCCTTCGGCTCTCATCTTAAGCTTAAGCATGAGGCTGGCCGGTCCTTTAATGTTTCTGGCCTGTTTTGAATTTCTAAGCTAATTTTTAGTTTGTTATACCGATTTTTGTGAGAAAACATATAAAAAAGTTAATAAAATGTTAAAGTCGGCCCGTGTGGCTAGCCTCTTGGCCCAGGTACGGACCTAGACGTGTTGTGGGCCAGGCACATACCGTTTAGTCATGTGCCGGATCAATTCTCTAACGGACCAAGCACACATGCTAACGGATCGGGCCGCGAGCACGAGCCCATCTAACCAGCACTGACTCAGATTAATCGAGAGCTTGCAAATTTGCAACCGCTAAATATTGGCCTTTCTTATGTCGTCATCGAGAAGATTCAAGACGGTGGGGGTCTTGGTCCTTGTCTGGGACAAGCCCATGATATATTAGGCTACCCCTCCTCGAATCACCACCTCCGTCGGTCCGTCGTCGTCCCCGATCATCCTTCTAATCCCCCCGCATTACTAGATCTCGTCGCCGGCGAGCACCCTCCACCCCTCACCGTTAAGTCCATTGCTCGGCTACCGCCTCGCTCCGGTCTCAACGACGTCCCATCGCGCCTCCCTGCTGGCCGTGGTGGCGTCGCCGACGCCGTCTCGATCATTCGAAAACATGGGGAACGGAAAGGGAGGAGAACATGAACGGGACTCACCCGTGTGTCACGCGTTGACGCGGACCGTGCGAGCAGTTCACGTGCTCATTTTCATTTTGGCTTCTAGACCTAGTTCACTAGAGGGTAGTTTCATATCGAGAAAAAGAGTGAATCAAAGCATCCTCTAGATCCCATGTCAAATCCTAGCAAGCACTAGATTAATATTATTTATTCAACTACCAACAACAAATTGCATTTCACAAAAGTTGGAAAGCTCAACGACTCATAACTCTAGATCTCAACTTAGTTTGATAAATATAGGAAAATAAATTCAGAAGACCTTGGATATTGTGTATCCTGTACATCCAGGTGAATTGTGTACCCATGCATCCGTCCATCCTGGACCGTCTGATCTATATCGGAAGAGCACTATCAAAATCATGATTGATTTTCATTTAGACGCCCGCTGGATACCTAAGTCAATACGAGTACAATTTTGCACTGATCCCCCTTCTGCGAATTTTCCCATGATAGATCGAAGTCACAAACGTGGAGACCCTGTGGGATTCAGAGACACAACGGGACGCCCGGCGGCGGCGGCGGCACAAGGCGGCAGGCACTGGCGGCGATCAGCGGCAGCGTCACAAGGCGGAAGGCACTGGCGGCGACCATCGGCGGCGTCACAAGGCTGCAGGCACTGCGGCGGCCGATGGCGGCAGCGAACACACAGCGCGCGGCAGTTGCCAGCAGCGATCACCAACAGCTCTGGAAAGATTCGTAACATGCATGCAACTGAATGTGCTACCCAGAGCTAATCAGACCCATTACAATGTGATTAATTTTTTGTGCTCAATTGCATGGGCTAGCAGCCATGCATGTTCAGGAAACATGTGTGAGTTGCATTGCTTGTATGTCTGTACGGTGCTCTTGTAAGGGCATGAATACGGGAGCGGCGTTTGTGCACCCGAGCACACCAGCTCCTAGTGGTTTGCACGAAAATAAAACAATAGTAAAACTTTATCAAAAAATCTGAAAAAATTAAGGCACACACATATAAGTTGTTTACACTCGTGAATTTTTTCGGAATGAAAAGACATCCCCTGTGCTATGTATAAAAAAGACAAGATGAGTGTGTCAAAATAGATCTAAAACCATATTTTTGAAAACACTGATTTTGTCTTTTTTGTACAGAGCACAGGGGATGTCTTTTCATTCCGAAAAAATTCACGAGTGTGAACAACTTACATGTGTGTGTCTCTGATTTTTTTTCATATTTTTTCATAAAGTTTTACTATTTTTTTATTTTCGTGTAAAATGGCAGGAGCTGGTGAGCTCGGGTGTAGGATTGAATTTCCGCATGAATACGTGAAATATAATTCGTCGTCTGTCACTCGGAACTAGAGATGAAGCCTATGCTGTCTACTACACGAATATGGATGGCTTTGTAAGTTTGAATCAAAGACGCAGTCGACTGATCTGCCGCCGCCGCTGTTGTCAGGCTCCCTGGTGACAAGGGCCTCAGCCTGACGAGCAACAGCGACTTCCGGCAACAGTGGACGGTCCTGATGAGAGGATAACGCTTCAACCGACGGACAGATGTCAAACCAGCTTAACTCTGTTTTCCCACGCTAAACGCGCTTATCTTGTAATCGTACTTAAGCTTGTACCTAAGCTACTTGGTGGTCCTGCCTCTTTGGATATAAAGGGGGCAGGAGTGGGTGGATGGGAGGCACGCCAATATGAACCCTAATTTTATCTAGGTTATCTTCCTGTACCTTTACCTGCTATAGTTGTAGATCTGGGCATCGAGCTCCAATCCCCCCCCCCTTTTCCTCGCTGCGGCACGTCGGCGGCCACCGGGCCCTGATAATTGGTATCAGAGCAGTACGATCTGCTTCCCTCCCTCCCTTCCCAAGGTAGCGCCCGCAAGGTTCCTGGTTCCCCCCGATCCAGGCATAAAATCCCTTCGCACCGCCACCTTGAGTTCTCCATGACGACCGGCCGCCGATCCCAATCCAACTCGCGCGAGCACGCCGTGGCCGGAGCCGTACCCGAAGCAGGAGGCGCGATCCAGGTGGAACAACACCCCGACACCAAGCACATGACGAACAAGGAGACGGACGATACGATGGCCGTCCGGCTCCCCCACGCGATGCGGGCTATGGAGCGCCGCTTCGACCGCCAGCAAACATCATCCAACGCCATCCTCTCTACTCTCCAAGGCGAGATCTCAAACTTGTCCGAGGCAATGGCTAGGATGGCGACCAATTTCGCGCCGACGACTCCAGAACACCACGGTGACGCCTCCGTGGCAAACAAAGGTCACCGCTTTTACACACCTCCACCTCTCCCATCCCACTCCCAGTCTCCCGTTTTCGAAGTTTCCACCACTACTAGGAAACTAGCTATAGGTGGAAACTGATTTTGTGGCGCACCAAATAGCCATGCGCCACAGAAATATTTTCTGTGGCGCATTGTTTTGCTTGCGCCACAGAAAATGGGGCCTCATGCGCCACAGAAATGACTCTTTCTGTGGCGCATGGGTCTAGATGCGCCACAGAAAGCCACAATTCTGTGGCGCATCTAGACCCATGCGCCACAGAAATATGGTGGCTCCACCACCAATGATTGGGTGGGTGCCCTTTCTCAGATTCTCAAAATTCCAAAAGAAAAAAAATTATTTTGAAAAGAAGAAATTTTCCTGCAAAATCAAAAAAATAGAAAAGACAATTCTGTGGCGCATATCCACATATGCGCCAAAAAATTGTTGGGCGGGATTCGAATTTGAATCCCGCCGGCACCCCCCTTCTCACTCTCTTTTCCCCTTCTCTTCTTCTCTCATCCACTTCTCCCTCCACTTCTCCTCTCCCCTTCTCCTCTCCTCCACTTCTCCTCTCTCCTTCTCCTCCACTTTTCCTCTCCCCTTCTCCTCCCTCCTCCTTCTCCTCTCCTCTCCTACACATCTTCTCTCCTCCTCTTCCTCCACCTCCACCTCCGGCGACCTCCTCCACCACCCCGGCAACCTCCACCTCCACCTCCGGCGACCTCCTCCACCACCCCGGCGACCTCCTCCTCCACCTCCACCTCCAGCGACCTCCTCCACAACCCCGGCGACCTCCACCTCCACCTCCGGTGACCTCCTCCACCACCCCGGCGACCTCCTCCACCTCCACCTCCGGGAACCTCCGACGACCTCCTCCTCCACCCCGGTGACCTCCTCCGGCGACATGCTTCTCCTCCTCCACCATCTCCGGTGACCCCCATCCTCCACCCACCCACCTTCGGCGACCCCCTCCTCCACCCACGGCAACACGGCCTCCGACGAGCTCCGACAAAATTCTGGCGAAATTCCGGCGGCTAGATCTAGATCTGGCCGCCCTTTTTTTCTGAAATTCAAAAAAAAATTCTGTGGCGCATGGTGGTGGGTGCGCCACTGAAATATTTCTGCGGCGCACGGTTCTGGGTGCACCACAGAATCTTGGCATTTCTGTGGCGCACCGCGGGCGTGCGCCACAGAAATATATTTTAGTGGCCACGTTTCTGTGGCGCATCCATCTGTTTCCAGGATGCACCATAGAAAGCCCAATTTGGTGCGCCACTAATAGCCCTTTTCCTAGTAGTGCACACAAGTTCCACCCACACACCACAACTCCCACCCACCTTTCCCTCCCCACTTCGGCAATCTGACGCCAGAACAACTTCCCCACCCACCCTCACCCTGCTACCAGCAAGGTGATCGATCCTATGCCGCAACCCAACCGATCATCACCACCACCACACCTATCGTCACCACTACCAATTTTCCATCTTCGGCAAGCCACTACACCAAGTACACCACACCCAATTCCTACCCACACTACTATCAAAATTCCCAACCTTTTCCAGCTAACCAGGGTGTTCCAAACCAAACTTCACATTACCCACCACCCCAGCCTTTCCCACCAGCTTATCCACCGCCGGTACCCACCACATACCCATACCAATACCCACAGCAACAAAACCACACAGCACCTCCTCCACAGGACCCGCAACGGTACCACTACAACTAGCAAACCGAGCCCCAATTGCGTACCCCGCATGTGGAACGGCCACTCTTTCACGGAGAAAACCCACGCGCATGGACCCTTGAATGCGATGACATATTTTCGCTAGTGGGCATTCCCTTCGAACACCGGGAAAGATGGGGGTTAGCACACATCAGAGGGCAGGCCAAGACATGGATCAGTTCTGCAGGACTGAATCTCCACATAATGGGTTGGCCAGAATTATGCAGGCTGCTACTTGACAGATTCCCGGACAACACAACCTCTGATCCCATGGAGCAATTATAGTTACTAAGGCAAGTAACTACGGTCAACAACTATATTGATCAATATGAGACTTGGATGACGCTGATGCGCAGAGAAAGGGACTATCTGCCCCAGGATTTCTTTGTTGACAGGTTTATCACCGGCCTGGAAGAGGGGATACGACACACCATTCAGTGTCAGAAGCCGCAGACATTCCTCTCTACGTACTAGAAAGCCTACTTGTCAATAGCGAAGCGTCCTACACCTCGAGCACCAGCTATCAGACCAGTGGCGCCTCCACAACTGAGACCAATTCAGGCACGGGATCCCAGACCAAGAGCTCTAGCTGATCGAGTGCGAGAACCTAAAAAATGTTGGTACTGTCCTGAAAACTGGACGCTGGGCCACAGATGCCATCCAATGCAAAGAGCCCTGAACATAATCACTATGCAGGGTCACTCCGATGATGAGCTGCCAGAAGAAGTGCACCCCCTGCAAGGGATGGGTGAAGAGGAGCAGCAACTACCGCAAGCAGACGCCATTCCACCACCCGTTCCACCAGATGACAGAGAACAAGTTATGAACATCTCAGCATCAGCATATAGAGTCTGTCCCACAGAATCCACACTGTCCCTACTGCTCAACTTTCCCCAAGCACAAACAGTAGCCCTGGCAGATACTGGTGATACCCACAAGTATAGGGGATCGCTGAAGTCTTCGATGTGTAAGTATAAGTATCGATCCCACGAGGAGTAGAAGGTATAAGTATTTATCCTCTCAAATAAGAGCGTCACTACTCTTATTATCTATGCACTAGACAAGCAAAATGATTAAATGATGCAAGTGTTTTTGGGTTTTTTGTGTATAGATTGCAATAAAGTAAAATGCTGAGAATGCAATATGACAAGTGAAAGCTCTCAAAGAGAGAAAGCCCAATCCTCTATGCAGCAAGAGGACAAGCTCAAGTGTGTGTTTCTTTTAGGTGGAGAGAGTTCCTAAGGGCTACTTAGACTTCATGGCATAAATATTTCTAGAACAACAAGGTAAACATTTTGTCAAGTTTTAATCTTCTTTGGACGGAGTCATAATTAGGAATAGCGAATAAATAAACTACACCTCTTATGATGGATCAAGGTGCCAAGTAAATGACTACACAAGAGTTATTAAGACATAAAGTCCCACCATAGCATTAATCTTTAAGGTCCCCGATACTAATACCCCATAAAGTAACTTCATAACTTGGTCTCAGGTTTACATGTCCCCCTAAGACCTCCTCAATTCATTACATCATAGTGTTCTCCTATGAGCCCATATAGGTGAAGTGATATGCAGTCGACGTTCGCACAACATCATCATAGAATTACATCAAAGATAAAATCTGGACAAGATACCAACACATGTTATATAAAAATCATTGCCAATTCATCCTATGCCCCCAGGAACATGAGAGAACTACTCACAACGCCAAGACATGATATGATTCAGTGGTACAAGTGATACAACACAATCTGAAACTATGATCTCCCCACAAAACAATGACAAGTAGCAATTCACAAACATGTAAAATAGCACTTAGACAATGGCTAGGGATCAACCAATCTCAAACTATGAGGGGGATGAAGTGGATCACGAAGATGGTGATGGAGATGGTGCTGGTCTTGGCGGTGGTGTTGATGGAGACTCCGGAGGGGGGATGGAGAAGACCTCCGGAGGTGGTTCCGGCGGAGTTTCCCCCCTCCGATCTTCTCCGCCGGCAGCCTTCTGTCTCTCTGTTTCTGGTTTTATGTTTCTCCGCCGCCTCCCTCTGGAAAACGTCGGGGGACCTTTTATATAGGCGTTTTTTGGTCACGAGGATGCTTCAGGGTGAAGGATCGACGCAAACGGGGCCACGAGGGCAGAAATAGGTGGGCCCACACGGCCTGGTACTGTAGCCGCATGGGGCCCCCTATTTTGGCCCTCCGGCCTCCGTTTGTTTGCTTTTTTCGCTCCTAGGTCTTCCTCCTTCCAAAATAATGATCCCCGTAAATTTTCAGCTCATTTGGACGTCGTTTGGGTCCCTGAAACATCAAAATATAGAAAATAGGGTTTTCTGCCAGTGCGGGGTTAATTCCAAATAAATGGGGAAACTGTGAATTATCCCCAAAATCATTATAAAACAATGATATAACCCTTATGTGATGCAAATATGATTGAAATATGAGAATTATAATGCAAAGTTCATGTATGCATTTTACATGCATCAACATCCCCAAGCTTAACTCATGCTCGTCCTCGAGTATGAAAGTGATAAAACTAACATGAACTTTGCAATATAATCACAACATGGATATAAAAGATGATTGCTACTGCTACATAAAGTCAAATGATTCATTATTCAAAGAAGTAGCAATATGCAAACAGTTTATAAAGTGATATCAAGTATTCAATGCAAGGATGTTCAATGATAGTTCACAAAGTGTAACATAAAAGATAGTAATATGGACATTCTTACTTTTGCATACTTGTGGTCCACAGAGTGTAGATGAAAATCTGAATATAAAAGGTGGACACTTTGGAAAAGATATATAAATGAGTAGAGGTCAAACATGCATAAGTTTCATCTATCCTCCAAACTATTCTACTTAAGTTTATTGATTGCAATCGTAATACTTGGTGTCAAGCTCTCATTCCCCTATCATAGCATCTTGAATGATTAAAGTTTAATGTGAAAGCAAATATGAGTAGTGGCCTTGATAAAGTAAAGGTTAGATGTCTCATGCCCCTTGAATACAAGTACCTACACCATGATTACTGAACTTGGGAAACAAAGCAAGTTTAAGTTATCTATCATTGTAAGTAATAATGGTATCATCAAGAGCCTCTACTGGGGTACCTCTTGTCCCATGAGATGGATCAAGCCCACATCAAAACAACAAGACAAACAAACATAATGAACAACCTCAACACCCTTTTTATTTAACACTTGATATAGCTTTATATTGTAGGGTGTATCACAGAAAGTTCAAAATAGCATGTAAGTAAATTTCCACCATGAATGATGCATGGCTTAGATTAGCGGCCCAGGTTTCTCTCTAACCATTTATACAAACTCATTTAAACTTACTCTATTTCCACATTATTTCACCATGATAGGCATCCATAAACAAAAGTACATGATATCAACTAAATAAATGATGGAACATGTTGAAAGCTTTGCATGTGACATCACATATGGGCTAACTTCCCAACCTTAAACATTCATCAAGCCACTATCATCATAATATTAATCACAATGGTTCAAGTTTATTAAATGCAATAAAAGTAAAGTGTGCATCAAGTTCGCGAGAGCTTTTTAACCAACTTTTCCCATTACAATAAATAACATAATCATTTTCATTTATAGGTATAGATAACACAAATAACATGATAGTAGATATGGTGGACTCACTAGAGAAGCGACGCTGGAGGAAGGAGAAGGAGAGGGAGGGGCGGCAAGTGGAGGAGATCATGGAGGTGACCGAGGAGGAGGAGATGGCGACGCCTGACAATGAGGAGTTCGATGAGGATCTAAATTTGATCTTGAAAACATCGACCAGTCCAAGGTGAGCTTGGGTATCTTATTAGTATTGTCAGTAGAACATGTCAGTTTGGATGGTAGTACTGTTCAATGAACTAATGTCATCCTTTAGATGAGAGATTCACTCTCTTGCCATGCTCTTCGAGCGAAGAAACTTTTATCTGTTGAAATATTATTTATGGTGTTTGGAAACAAGTTTTTACTTGTTGGAATTTTTGGGCTAGCAAAAGGGAGAAAGATGACCATCTAGATGCATGCATGAGTGTCCATAGAACTAACTAATTCATGTCAAACAAGGTGAAATAACATACATCAAAACATGAATAAAAGATAGCTCATGATAAAGCATTTGCAAATTATTACTCATAAAGAAGCTCATGAATCATGCAACTATATGTGTCATTAAAAATCAACTTAGATATCCCTTTTACCAATACAATAAAAGCATGCAAGATATTTCAACCCATATTTCCAGTAGCTCTTTCATATAGAAATGAAAGAGTGGTGGTCTCACAAAACAAAAACAAATAAAAGACGCTCCAAGTTTATGCGATAAAGTGCATTGATAGAAAAACAGAAGTTAGACGTGTGCAAACCGAGAGTATTTTGGTTCAGTGGGGATGTTCTCCACATCCCCAAGCTTATGGTGTTCACCATCCTTGGATAACTCATGGTGCATCTCCTCCAATCCCTGTGAAAAAACTTCAAAACACTGTTTCTCCCATTTCTTTTCTGTGGGGTGACGTTAGTAGAGATAAATAAATAGGTTTCTTGCTGCATATAATCCATGGACTGAAACACATATGAATGTCCAGAAAGTGTATAATGTTGTATGCCTACTCATAAACTCAATTGGATCAAAAAGATTCAACTTAAAAGTTCAAACTATGCATAAAACTATATAGGACAGAATCTGTCCAGAAAAACAGCAGCAGCAAAACGTATTTTTCTGTCCTACTTAAACTTGTCGAAAAATTCTGAGAAAAATTCAGGCATACAGAGGATGAAAAGTTGCAGTTACAGTAAAAATATCAGCTCATTCGGTGTTACAGAATAATAAATAAAAATCAAACCGTGCACAGACCTGTGCTGGAATGAAATCTCCGAATAGAAATAGCAACTTTTTCAAACCAAAATGGGTAAAACTTGGCACTTTATTTATTATTCCAGAAACTAAACTAAAAACTAAGTCTCTTGTTACAGCAAGAGGACACAAATAAAATCAAAAGTAAAAACAACCGGGCTGCCTCCCGTAAAGCGCTTTCTTTATAGCCATATAGCTAGGCTTACTTACTTGGTATCAAGATGGTTGAAGTGAGGTGGCTTGGCATCCCCAAGCTTAAATTCTTGTAGGTAGGGTGAGCCTAAGGGTAACATCCCCAAGCTTGAGTGTTTGTCCCTCTTGATCTTTGTTTATCACCCTCAACTCTTCCATTTGAAAGTTCTCTTCACACATAACTCATCATAAAACTTGATTAGAGGGGTTAGTGTCTCCATAAATTAAATCCTCATAGGTACATCGAAGACATATCATGAGTTGATTATACACATTAGCTAATATTACTATGGTTGTGCATTGTTCTTTGATCAGTAGAACCACACAAAACACAAGTAATGAGAGTAATCCAAAATAAAGACAGAATCTGTCAAAAACTGGACAGCCCATAAAGAGTGAATTTTTAGAGGCACTTACGTTGCTCAAATCAGAAAACTTTGAACTAATGAAATGTGTATTAATAGCTGTATAATGCTTTCATAAAATATCATGTCAAAATTCCTCTTCTGGGATTTTTAACATTTTTCGCAGTGAAGCTTAGGAATCTGTTTTCTGGACAGCAAATCACTAATGTTCAATCTTATCTTTCAAAAGAGATTAAGCTTGCCATTAAGATGAAAAATAAGATACAAAGGTGTGGTTACAGTAGTAAACAAACACCTTGACTCTTTTTATTTAGTTTTAGCTTTGGGAGAAGTTTTAATGATAGA
This sequence comes from Puccinellia tenuiflora, assembly GCA_012064385.1. NCBI lineage: Eukaryota > Viridiplantae > Streptophyta > Magnoliopsida > Poales > Poaceae > Puccinellia > Puccinellia tenuiflora. The sequence goes on from QRDG01000316.1 coordinate 618,513, forward strand.
GACTTTGTAATGGTTCCATTGTCATGAACAACACATGTTCAAGGTCGACCCCAACATCTCCATTACTCATCCTTCTCATTTACTTTCCCAAATTTTATATAAAGTGAAAATCTTAGACTAATTGTTAGAAAACAGTAGGTAAAGTTATTTTACATGTTGTAAGGATATAAAGGTGTGCTCAAATAGAATTGGAAGTTAAAGCATAAGGAACACACCACAAAACATTAAACCATTAACTTTTAAGTCTAACTCTTTTCCTATGCATTGGCATTTTATATATGAATAAATAGCAGCCATTTTGTGGTAACCAATGCATGTAATGATCAGTAGGTTGTGTTTTAAATAACATGGAAGCATAAAGATAAGCCTTTCTTCCTCTCTCATAATAGTTACAAGTAGTGGAAGCAAATTTGACAAAAGAACTATTAGATTGGTGCAACTTTGCAATCTTAGGAACATATAGAGGATTATTAAAACTATCATGTGAGATATTAGTGTGTTTTCCCCTCTCAAAATAATTGCAAGAAGCACCATAAACATGATGGTTATGGGTGAAATGGTTATTAGTGTAAGATAATTTCAGCCCACATAAGTACTTTTCAACATATAACAACTTCTCCTCCATGGTGTGAATAGGAGAGTTCAGAAATAAAGTAGGACTCTCATGAGTGAGAGTATTATCACAAGCAGCAAGTATATCATTTTTATCCTCACATAAAGTAGTAACAACTAAAGATGGAGGATTATCAATAAGCATAGGACCATCATCTAAAGCATTATCATATAGCATGTCTAAACCATGGTCTTCATCATTTTTAAAATCATTATCAATAATGTTCTTATTAGGCATAGGTTCATATTCTTTCTCATCATCAGAATCACAAAAGCAAAGTTTATCATCAGCAAAATCTTGAGTGTTACCCTCATCCATAGGTGGTGAAGGTGGATGTTTCCTCTCTTCATTCTCTAGTTGTTCATCATTTTCCTCATCCTTTTAATCTTCATTGTCTTCTTCTTGGGGCTGCATGAGCATCCCCAAGATTAGGCTTTTGTCATCTTCTTCACATACTTCTTCTTCCAAGCTCATGTTTTCATCATCCTCTTCCTGTAAAACATTAGATATTCCTTGGGCATATCTCTTCCTTGTGTCAACAACATAGATATTTTCATCAAATTCATCTATGCATTTATTAAGGAGATTAGTGATAGTAACTTTACATTTAGAAGCTATAGGGCAGGTTTCATGTTCATTAATGAAGGTGTTTAATTCATATGCCCCCGTGAAAAGAACGAATTGCTCTACTTTTTTCATCCCTAAGTGAGCATAATTTCTTGTATGATAAGTTGCAATAACAGGTTCATCTTTATTGGAAGGGCATTGGAATTCAAAGTGTCTAGAGTATTCAGAGCAACAAGTTTCTTCCTTATGACAATTAAGCAGTTTACTAGCAATTATATCTAGAACCCCCATGAACATTCCCAATCTTTTCCCTTCATATGATTCTCTAAATCGAGCAACTTTCCAGGCATTTTTAGAATAGTTTTCCATTTTTTTTAATTTTTTTTGGGTTTTTGATAAATGCAAAACTGAAAGTAAACTAGAGTATATGCAAAACTGAAAATAAATATCTAGTGCAAACAATAATAAAAACTTAAGCGCTACACTCCCCGGCAACGGCGCCAGAAAACGTCTTGATACCCACAAGTATAGGGGATCGTTGAAGTCTTCGATGCGTAAGTATAGTATCGATCCCACGAGGAGTAGAAGGTATAAGTATTTATCCTCTCAAATAAGAGCGTCACTACTCTTATTATCTATGCACTAGACAAGCAAAATGATTAAATGATGCAAGTGTTTTTGGGTTTTTTGTGTATAGATTGCAATAAAGTAAAATGCTGAGAATGCAATATGACAAGTGAAAGCTCTCAAAGAGAGAAAGCCCAATCCTCTATGCAGCAAGAGGAAAAGCTCAAGTGTGTGTTTCTTTTAGGTGGAGAGAGTTCCCAAGGGCTACTTAGACTTCATGGCATAAATATTTCTAGAACAACAAGGTAAACATTTTGTCAAGTTTTAATCTTCTTTGGACGGAGTCATAATAAGGAATAGCTAATAAATAAACTACACCTCTTATGATGGATCAAGGTGCCAAGTAAATGACTACACAAGAGTTATTAAGACATAAAGTCCCACCATAGCATTAATCTTTAAGGTCCCCGATACTAATACCCCATAAAGTAACTTCATAACTTGGTCTCAGGTTTACATGTCCCCCTAAGACCTCCTCAATTCATTACATCATAGTGTTCTCCTATGAGCCCATATAGGTGAAGTGATATGCAGTCGACGTTCGCACAACACCATCATAGAATTACATCAAAGATAAAAACTAGACAAGATACCAACACATGTTATATAAAAATCATTGCCAATTCATCCTATGCCCCCAGGAACATGAGAGAACTAATCACAATGCCAAGACATGATATGATTCAGTGGTACAAGTGATACAACACAATCTGAAACTATGATCTCCCCACAAAACAATGACAAGTAGCAATTCACAAACATGTAAAATAGCACTTAGACAATGGCTAGGGATCAACCAATCTCAAACTATGAGGGGGATGAAGTGGATCACGAAGATGGTGATGAAGATGGTGATGGAGATGGTGCTAGTCTTGGCGGTGGTGTTGATGGAGACTCCGGAGAGGGATGGAGAAGACCTCCGGAGGTGGTTTCGGCGGCGTTTCTCCCCTCCGATCTTCTCCGGCGGCAGCCTTCTGTCTCTCTGTTTCTAGTTTTGTGTTTCTCCGCCGCCTCCCTCTGGAAAACGTCGGGGGACCTTTTATATAGGCGTTTTTAGGTCACGAGGATGCTTCAGGGCGAAGGATCGACGCAAACGGGTCCACGAGGGCAGAAATAGGTGGGCCCACGCGGCCTGGTACTGTAGCAGCGTGGGGCCCCCTATTTTGGCCCTCTAGCCTCCGTTCGTTTGCTTCTTTTGCTCCTAGGTCTTCCTCCTTCCAAAATAATGATCCCTGTAAATTTTCAGCTCATTTGGACGTCGTTTGGGTCCCTGAAACATCAAAATATAGAAAATAGGGTTTTCTGCCAGTGTAGGGTTAATTCCAAATAAATGGGGAAACTGTGAATTATCCCCAAAATCATTATAAAACAATGATATAACCCTTATATGATGCAAATATGATTGAAATATGAGAATTATAATGCAAAGTTCATGTATGCATTTTACATGCATCACGTGGCAGCACCAATACATTCATGGACCGTCAGTTTGCTATCGGACATAACATCCCCATGGTTAGCACGCAACGCAAAACAATGATAGTAGCTGGGGGTGGTACACTGTCTTCAACAGAAATAGCAAGGGCATGCTCCTTCTCCATACAAGGGTACAAATTCAATACAGATTTCAGAATCTTGGATTTGCAAGGGTCAGATGTTATTTTAGGAGTGAATTGGTTCAAGCTGCACAATCCAGTCACCTTTGATTTCCTGAAGAGAACTATTTCCATGCAAATTAATCAGAAGATGCACACTTTTCATCATGATCATTTAATACCAAGGACAAGTTCCTAATCTCCTCTGATGCCTGCAGCAAAATGATAGCACAAGGGGCCTTGTGTTACTACCTGATGCCAACAACTGAAACTCTGGACAAACCAACTGATACAGACCAGCCTCAGCTGCCAGATGAATTGGAAAACCTGCTCCATCAATTTCAAGACATCTTCCAAGCTCCACCAGGCTTACCTCGACCAAGAGACCATGACCACCAAATACCCCTCACTCCTGGCACCAAGCCACCGAACATTAGGATCTACAGGATGTCACATAGTCAGAAGGATGCTGTGGAATCACTCATTAAAGAAATGCTCAGAAATTCAGAAATATGACCCAACCACAGTCCCTTCTCATCTCCTATCATACTAGTGAGGAAGAAAGATAAATCTTGGAGGCTTTGCATCGATTTCAGGGGACTGAATGAACTGACAGTGAAAAACAAATTTCCAATACCAGTCATAGAGGAACTCTTGGATGAATTACAGGGTGCAAACATATTCTCCAAGTTTGATCTTCGATCTGGCTACCATCAAATACGGATGAAGGAGGAGGACATAACCAAGACAGCCTTCTCCACTCACTTAGGACACTATGAGTTCATGGTAATGCCATTTGGCTTGTGCAATGCCCCTGCTACCTTCCAAGCATTGATGAACAAACTCTTCTCCAAGTACTTGAGGAAATTTGTGCTTGTCTTGTTTGACGACATACTAGTCTACAGCAAGACCCTGTCAGAGCACAAACATCACCTACAACTGGTCATGAACATCCCGAGACAACACAATCTTAAGGAAAAACTCTCCAAGTGTACCTTTGGCCAGTCAGAAGTGGAATACCTAGGGAATGTCATCTTTGGAGCAGGAGGGCAAACAGATCCTTCAAAAATACAGGCTATTGCCAACTGGAAAACTCCCCTCACTCTCAAACAACTGAGGGGTTTTCTGGGATTTACAGGCAATTACAGGAGATATATCAGCCAATATGCCCTTATCTGCCAGCCCTTATATGCAATTCTCAAAAAAGATTCCTTTTGCTAGGTGAAAGTGCATGGTTGTTTTGGTAATTAATGACAATCTCTATGGACTAATGTTTGTATTGAGCTACTTGTAGATGTGTCCATATGCAGTGCTTGATCTCCATTGTTGGAATCAAGGCTAAGGGAAGAAGATTATGTGTTGATCAAGGCTAAGTGCGGGTTGATCATCACTCAAGTCCAAGTGAAGATATGCCGAAGAGTGCTTCTCTCATATTGGTGTATGGGGGAGCGACATGTGAATCTTCACCAAGCGAAGCGCAATCAAGAAAGGTGGTTCGTCTTGAGGAGATGAAGATCGTCTTCATCGACCTCAAGTGGATTAATGCGCAAGGCAAAGGTATGATCTTGATAGGGTTTCTATTTTACCGGTCTCATGATGTTAGTTGAGAGACCGGGTTATAGGATAGATAGCCGTACTATCAAGAGGGGCTCTCGACCGAGTATCTTGATCGTATCGTTCATGGAGAGCTCAAACCTTTGCATCCTTGCATCCTTGCAATCATCTTTATTGGTTCTTATTTGGCTCTTATCATGGTGTGGTCTTGGTGCTTGTCGTGCTTGTCATGACAAGGTTAAGTTCACCGAAAACGGTTTTCATATGCGTCTTCTTTTGCGTTTTCGGTTTTGGAGATTTTGCCAGTTCATCTGTGTGGAAGGTTTCAGCGTACCAACCCTTCGCATAATCTCCCTTTCTTGTTTTCATATTTTCAGTTTTTGTAGGGTAAGCTCTTGTCGTCCTCTTTCCAACAAAATTGGATTCACTCGATTCGGACTTCATTTGCAAAAGTTATGGGTGTTCTGGTTTTACTATTTGGATCTGGTTCGGAGATGGTCCGGAGTCCCCGGTCCCACCGGAGTCTCCGGCCCAAAGGTCCCGGACACTCCGGTCCTGTGTTTCTCGGCTCTTTGCTTTGTTGTGGTGCGGTACTGTATAGGGGTCCGGAAGGACACCGGAAGTGTCCGGAGTCTCCGGCCGGGACCGGAGTCTCCGGTCTGCCCCGATGACCCAGGTGTGGTGCGCCACTGGACCCTTGTCCGGAAGGAGGCCGGAGCCTGGCCGGAATCTCCGGCCCTGGCCGGTGTCTCCGGTGCACTTACACCGGAGTCTCCGGTCTAAGATGCCTCAAACGCCTAGTTTTTGAGGGGGCCTATTAAAGGCCCCATTCTTCCCCAAATCAACTAAGGGTTTTCTGCAGCATGTTTTTCACTCTCTCTCCCACCATTGTTGACCTTGGAAAACCTTGCCCTCTCCCAATCCCTCCAATGATTCTTGCCCATCTTTAGGGTTTCAAGAGAGGAGATCTAGATCTACGTTTCCACCAATCAATTTCTCCTCTAAGTGAGGGAACCTAGTGGATCTAGTTCTTAGAGTTCTTTTGTGGTTCTCCTCTTTGTTCTTCATCTCAAATCCCTCCCTAGCATTAGTTGCTTTGGTTTGATTTGGGAGTGAAGGATTTGACCACTTAGTGTGTTCTTGCCATTTGCATTAGTTGCATCGGTTTGTGCTCTCCACGAGGATTCGTGGAAGTTGAAGGTTGAGAAGCTTATTACTCTTGGGTGCATTGTGTTCCCAAGAGCTTGTGCCTCTTGGGTGCATTGTGTACCCTAGACGGTTGGTGGTGCCGCGAAGACTTCGAGTTGTGAAGATTTGGGCAAGATTTGGGAGCCCCCGATTGAGTTGTGGGTGTGTGCCCGAAGATCGTTGTAAAGGCTCCGGATTCTGCCTTGAAGGATTCTGATAGTGGAAGGTGAACCAAACCCTTGGGTGTGGTTCACCGGAGAATTGGGTGAGGCCTTTGTGGCATCTTGAGTAGGCCTCTTGTGGCGAGCTCACACCCCTCCAACGAGACGTACTCCCTTAACAAGGAGGAACTCGGGAATACATCCTCGTCTCCGCATGCCTCGGTTATTTCTATACCTGAGCACTTTACTTATGCAATTTACATTGTGATATGCAGCTGCATTAAAATAAGTTGGGTGGTGCCCCAAGCGAAGGCGGAATTACAGCTAGTAACAGTTTTCCCTCATTTAACGAACCGAGGTTTATCGAACCAGTAGGACTTTGAAATCAACAACGAGGTGAATGTTGAAGATTTCTGGCGCTTGACCTTCAACATACGTGGACCTGCACACAGTCAACCAAAATACTTTGCCCCCAACGGCGGAAAGGTTGTCAATCTTTCCGGTCTCGCAGAAAACAAAGGGTTAATTGTATGATGAAATATGAAAAGTGACCAGAGGAGTAATGATGATTAAAAGCAAGTAAATGAGGTTGTAAACAATGTAAAAAGATGGATCGGGGGCCTTGGGTTCACTAGTGGAGTCTCTCAAGTAAATAAAATATGCATGTGATGGGTGAACGAATTACAGCTAGGCAATTGACAAGATCATGACACAAACCCAATTTACCTATGACAAAAAGGAAATGATAATATTTATAGAGGCATCACGAAAAGGAACAAAGACCGTTGAGTCCAACTGCGTCTTTGTCTAAAAAGTCCACCGTGGGATCGCTATCCAGCATGTCACCCAACGGTATTAAGTTGTAAGCAATAGACAATTGCATTAAGTAAAGTGCATGAAATAAGCAATACTAATATCAAAAGAGACATTAACACCGCTGTTTTACCCTTAGTAGCAACAGCACACCCTCGCCCTTAGACGTTTCTGTCACTCGTGCCCAGGAACAAAAGGGGGCATGAACCCACTATCTAGCATAAATACCCTCTCTTGGAGATACACACAATCACATGGCCAAAGTAACTACGTACATCGGATAGCATGCAAGAACATAAATTACTCATATATGAATCATGCACAATCTGAACATAACTTCATAATCCATCGGATCCCAGCAAACACATCACATAGCATTACAATAATCGATCTTGATCATGTTAGGCAGCTCACAAGATCATAAGACATGAAGCACAAGAGAGAGACTACCAACTAGCTACGGCCATGGACCCGTAGTCCAAGGTGAGACTACTCACAAATCATCCCGGAGGAAGGCATGACGATGAAGAGCCCTCCGGGATCGATTTCCCATCCGACAGAGTGCCGAGATCAGCTTCAGATTGAATCCCGAACTAGGGTTTTCGGTGACGGCGCGTCGGGGTCGAGTTTCTGGAAAATAATGGCCGCCTCGACGTTTTTTCGGTGACGGCGCGTCGGGGTCGGCGTCGGAGGGGGCTGAGGTGAGGTCTCACGGGCAGGGGCGGGCTCCACCCGCGGGTGACCCCCAGGCCGCGGTAGGGGGGCGCCTCTGCCCTGTGGGCCTCCCCTCCGGCTCTCCTTCGGACTGGTACTTCGTCGTGACAAATAAAAATTCCCCGTAAATTTTCGTCCAATTCCGAGAATATTTCCAGAAGTAAATTTCTGAAACAAAAAGACAGCAAAAACAAGGATCTAGCACTTGGCATCTTGTCAATAGGTTAGTCCGACAAAATGCATAAAAATGATATAAATGACAGTAAAAACATGTGACAATATCACAAAACTAGCATGGATCATTCAAAAATTATAGATACGTTTGAGACGTATCAGCATCCCCAAGCTTAACTCATACTCGTCCTCGAGTAGGTAAGTGATAACAAATAATTTTTGATGAGACATGCGACCAACACATTCTTGATCAAGATGGTGATGCAAATCAAATGATGTGAATGAAGAGATACAAAACAATCTTATATTTACTAATTAGAGGCACCATACGAGGCTCCACGTTAATCCTCAAGACTACCGGATTTCAACCATCAGATTGACCTATGTTTTATCTTTAGCCGTACGATGAAGCACGAGACTCTCATCTCCCTCCCCGCGTAACTCTTGGCTTTTCTTCTCTCGCGCTAGGGAAAAAATAGATCTCCAATCTGGGTTTCTATCCTTCAGGTAGCGGCGAGTACAATCGGGCAGGCATCGTGGCTCCCAATTCCTCTGATTGATTACACGGATGAAGGAACAGAAGCTTCTGATCTACCCCGTTGCTGCTGGTCTCTGGCGTACGCGTGTTGATTTGAACTAAGAAAAAACGAAATTGTGAGGGGCATCGATAGATTCCATTACAAGCGTCCTCTACCCTCAGCAAATTGGACGGTGTAATTGCAGTGCGGGACCATGCAGTGAATTTTCTGCGCCGCTGTTTTCAGGTTTTGCTTTCATGTAAAGACAATGCTCAGGTTCTCCCTACTACGTGAGTGCTCAACATTAATTAGTATCCTGCGTATGGAAAGCTCTTCTAATATCATCAGCTTTTTTTCTTGCAAGTTGACGCATACAAAAGACTCTGAAACTGATTGACAAATGACATTATTTTTGTGCAGAGATTGTTGTGACCTTCAGGCTAAACTGAATCCGAAGAAGAAGAATAAAATCCATTAGAATAAATTTTTTTTAATTCTTAAATTAAGTAATAAAGAAATAATTAAAGAATACAATCCTTGTCGAATTAGCAAAGATTTCGCTTCGAAATCCTTTCATTTAATTAGCCAGCCCAGCCTTTTTATATGCTCTTATTTCTGAGGCCTGGTTTAGCTTGGATACCACTTTAAATTGAATTTACCCAATTTTTCATAACTCTGAGGTTCAACCCAATCCATCTTTTCTTTATTTTTCCTTCCGATACTAAATAAAAGCGTTTGATGCTTGCTCTGCACACCTGTCATAAGACCTAACACATTTGTTTTATCCCACTAAAGCGGCTGTTAGCAGGTGGCCTATATGGTCTATGGTGATGCAGGTGCAGAGTCAAGCATGGGATCTAGAGTAACAGTTAATTAACCTCGCAGTACATTCATATGCTAATTAGGTTTAACACAAGTTACTCGGTATAACTGGCGAGCATAGGTTCATCTTATTTGCTAACCGTGGAAATTTTTTTTTTTCATATCCACAAGTATTATATAAAATGGCAGTATAACATAGAAAGCATACTTTTGTGGCATCAGATACGAAATTTAATACTCCCTCCGATCCATAAAAAGTGTCGCCCACTTAGTACAAAGTTTGTATTAAGTTAGTACAAAATGAGCAACACTTTTTATGGATCGGAGGGAGCATCTGCTTCAAAGAAAACATATTTTCTAGACCATGCAGAGAAAACATATTTCTATGAAGAAGAATAAACTGAGCAGTTTACTGACAGACTGGTAGAGAGTTTCTATTCGATGAAACTGATAGGAAGTAAAAAGTGCTCGCATATTTTATTGTTAGTTTTAACCATATGTTCCCTGGATAAGAATTCTGTCAAATATTTGGAAAAGTTCATGAATGGTCTAACAGTGTCCACCATCATGATCTGAAAAGTATTTGCCTGCCATGGATGCTCTGAGACAGTATCACATATTCATGTAATATGCACTTTATTACTTTCTTCTATCCTTCATGAACTTCTCGGATAATCTGAGATGTACTTTGATGAGTAACAACTTAAAGTGCAGATTTTCCCCACATTCAACTCAAGTAACATGTTTCACATGTTGATATTATTTTCGCAATATATTCACCAGCTTTGTAACATGATCAATTTCCGCTGTTTGCATGTACACCTTAGTTGTCCTATATGATTATTGAAGAACTCCTTTGAGATAGCTCATACTGTATGCTCCTGCTTTATTCCATAATATTTTCAGAATCTATGGATGCTTATCTTTGGTGTTGAACTACGAGTTAATGTTTGCTGCAGGGTTTTTTTCCTTTCTCATATATGCCAGGTTAGTGTCATCAATATATTACACATGTATTTTTTTTGCACTACACTTCCCTTAGACTATATTTTATTTTCTTCTACCTGATGCGGTCAACACAAGCTTCTTATTAAGTTGGTGCTATTCTCCCAGTAAATAGTCAATTGATCTATGGTAAATTATAGAATGATTTATCAAATAGATACACAAGCATCTGAATCTTGGTGGTTAATATGTCCAAAATGTTGTGTGTGGTTAATAACTCAGTACTACATATTGTTGTACTATTCTTTAACCATCGTGCTTGGGCCATGTAGATGAATAAGAAGACTGACTTTTATGTTCCAGTCAGCTGAATGCACATAAAGATTATGATAAGAAAGGATATATATTAGATTCAATAATCGTTTCCTCTCTACTTCAAACCTTTTCGTGTGACAACTATTCATCCATGTGTGTCTGTTTCTTCAATTTTAAAATAGAGGGAAAATTTAAGAAGTATATGTATGTTCATCATAAAAAATATAATATACACATTTATATGTTATGATGTTCAAATATATATGCATATATAGATTTCTTAATAATCAATTTTTAAAAAATCACTTTCAAAATTTTAAGAAAACTAATATAAATTGGTAGTGTTACCTATTTGTTAAGTTTCTCCAAATAGCTAGCCCGTGCAGGTGTACGGGTTGACGACTAGTTTTCTATAATTGATAGCAAGAAAGCAATGAATAAACAAGTTGAATCATCCAAGCAAAACCTTTCATAAATAGTATGTCAAAGACACGAAAACAATGTGATCAACATATTTGACTAATTCACAAGGATAATAATTTTATGACAAAAGTGTTTGAGAATCAACACAAAGGAAGATGTAAGCATTAGCAAAGAGCTTCAACTTCCAACGGCTTATCTTATAGATAAAGTCAATATAAAGATTCATGTTTAATCTTGATAATGTAATATGCTCAACGATACCCAGGGTCAATGGTAGATGTTTGCTTTTTGTGGAGGTAGAAGGAAAAAGGGAAAACTGACTCAACATTAAAAGTAAAAGAAAGGCCCTTCGCAGAGGGAAGTAGGGATTAGTCATGTGCTGGAGCTTTTTGTTTTTTAAAACAGAAGTAAAATGATTTTGAGGTATGCATGCTTTCGTCAACGATTTCACAACAGAGAAGCTATCTAGTTCCTCATGACAAGCAAGGTTTTTAGACTTGTGAGAGCAGCTGGTTCTTAGAAGAGCGAGTACGCTCTTCTTTCTCCTTGTTTCACCACTGTCCAATGTTTGGGCTGATTTCTCAGATTTGCATTGCGCGGAGGAGAATTGTGAGTTATATTTATATTTTTGCTTAAGTTGCTCTCGGGTTGATTCAAGTGAAGACGTAATCCATCAACACCGGGTGAAAGGGGGGAAATGAGCTCGCTCGTCACAAGTTATATCTAGCTCTCTACTGCTCCCTCATGAGCTTAAAAACAGAGGCACAAAGAAGAATTATTTTGAATTTTTAAAGGTAGCACATGACAAATTTACTTGGAATGGTAGGAAATACCATGCATAGGTAGATATGGTGGACTCAGCTGGCAAGAAAGTTTGGCTCTGGGGATTGGATGCACGAGTGAACCATACACTCAGTACAAATTTTTAGGCTTAGCAAAAAAAAAGTGTTTGAAGCAAACATCTAACAATAACCGGTAACGGAACAACATAAGACATTTACCGGTCATAACCATAAAAACTCTACACCGTCTCCCTTGTTGGCCAAACAATTCTTTTGATGGAAAGATTAGCACTATGAATTAACAACTGTGAAAAACCACACAATTTCAAGCTTTCAACCATATATCTTTACTAATCAATTCCACTCAAATAACCAGCAAGTTTAAGCACTCAACTTAACATCTCAAAACAATTGAGAAGCATCAAGTATCCACACCATGATCTACAAAACTATGCAGGCTTTTTATTTTATTCTATCATCACACAAACAGCATTTTGGCGCATTGACAATTCAAGCATTTTTTCAACAACAACTCTCCAACAAGTATAAGTGAAGAACAAGAGAGTTTAACTTAACAACTAGCAGCTCTAAACAAGATAAAAGCTAAAAGCGAGAGCTTACTAGAAAACAGACAGTAGCTAAGAATACTCAAAAAGATATAAGCGAAGCAAAGGAGTATTCAAACGAAAAAGCGGAGCGTGTCTCTCTCCCACACAAATAAAGCTAGGATCCAACAAAGATATGACTAGCAAACAAACAAACAAAACTGAAAGTAAAATGACGCTCCAAGCATAGCGCGTAATATGTAAAGTGACAAAAACGAAGTTCAACGAAGACGACCTTATGATAGTTGATGAAGATGAGGGGATGCCTTGGACATCCCCAAGCTTTGACTGTTGATAGTTCTTGATATTCAGAGGGGGTTCCATGGGGGCATCCCCAACCTTGAGCTCTGACCCATCCTCGATTTCTTCATATTCCTCTCCTTTGGAACTTAAAAACTCACTTCACACAAAACTTCTCGTAATTTGATTAGAGGGTTAGTGCTCATAAATTAAAATGCACATGTGTTCAAATCATGACAAATTGCAAACCAACTTCATTAAACATTAGCTACTGTTTACTAAGCCTCAATGTGGCACTCCACCCCTACAGTATCACATATGACGATGGTAAAGAGACAAATGCAAAATAAAAGCAGAATCTGTCAAAATCTGAACAGTCTGTAAAGATCGAATTTTTCGAGGCACTTCTGCAGATCAAATAAAAAAACTTAAAACTAAAGAAAGATAGATAAAAGCATCAGGCTTGCTGTAAAAAATTATCAGAAAAAGATAAAATTCTCACGATTTTAGGATTTTCGTGCAACAGGCGTACATAATCTGTTTTTGGACAGCAACACAGTACCTCGCACTTTCAATGCATTAGAGGCTAAACTTGGCACAAAAAACCAAAAGAAAAAGATACAATGAAGTTGCTATAGAGGTAATAACTTCATGACTCAAGAAAATCAAAAAGCAAACTGAAAATAAAAGATGGGTTGGCTCCCAACAAGCGCTTTTCTTTAACGCCTTTTTGTAACAGCCCTAACTTGGTAAATGAAAAATACGAAGAATTTTTCCACTTTTTGCATTCTTGTTTGCATCATGGCAGATCTTAAATTGTTTTTGTGAACGAACCATAAATGGGAAAACAATGAAATGAGGGAAGCCAAACTTCCCAAAACTCCTTACTTCTCTAAATGCAAGCTATGGTGCAATTCTTAACATGACAGGTGACGTTATGGTCCAAATGAGTTCCCCAAGCTCACCTCAATTCTTAAGCACCAAATTGTTGGTCTCCTTGTGTTCTCCTTTCTCTTTAGGCCTTTCAAGTGTGGTTCCTTGTTTTGTTGGATTGTGAGCCATGTCATGTTGCTCAAAGGCCCAAGTAGATGTATGGTGAGCTTGTTTACCTTGTGGAGGTGTTCCCAGAATTTTTGTATATTTTCTGGAATTGTTTTGCTACCCCAAATAGAAAGGGCATTTCTGTTTTTACTAGGTTCACCGGAACTACCGGTCCGGCGACCGGAAGTACCGGCGCACCGTCACCTCTGTGGCGACAGTGCGCGCCACTGTCGCCATGGACGCACGCCTCACCTGCTCCCTGCGTGCTCCCGTGGCCCTAGGGTTAAGTGACCACCCCACAGGTCGCACCTGCCCCCTCACTCTCCCCTCTGCCCGTTCCCCATGCGCAGCCCCCCTAGCCCTAACCCTAGATCGGGCTCTGCCTTCCGCCGCCGCCGTCGTGGCTGCCGCACACGCCGCCGTCGAATCCGGCCACACCAGCTCGATCTGAGGCCGCCGTCATCTCCGCCACGATCCCCTATTCCTCTCCGCCGAAGGAATCGGCCGGAGCCGCCCCGAGACGCCGTCGCCGCTCGTTTCTTCCCCGCCTCAGGCCGCCACCGTTCGAGCCGATTACCGCTGCCCTCGACCTCCCCGCAACCCGTCGTCGAGCTCTTTGAGTTGCTGGTGAGCTGCTCTTCCTCCTGGACGCCGTCGTTCTCCTCCCCTCCCTCTCTAGCCCTGGGGCACCGTCGCTTGGCTCACCGTCGCCGCCGGCCGCCGTAGTGTCGTCGCTCCGGCGACCCCTTTTGGGCGGCGCCGCTACCCCTTGGCTCGCGGTTGCCCCGCGCGTCTACTGCGCCCAATCGCGTGTCCTAGGAGTCGCCCCGTCGACGCGTGCGTGCTAGACCCGCGCGTGGTCACCGCACGTTCCCGCCGTCGCCGTGCTTAAAATCCGTTCACCGGAAGTAGTACCGGTAGTACCGGTAAACCGGAAGTAGAAGCGGTAGTACCGCTAGTTCCCAAAATTCGGTACTGGACATTTTGAGTTCATAACCGGAAGTAGCATCGGCAGTACCGCTAAACCGGTACTACCGGACACTTCACCGGAAGTACCGGAAATTCTCTATTTTCGGTACTGGATGTTTCGAACCACGCCCGGAGCTGGAACCGGAAGTACCGCCAAACCGGAACTACCGGCCCAATTATCGGAAGTTCCGGAAAACTGTGTTAAGTTTGTTTAATTCATAACTTGATAACCGTTAAGTCAAATCTTATGAATGTTATATCAAATTGACCAGCCTTTCAAATGCTACCCAGCTATGCTAATGTCACATCATGATCACCAATAATTATTTGATGTTCTTCATAATTTGATAAAGGGCTTAAATGCAAATAATTAAGTTATTTTCGCTATTTAATCATCGGTGCTCCGAAAATAACGAATAAGGTACCGAAATGATCGGAATGACGAATCCTATCCAATCATGTCATCTTCATGCATATTCGAGCCACCTCTCTAATAATTGGATTAATTTATCAGATTGTGGTAACTAAGATAAATATGAGGTTGATCCCAAATAATTTCACTAATTATTTGGCTCCCCATTTAATTGTGCCTTTAATTTTTATAATAATATCCTTGCATCAATTTGACATGACATCATGTGATTGAGCATTTCACCTTGTGATCTTGTGATTTATGTATGCTTTGTATTTTCTCTTGGGTATCGATAGATTCTGGAGTCGAGGGTCTCTCTACTTACCCCGACGATCAGTACTTCACGCCCGGGCAGCAAGGCAAGAGATAACCTAACCTTCTTGGCATTCTAGCATCTTATGATTTTATCAAATTATTTTATCCACCATAATATTGCATACGGTTCAAACGTCTCTTTTGGGTAAATAATAGAATCTCCTATGAATGTATGTTCTTCCCCGAGCCAATCACATGTATCCCTACCTATGAAACCTAGGGTTGAAGTGTTGGCCGAGAGAAATATAGAATTGTTGTATTCATATGCTTAGCTATGCTTAGCCATGCTTAAATAGACGCTTTATGTCCGTTATTACTTCCATAATTGTTGATGTTAATGGAATGATTCGGGCATGGTGGATAATTGTGGTGCTAATTAAAATGCTAAGACGGTTTGGGTGAGTTGCCATCGGGGATGGTGTTTTGCCTCACTCTAGCCCCTAGGTGCGAGTTCTTTACCTCTTGAACCAAGACTAGCGTGCTGCCATTGGTAGGTGTATGGGCGCCTTACTGACCGAATAATTTGTGAGGGGCTTGTCAAGGGTCCTCTAGTTTGCTATTTCCATTTGCGCGTGTGTGGTGTGAGTGGAAAAGGAACGAGGATGATGGTGTTTAGGACGTGACGGTGGGGCAGGGCGCTGGGAGCGCTGAACCTGTCCTTCCGCCACTGATGGTCCTTGAGTAAGCCTCATGCATTGTAAAGGTCTAACCGCGCCCGCTCGCCGGCCTTCCCCGGAAGAGGGCCAACTAGGTGAGCCGGACGGTACCAATGGGTAAATTAGTACACCCCTGCAGGGTTAATCTTTTCGAAAAGCCGTGTCCACGGTTATGGACAGCTTGGGAATAGACGATAAGATCATAGAGAATCTTAACCAAATTGATATGGCAGCTAAAGGTTGCATAATCACGTGTGTTAAAAGGTTGATTTCCTCGAGGGTGATTCGAGGGGGTGCCTTGGTGGAGATGAGTGGGGTTGGTTGAAAAAGGGTTCGATGAGAACCAATGATGACAAATGTTACTCTCTTACCCCTCTTGAAAAGTATTTCTGAGTAGACGAATGCCATGTGTCCATTATATTTCTATATATGAAAATTAGCTTTATGCAAAAGAAATACATATAAAGCTTTAGAGCCTCCGTCAGTCATTGGGCCTATATCGCCCTACTAAACTTGCGAGTACGTCGTACTCAGTCTCTTTTTGCTGTCTCTATGAATTTTGTATTTCAGAGGAGGACGACACCGAGCAACTAGGTGGGTTCTTCGTTGATGTCGACTACTAGTTTGGGGTTCCCAGGTGGAAGCTTGGGACCGTGGAACAAGCTGGCTGGGATGATGTTTATTGTAGGCCTCTTAGGCCCTATATTTGCTTCTTGTTGTTAGACAACACTACCCGCTTCCGCTTGATGACTTGTTGGATCTGTGATCCTTTTTGTGTGTAATTTGTATTCTTCTCATTATATGAGTTGCTATATGTTTTGTGTCATAGAGTCATGCTTTGTGCCAGTTCTGTTCCACAAGTCTCGATCTTTGTTTTATACTTTGATGGTTGTGCCAACTACATAGCCTCTCTGTATAATTCCGGGGTCGGGGCGCTACAAGTTGGTATCAGAGCAGGACTGCCTGTAGGAAACCCTTTCTTCTGGTCGATGTCGAGTCTAGTGAAAATTATTTTTAACCTAAAAATGAGTTGTGAAAACCTTCTTAGGATTCTTTTTACTCCTCATCCAACTCGCTCTACTCTGATTCTTACCTCTATTTGTTTTATGCTTGGTGTCGATGTTTAGGTTCTCGGGGTTTGGGTTATTACCGTCCAGTTATGCCTCGAGTCCGTTATATCCGTTTGATATCGCCACGATGACGTGATGTCGCCGTGGTTGCCTAAATCTGTCTTTGGTGTTTATTGCTTCTTAAATATCTATATCTGGGAGCAACCAATGATCTATCTTGTCTATCAGAATTGGTTACTAACTTGTCGTTGTTCCAATTCTTCAGAATGGCTCCTACCCGTCGTGGGGAACATAGCAACCCTGATCCACCACCGCCGCCACCCTCAATGGCGGAGGTTATGATGGCTATCGAACAAAACCGCCTGCGCAATGAGCTGTTGCTCGAGCAGCTGGTCCAGCAAGGGGCCAGGAGGAACACGGACTGCACCACCCTCAACCAATTCTTGCGGTCCCAACCTCCCACTTTCTCCGAAGCTAAGGAGCCGCTTGATGCGGATGATTGGCTTCGGGCTATCGAGCGCAAGTTTGCCGCTCTTCACGTCCCGGCGGCGGAGCATGTCAACTTCGCCACCTACCTTCTGGAAGGAGCCGCCGGATCCTGGTGGGAGAGCCACGTGGCCATGGTTGCCGCGGGCCATGTTGTCACTTGGGAGGAGTTCCGCACCGTTTTCCGTGCGGCGTACATCCCCAAGCCCATCCTCGAGCTCAAGAGGCGGGAGTTCCTGGACTTAACCCAGGGACGCATGGACGTCCAGTCCTATGGACGGGAGTTCAACCACCTCTCCCGTTACGCCCCTCGGGACGTGACGAATGATGAGGACAAGCAATACCTCTTCCGCAAGGGGCTCGCACCTCGTCTCCGATACGAGCTCCTGCCCTTCAAGTTCACCTCCTACCAAGAGCTTTACAACCAGGCCCTCACCATGGAGCAGGGTAGGAAGGAGCTGGAGGCTTCTAAGAGGCCAGCTTCCACCGACCACCAGAGCTCCTCCTCCTCCGAGGGCAAGAAGCGTAAGGTCTTCGTGCCTTTCAGCGCCGTGCCAAAGGCGCCCTTCGCGCCGAAGGCCACCGGGTACCTGCCACCTCCACCTCGCCCAGCTACTTCGACCTTGGGTGCGGCTGGAGGCGGTTTTCGACCTCGACTACCAGCACCACCGGGGCTCACTTGCTTCGCTTGTGGCCAGCCGGGGCACTACTCCAGGGAGTGTCCCCAGAAGGCACCGGCTCCCTCAGCACCTGCACCAGCACCCTCTACTCCAGCCGCCAAGGCTACCACCGTCAGCCGTGGCCGCTTGAACCACGTCTCGGCTGAAGGCGTTGAGGAGGACCCCGGAGTTCTCATGGGTACGCTTCGAATCAATACCTATCCAGCTTCAGTGTTATTTGATTCTGGAGCTTCGCATTCGTTCATATCCATATCATATGCACACAACCATCAAATACCGTTTGTAATGATGGATCCCCCGTTAGTGGTCAAGACCCCGGGCTCTAGTTGGCGTACCAATTGGATATCTCCTGAGGTGCAGATTTCCGTAGGATCCACCCCTTTTCCATTCCAGTTGATAGCCCTGCGGTCAGAGGGTATCGATGTTATTCTGGGCATGGACTGGTTAGTTAAGTATCAGGCCAACCTGGACTGTGCTGCCAAGACTGTCTCAGTGATCCATCCACAATATGGGGAAGTGCACTATTGGTCCCCTTCATCCGCAGCTCCATCTGCTGTTACCCCTTTTTCCCCGGAGATCAGTCTGTATTTCATGGAAGGTGTCACCCCGCCTGAAATACATGGAGTGGGGGTGGTGTGTGATTTCCCCGATGTTTTTCCGGAGGAATTGCCCGGCATGCCACCTGATCGCAGCGTGGAGTTTGTGATTGAGTTGGTTCCGGGAACCGCCCCAGTTTCCAAGACGCCCTACCGTATGCCAACGGAAGAGCTAGCTGAATTGAAGAAGCAACTTGATGAGCTGCTGGAAAAAGAATTTATCCGGCCGAGTAGCTCACCTTGGGGCTGCCCGGTCATCTTTGTCAAGAAGAGGGATACCAATGTTCCTCGTCTGGTCGTTGACTATCGCCCTCTTAATGCGGTGACCATCAAGAACAAGTATCCAATTCCTAGAATAACTGACTTGTTCGATCAACTGGCTGGTGCCACGGTGTTCTCCAAGATGGATCTGAGGTCAGGTTACCATCAGATAAAGATCCGAAAGGAGGATATTCCTAAGACGGCCTTCACTACCCGCTATGGCTTGTACGAGTACACCGTCATGTCCTTCGGCCTCACTAATGCTCCGGCTACATTCATGAGGCTGATGAACTCCATCTTCCACGAGTACCTCGACAAGTTTGTCATCATTTACATCGATGACATCCTTGTGTACTCCGAGACCGAAGACGAACATGCTGAGCATCTCCGACTCGTTTTGACCAAGCTCCGTGATCACCGCCTATATGCCAAGTTCTCTAAATGTGAGTTTTGGCTGAAGGAGCTCATCTTTCTCGGTCATGTGGTGTCCGCTGCCGGAGTAGCGGTGATACTAGACAAGATTCAGGCAATCCTAGATTGGCCAACTCCCAAATCCGTCAAAGATATCCGAAGCTTCCTTGGATTGGCGGGTTATTACCGTCGATTCATTGAGGGCTTCTCCAAGATAGCCAAGGCGCTGACTGAACTCCTCAAGAAAGGCAAAGCATTTGTGTGGTCAGACAAGGCTGAAGAGAGTTTCCGAACCCTGAAGGTCAAGCTCACCACCACCCCGGTACTTGTCCTTCCCGATACCGCCAAGGACTTTGTCGTCTATTGCGATGCATCTCTCCAAGGCTTGGGATGTGTCTTGATGCAAGAGGGCCATGTGGTCGCCTATGCTTCCCGTCAACTCAAGCCACACGAGCAAAACTACCCAACTCATGATCTGGAGCTTGCCGCCGTGGTACATGCTCTGAAGCAATGGAGACCCTATCTCTTGGGCAACCGTTGCGAGATCTACTCCGACCATCAAAGTCTGAAGTATCTCTTCACCCAGCCGGATCTGAACTTGAGGCAGAGGAGATGGTGGAATTAATAAAGGACTATGATGTGACCCTCCACTATTAGCCCGGCAAGGCAAATGTCGTGGCGGATGCTCTGAGCCGCAAAGCCTATTGCAATACCGTGATGGTTGAAAAGGCGCAACCGGCTCTCCACGCGGAATTTGCTAAATTGAATCTGGAAATTTTTCCTTTGGGTTTTCTAGCTAACCTTGAGATCAAATCCACTCTCGAGGATGATATCAAGGCCGCCCAGCAAAATGACGCTGAAATCCTCGAGATCAAAGAGAAGATAGCTAATGGGAAGGCGGCCTGTTTCTTGGTGGATGACAAGGGTGTGGTCTATTTTGGTGACCGTCTAGTGGTGCCCAAGAGTGGAAATATGAGGGAGTTGATCCTTTCTGAAGCTCATGAGTCACCCATCTCTATTCACCCCGGTAGCACAAAAATGTACCAAGATCTTCGACCGCAATTCTAGTGGTCTTGCATGAAGTGCGAGATCGCCGAGTATGTTGCTGAATGCGACGTCTGTCGCCGTGTGAAGGCTGAACATCAAAGGCCAGCCGGTACCCTCCGCCCCATAGCCATTCCTGAGTGGAAGTGGGATGAAGTTGGTATGGATTTTATCACCGGCTTTCCGAAGTCACAAAAGGGCAACAATGCTATTTGGGTCATCATCGACCGATTATCAAAGGTTGCCCATTTCCTTCCGGTCCGTGATGATATTCGAGCAAGCCAACTTGCCGACTTGTATATGGCCCGGATTGTCCCTTTGCACGGGGTTCCTTTGCGGATCATCTCCAACCGTGGAAGCTTGTTTACGTCCAAGTTTTGGCAAAGTTTCCAAAAGGCTCTTGGAACCCGTCTCAACTTCAGCACCGCCGATCATCCTCAAACCGACGGTCAAACTGAAAGAGTAAATCAAGTTCTTGAGGATATGCTTCGGGCTTGTGTCATCTCCTTCGGCAAGAGTTGGGAAAAGTACCTCCCTCTCGCCGAGTTCTCCTACAACAATAGCTACCAAGCCAGTCTGCAAATGGCTCCCTTCGAGGTCCTATATGGGAGAAAATGCCGGACCCCTCTCAATTGGTCTGAAACTGGAGAGAGGTCACTCTTCGGTCCTGATGTGATCAATGAAGCCGAAGAGAAAGTCCATGTCATTCGAGAAAATCTCAAGGCTGCTCAATCTCGTCAGAAGAGCTATTATGACAAGCACCATCAAGAGGTCCACTATGAAATTGGTGACAAGGCCTATCTCCGAGTCTCTCCTCTCCGAGGCGTTCGTCGCTTCGGAATCAAGGGCAAATTGGCACCTCGCTTTGTTGGCCCTTTCACCATACTAGCCAAGCGAGGAGATCTCTCCTATCAACTTGAGTTGCCCTCCAATTTCCCGGATGTCCATGATGTTTTCCATGTCTCCCAACTCCGCCGGTGCTTCAAGGATCCCATCCGTGGGGTCGATCATGAGGCATTGGACATTCAGGAGGATTTGACCTATCGCGAGCATCCTATCCGCATATTGGATGAAGCGGAGAGGAAAACCCGCAACAAGTCCATCAAGTTTCTCAAGGTCCAATGGTCTAACCATTCCGAAGAAGAAGCCACATGGGAGCGAGAAACTAGTCTTCGTCAGGAATACCCCGCCTTTTTCACTCAAGCCTAGAATCTCGGGACGAGATTCCTGTAAGGGGGGTAGATTTGTAACAGCCCTAACTTGGTAAATGAAAAATACGAAGAATTTTTCCACCTTTTGAATTCTTGTTTGCATCATGGCATATCTTAAATTGTTTTTGTGAACGAACCATAAATGGGAAAACAATGAAATGAGGGAAGCCAAACTTCCCAAAACTCCTTACTTCTCTAAATGCAAGCTATGGTGCAATCCTTAACATGACAGGTGACGTTATGGTCCAAATGAGTTCCCCAAGCTCACCTCAATTCTTAAGCACCAAATTGTTGGTCTCCTTGTGTTCTCCTTTCTCTTTAGGCCTTTCAAGTGTGGTTCCTCGTTTTGTTGGATTGTGAGCCATGTCATGTTGCTCAAAGGCCCAAGTAGATGTATGGTGAGCTTGTTTACCTTGTGGAGGTGTTCCCAGAATTTTTGTATATTTTCTGGAATTGTTTTGCTACCCCAAATAGAAAGGGCATTTCTGTTTTTACTAGGTTCACTGGAACTACCGGTCCAGCGACCGGAAGTACCGGCGCACCGTCACCTCTGTGGCGATAGTGCGCGCCACTGTCGCCATGGACGCACGCCTCACCTGCTCCCTGCGTGCTCCCGTGGCCCTAGGGTTAAGTGACCACCCCACAGGTCGCACCTGCCCCCTCACTCTCCCCTCTGCCCGTTCCCCACGCGCAGCACCCCCTAGCCCTAACCCTAGATCGGGCTCTGCCTTCCGCCGCCGCCCTCGTGGCTGCCGCACACGCCGCCGTCGAATCCGGCCACACCAGCTCGATCTGAGGCCGCCGTCATCTCCGCCACGATCCCCTATTCCTCTCCGCCGAAGGAATCGGCCGGAGCCGCCCCGAGACGCCGTCGCCGCTCGTTTCTTCCCCGCCTCAGGCACCCACCGTTCGAGCCGATTGCCGCCGCCCTCGACCTCCCCGCAACCCGTCGTCGAGCTCTTTGAGTTGCTGGTGAGCTGCTCTTCCTCCTGGACGCCGTCGTTCTCCTCCCCTCCCTCTCTAGTCCTGGGGCGCCGTCGCTTGGCTCACCGTCGCCGCCGGCCGCCGTAGTGTCGTCGCTCCGGCGACCCCTTTTGGGCGGCGCCGCTACCCCTTGGCTCGCGGTTGCCCCGCGCGTCTACTGCGCCCAATCGCGCGTCCTAGGAGTCGCCCCGTCGACGCGTGCGTGCTAGACCCGCGCGTGGTCACCGCGCGTTCCCGTCGTCGCCGTGCTTAAAATCCGTTCACCGGAAGTAGTACCGGTAGTACCGGTAAACCGGAAGTAGAAGCGGTAGTACCGCTAGTTCCCAAAATTCGGTACTGGACATTTTGAGTTCATAACCGGAAGTAGAGCCGGAAGTAGCATCGGCAGTACCGCTAAACCGGTACTACCGGACACTTCACCGGAAGTACCGGAAATTCTCTATTTTCGCTACTGGATGTTTCGAACCACGCCCGGAGCTGGAACCGGAAGTACCGCCAAACCGGAACTACCGGCCCAATTATCGGAAGTTCCGGAAAACTGTGTTAAGTTTGTTTAATTCATAACTTGATAACCGTTAAGTCAAATCTTATGAATGTTATATCAAATTGACCAGCCTTTCAAATGCTACCCAGCTATGCTAATGTCACATCATGATCACCAATAATTATTTGATGTTCTTCATAATTTGATAAAGGGCTTAAATGCAAATAATTAAGTTATTTTCGCTATTTAATCATCGGTGCTCCGAAAATAACGAATAAGGTACCGAAATGATCGAAATGACGAATCGTATCCAATCATGTCATCTTCATGCATATTCGAGCTACCTCTCTAATAATTGGATTAATTTATCAGATTGTGGTAACTAAGATAAATATGAGGTTGATCCCAAATAATTTCACTAATTATTTGGCTCCCCATTTAATTGTGCCTTTAATTTTTATAATAATATCCTTGCATCAATTTGACATGACATCATGTGATTGAGCATTTCACCTTGTGATCTTGTGATTTATGTATGCTTTGTATTTTCTCTTGGGTATCGATAGATTCCGGAGTCGAGGGTCTCTCTACTTACCCCGACGATCAGTACTTCACGCCCGGGCAGCAAGGCAAGAGATAACCTAACCTTCTTGGCATTCTAGCATCCTATGATTTTATCAAATTATTTTATCCACCATAATATTGCATACGGTTCAAACGTCTCTTTTGGGTAAATAATAGAATCTCCTATGAATGTATGTTCTTCCCCGAGCCAATCACATGTATCCCTACCTATGAAACCTAGGGTTGAAGTGTTGGCCGAGAGAAATATAGAATTGTTGTATTCATATGCTTAGCTATGCTTAGCCATGCTTAAATAGATGCTTTATGTCCGTTATTACTTCCATAATTGTTGATGTTAATGGAATGATTCGGGCATGGTGGATAATTGTGGTGCTAATTAAAATGCTAAGACGGTTTGGGTGAGTTGCCATCGGGGATGGTGTTTTGCCTCACTCTAGCCCCTAGGTGCGAGTTCTTTACCTCTTGAACCAAGACTAGCGTGCTGCCATTGGTAGGTGTATGGGCGCCTTACTGACCGAATAATTTGTGAGGGGCTTGTCAAGGGTCCTCTAGTTTGCTATTTCCATTTGCGCGTGTGTGGTGTGAGTGGAAAAGGAACGAGGATGATGGTGTTTAGGACGTGACGGTGGGGCAGGGAGCTGGGAGCGCTGAACCTGTCCTTCCGCCACTGATGGTCCTTGAGTAAGCCTCATGCATTGTAAAGGTCTAACCGCGCCCGCTCGCCGGCCTTCCCCGGAAGAGGGCCAACTAGGTGAGCCGGACGGTACCAATGGGTAAATTAGTACACCCCTGCAGGGTTAATCTTTTCGAAAAGCCGTGTCCACGGTTATGGACAGCTTGGGAATAGACGATAAGATCATAGAGAATCTTAACCAAATTGATATGGCAGCTAAAGGTTGCATAATCACGTGTGTTAAAAGGTTGATTTCCTCGAGGGTGATTCGAGGGGGTGCCTTGGTGGAGATGAGTGGGGTTGGTTGAAAAAGGGTTCGATGAGAACCAATGATGACAAATGTTACTCTCTTACCCCTTTTGAAAAGTATTTCTGAGTAGACGAATGCCATGTGTCCATTATATTTCTGTATATGAAAATTAGCTTTATGCAAAAGAAATACATATAAAGCTTTAGAGCCTCCGTCAGTCATTGGGCCTATATCGCCCTACTAAACTTGCGAGTACGTCGTACTCAGTCTCTCTTTGCTGTCTCTATGAATTTTGTATTTCAGAGGAGGACGACACCGAGCAACTAGGTGGGTTCTTCGTTGATGTCGACTACTAGTTTGGGGTTCCCAGGTGGCAGCTTGGGACCGTGGAACAAGCTGGCTGGGATGATGTTTATTGTAGGCCTCTTAGGCCCTATATTTGCTTCTTGTTGTTAGACAACACTACCCGCTTCCGCTTGATGACTTGTTGGATCTGTGATCCTTTTTGTGTGTAATTTGTATTCTTCTCATTATATGAGTTGCTATATGTTTTGTGTCGTAGAGTCATGCTTTGTGCCAGTTCTGTTCCACAAGTCTCGATCTTTGTTTTATACTTTGATGGTTGTGCCAACTACATAGCCTCTCTGTATAATTCCGGGGTCGGGGCGCTACACTTTTAGCTAGGCGCAATGCCAAATATCAAGTTTTTTCGGAGGCCTTTGCAAAATCAAGAGCATAGCTTGACCTTATGATTGATTCAAAAGTAAAATTCTTTCTATTTCTAGGGAAGTGTTCCATCCCTTTTTTAAGGGGGAACTGAAACCTTATATTTCCCTCTTTCATATCAATAATAGCACCAACAGTTCTCAAAAAACGGTCTTCCCAAAATAATAGGACAAGAAGCATTGCACTCAACATCCATAACAATAAAATTAACGGGAACATAATTATCATTAAAAACAATAAGGACATCATCAACTCTACCCAAAGGTTTCTTTTTAGAAGAATCAGCAAGATGAACATTTAAATAGCACTCTTCCATAGGATTTAAATCAAGCATATGATAGAAACTTTTAGGCATAACAGAAACACTTGCACCAAGATCACATAAAGCATTGAAATCAAAGTCATTTATTTTCATATTAATAGTGGGTTCCCAACCATCTTCTAACTTCCTAGGGATAGAGGTTTCAAGCTTTATATTTTTCCCTAGCCTTGATAAGAGCATCGGTAATGTGTTTGGTAAAGGCAGGATTTATTTTACTAGCATCCGGTGTCTTAGCAAGTTTTTGTAGGAACTTATTGAATTCAGTAAGATTGCAATTATCAAAATCAATTTCATCATCTTTAAATAAACTAGGAGGATCCTCTTTAGTGGTTTGGATAGTATAAACTTTAACAGTTTTCCTATTCATTTCAGCAATTCTATCTTCTTCAGCCTCTCTAGCCCACCTAGCTTTCAAGAGAGCCATCATACTTTAATTTTCATTAATTTGAAGAGAGATAGCATTCAAAGATTCAGTATGTTTGTGATGATTTGGAGTGGTTATAATTTTCAAAATTTCAACATCATGAGCAAGAACGTCTACTTTAGAGACTAGACTATCCAGTTTTTCCAACTTCTCTTCAACAGTTTTGTTAAAAGCTTTTTACGAAGTGATAAATTCCTTTAAAACATTTTCAAGATCAGAGGACACATTCTTATTAGGATTATAAGAATTACCATAGGAATTGCCATAAAAGTTGCCATTATTGGGAGGATAAGGCTTATAGTTGTTACTACCAAAATTATTTCGATAAGCATTATTGTTGAAGTTGTTTCTATTAAGAAAATTAACATCAATTTGATC
The DNA here is from genome assembly GCA_012064385.1 of Puccinellia tenuiflora. Classification (NCBI taxonomy): domain Eukaryota; kingdom Viridiplantae; phylum Streptophyta; class Magnoliopsida; order Poales; family Poaceae; genus Puccinellia; species Puccinellia tenuiflora. The sequence goes on from QRDG01000316.1 coordinate 645,147, forward strand.
CTTTTCTTGGACAATTAATGAAGCAAGTGGAACATTATTAGGATCAATATTGGACTTATTGGTAGCAAGCATAGACATAATCATATCAACCTTATCACTCAAAGAGGAGATTTCCTTGACATAATTTACCTTCTTACCACTTGGAGCTCGTTCGGTGTGCCATTGTGAATAATTTGTCATCATCTCATCCAAGAGTTTAGTTGCTGCACCTAATGTTGTGGACATGAAGGTGCCTCCCGCGGCCAAGTCCAAAAGGTTCCTTGAAGAAAAATTCAAACCTGCATAAAAAGTTTGGATAACCATCCACATAGTTAATCCATACGTGGGACAATTCTTAACCATAGATTTCATTCTCTCCCAAGCTTGAGCAACATGCTCATTATCAAATTGTCTAAAGTTCATAATGTTACTCCTTAGTTGTATGATTTTAGCAGGTGGATAATATTTTCCAATAAAAGCATCTTTGCATTTAATCCAAGAATCAATGCTATTTTTAGGCAAAGACAATAACCATTATTTTGCTCTCCCTCTCAAAGAGAAAGGGAAAAGTTTCAGTTTTATGATGTCACTTTCTACCTCTTTATACTTTTGCATATCACATAACTCAACAAAGTTATTTAAATGAGAGGCGGCATCATCAGTACTAGCACCAGAAAATTGCTCTTTCATAACAAGATTTAACAAGGCAGGTTTAATTTCACAAGATTCCGCTTTAGTAGCGGGTGGAGCAATTGGAGAGAATATGAAATCATTGTTATTATTGCTAGTAAAGTCACACAACTTGGTGTTTTCAGTAGAAGACATAACGATAAGATAAAATAACAAGACAGGAATAAAGACTACACTAATTTTTTTGGGTTTTAAAATTTTGAAACAGGAAAATAAACTAAATGAGATATAAAGAAAGCAAAACAAAACAAAGTAAAGAGATTGAGAGTATGAGACCCCCCTTGCTGTAGCTCCAAAGTCCCCGGCAACGGCGCCAGAAAAGAGCTTGCTGCTGTATTAAAATAAGTTGGGTGGTGCCCCAAGCGAAGGCGGAATTGCAGCTAGTAGCAGTTTTCCCTCGTTTAACGAACCAAGGTTTATCGAACCAGTAGGACGTTGAAATCAACAACGAGGTGAATGTTGAAGATCTCTGGCGCTTGACCTTCAACAGACGTGGACCTGCACACACTCAACCAAAATACTTTGCCCCCAACGGCGGAAAGGTTGTCAATCTTTCCGGTCTCGCAGAAAACAAATCGGTTAATTGTATGATGAAATAGATGAAATATGAAAAGTGACCAGAGGAGTAATGATGATTAAAAGCAAGTAAATGAGGTTGTAAACAATGTAAAAAGATGGACCGGGGGCCATGGGTTCACTAGTGGAGTCTCTCAAGTAAATAAAATATGCATGTGATGGGTGAACAAATTACACCTAGGCAATTGACAAGATCATGACACAAACCCAATTTAGCTATGACAAAAAGGACATGATAATATTTATGGAGACATCACAACAAGGAACAAAGACCGTTGAGTCCAACTGCGACTTTGTCAATACAGTCCACCGTGGGATCGCTATCCAGCCTGTCACCCAACGGTATTAAGTTGCAAGAAACAGACAATTGCATTAAGTAAAGTGCATGAAGTAAGCAATACTAATATCAAAAGAGACATTAACACCGCTGTTTTACCCTTAGTATCAAAATCACACCCTCGCCCTTAGACGTTTCTGTCACTCGTGCCCAGGAACAAAAGGGGGCATGAACCCACTATCTAGCATAAATACCCTCTCTTGGAGATACACACAATCACTTGGCCAAAGTAACTACGCACATCGGAGAGCATGCAAGAACATAAATTACTCATATAAGAATCATGCACAATCTGAACATAACTTCATAATCCATCGGATCCCAGCAAACACATCACATAACATTACAATAATCGATCTTGATCATGGTAGGCAGCTCACAAGATTATAAGACATGAAGCACAAGAGAGAGAGACTACCAACTAGCTACGGCCATGGACCCGTAGTCCAAGGTGAGACTACTCACAAATCATCCCGAAGGAAGGCATGACGATGAAGAGCCCTCCGGGATAGATCTCCCCTCCGGCAGAGTGCCGAGATCAGCTTCAGATTGGACCCCGAACTAGGGTTTTCGGTGACGGCGCGTCGGGGTCGAGTTTCTAGAAAATAATGGCCGCCTTGACGTTTTTAGGGTAAAAGGTAATTTATAGGCGTCGGAGGGGGCTGAGGTGAGGTCCCACGGGCAGGGGCGGGCCCCACCCGCGGGTGACCCCCAGGCCGCGGCAGTTGGGCGCCTCTGCCCTGGGGGCCTCCCCTCCGGCTCTCCTTCGGACTGGTACTTCGTCGTGGCAAATAAAAATTCTCCGTAAATTTTCGTCCAATTCCGAGAATATTTCCAGAAGTAAATTTCTGAAACAAAAAGACAGCAAAAACAGGGAACTGGCACTTGGCATCTTGTCAATAGGTTAGTCCGACAAAATGCATAAAAATGACAGTAAAAAATGTGACAATATCACAAAACTAGCATGGATCACTCAAAAATTATAGATACGTTTGAGACATATCATGATAGCCTTTGTGCTTGATGTCATACATATTGCTATCACCTTGTTGTTATATTGCTTAGCATAAGTTGTTGGTGCACATAGGTGAACCTAGTATATTAGGTTGTTGGCTTGTTAATTTAAACACCTAGTTTTATTTCGCAATTATCAAGCCTTAAACCAGAAAAGTCTTAATTGCCTATTCACCCCCTCTAGGCGACATCATTTGTTCTTTCACTGGGGTCCTCTACAACAAGCCGCTTTTGACAAGTTAAAAGCAATAATGTCAAATCCCCCAATGCTAGCATTACCAAACTTTGCTCTAGCTTTCACACTGGAGAAAGATGCGCGTGCCACAGAACTGGGAGCTGTGCTGATGCTGGAGGGGAGACTATTGGCCTACTTTAGCAAATGCCTGGGTCCTCAGAATAGTGCAAAGTCTATATACGAAAAGGAGGTGATGGAAATCTTGGAAGCACTCAAGAAATTGTAGCGCCCCGACCCCAGAGCTATAAAGTGAAACGTTGTGTAACCGTTCATGCTACACAATCGAGGGTTACTGGGTTTACCAATCCCAGGCCAAAATTCATTGGCAGGCGTGCTCGGAATACATCATCGGCACACAACACCTCGATCATGCCATAAGCTCAGACATCGCTTTCACGTATAGCAAAGAGACCAAGACTGCGGAACAACTGGCACATCACAGACTCTATGATACAAGAGATCATAGTTCAACTCATATATGAGAAAGATAGCAAAAGTCACAATCAGAGGTCACAGACCCATCATTACATCAAGCGGAAGCAAATTTAGTTGTCTAAACAACAAGATCCAAATTATGGCCTAAGAGGCCTACAGATAAACATGCCGTGCCAGCCTGTTCCAAGACGTCCCAAGCTGCCACCTGGGAACCCCAGACTTCTCGTCGATGTCAATAAAGAACCCACCTTCCAGTTCGGTGACGTCCTCCTCTGAAACAAATAATCAACAAAGCAAGGCTGAGTACGACGTACTCGCAAGAATTAGTAGGGCGATATAGGCCCGATGCCGACGGAGGCTCTAATGCTGTATAATGTAGCTGGTTTTGCATAAAGCTAGTTTTCCATTTAAAAGACATCAGGACCATTTGCATCGTCTACTCAGAATATTTTCCGAAAAGGGATAAGAGAGTAAACTTTCATCTGTGGTTCTCAACGAACCATTTGTAACCAGAAGCATCTCATCTCCACCAAGGCACTCCCTCGAATCACCCTCGAGGAAATGAACCTTTTATCACACATTGGATTGCAACCTCTAGCTGCCAGTTTATTAAAATAGGTTCAGGTTCTCTATGAGCTAATCCGCCTTTCCCAAGAGTTCGTCCATAACCGCGGACACGGCTTTTCGAAAAGATTAAACCCTGCAGGGGTGTACTAATTTACCCATTGGTACCGTCCGGATCACCTGATTGGCCCTCTTCCGGGGAAGGCCGGCGAGTGGGCGCGGTTAAACCTTTACCTCGCATGAGACTATCCAAGAGTCATCTGTGGCGACAGGACAAGTTTACCCAGCCTATTTCAGCCCCTGCCCCCATCGCCACGTCCTAAACACCACCATCATCATCATTCCTTTTTCCGCTCACACACACACGCGCAAATGGAAATAGCAAACTAGAGGACCCTTGGATACGCCCGCACAAGTTATTCAGTTAGTAAGGAGTCCATACCCCCACCAATGGCAGCACGCTCGGTTCTTGGTTCTAGCTAAAAGCACTCTCAGCCTAGGCGACAAGAATGAGGCAAAACACCATCCCCGATGGCAACTCATCCAAGCCTTTTAGCAAATTAATTAAGCATCACATGTATCCACCATGCCCGAATCATTCCATCAACATTATCAATATGGAATTTAATCAACGGACATAACTAGCATACGACTAAGCATGGCTAAGCATAGCTAAGCATATAAATACCACCATTATATCTTTGTCTCCGGCCAACACATCAAACCTAGGGTTTATAGGAGGGGAAGCATGTGATGGTTCAGGGATAAACATGCATTCATAGGATACTCTACATCTTGATCAAAAGAGACATTTGAATCGCATGCAATATTATGGTCGATAAAATAAGTTTGTAAAAACAATAGGATGCTAGATGCCAAGAAGGTTAGGTTAGTTCTTGCCTTGATTGGCAATGCACAGAAAATATAGCTTCGAGGAAGCAGGTGATTGACTTGTCGATCCATACTCCAGTGTCGGCCTTCGGCATTGTCGATCTCCACATCGGACTCGTCCCGATCTCGAATCGCGTTCTAACGAGAGGAAGCCAAAACACCGGAAAGAACAGAACAATCAACACATATAGAAGTGCATTGCACAAACACATGATGACATGACAAATTATGCATTGGAAAGGTCTTGGGCATGACCCACAAGTTAAATGGGATCCCGAATATAATTATAACAATTAATCGGGATAAACCACATAATTGAACTTAATGCTTTTAAGTTATTCTAAAAAGACCAGTACTGAAATAAGATGACAACATGCATGGAGATGATATTATCAGTTAGTTATTGTCGTGCTGATAGTTTTGATACCTCGTTTGCATTTTTCCGATTAGCGATGAATAATTGACGAATTAAACGGTTAATCAATTTAATTCATTTTAACCATTTCGAAAATGGCATCGAAGGAAAAGTTATTGTCATGTTGTGAACTTAACATAGCTAGATAGAATTTGAGTTGCTGATCATTTTGGTATATCATTTGCAATTGTTGGAATAATATTTATCAAGTTATGATATTTCCAATTATTGATTTAAATCTGCCATTTTATTTAATTTTAATAAACAGCACCAAAATTAATTCTACCATTTTCTCAAATGACATAAATTTGTAGTTCATTGTTCACTAAACATTTGAGCTATTAAACACAATTTTTGAGTAAACAAAACTCAAGTTATAATCTTTCCCAAAGTTGTTATTAATTCTGCCATTTTAGCAATTTAAACAAACAGCAGTATTAAACTATTTAGTTGATCATATAAATGTTGCTAAACAGATAGATATGGTTTCTATGAACATTTTGACATATCATTTGTAATTTTCTGAGTTACAAAACAAAAGATATTGAATTTACAAATTCATATCAAAATCTGCCATTTTAGTTATTTCAATTTAACAGCAATTTAGAAAACTCATTTTAACATGTAAAACAGAACCAACATGTAGATATTAATTCTCTGAACAATTAGAGATATTATTTGCAATTTTTGGATCAATATTCAATTTATTACGAATTTCCCAAATAGCAATTTAAATCTGCCCTTTTTATATTTAATCAAAACAGGCAATTTAATTTAACCAAATAATTCAAATAAAGGCACTAACATGTAGAGTTTATTTAGCTGAGCATTTTAACATATTATTTGCATTTTTCAGAAGTATAAAACTCTAGATATGAATTTCCTAAATTTGAATAATTAATAGATGATTTGCATTTCACATTTAAATTCAAATTTTACCATTCAATTGCATGTATGAGTGACATATTTGAATAGGTTGTGAAATTATAAACTTTCTGATAGCTCATTTGTATTTTTCTGATCTACCAAACAAAAGATATTGCATTTCCAAGTTTTAGTTAAATTTCTGAAAAACCAAAACTGAAGAACAATGACGTCAGCATGACATCACAGGGGAGGTAGTGGCAGGTCGAGCATCAATTCGTCATTTCTGGGCGAAATTGGGCGCGGGCAGAATGTAACGCCCCGACCCCAGAATTATACAGAGAGGCTATGAATCCGACACAACCATCTATGTATAAGACAAAGATCGAGACTTGTGGAACAGAACTGGCACAAAGCATGACTCTACGACACAAAAGTATAGCAACTCATATAACGAGAAGAAATACAAATATTACAAGCAAAAGGATCACAGATCCAACAATTCAACAAGCGGAAACGGGTAGTGTTGTCTAACAACAAGAAGCAAAATATGGCCTAAGAGGCCTACAATAACATCTTCCCAGCCAGCTTGTTCCACGGTCCCAAGCTGCCACCTGGGAACCCCAAACTAGTAGTCGACGTCAACGAAGAACCCACCTAGTTGCTCGGTGTCGTCCTCCTCTGAAATACAAAATCATAGAGGCAGCAAAGAGAGACTGAGTACGATGTACTCGCAAGTTTAGTAGGGCGATATAGGCCCAATGACTGACGGAGGCTCTAAAGCTGTTTATGTATCTCTTTTGCATAAAGCTAAATTTTAATAAACCGAAAATATAACATGACACATGGCATTCGTCTACTCAGAAATATTTGTATAAAGGGGTAAGAGAGTAACATTTTCATCTTCGGTTCTCGGCGAACCTACTTGCAACCATCACCACTCATCTCACACAAGGCACTCCCTCGACTCCCCCTCGAGGAAATGAACCTTTATCTCAAGTTGATTATGCAACCTTTAGCTGCCATATCAATTAGGTTAAAAGTTATCTATGGTCTCGTATATCCGTTCCCAAGTCGTCCATAACCGCGGACACGGCTTTTCGAAAAGATTAACCCTGCAGGGGTGTACTATTTGAAGTCGCCAGGTTTCCGCAGGAACCCCAGCTCCTTATCCATTGGTACCGTCCGGCTCACCTAGTTGGCCCTCTTCCGGGGAAGACCGGCGAGCGGGCACGGTTAGACCTTTACATTGCATGAGACTTACTCAAGGGCCATCAGTGGCGGAAGGACAGGTTCAGCGCTCCCAGCGCCCTGCCCCACCGTCACATCCTACACACCACCATCCTCGTTTCCTTTTTCCACCAACACCACACACGCGCAAATGGAAATAGCAAACTAGAGGACCCTTGACAAGCCCCTCACAAATTATTCGGTCAAAGGGGGTTCCATATGCCCCCACCTCCGGAAGCACGCTCGATCTTGGTTCTAGAGACAAGAACTCGCATCTAGGGGCCAGAGTGAGGCAAAACACCATCCCCGATGGCAACTCACCCAAGCCATCTTAGCATTTTAATTAAGCATCACAATTATCCACCATGCCCGAGTCATTCCATCAACATCAACAATTACGGAATTCAACAACGGACAAACTAGTATTTCCACTAAACATTTCTAAGCATGGCTAAGCATAGCTAAGCTTATGAATATAACAATAATTCTATCTTTATCTCGGCCAACACTTCAACCCTAGGTTTCATAGGTAGGGATACATGTGATTGGCTCGGGGAAGAACATGCATTCATAGGATACTCTAATAGTTTGACCGGAAGAAACATTTGAATCGCATGCAAATAATATGGTGGATAAAATAAGTTTATAAACATAGGATGCTAGATGCCAAGAAGGTTAGGTTATCTCTTGCCTTGCTGCCCGGTCGTGAAGTACTGCTCGTCGGGGTAGTTATCGGTAACCTCGACTCCGGAATCTATCGATACCCAAAAGAGAATACAAAGAACACATAAATCACACGAACTCAAGATGCAATGCGCAAACACATGATGACATGTCCAATTGTTGCAAGGATATCATTATCTAAATTAGATAGCAACATTAAATGAGGGGCCAAGTAATTAGTGCAATTATTTGGAACCAACCCCATATTTATCTTAGTGACCACATTCTTCCTAAATTATCAAATTATTATGGAAGTGGCTCAAATATGCATGAGCATGACATGAATGGATAGGTTTCATTCTTCCGATCATTTCGGTAATTTATTTGTAAAATTCGGAGTACCGATGAATAAATAGCAAATTAATTAAATAAAAGAATTTAATTCATTTAACCAAATTATGAATAACAACAAATAAAAATTTGTGATCATGATGTGATGAGTGCATAACTTGATAGCATTTGAAGTGTGGATCACATTGATATTTAATTCATAAATTTTGGACAATTATTCAGAATGTTATGAATTTCCCAGTTTGGGTATTAAATAACCCATTTTAGGAATTCTTGAATATCCAAAAGGAAATAACTCCAAAAGAAGATTACAAGGATTCCAAAAAGTAGAGTTTGTTTTTCTGATCAAAATGATATTTCATTTGCCAAAATTTGACCAGTAGTTGAAAAGTTATGAATTAATTAAAATTCCAAAGCATTTTCTAATTTGCAGGAAATACTGTACGGGCCGGCCTCCAAACCGGCCCAGACCGGGGTGCAGGCCGGGGAGGTGCCAGAAGCATCCGGCCTCTGGACCGGCCCAGTCCGGGGTTTAGGCCGGGCCCATGCCCGAAGGAGCCGGCCTCGGTGCCGGCCCAGGCTGGGGTGAGGGCCGGGCACCCTTCGGAAGCAACCGGCCTGTTGGCCGGTACTGGCCGACGCCTAGGCCGGGGCAGGGTGACCGCGCCGGGCGCGCGTGCGGCAAAGATGTTCGACAGTGGGCGGCGGCCGGCGGCGGCCAGGATGGAGCGGCGTTCCGTGGGAGTGAGCAAGGCCGGTGGAGGCAGTAGCCGTGCGCATGCTCGGAGGTGGAGGGGAGGGTGCACAGCGACGAGTGCGTGCACGGCAAGCCACGGCGGCGGCGACCGGCGGCCGCTTGACACGGACACGACGACACAGAGAGGGAGATGGGGGAAGAAGCTGTCCGGGAGGGACGCGAGCTCACCAGGGTAGCGTAGGTGGGCTCGGAGGCGGAGGGGGCAGCCGGTGGCGACGGCAATCGCGCCGGTCGGCCGCCGGACCGGGAGGAGGGAGACGACGGCGGTGGCTCGATTTCGGGCCCCCTAGCCCGATTCCTTCGGCGGGGAGGCGTGTCTCGGCGAGGCGGAGCTGATGACGGCGACGCCTTGCCTCGGGGCGGCCGGTGCCGACGGCGAGGCGCGAGGAGACGGCGGCGGAAAATCGTCGGTTTCGGGAGCTAGCTACGATCGATCTCGATCCGGAAAAACGGGGAGCTAGGTCGAGGGAGCAGGTGAGCGTCCTCGACAGGGTCCTTGATCACCAGGGAGGGGAGGCAGCGCGGCATGGGCGCGGCCAGCTCGGAGGCATGGCGCCAGGACGCCATCGTCCACGGTGGACAGGGAGAGAGGGAAAAAGAATAAATTGCAAACAAGTCCCTGGAACTTTTGAATCAACTGCAAACCAGCCCAGCTGTAGGATTAAACCATTTAAGTAGGACACCAGAACATTTTCTAAAATACCAGAAAAATTCATATAACCTAGAATTACCCTTTAGAACCACCACAAAAATTGGTGAGGTCAAATGAATTAGTTTGCCCAAAATTTGTTCATAGCCTTTAGTTAGGGTAAATTGGGGCAATTTCCAAAATGTCTTTATTTGGGGCATTTTAACAATTCCCAAAATTGTGAAATTAAACATGGTGGCTCCCAACATAAACAATGAAGCACTCCATGTATTTAGTTTGAATTTTTGGAAGGTCTAATTTGGTTTCAAAATAGGAATTGACTTTAGCCAATTGCAACTCTCATGTCATTTCTTATTTACCCAAATTTTAGGAATTGAGAAATGTTTTCAAAAGGTGAACCTGGAACTTCCTATACCATTTGGGAGTCCAAGCATGAATTGTTTTTGACAGTTGAGCATTTGCATTGGTTGGATGTGGGAAAGTTGGACTCCCCATCTCAATTTGTTTCCAAGTGAAGATTAAAATGGCAAATGCATATGGATGCAATGATGCAAACATCGAAACAAAAAGTGAAAAAAATTCTTCGTATTTTTCGTTACCAAGTTTGGGATGTTACAACTCTACCCCCCTTATAGGAATCTCGTCCCGAGATTCTAGGCTTGAGTGAAGAAGGCGGGGTATTCCTGACGAAGACTAGTTTCTCGCTCCCATGTGGCTTCTTCCTCAGAATGGTTGGACCATTGGACTTTGAGAAACTTGATGGACTTGTTGCGGGTTCTCCTCTCCGCTTCATCCAAGATGCGGATAGGATGCTCGCGATAGGTCAAATCCTCCTGAATGTCCAATGCCTCATGATCAACCCCACGGATTGGATCCTTGAAGCACCGGCGGAGTTGGGAAACATGGAACACATCATGGACATCCGGGAAATTGGAGGGCAGCTCAAGTTGATAGGAGAGATCTCCTCGCTTGGCTAGGATTGTGAAAGGACCAACGTAGCAAGGTGCCAATTTGCCCTGATTCCGAAACGACGAACGCCTCGGAGAGGAGAGACTCGAAGATAGGCTTTATCACCGATTTCATAGTGGACCTCTTGATGGTGCTTGTCATAATAGCTTTTCTGATGGGATTGAGCGGCTTTGAGATTTTCTCGAATGACACGGACTTTCTCTTCGGCTTCATTGATCACATCAGGACCGAAGAGTGACCTCTCCCCGGTTTCAGACCAATTGAGAGGAGTCCGGCACTTTCTCCCATAAAGGACTTCAAAGGGAGCCATTTGCAAACTGGCTTGATAGCTATTGTTGTAGGAGAACTCGGCGAGAGGGAGGTATTTTCCCAACTCTTGCCGAAGGAGATGCCACAAGCCCGTAGCATATCCTCAAGAACTGGATTCACCCTTTCAGTTTGACCGTCAGTTTGAGGATGGTAAGCAGTGCTCAGGTTCACACGGGTTCCCAAAGCACTTTGGAACCTCTGCCAGAATTTGGATACAAAAAGACTTCCCCGGTCCGATATGATGCTTATCGGAACACCATGGAGAGGGAAGATCCGAGCAAGATACAACTCGGCTAGTTGCTTGGCAGTGATATCCTCGCGAACGGGAGGAAGTGGGCGACTTTGGATAGACGATCAATGACTACCCAAATGGCATCATTACCCCTTTGTGATCGTGGAAAACCGGTAATGAAATCCATACCAATTTCATCCCATTTCCATTCAGGAATGGCTATGGGGCGAAGAGTACCAGCTGGCCTTTGATGCTCAGCCTTCACTCGGCGACAGACATCGCATTCGGCAACATATTTGGCAATCTCCCGCTTCATACGGGTCCACCAGAATTTAGGACGAAGGTCTTGGTACATCTTGGTGCTACCGGGATGGATAGATATGGGAGACTCATGTGCCTCTTGGAGAATTAACCCCTTGGTATTTCCACTCTTGGGCACCACAAGACGTCCTTCGAAATAGACAACACCGGAGTCATCGATAGAGAAACACTTGGCCTTTCCGTTTGCGACATTCTCCTTGATCTTGAGGATGCCATGATCCTCTTGCTGGGCGGCCTTGATTTCATCCTCGAGGGTGGATTTGATCTCAAGGTTAGCTAGAAACCCGAAGGAACAATTTCCAGATTCAATTTAGCAAACTCCTCGTGGAGAGCCGGTTGCGCCTTTTCAACCATCACGGTATTGCAATAGGCTTTACGGCTCAGAGCATCCGCCACGACATTTGCCTTGCCGGGCTGATAATTGAGAGTCACATCATAGTCCTTTATCAATTCCAGCCATCTCCTCTGCCTCAAGTTCAGATCCGGCTGGGTGAATAGATATTCAGACTTTGATGGTCAGAGTAGATCTCGCAACGGTTTGCCCAAGAGGTAGGGCCTCCATGCTTCAGAGCATGTACCACGGCGGCAAGCTCCAAATCATGAGTTGGATAATTTGCTCGTGTGGCTTGAGTTGACGTGAAGCATAAGCGACCACATGACCCTCTTGCATCAAGACGCATCCCAAACCTTGTAGAGATGCATCGCAATAGACGACAAAATCCTTGGCGGTATCGGGAAGGACAAGTACCGGGGTGGTGGTGAGCTTGACCTTGAGGATTTGGAAACTCTCTTCAGCCTTTTCTGACCACACAAATTGTTTGCCTTTCTTGAGGAGGTCAGTCAGTGCCTTGGCTATTTTGGAGAAAGCCCTCAATGAATCGACGGTAATAACCCGCCAATCCAAGGAAGCTTCGGATATCTTTGACGGATTTGGGAGTTGGCCAATCCAGGATTGCCTGAATTTTGTCTGGTATCACCGCTACTCCGGCAGCTGACACCACATGACCGAGAAAGATAAGCTCCTTCAGCCAAAACTCACATTTAGAGAACTTGGCATATAGGCGATGATCTCGAAGCTTGGTCAAGACAAGTCGGAGATGCTCAGCATGTTCGTCTTCGGTCTTGGAGTACACAAGGATGTCATCAATGTAGATGATGACGAACTTGTCGAGGTACTCGTGGAAGATGGAGTTCATTAGCCTCATGAATGTAGCCGGAGCATTTGTGAGGCCGAAAGACATGACGGTGTACTCATATAACCCATACCGGGTAGTGAAGGCCGTCTTCGGAATATCCTCCTTTCGGATTTTTATTTGATGGTAGCCTGACCTCAAATCCATCTTGGAGAACACAGTGGATCCAGCTAATTGATCGAACAAGTCGGTTATTCGAGGAATTGGGTACTTGTTCTTGATGGTCACCGCATTAAGAGGGCGGTAGTCAACGACCAGACGAGGAACATTTGTATCCCTCTTCTTGACAAAGATAACCGGGCAGCCCCAAGGTGAGATACTCGGTCGGATGAATTCTTTTTCCAGCAGCTCATCTAGTTGCTTCTTTAATTCAGCTAGCTCTTCCGTTGGCATACGGTAGGGCGTCTTGGAAACTGGGGCGGTTCCCGGAACCAACTCTATCACAAACTCCACGCTGCGATCAGGTGGCATGCCGGGCAATTCCTCCGGGAAAACATCGGGGAAATCACACACCACAGCGACTTCAGACATGTCAGGCAGGGGTGATTCCTTCCAGGAAATAAAGACTGATCTCCGGTGAAAGAGGAGTAGCCGCGGAAGGAGTTGCAGATGTTGGGGACCAATAACGCACTTCCCCATACCTTGGGTGGAACACTGTGACAGTCTTGGCGGCACAATCCAGGTTGGCCTGATATTTCACTAGCCAATCCATGCCCAGGATAACATCAATACCCTCTGACCTCAGGGCTATCAATGAGAACGGAAAAGGGACTGACCCTACGGCTATTTGAACATCGGGAGATATCCAATTTGTACGCCAACTAGAGCCCGGGGTCTTGACCACTAACGGGGGATCCATCATCACAAACGGTATTTGATGATTGTGTGCATATGATATTGATATGAACGAATGCGAAGCTCCAGAATCAAATAGCACTGAAGCTGGATAAGTATTGATTTGAAGCGTACCCATAAGAACTCCGGGGTCCTCCTCAACGCCTTCAGCCGAGACGTGGTTCAGGCGGCCACGGCTGACGGTGGTAGCCTTGGCGGCTGGGGTAGAGGGTGCTGGTGCAGGTGCTGAGGGAGCCGGTGCCTTCTGGGGACACTCACTGGAGTAGTGCCCCGGCTGGCCACAAGCGAAGCAAGTGACTCCCGGTGGCGCAGGTAGTCGAGGTCGAAAACCGCCTCCAGCCGCACCCAAGGTCGAAGTAGCTGGGCGAGGCGGAGGTGGCAGGTACCCGGTGGGCTTCGGCGCGAAGGCGCCTTTGGCACGGCGCTGAAAGGCACAAAGACCTTGCGCTTCTTGCCCTCCGAGGAGGAGCTCTGGTGGTCGGTGGAAACTGGCCTCTTAGAAGCCTCTAGCTCCTTCCTACCTTGCTCCATGGTGAGAGCCTGGTTGTAGAGCTCTTGGTAGGAGGTGAACTTGAAGGGTAGGAGCTCGTATCGAAGGCGAGGTGCGAGCCCCTTGCGGAAGAGGTATTGCTTGTCCTCATCATTCGTCACGTCCCGAGGGGCGTAATGGGAGAGGTGGTTGAACTCCCGTCCATAGGACTGGACGTCCATGCGTCCCTGGGTTAGGTCCAGGAACTCCCGCCTCTTGAGCTCGAGGATGGGCTTGGGGATGTACGCCGCACGGAAGGCGGTGCGGAACTCCTCCCAAGTGACAACATGGCCCGCGGCGACCATGGCCACGTGGCTCTCCCACCAGGAGCCGGCGGCTCCTTCCAGTAGGTAGGTGGCGAAGTTGACATGCTCCGCTGCCGGGACGTGAAGAGCGGCAAACTTGCGCTCGATCGCCCGAAGCCAATCATCCGCATCAAGCGGCTCCTTAGCTTCGGAGAAAGTAGGAGGTTGGGACCGCAAGAACTGGTTGAGAGTGGTGCAGTCCGTGTTCCTCCTGGCCCCTTGCTGGACCAGCTGCTCGAGCAACCGCTCATTGCGCAGACGGTTTTGCTCGATAGCCATCATCACCTCCGCCATTGAGGGTGGCGGCGGTGGATCAGGGCTGCTATGTTCCCCACGACGGGTAGGAGCCATTCTGAAGAATTGGAACAACGACAAGTTAGTAACCAATTCTGACAGTTAAGATAGATCATTGGTTGCTCCCAGATATAGATATTTAAGAAGCAATAAACACCAAAGACAGATTTAGGCAACCACGGTGACATCACGTCATCGTGGCGATATCAAACGGATTTAACGGACTCGAGGCATAACTGGACGATAAGAACCCCAACCCCGAGAACCTAAACATCGACACCAAGCACAAAACAAATAGAGGTAAGAATCAGAGTAGAGCGAGTTGGATGAGAAGCAAAAAGAATCCTAAGAAGGTTTTCACAACTCATTTTTAGGTTGAAAAATAATTTTCACTAGACTCGACATCGACCAAAAGAAAGGGTTTCCTACAGGCAGTCCTGCTAAGATACCAATTTGTAACGCCCCGACCCCGGAATTATACAGAGAGGCTATGAATCCGACACAACCATCTATGTATAAGACAAAGATCGAGACCTGTGGAACAGAACTGGCACAAAGCATGACTCTACGACACAAAAGTATAGCAACTCATATAACGAGAAGAAATACAAATATTACAAGCAAAAGGATCACAGATCCAACAATTCAACAAGCGGAAACGGGTAGTGTTGTCTAACAACAAGAAGCAAAATATGGCCTAAGAGGCCTACAATAACATCTTCCCAGCCAGCTTGTTCCACGGTCCCAAGCTGCCACCTGGGAACCCCAAACTAGTAGTCGACGTCAACGAAGAACCCACCTAGTTGCTCGGTGTCGTCCTCCTCTGAAATACAAAATCATAGAGGCAGCAAAGAGAGACTGAGTACGATGTACTCGCAAGTTTAGTAGGGCGATATAGGCCCAATGACTGACGGAGGCTCTAAAGCTGTTTATGTATCTCTTTTGCATAAAGCTAAATTTTAATAAACCGAAAATATAACATGACACATGGCATTCGTCTACTCAGAATATTTGTATAAAGGGTAAGAGAGTAACATTTTCATCTTCGGTTCTCGGCGAACCTACTTGCAACCATCACCACTCATCTCACACAAGGCACTCCCTCGACTCCCCCGAGGAAATGAACCTTTATCTCAAGTTGATTATGCAACCTTTAGCTGCCATATCAATTAGGTTAAAAGTTATCTATGGTCTCGTATATCCGTTCCCAAGTCGTCCATAACCGCGGACACGGCTTTTCGAAAAGATTAACCCTGCAGGGGTGTACTATTTGAAGTCGCCAGGTTTCCGCAGGAACCCCAGCTCCTTATCCATTGGTACCGTCCGGCTCACCTAGTTGGCCCTCTTCCGGGGAAGACCGGCGAGCGGGCGCGGTTAGACCTTTACATTGCATGAGACTTACTCAAGGGCCATCAGTGGCGGAAGGACAGGTTCAGCGCTCCCAGCGCCCTGCCCCACCGTCACATCCTACACACCACCATCCTCGTTTCCTTTTTCCACCAACACCACACACGCGCAAATGGAAATAGCAAACTAGAGGACCCTTGACAAGCCCCTCACAAATTATTCGGTCAAAGGGGGTTCCATATGCCCCCACCTCCGGAAGCACGCTCGATCTTGGTTCTAGAGACAAGAACTCGCATCTAGGGGCCAGAGTGAGGCAAAACACCATCCCCGATGGCAACTCACCCAAGCCATCTTAGCATTTTAATTAAGCATCACAATTATCCACCATGCCCGAGTCATTCCATCAACATCAACAATTATGGAATTCAACAACGGACAACTAGTATTTCCACTAAACATTCTAAGCATGGCTAAGCATAGCTAAGCTTATGAATATAACAATATTCTATCTTTATCTCGGCCAACACTTCAACCTAGGTTTCATAGGTAGGGATACATGTGATTGGCTCGGGGAAGAACATGCATTCATAGGATACTCTAATAGTTTGACCGGAAGAAACATTTGAATCGCATGCAAATAATATGGGGGATAAATAAGTTTATAAACATAGGATGCTAGATGCCAAGAAGGTTAGGTTATCTCTTGCCTTGCTGCCCGGTCGTGAAGTACTGCTCGTCGGGGTAGTTATCGGTAACCTCGACTCCGGAATCTATCGATACCCAAAATAGAATACAAAGAACACATAAATCACACGAACTCAAGATGCAATGCGCAAACACATGATGACATGTCCAATTGTTGCAAGGATATCATTATCTAAATTAGATAGCAACATTAAATGAGGGGCCAAGTAATTAGTGCAATTATTTGGAACCAACCCCATATTTATCTTAGTGACCACATTCTTCCTAAATTATCAAATTATTATGGAAGTGGCTCAAATATGCATGAGCATGACATGAATGGATAGGTTTCGTTCTTCCGATCATTTCGGTAATTTATTTGTAAAATTCGGAGTACCGATGAATAAATAGCAAATTAATTAAATAAAAGAATTTAATTCATTTAACCAAATTATGAATAACAACAAATAAAAATTTGTGATCATGATGTGATGAGTGCATAACTTGATAGCATTTGAAGTGTGGATCACATTGATATTTAATTCATAAATTTTGGACAATTATTCAGAATGTTATGAATTTCCCAGTTTGGGTATTAAATAACCCATTTTAGGAATTCTTGAATATCCAAAAGGAAATAACTCCAAAAGAAGATTACAAGGATTCCAAAAGTAGAGTTTGTTTTTCTGATCAAAATGATATTTCATTTGCCAAAATTTGACCAGTAGTTGAAAAGTTATGAATTAATTAAAATTCCAAAGCATTTTCTAATTTGCAGGAAATACTGTACGGGCCGGCCTCCAAACCGGCCCAGACCGGGGTGCAGGCCGGGGAGGTGCCAGAAGCATCCGGCCTCTGGACCGGCCCAGTCCGGGGTTTAGGCCGGGCCCATGCCCGAAGGAGCCGGCCTCGGTGCCGGCCCAGGCTGGGGTGAGGGCCGGGCACCCTTCGGAAGCAACCGGCCTGTTGGCCGGTACTGGCCGACGCCTAGGCCGGGGCAGGGTGACCGCGCCGGGCGCGCGTGCGGCAAAGATGTTCGACAGTGGGCGGCGGCCGGCGGCGGCCAGGATGGAGCGGCGTTCCGTGGGAGTGAGCAAGGCCGGTGGAGGCAGTAGCCGTGCGCATGCTCGGAGGTGGAGGGGAGGGTGCACAGCGACGAGTGCGTGCACGGCAAGCCACGGCGGCGGCGACCGGCGGCCGCTTGACACGGACACGACGACACAGAGAGGGAGATGGGGGAAGAAGCTGTCCGGGAGGGACGCGAGCTCACCAGGGTAGCGTAGGTGGGCTCGGAGGCGGAGGGGGCAGCCGGTGGCGACGGCAATCGCGCCGGTCGGCCGCCGGACCGGGAGGAGGGAGACGACGGCGGTGGCTCGATTTCGGGCCCCCTAGCCCGATTCCTTCGGCGGGGAGGCGTGTCTCGGCGAGGCGGAGCTGATGACGGCGACGCCTTGCCTCGGGGCGGCCGGTGCCGACGGCGAGGCGCGAGGAGACGGCGGCGGAAAAGCGTCGGTTTCGGGAGCTAGCTACGATCGATCTCGATCCGGAAAAACGGGGAGCTAGGTCGAGGGAGCAGGTGAGCGTCCTCGACAGGGTCCTTGATCACCAGGGAGGGAGGCAGCGCGGCATGGGCGCGGCCAGCTCGGAGGCATGGCGCCAGGACGCCATCGTCCACAGTGGACAGGGAGAGAGGGAAAAAGAATAAATTGCAAACAAGTCCCTGGAACTTTTGAATCAACTGCAAACCAGCCCAGCTGTAGGATTAAACCATTTAAGTAGGACACCAGAACATTTTCTAAAATACCAGAAAAATTCATATAACCTAGAATTACCCTTTAGAACCACCACAAAAATTGGTGAGGTCAAATGAATTAGTTTGCCCAAAATTTGTTCATAGCCTTTAGTTAGGGTAAATTGGGGCAATTTCCAAAATGTCTTTATTTGGGGCATTTTAACAATTCCCAAAATTGTGAAATTAAACATGGTGGCTCCCAACATAACAATGAAGCACTCCATGTATTTAGTTTGAATTTTTGGAAGGTCTAATTTGGTTTCAAAAATAGGAATTGACTTTAGCCAATTGCAACTCTCATGTCATTTCTTATTTACCCAAATTTTAGGAATTGAGAAATGTTTTCAAAAGGTGAACCTGGAACTTCCTATACCATTTGGGAGTCCAAGCATGAATTGTTTTTGACAGTTGAGCATTTGCATTGGTTGGATGTGGGAAAGTTGGACTCCCCATCTCAATTTGTTTCCAAGTGAAGATTAAAATGGCAAATGCATATGGATGCAATGATGCAAACATCGAAACAAAAAGTGAAAAAAATTCTTCGTATTTTTCGTTACCAAGTTTGGGATGTTACACAGAAGCACTAGGCGCTAGAGGAGGAGAGGAGCAAGGGGGAGCGGCGGGTTGGACCATTTGGTCACCGGAGCATGGCCGGTGTCCATGGTTGCGGCGGCGAGCGGCGGTGCACGGTGAGGGCATGGCACAGAGGGAAAGGGGGAGGGAGGAGAGGACCACAAGCTCGGCAAGCTCACCAGGAGCACACAGGTGTGGACAGCGGGGCCGGAGGAGGCCGGACGGTGACGGGATGGTGCTCAAATGGTGGCGGCCGACGTGGGAGAAGACCGGGACGACGACGACGACTTCGGGCACCCCAGCCCGATTCCTTGCGCAGGGAGGGAGAAGGCGACGACGCGGAGCTCGTGGCGGTCTTCGCTGTAGACGGGGAGGTCAGCAACGGCGGCGATTCAACGGCGACGGCGTCGGCTCCACGGCGGACAGGGAGCTGGCTAGGGTTAGGGTTAGGGTTCGTGGGGAGAGAGCTGGGGAGAGAGAGGAGAAGCATGGCGCCAGGAGGGCCTCTTGTCGATGCAGGGAGAGGGGGGGCCGGCAGCGCGCGAGGGCGGCATGGCCACGGTGGCATGGCGCCAGTGCGGCCGACCCGCACGGTCGCTACAGGGAGAGGAAGAAGGAGAGGAGAGAGAGGCTGACAGGAGGGGCCCACACGTCAGGGTTTTAAACATTTTCCCTTTTTCTGTTTTTCCTTTTAAAACCAGTAGCTTTGGCAACTTAATTGAGGGACCAAAACATCTTCAAAAATTATGAAATTATTCAGGGAGGCTCCTAATAAGATAAGGGAGCTCACCATATTCTTGTTTTGAATTTTTGAAAGGTTTAAGTTGGTTTCAAAATTCAAAGTTGATTTGCAACTATTTGAAGTTCTCATTTTTAATTGAGGCCTTTAAACCTTTTTATAAAATCTGGAAAAATTCACAGAGCCAATATATATTATTTGGAACCTGTGATAAAATTTGCAGCCCATTTGAAAACATCTCATGTGTTATTATTTCAGAATTTGCTCTCTTGCATTTTGGGCTTCATTCAAATATTTGCTTTTGCAATTGCATTAAATTTTGCAACAATTATATTTGTAGTTGTTGGAACTTTCTGGACAAATATGGAAACTCAAGAATATTTTGTTTGGCCAATTTGAGCAATTGCATTTGGTTTGGAATTTTAGGAAGTGTTAGCTTCCTTTTTCTTGTTTTCCATTGTTTGCAATATTTAATTTAGCAATTTAAATATGTATGCCATGATGCAATGCCAAGCAAAAAGTGAAAATTTGGCCCATATTTTAGGGTACCAAATCTGGGCTGTTACAGAAATGGCGCCATTATTTCCTTGGGAACAAGCTGCTAATTAAAACAGACCTGAGCAGTCTGAAATACATTGCCAGTCAGCGCCTACTAGAAGGGATACAACATAAGTTGATGCTTAAACTCTTAGAATTTGATTTACTACAAAAAGGGAAGTGACAACATAGCAGTAGATGCCATCTCGAGGCAATTCCAACCAGAAGAAAATATCAACCACTCCTGTTACTGACAATTGTCTGGCCGTGTCAATAGTAGTCCCGGCTTGGACTCTAGATATCACAGCCTGATACTCTGATGATAACACCTGCAAGAAACTCCTACAAGAATTAGCAGTGTCCCCTGACATCAAACCCAACTTCTCTCTTCAGTCTGGAGTACTGAGACACAAGGGCAGAATATATATTTAGCTCCTTCCACTCTTCTGTTTTTGGTGGGTGATGACGGAATTGATGAGAGTGTTTCTCCCTCAACTACGTCAACAAGCACTCTTGATACCCTGAAAGGAAAATAATATATGGGATAGGTTGAGCCTCCAAGTGCAGAGTATGTAGAAGTGGAAGTTTTTTCCCCACGAGGGTGACTCGAGGGTTTAATATTGAACTCTTGGGGAATCAGTAGTGGGGATTTTATCTCCTTGTCCTTCTCTAGATTTCCTGCAAACAAAGTAGATTGCTTTGTGCCCTCAACCTCACCAAGTGGTTGTCAAGCACAAGGTGTGAGAATGATATTAAGATAATAATGAATGCAAAACAGTAAATAAATATGCAATGGTGGTAAGTAGTAATGCAAGGATGATAGTAATGATGATGGATGATATTTTTGGGGTTTTTAAATGTGTATGCAATGAATAAAGTGTTTTTGTATTTTCTGATTTTAAAATGGCTGAATGTAGAAAATGCTTAAAGTGGTTGGAAAGTTGTTTCTTATGATTAAAAATGGACCGGGTTCATGGTTTCACACATGCACTCTCTCTTTATATNTTTGAGTGAATCAATATCAGCAAAACTGCTTTCTACTCATCTCTACGTGAGACGAGCCGAAACTTCGGGACGAAGTTTTCGTTAAGGGGGGAAGGCTGTAATACCCCAGTATTTAGCAACCAATGAAGGGTAGAAGTATGATTTTGTGCATCTGCATGCATGCATCTGAAAATCCGAATAAATTTTTTCGCAAAATAAAACCCTGGAGGGATTGGAGAATTCAACTTCATGAGTAGAGTTTAGCTCATCTGAGGTGAATGTGATAAGTCTTGACATGACCTCCAGACATTTTTACTGGTTGCGGGAAATAAGATCCAAATTGGAATATACAAATGATATTGAATTGGAGAACTTATTTAGGTGAATAACAAATCATACATGCTTATATAAATAAGAAAATAACTCATAAGTAAATTATCAACTCAACATCTATCACAACTCAAAGAGTTATTAAAACAAAGTAAATAATGAAAATGGTTGAGTATTGGAAGACCTTGTCCTTACTCTGCCTCAACCTTAAAAGCTAATACAAATGTTTAAGTAATTCTATTTTACAACAAACTTGATCTTCTCATCTGATCTTAGCTTCTTATCTTCAAATCTTTCCAAATTCATTCCTGCAAGACAATTTGAATAATAAAGAAACTTGGGGTGAAATTTAAAGGCTTGGTGTTATATGAACGAAGTTTGTTAACAAGCCTTGCAACCTTGTTAACATAATTCTTTGTATGCATTAAAGCAATTGAATTTCATATAAGAATATGCTTGCCAGAAGGAGAGTGTCCTTTGAAGAAAATGTTTGCTTTCACCACAAGGGTGATGCATTATAATCTTGGAAGTTAAGTAATGGATATTAGGAACTTGCCCTAATATCCAATTATTGACTTGAAAGAATCAATTCTAATATAAGAGCAACAAGGGTCCTTGGATCAGCTGGATCATCTGGAGTCAAGCAGTCAACAAGAATGAGGAGCAGCATCTGATCAATACAAGAGAAGGGACAAAAGGCAACATTGATCTTTTGACCAAGAAGGCAAAGTATCAACCTCTTCAACCCAATCAAGTGCCTTTTTAAGAAAGCAACATAAAAATATTTCTCCAATGAATTAATTCCCAAGGAAGAAAATCAAACCAATGATAAAGACCACAGATATGAATCTTGTAAAGTTACTTAACATCCCAACTCTGTAATATTTGTTGAATAATCTACCAAGTTCATGGCATGTATTGCTTTGGAACTCAAGGACTTGGTTGTATCCAAAATTATTTTGAACACATTTAAATGACTTATACATATCTCTATTTTTAAATGTGATTAGGGTATTTCAAAATTCAAAATAAAAATATGTGGAGCTTCTCTACAATATTAGAAGCATCCATGAATTTTTCTATGATTTTTGGTCTTATCTAAAAGCCCTAAATAAATAGGTGAAGTTTCTGTTTTAAAGAATTTCAGTAATTACAATCTAGTCCAGGGGTTTTTTTGGAAAATCGCCTTTTCTTTTCTTTCTCCTTTCCTTCCGGCCAGAAGGATGACAGCGACGCCGCCGCGCCACCTCCTGCTTGCCGTCGAGGATAAGAACCCCGGAGGCATCCGCATCTCGCACTCCTCTTCCTCTCTTCCTATCGCTCTCCCTCTCTCTTGCTCCTGCCCAGGAAAGCGAAGGAAACCCTAACCCTAGCCACCGTACTGCCGCCGTCGTCCTCTCAAATCGCCGGCGTGCGAAGCCGAGCCAAGACCCTAGACCATGTCCGTTAGGTCCGCCTCGTCCTCCTCTACGCGGTGGTGCCTGGCGCGCGTGCTGGGAGGGACGGAGACCGTGGAACGCGTCCGGCGTCCCGAACGCCAGCCGCCGGCGTCGAGCTCAAATCCGTCGCCACCGCAGCTCCATCCACGCCAAAACCTTGTCCCCTACGTCCGCGGTGAGCCTCTACTCCGTTTGCCCCGCATAGAACCGTCGATTGCGTCCTCGAGCCGTGGATCGAGTCTGGCCGCCGGAAGCTGTCGCCGCGCCGCCGTGGTGGAGCATGCTCCGGTGACTAATTAGGGGCGGCGCCGCCAGCCCTAGGTGCGCCTCGGTCGCGCGCATCTCCTGCGCTAGCTCCCTCCGGTCGGGGTGGCCGGAGTTGGCCGGAGCGTGGCCAAGCTGGCCGCGGGTGTGGAGGCTGACGTCAGCCGACGTCAGCGCATCCTTTTACGATTTTAATTATTAAAACTCTGACGAGTGGGACCCTCTGTCAGATATTTAATCTTTTCCAGAATTCCAGAAAATGTTATAAAATTATAAAATCAATAACTTTTAATCTGTTTATCAGAAAATATAAATAAAATATCAAAATGACCAGAAAAATTAAATCTGTTCATTTATGTTAAATTCATACTTGTTTAATAAAATAAAAATAAAAGTTGTTTAGAATTACCAAATTGCCACTTAATCATCACTTAAAATTTTGAAATTCAAATAAATTCCAAAAATTAAATAAAAATATGTTTTCAACTCCAAATTTTATAAGGATTTCAAATATAATTTTTATTTAATTTATTAAAAAGGTTGTATTGAATGAAAAATACTAAGATCCATATTTGGATATTACTTCAATTATTTAAAAATAAATTATTTGAAAATAATTTTCTTATGTAATTAATTAAAAGATAGTAACTAGAATTAAATTGTACTAGCTTTTAAAGCACCTAATTTTCTAAAAGAAAATATATTTGAAATAAAGGTTCAACACATAAAACTTGAACTCATATACTATTTTGTAAATGACTGTCCTGTTACTCATCCTAGGTAAAACACACAAAAAGGAGTTCATTTGAAAATCTATCACTTTAGTGTTATTACTTTTTGAAAGTAGTTAAATAAAATAAAATATGAAATAAATGCAATCCTTAACTGAGCACCTGTAGTTGTTTATCAATCATGTAAAACATTACTTCATTAATCATAACAAACACTTAAGTCTGAATGTGATAATAACTCAAAGTATTTCACCTTTAACAAAGTAATCTAACACTAAGCGCTTACTTGTGAGTTTGGGTATTTTGGGTTATATACGATGCATCTCATATTTATGCATAATAGCATATTGCAAGTGTTTCCAGTAGTCCTTACCCGGACTACTCTGCTGTTTTCAGATCTCCGGGTTCTGACGCAACCCTAGAACCCCGAAGGGCATGAACTGCCATCTCTATCACAGGCAAGTTCATCACTTGCTCATACCTCTTGAAATATTTGTTAGAAAACTATTTGCAAAACCCTATTATACTATCACCTTTATAAAAGAAAGCATAAAACCTATTTCTTTAATAACATGACTATTTGGCTATCTACCTGCTTGGTGGTAACCTATTATGGATGGCACATGGGACCATGGTAAGATGAATAGGTCCGGAGGTCCCATTTGCACGGGAAAGTATTACCTAGGATTAACAACAAATGCCGTCATAATGATTGCGCCGTAAAGACGCGTTAACCATAAGACCTGGAATGGGACGGGAAATGCCATCTGTACTTCTCCCGGATGCATGTCAACGGGCTGCCAGTGCCGTAGGCTGTAGGTCTTGCGGGACTACATGCACATGGGTGGGATCCCTTAATTCCCACGGAGACTGGAGTCTAGGATGGTCTGCAAGGAGAGCCTAGGTGTCTACCGTGAGGGGTAGAGCATCAGGGGTAAACTCGCTATGCATGAATTGGGTGGGCATGCGTTGTGCGGAGAGGCACAGTGAATGACTTGGATCAAAAACTGGGCCCCACACCAAAGAGAGTGTGGACGGGAAAGATCACCCGGTTGTGCAACAAAGTCTTGATCTCTTATGGGTAAAGTAACGCACCTCTGCAGAGTGTAAAAAATTGTAACATGTTACTCCCTGTTCCGGGAAGGAGCTGCGAACGCTGCAGGAAAAACTCCATGAAAGTTCTAGCCCTGTGAAGGATGACGGGCATAGTTTTCAGAATAAAAGCTACCGCTTGAAGAAATGTTTACAAAAACTTTGCATTAAGCTTAAGGCTCCCTGGAGTCTAAAGCTGTAGCCAGTGCATCAAACTTCCCACCGTACATAATGGACTTGCTGGGTAACGCTGGTTACTCACCCTTGCCCTTTTGACCCCCTGCTTAGACTTTGGAGCCATCAAAGGAGTTGACGGTGGTCCAACGCAATGTCGAGATCTTCATTAAGGAGTCAACTGCTACTTCACCAACCGAAGCACGACTACAACTATGGCCACGAAGGAGCAATGTCAACGATGTCAAAGAGATCACACTGCCAATGAAGGAGACCACGCTTACTGGAGGAACGAGTACAAGTCCGGATAATCTTATTCCAGATAGAGTAGATTAAGGTGGTGGCAACAGCAGTAGTGGATTAGGAGTTAAAGCTAGAGTTGATCTCCAGCTTAGTGCTACGAATTGGCTCTCCCTGGATTTCATTGGCACGAGGCTATCCTCTATGTATCGAGGAGGTTCTCGAGATTTTGTATGGAATATTGTTGTAATCCTATAGTGTTACCTTGGACCTGCTATGTTTCTGTTGTACCACTCTGAGAGATGTAATATTCACGGATAGGTCCTTCTGTGAGTATTATGTCAACGACTTGCACACTACACCATGCAGTGGTGTGCTGGGTCACTGCAGATATTAATTCATGCAGGTACAATTCTCTAAATCAAGCAAAGGATCTTTAACTTTCTTTTCCTTTTTGACCCAACACTTGTTTTTTAACAGGGGGTACTTCCTCACTTCTAGTTTCTTGCTCATTGTCCATAGAATTGGTCAGCTTGTTTTTATGTTGCCAATCTTTAAAGGAGGGACAATTTTTTCTAATGAAGCTTTTTCTAATTCCCTCCAGGTCTTGGTTGTAGCAGGTGGTAGTGAACGTATCTATTCTCTTGCCTCTCCTTTTAATGAAAGAGAAAAATTCTGGCATCACAATATCAGGTTCCTTGAGGTTTAGTGCAGAACAAATACTGATAAAATTATTCAGATGATCAAGACAATCTTCTTTTCTTTTATCACCAAATTGTTCTTAGTTATCAAGTGTAGTAAGTCATAACTTACTCTAGAACTATCAGCTTGTATCTCAGGTGTGGTAATAGGTTTAGCAATAAATTGATCATTTGGAGTATTTGTGTAGTCACACAACTTAGTCCTATCGCCCATTTTAGCAAGTTTTATGTGTTTTAATTTTTTATGCAAATCTGAAAATAAAATGACACTAATAATGCAAACCGAATTAACTAATGCAAAAAATGCAAAACTGAAAATAAAATTGCAAATGAAATCTAAAAATGATATGCAAGACAACAACAAAACAAAATAAAATGCTTGAAGGTAAAGATGGACAAGATGATGCTCACGTAGGTGCAACCTCCCCAAGGTTAGGTGTTAGCACAAGTTGGTGATGAAGTTGACTTTGTTGTGATATCTTTGGATAAAACCTTCCAGCTATGATTCCCCGGCAACGGCGCCAGAAAAAACACATGATGACGGAATTGATGAGAGTGTTTCTCCCTCAACTACGCCAACAAGCACTCTTGATACCCTGAAAGGAAAATAATATATGGGATAGGCTGAGCCTCCAAGTGCAGAGTATGTAGAAGTGGAAGTTTTTTCCCACGAGGGTGACTCGGGGTTTAATATCGAACTCTCGGGAATCAGTAGTGGGGATTTTATCTCCTTGTCCTTCTCTAGATTTCCTGCAAACAAAGTAGATTGCTTTGTGCCCTCAACCTCACCAAGTGGTTGTCAAACACAAGGTGTGAGAATGATATTAAGATAATAATGAATGCAAAACAGTAAATAAACATGCAATGGTGGTAAGTAGTAATGCAAGGATGATAGTAATGATGATGGATGATATTTTGGGGTTTTAAATGTGTATGCAATATAAAAGTGTTTTTGTATTTTCTGATTTTAAAATGGCTGAATGTAGAAAATGCTTAAAGTGGTTGGAAAGTTGTTTCTTATGATTAAAAATGGACCGGGGTTCATGGTTTCACACATGCACTCTCTCTTTAATATAGTGTGGCAAATAAGTAGACATAGGATTAACATATGAGATTGCAAACAAGTTTAATGACATGTTACTAATTATATGGGCATCACGTCCTAACATAGAGACCTTTTGATTATTAGTCTCACTTATACTCCACCAAGATGCGAACTAAATCATAACACCTCAGTAATTAAGATGACTCAGAGTATAGCCTTAAGATTAATGATATGAAGTGAAAATAAGAACATGCTGGATCTAGTCATAGGTAGAGGCTTGTCACTCCTCATACCTTGCAACATGGTATTTTGGTTTATCCCTAGTGAGGCAACAAGTAAGGTAAACACCCAATGATCACGATATTAAGTTGTCAGCTTATCACATCACCACCCCCGTTACTCCAACTAATGCACACGTTCCCCTCACACGCTCTCATAAACATGCTTGATCAAAACAAGGATACAAGAACGGGGTACATAATATGCATCTACTTTCATAACTGAAATAAACATTGCAATCTCAAATATATTAACTCATAAAAAGATCCACCACAAAGGTAATACAACGATGACCGTAATCATGTTCAGCAGCTCATACGGTGCTAATTAGTGAAGCTCAGAGAGAGAGAGAGATACATATGCTACTGCCACAAACCCATAGTCCAGAGGTGGACTACTCCCTCTTCATCATGGAGACGGTGGAGATGTCGATGGAGAAGAAGGAGACCTCTCCGGCAGCGCTCCGCCGGAGTTTGCCCCCTCCAATCTGCAGCCTCCTGGTCTCTGTTTCTTGTTTCTCTCGTGTGGCGGCTCTCTCTCCGAAAAACGTCGGGGGGCTCTTTATATAGGCGTTTTTAGGTCACGAGGAAGCTTCAGGAAGAAGGATCGTCACAAACGGGGCCACGAGGGCCAAAAGAGGTGGGCCCACACGGCCCTGTACCTGGCCGCGTGGGGCACCCTCTTTGCCCCTCCGGCCTCCGTTGCTTGCTTCTTCACTCCTAGGTCTTCCTCCTTCCAAAATAATGATCCCCGTAAATTTGCAGCTCAGTATGACGTCGTTAAGGCCCTGAAATAAATAAGGAAAGAAATAGGGGTTTTCTGGCTGCGCAGGATTAATTACATAAAAAGGGGAAATCATTATTAATTACCAAAAATCATAAATAACAGTAATATACCCCTTATATGATGCAAATATGAATGGAATGGAAGTATTATAGTGCAAAGTTCATGTTATGCATTTTACATGCATCAGTGAGCATTCAGGCTCTCGTGTCACCTACCAGCACATCAACAACTGTCTCTTGGCCAAAACTAGAACAATACATCACCTCAAGAATTGTTGAATGCCCTGTCGCCAAATTTCCAAAACTGAAAAGGTTCAGTACCCAGACTTACTTGATCCTCTCCCAATACCTGCAGCCAAGTGGACAGAAATTGCATGGATTTCATCAAGGGCTTCCAAAATCAAAAGTAAAGGATGTTATCCTGGTTGTGGTTGATAGTTTGACTAAATTGCCCACTTCCTACCACTGTCTCACCCCTCCACAGTCCAAACAGTGGACAAACTCTTCTTAGACAACGTCATCAAGCTACATGGTCCTCCTACGGTAATACCAGTGACAGGGATAGGATATTTACCAGTAAACTTTGGCGAGAAATATTCTCAGCATTGCAATATCCCTCAACTTTGCCACGGCTTATCACCCAGAGAGTGATGGTCAGACCGAAAGGGTGAACCAATGCCTAGAGCAATACCTTCGCTGCATGACATTCTCCGAGCCAAGAAATGGATAGACTGGTTGCCCACGACAGAATGGTGGTACAACAGTAGCTACCACATAGCAATTAAGATGTCTCCATTCGAAGCTTTGTATGAGTACCCACCTCCACTGCTGTCTGACCTGCCTTCCCCAACAATCCTGCCCCCAGAAGCTCAGCTAACTTTAGCAGATCAGGAACAAATGGTCACCACACTCCAGCAAAACTTGGCCAAGGCTCAGAAACACAATGAAGAAGCACGCAAACAAGAAACGAACTGACCGTTCCTTTGCAGTAGGAGATATGGTGTACCTCAAGATGCAGCCACATCGTGAGAAGGCGCTGGGAAAAGGAAACCCTCTTAAATTAGCATCCAAATGGTATGGGCCGTTCAGGGTACTCAAAACTGTTGGTCGTCGTGCATATCAATTGCAGCTACCGGAAGGAACCAAAATTCACGATGTGTTTCACGTGAACCAACTGAAGAAACATCTCGGCTCCCATGCCATGCCCAACCAAAACCTTCACTTGGTCACCCCTTTTGGTAAGCTTAAACTAGTACCTCTGTCCATCTTACAATGCCGCCAAGTTCCTCATACTGTAGGTCACTATGAGGTTGCCGTGCCGTAATGGCTCATCCACTGGGATACGAGGACTCTAGACGAGGCGACTTAGGAAGACGCAGAATTCATGCGCGCCACCTTCTCAGATTTCAAGCCCTGAGGTCTTGTCTCGGGGCAGGGGGGGGGGGGAGTACTGTCAGGCTCCCTGGTGACAAGGGCCTCGCCTGACGATCAACAGCGACTTCCGGCAACAGTGGACGGTCCTGCTGAGAGGATAACGCTTCAACCGACGGACATATGTCAAACCAGCTTAACTCTGTTTTACCGCGCTAAACGCGCTTATCTTGTAATCGTACTTAAGCTTGTACCTAAGCTACTTGCGTGGTCCTGCCTCTTTGGATATAAAGGGGGAATGAATGGGTGGATGGGAGGCACACCAATATGAACCCTAATTTATCTAGGTTATCTTCCTGTACCTTTACCTGCTCTAGTTGTAGATCTGGGCATCGAGCTCCAATCCCCCCCCCCCCCTTTTCCTCGCTGTGGCACGTCGGCGGCCACCGGGCCCTGACTATGGTTGCCTCCGACGGCTGCCGGCCGCAGCGTTGTGTCACCGAGACTAGGGTCTCCATGTTTATTATCGCACGCCGTCCACCGCGTTTTGTGGTCATCACGGGCACAAACGGATCGTGATTTGCGATGACTTAAATCTAGACCGGAGAATATAAAAGGGGTTCAACACAAAATTTCATTGCCTTAAGTGTCCAGTGGGCGTGTAAACACAAATAAATGATGATTTTGATAGTGCCCTACCGATTTAGATCGGATGGTCCAGGACCGACGGATGCATGGGTACACAACTCACCCGGATGCACATGATATGTTGCCTTCCAAGATTATCTTTTAGAAGTATTACCGTAAAAGTTGGTTGGCTTTGAAAAACTGAATTTCCTTTTTTAAATTCCATATATTAATGTAATAAATTTTGAGTTTCATTCTAATTCCATTCTTTTGACATCACATAGAGAAGGAAGCTATTCATTACAGAAATATTGATATTCACAATTTAGCTCAAGTTAATAATACACAACTGAAACTTCAACTGTGGTGTGCCTTGAGGTTATCGACAAGGCGAAGCTTGCAACTAGGTCCCTCATTCTTATATAGGCAACCTTCGTTAAAGTACGGTATCGGGATCGAACTTGACCCACATTCGCACCTACCTCTAAAATCAAGTATACTAGATCATGTAGGCGCACGTTGCCGCAACCCGTCTATAAGATAGTAATTTTTTAATAATCATTAAAAATTTGAATTTTTACTGAGAAGTTTATGAGAGTTTTGATGTATTTAAAGTGAGGACGAGTTAGTTCACGTAGGGCTTTTAAGTATGACGGTTGGCCTGACCACTTTTTTTTGTTAAGTTGGTCCCCCACTCCCGTTAGACGGACATGTCGCTCGACCCAACTGAAAATCGCTGAAAGGGCGGACACTGGATGGTGTCAGTGCGGCCGCGTAGGTGCCGTCAGCTATTAACATAGCTGCTGAACAATTTTGTACATCCTAGCTACGTAAGATTATGGTTAAGACAACAAATCAAGGAGAACTTGAACAATTCCAATCTCACCAGAAAATCTGAGTAATGAACTTGAACATCATAGATTCGACTCAATTACACATAAAACAAATGTTAGATTAGCGAAATTAATAATGTTCCTTGGGTTTGCTAAATAGATACTAAGTAAAAAATGGAAAAGGACTAGCGTACACAAGCATCAGACAGAAGCTACTATTCTTTGACTATATTTAGATACCTACTTATTTAGGAAGAAATATTTAGTGCTTGGAGCTTTTAATCCAAAGGGTAACTTGAAGTTTCCGAGAATGACAATTGCAGACTTGTACACCATCAGATTGCTCGTTGTAATATATTCACTGATGACGAATAGAATGATGTATGGCACCTCCTTTACCATGTTTTTTCACTCCTAGTCACACAACTAAAATATGTTACCAACAAAGAATGCATTATATATTGCTAACAATTTAACCTTGACAATAAAACTTATAAAGGGAAGCTGAAGAAAAGTTAGAGTAGTAGCGATCTTTAAAGGAAACAAGCAACACGAACTGAAGAGTCTTTTTTTTGCACTAACTGAAGAGTTTGTTGGCTTCCAACAAATTGCAAAAACTCTGTACAAAAAATCAAGTATTTTGAGAGAGCCGTATAGATGTCCACGTCAACCAACAGCAAGCTACACAGTATACACATGCACATTAATTCACGATCCTGCTTCAATCCTAACAGTAGAAGAAATAGCAAGTAGATTGAATCTCCATCTATCCTAAACAGTACAGTAACATGCATCCTATCACGGGATCAGGCAAGAAAAACAACAGCATATCCTATGGCCTAGAGTTGGTCGGCAGCGGAGGAGTTGGTCTTAGATGGCGTAGCGTTGCGGCTGGAGCTCTCGCCGGTGGCGGCGGCGGCGCGCAGAAGGCCTTTGAAGGTGTGTCGACCGGCAGCGGTGCAGGGCAGGTCATCGATGGCGCACAGCCAGCAGGCTGGAAGAGGCAGAGTAGAAGGGAGGGGATGGTGGCGGCACCGCGGCGGGAACTCTGGCTGCCACCAGCTGTCTGGACGGTCCTTCGCCAAAAACTTGAGTCGCTGGCCACATCAATTAGTTCGACGGACAGTCTACGCGCTGGAAGTTGTTCTGACATAGTAAAAGGCCACATAAGCGGAAAACTGTCCAATAGCAGCCTGATTAACCACATGCCTCCCAGAAGACCACCAGAGTAGCAACCCCCTTAGGATATGCGGCACCAGGAGGGATTGGAAGCAAATCAGACGACTAATGACGAGCAAATCTAAAATCAGACGGCTCCTGACGCAGTGACGCTTAATGGCCCGAGAGAGCTCCTAGAGTGCTTAGTTATAATATCCTAAATTTGATGAGCACAACCACGTTTTAGAGGAACTACTCTGAGCTTATTGGTGAACCAAAACGAGATGGCTTCGTAAAACATTGGCATTTTAAATTTCAACCTTGCATTCAAAGCATCAAATTTGCATGAAAATGCGTGAAATGTGTAGTAATTACTGTACACGAGAGGAGCAACCTTATACATATTCCAAAAGTTTTTTTTTTTGTGTTATTTTTCAGTTCACGTTGCCTATTGGAACCGGCCAACAAGGTTAAAGTTATAACTCTATTCTTAGGGAAGCTAGAGAATTTTATTTCTAGTACTAGTATTGCAATTTTAACTCTTGAACTCAGCTCAATTTATGCGAACCGAAATGAATGAAGTGTTAAATAAATCTAATTGGCAATGTGCGCCAACTTGTCAATTCAGTAAAAGTAATTGTTCAACAAATCCTCGAGCACCCGGAAATAAAAGCTAATTCCTCGAGCAAAAGAACAAAAAACACACGATGTCCTTGTGTTTGCATTAATGATGTGGTCGATTTAGAAATTGCCGTTTAGAGACTTTATTTGTGTGGAGTCGTCCCTTGCAGGTCTGTTGCCAAGACAAACATGGATATAGTTCTGTTTGACTGATCAATGAAGTTTAAATGAGCCTAAGGAGCACACACGGGTGTCCCGGACCACTGATTTGCATGCACAGTTGGTTAAATTGGTGTAAGAAGGTTAAGATGTCTTGTCTAAACTGACATGCCTGTATGTCCAGAAATTCACATTGGCTTTGAAGCTCATATGTTACTGGTATTTTCAAAAATAAAAATATAGTAAACTATTTTAAAAATTATGAAAGAATTTAAAGACAAACATATAGAAGTTTTTGACATATGTGCAAAATTTCGAAACGAAATGACATGTTTTATGCTTTGTGAGAAAAAACAAAATCTGTGACCAAAATGAGATTCGAAAATACATTTAAAATATATTTTTAAAGCATTGGTTTTTTTTTTCGCATCATTTCGCTCCGAAACATTGCATGAATGTTGAAACTTATATAGTTTTGTCTCCAACTTTTTTCATATTAAAAATAATATTTACTAGGTCACGAGGTTTGGTGTAGAGGGACTGCGACACGTACCCACCCGGTCAATGTGGTTTGGTGCGGCGGTAGTGGAAAATGACCTCATAAGGGACAAGCTCACGCAAGTGGACTATTCACACGATGAGAGTTCGGCAGTGCTAGTCTTATGTGGTGTCGATCTCGGACCACTAAAGTAAGGTGGTGTGAGATGGGTAGCTGGACCAAAATCAGATGGCAGATTCAGGTGGTGAGGTAGAGCTCAGCCGAGGCGAAACGGTACGCTTCTGGCGTGCTTTCTGTTCGTGCGAAAAGGGTATTGTTAGGAGTGTCGGTTTCGGTAAGAAGGAAATTTCAGAAATATGTTACTGCTATAGGTAATATCTTTAACTTTATGAATGATGTATAGAAAAATTATATGTTCTAACTAATACGGTGCTAACCAGCCAGCCGCCAGGAGCCTAGGAAAAGCGATTGGATCTCGCGTCTCCCGTCGGCGCCGCCGCAGGTCTTCCCCGCCTATGTGGACTTCGGGCCATGGAGGCGTGGTGGATCTCGGTCCTCGTCGGCAGGAGGGCTCCGTTTTCTGGTTTAGTGTCCAGTTTTGTCAGGGCGGCGCTTTGTTGGTGACGGCGACGCTTCGTGCAATAATGTCTCCCCGGCTTCAGCCTCATCTCGACGGCGACGTCGAGAAGCTTGTGGGAGTGGTGTGGTTCTCGAGGATTTCTTATGCCGGTGGCGGTCTCCGGATCGCCATGGAGCTTCATCGGCGGTTCACCTTCTTCTTCGGCTCTGGGACGGATGCGGTCTTCTTGACCCGTTCGGCGACTTCCCGTCCGCAACCAACAACGTCAGGCCGGCTCTGGGAGGAGCGGCAGCGGCGGCGCACCGTCGACACGGTCTGGAGGTTGAAGACGAAGGGCATCTCAAGGATCTCGTTGTAATTTTTGCTTTTGTTGAGGTGTTTTGTACTGCTCGGTGTTTCTTTGAATGCCATGATCCTTTTCGCAAAACAAAAAGAAACTAATACAGTGATGTAGAAAATAGCGGTCGAATTTACAACTTGGAGAATTATATCTTCATGGATTCCCTTTAAGCATAGTTTGCAAATCATCCGTTAAAAAATGAAACGATATTATTTATGTTTTGCCCAAAGATATATAGTTCTTCCGAGGGAAACATGAGTTAGGCAACAACAGTTACTCAGATCTGATTAAGGGCATGTACAATGGCTGATAAGACCGCCTTATCATTAACCTGCCATGTAGTTTAGATACGACAATAAAACATGATGTACAATGAGTTATTTTTAGTCTTATCTTAATAACCAGATATCCCTAAAATTGTGGTGAGAGAAATTATGCTAAGAGATGATCTCTTATTTAAGAGAAGACAAACCTGTTTTTTTCGTTTCTCTCTCCTCCAACTCAGCAATCATCCTACATGGCACTGCGATGAAAACCATTGTACATGCCCTAAATCGATCGTGAGACGTAGTCAGCGTTTTTTTTACCGATCGTGGGACTTAGCATCAATTTTTTTCTTACCAATTGTAAGACTTCACGAAAAAAACAACTGATCGTACCAGCCTAAGACGTAGCAGCGGATTCCTTTTTTTACGTATCATGAGACGTAGCAGCGATTTTTTTACCATTATCTATATCTTTTTTAATTTTAATAATAAAAACAGCAAGGCTTCTTCCGGTCCGTCAGATAAATTACCATTACCGTTAGTATTTGAAGGAAATTACCCACCGTTTGCCACCAGTAAGTTCGGTACCGCTTCGTTTTTTCCGTCCGTCGAACATCTCGGGCGCCGCGTGCTAGGAGTCCTCCAAATCCACATCATCGCCTCCACCAGATCCACAAAGTCGCCGGCGGGGCTGGTAGTGCCTCCTATGGCAGCGTAATTGCGTCTGGGAGCAGCGCCAGACATGAGGACGCGTAGGTCGAGCAGAGAAATTTCGCCCGGGATCTTCGGCTGCGGAGGTTCGAGTAGAAGAACAGGCGTGATGGCAGGGCTTGTGAGGTATGCCTCCGCATACTTCTTCACCGCCCTCCGCGTCGCCGCCAGGGAGGAGGGACCGCGCCGGAGCGAGACGAGGGAGGAGTGGAAGGAGATGAGTGGGTGGGCGCCGCCGGGTTGTGGGGGAGGCATGGGGGTTGAACGGCCCACGGCAGTGCGGCTGCTGCTGGGGTTGGGGTCGGGGGCGAGGCTGAAGGGTTCGTTGCATAGAAAACAAAATTTTTCCTACGAAACAGTGGAAGAAACCCAACGAATCTAGATCTATTAGACGAAGGTAGTGAGGGGATCCAATCTCATACCCTTGAAGAACGAGCAAACGCTTTTTGTCGATACAGGGGTTGGCTAGTCGATCCTCGCAACTAGACTTGTCTAGTCGCAAGTAGATGTATTATCCTCGAGATCCAATCCGATGAAGCACCTCCGTGGTATCCACACGTACATCTACGAATAGATCTGGCTCTGATACCACTGAAGGGTTCATTGCATAGAATTTTTTTCCTACGAAATAAGCGGAAGAAACCCAACGGATCTAGATCTATTAGACGAAGGTAGCGAGGAGGAGATCCAATCGATCTATTACCCTTGAAGAACGAGCAAATGCTTTTTGTCGATACAGGGGTTGGCTAGTCGACCCCCGCAACTAGAATTGTCTAGTCGCGAGGGAGTATTATCCTCGAGATCCAATCCGATGAAGCACGGCACGACCAGCACCTCCGCGGTATCCACACGTACAGCTAGATGTAGACTCCTTCTTCTTGATCCCGCAAGCAAGGAGGGAGTGGTTTGAGAGATCTCAGCAACACGATGGCGTGGTGATGGTGATGGTGGAGTACTCCCGCGAGCAGGGCTTCGCCAAGCCACACCAGAGGAGGAGGAGGAGGAGGAGGAGGAGGAGGTAGGAGGGGGTGCGGCTAGGGTTGTGGAGCAACCTCCTTGTGCCGCACCCCTCCCCTTTATATAGGTGGAGGGGGCAAGGGGTGCGCCCCCAATCCCTATTAGGGCCGGCGGCTGGGGTGCCTTGCCCCCAAGGCACCTGCCATCTAGGGCGGCGGCCAAGGGGGAGCTTGGCCCCCAAGCCGAATCCCTTTAGATTTCGGCCCCCCCTTTCCAATGTTTGGGCCGCGTGGGCCTTGGGGCCTGGTGCGGCCAGCTCAAATGGGCTGCTGCCCCACCCCTTGGTCCATGTGGACCCCCCACACATCAGGTGGGCCCCACTCTGGAACCTTCTGAAACCTTCTAGAAACTTCCGGTACCCTACCGGAAAATTCCCGAACCTTTCCGACGCCTCTGGAAACCACTTTACTTATACGAATTTTATTCTCCGGACTCTTTCGAAGCTCCTTGTGATGTCTAGGATCTCATCCGAGACTCTGAATCAATATTCGTTCATACCATTTAATTATCTTATCGCAAACCCTAGCTATTCGGAGCATTACGTGTGTGACCCTACGGGTTCGGGAACGTGTAGACATGATCCAATCAATAATCAACAGCGGGACCGGTATGTCCATATTGACTCCTACATATTCAACGAAGTTCTTTATCGGTTTGAACCACGATGCCGGAGATTCAATTAATCTCATATACGATTCCCTTTGTCTCATGATCTTTTACTTGCCCGAGATTTGATCGTCGATATCATCATATCTAGTTTAATCTCGTTACCCGACAAGTTCTCTTTACTCGT
Source organism: Puccinellia tenuiflora (assembly GCA_012064385.1). Lineage (NCBI taxonomy): Eukaryota > Viridiplantae > Streptophyta > Magnoliopsida > Poales > Poaceae > Puccinellia > Puccinellia tenuiflora. The sequence goes on from QRDG01000316.1 coordinate 682,515, forward strand.
CCATAATATAGGATCTTCGTGATTACCACTTAATCACATGTTTGCAAACTTCCGGATGCTATATTACCGAGAGGGCCCAGAGATATCTACTACATCACATGGAGGGACAAATGCCAGTCTTGATTCATGTCACCCAACAAGTACCATCGGAGATACCTGAAAGCCATCTTTATAATCACCCAGTTACGAAGCGACGTTTAATGTTCACAAAGTATTCCTCCGTTAAACGGGAGTGATATAATCTTATGGTCTAAGTAAACTATACTTGGCATATATTAAAAGCGTTGGCAATAAAACTTTGTGACACGATCAATTGCTATGCTTTAAATTGGGTCTGTCCATCACATCATTCTCCTAATGACATGATTCCATTATCAAGTGACTATAACAAGTCCATGGTTTGGAAACCTTAACCAACTCTTGACTAACGAACTAGTCTAATAGAGGCTTACTAGGGACACTTTGTTGTTTATATTCCACATACGTATTTTATTTCCATTTAATACAATTATAACATGGATAATAAACATTTATCATAACATGAAATATGATAATAACAACTTTATTATTGCATCTTATGCATATTTCCAAGGGAGGTGGGGGCAGAGGAGGAGGACGGACGGTTTGAGCCGGAGCCATAGCGGCGGGGACGAAGGGGCGGGCCGCGCAAGGATTGGAGCCAGGTGTTGCTTTTCTTTTCCGGCCGTAGCTGGGAGTAGATGTAGCATGATTTACGGTGCTTTGGTAGGGCCTCTCTGTTCCCCAGTGGCCGCCCCGGCCTCTCGGGGTCGTCCCTCGCGACGGCGTCGTCGTCATCGCTTCCGGCGGCGACGACCTGGGCGTGTATGTGCATGGTGGCCGACGGGCCTGGAGGGTTGCAGGTGTAGCTGTAGGTCGTCCCGCTGCTTGCGGCTGCTCAGGAGGTCATCGAAGGTGCCAAGCACCTCCAGGTGGGAGAAGAGGAATTGGATCAAGAGGTCCACTCGTTCATTGGTGCCAAGGGCTTCCCGTGCTGCTCTTCTCTGCAATCTGCATCTTCCCGTGAAGAACAGAAAATCGTGAAATCCTAAATCCCCTGCTGATCTTCTCTGTAATCTGCAGCTTTCTGTGGCAGCCGCCCGTAACCACTTCCTCTTCTCTGCAATATGTAGCTTCCCGTGCTGCTCTTCTATTCTGGATTAGGATGATGCTCTGGCCACTGCATCATCTCCAGCCTATCACAGATGAAGGCCTGGTCGCGTTGGACTCCCAGCTGCACGCCACCTCCGCTGCTCTGCTGCAACGGCAGATTTGACGTGTCTAAGCGCCACCTTCACAACAGATTTTCCCACGCTCAGAACCATCGACCCTACAATTTTTTGTGTGGACCTGAGACGATAGTGCTCAATGTAAATGGACCAAGCAGCTGCCCATGTAAATTGATCAAAGGAGCAGTACTGAGGGATTGTTGGACCTGATCGGATTAGCAGTGCGAATAAATAACTGGGGACTTTAGTCAGCTCATAAACTACTACGCTCTTCTCTATTATGTAAATGATTCGTGACAAACAGCACCTAGGATGTATCCTGAACCTGACATTTTATACATATATATGATTCTAGAAAATAATGGAAGATTAGATTATAAGGATATCATTCACGACACACTACAAGTGTGTAAGTACTCTATCCATATAAGCATAAGCATCAAAGAAAATAATAATGCGGCGATAGCATATGCGCTGGTGAGCGGATGAGAAAATGGTGGATGAGGAAAGAAAACACGGCTATTAGCAAAAGTTGAGTTTGATTACTCCGTAAAAATCTGACAGAGAACTAATAATATAAGAATCACACTAATTCTCTACCATGCACCATAGCCTTCCGCAGTCCCCACCCCCCCCTCTCCCCCCCCCCCCCCCCCCCCCCCCCCCCCGGTCCTGCTCCGGCTCAGAGGAACCATCATGAAAAGAGAGGTCCGTCTGCTCCCCCCGTTAATGTTGGAATGACCATGTCGATCTAGAAATCGTCGGGATGCGGTGTTGGTGGCATGAAAAGTAGCTACGTAGAGAATCTCGTTGTCATGGTGACGGCGCTCACGCACGATATCATCTCGCAAGGCTGGCACTGGTGGTGCAACTGTATGGAGAACAATGTATATAGGTGGATTTGTCTGCCGTAGCAACGCACGGGCATTTTTACTAGTAACACTAAAAAGATTTTAAAAGATGGTACCAGCTATGAGGGTACGTACCATACCGATTCCAGTTTGCGTATGCTAAGTTTCATCACAAAGGAAATAACAGATCCGTCGGAGACTTTAAATCCGACGGATGTCTGAATTACACGTTGAATCTGACGCTTCATTGTGTTTCGAAGGATCAATCATCACAATCACCGATCAATTACAGGTCTGTTGCCAAGACTAACATGGATTATAGTTCTGTTTGACTGATCAATGAAGTTTAAATGAGGCTACGGAGCAACACCACGGGGTGTCCCGATCACTGATTTGCATGCACACTTGGCTAAAATTGGTGTGTAAGAAGGTTAATATGTCTTTTCTTAACAGATATGCCTGTGTATGTCCAGAAATTCACATTGGTTTTCGAGCTCATATGTTACTTATATTATTAAAAATTTAAATATAGTAAAATATTTTAGAAAATTATGTAAATTTTTTAAAGACAAACATACAAGTTTTCGACATATTGTGCAAAGTTTCGGAATCAAATGACAGGTTTTATGCTTTGTGCGAAAAACAAAATCTGTGACCAAAATAAGATTTAAAAATACATTTTTAAAGCATTGGTTTTGTTTTTTTCCGCATCATTTCGCTCCGAACATTGCATGAATGGTGAAACTTGTATAGTTTTGTCTCCAACTTTTTTTCAGATTTAAAAATATTTTACTAGTTTTTGTTTTCAAAATACTAGGAGCATGTGTGCTCGGGGACTAAACGTCTCTCCCATATATGTCACTATAAATTTGTGGAGATAACTATATCCAATACCATAATAAATAAATCCAGTGACATATACAAAAATAAATACCAAAATAAATAAATCCAGATACAAAAATTCTGCCGTGTAAGGTTTCTTACCTCTCTATATTTTGTATCCAAAATCAACGACATGGTTTCGAAGAAAGAGTAATTCGTAGCAGAACGGATCATACTTATGCAAGCAGTTCTCCATAGAAGGAGTTAATAATTCGAGCAATCATGAACAATGGAGCAGTGGCTGAACTTGCACGGGTATAATCGATAAACTTCATGTCAGACGATTGCGACATTGCAGGTGGAGGAAAGTTAATACAGTAGTAGAAACTCATCCATTTCCTTCGTCCCACGTGACATCCCTTCTTATTCTCTCATATCGTCCTCCACCTCCTTTTCTGACCAGCAAGTTGTGACTCGCAAATGATATGCTTAGTTGGAATTTGGTAAGAGTAATAGTATTTCGTTGTTTGTAGGTACCCATCTGCTATGGAGTTAGACCCCAAATTTAAGTTCTGAAGCTTACGTAGATTCCTTTATCCTAAGGAAGTACTGGTGCGATGTTTAGCAGTACAGCGTATTTTGATATCAAAATCTCATATTTGTTTTCTTTGGGATGCATCATATACTTGAATACAAGCTCACCCTGCTTGGATATACTACCAATCTTACTGAAATTCTTAAATTATTTTAGGGAGCTCAGTTGATAGAAATTTGACTTTTAATTTTACAAATTTGTTCATGCAAATTAAAAAATGTCTGCCGTGATATAATTATTTGTTATCTAATAAAAAATGTATTATTGCCTCTGTCAACTGAAAATCAACTAATGCCAAGGTGCTTTTACAAATATGTCCTTACAGATCTAAAAGAAAGTTAACCGCAATGTTGCAGTTTGTTCATGTGTTGAAGAAATTTGTACCTTTTTGTTCACAATATTCATAAAAATATGAAATCTTGCACAGATCTCATAGTTAGATCAACGGTCCTTTGTGCTAACAAATATTTAACTAATTATTAGTGAAATGAGAATTAGCAAAGCTGATATTTTTATCGGTGACTAGAGTACTAGTTTACCGTAACATGGTTCGTAGGCAAGTTATCAGTACTATATAAAACCACACTAGACTCCTCGTTAGAAATAAAATACAAAAACCGTCCATGATGAGACTTATACTAGAAGATTCTCAATGAATTCATCAAGAACTTTATAAGATGTTGCCATGAAAAGTTAATCACAAACATATTTCACGAAGGCCTTCTCCAATGTGGTATGACTCGAGCCCAATAAAGCTCGGAATTTATACTCTCTTCACCTAGGACATATAAAACAGTGCTTAGCAACCATTCGTAAGGTTGTCAATTAGCAACTTTAGTGGGCGAAGGAAAGAGAACATGAGAGAGAAAGAGAAAGATTGTAAACCTATAGATTGTCTGGACAATATTTACGACCATCTTATAGATGGGTATTTTACTTCTTTTCTAAGGTAAAGGCATGTGCTCTTACCATTTCATCAAGATAGGTAAAAGAAAAAAATACAAACTAATTTTGCTTTTGTATGGAGGCTTTCTGTAACTTACACTCACAGGTAATTACGACTAAAAGTAGACATTTAAAAGACAAAAACCGTCCATGATGAGACTTATACTAGAAGATTCTCAATGAATTCATCAAGAACTTTATAAGATGTTGCCATGAAAAGTTAATCACAAACATATTTCACGAAGGCCTTCTCCAATGTGGCATGACTCGAGCCCAATAAAGCTCGGAATTTATACTCTCTCCACCTAGGTCATATAAAACAATGCTTAGCAACCATTCGTAAGGTAGTCAATTAGCAACTTTAGTGGGCGAAGGAAAGAGAACATGAGAGAGAAAGAGAGAGGTTGTAAACCTATAGATTGTCTGGAGAATATTTACGACCATCTTATGGATGGGTATTTTACTTCTTTTCTAAGGTAAAGGCATGTGCTCTTACCATTTCATCAAGATAGGTAAAAGAAAAAAAATACAAACTAATTTTGCTTTTGTATGGAGGCTTTCTGTAACTTACACTCACAGGTAATTACGACTAAAAGTAGACATTTACCAACTAACTGTAAATTATTGAGTATATTGTTGTCTGTCATTGTATATTGTATGTACTATTGCGCATACTCTGCCCTCGAAGTGCAGCCCCCACAATTGAAACTGATACTGACACTAGTGGAAAACGGGGCAGTAGTCCCGGTTCCAGACGGCCTCTAGTCCCGGCTGGGCAACCCGGACTACCAAATCGGGACTAGAGCCCCCCCCCTATAGTCCCGGTTGGCTACGAACCGGGATTAGAGTACCTCCCACGTGGCCACGGGCGAGCCCGCGGGCTGGATGTCTTTAGTCCCGGTCCGTAACACGGACCGGGACTACCGTTAGGCCTTTTTTTTTCTTTTATAATTTTTTTCAGAATTGCACGGACCGGGTGTCGTGTGTGTTTAGTGCCGGGGTTTTGGATAGTTTCGGAAACACGTCGATACGTCGATATAAATTATATTGTACTATGATCACACGTTGATGCATATATATAACACACTTACAATTAATTGTAACACATGAATTTGTCGTCACGTTTCCGTACACAAAGTACTCAAATGCATTAATTATACATGCATGAAATCATAGTACATTTATATATGTAGATAATAGTGCTCTGAATTTTCAGGTATGACATCATCAAGAAGAAATCCCGCCAGCTCCTCCCCAATTGCTCTTATACGGTCATCTGGTAGGAGGCCGGCCCGCTTCCTTACAATCTTTAAAAGAAGGAGAAAATTAAACAATTATGAATGAAACTCCACACAATTGATATGCATATTATTTTGTCAAAAAAAACTTGTGAACAATGTATAATTACGTACCTCTGCGTTTTTTCGATTTTCGAATTTTTCATAAGTCATCCTATGAATGTACTCGCAAACGTAGTACCCACATAAGAGGGTCCCTTCTGGCTGTTCCAGACACCACTGTTCGAGAATAGAATTCAACACATTAAGTTTGGTAATGGTATTGCAAACTACATTAATTCATGGATATAGGTATAGTACTACTTACTTGGTTCAGAGTCCATACCAGCTTCTCGTGCCATTTACCGGGTACTTCCTTGACGAATGTCTGCCATGCTCTACTCGACAAAGAAAGAACAAAACATCTGTTATTAATTAATTACTTGATATCACGAAATGAATGAAAGAGAGGTCGGTATAGTAATGTGATAAGAATTTAAATTACTCTTTCATGACATCAAACAAGCTCTTGTACTCTCTAGGGTCTCTCCTTAATGAGTCGTAGACTTCAATTATTCCCTGGTGATATCTAATGACCACGAGAATAAAGTGGTAGCTGCAAATTTACATACAGAGGCATGCGCATATAACTCATCAATTAGACTTAAGATACCGGGTGAGCAAAAATAGAATGTTTACAAGCAATTAGTAACACTTACCTGAAGTTGTAAGGAAGAAATATTTCTTTTTTGTCTTGGTGTCGCTTGAAAGCCTCTATCATTACTCCCTTTACAACTTGTGGTTTCTTCCTTATGCTCACTTCATGAATAACATTAGGGTCCATGAAACCAATCTCCACCGGTTTTATTATTTCCCTTTTGTAGTCGATCATCTTCTTTCTGCACAAATAGCGTACCAAAATTAGAATGTGCTGTGAGCTATATATATATAAAGACTTAATTAAATTACAAAAATAAATAACTTACAGACAAAAGATACTGATGATTGCTTTATCGAGGGGTAAACCATTGTATAATTGGAAAAGTTCGGAGAAATCAATTTGCACACCGTAGTCATCGTAGAAGTGTTCCTCCTTTCTAACTTTTGCCATGATACCTATTATACCTTTCTTTGCGACTTTCATGTACCATGAATTCAACTGACGCATCCTTGTTGGTAGTAACTTGGCCACCTCAGTTGTGACCAAAGACTTGCCTTGAACATATCGATAAGGCACCCTATAAGGTTCCTCAGGGAAGTGGCGGACACTTCCCTGAGGTACCATACGGTGGGCGTCTTTGTCGGTAAGTACCTTAAGCGGAGGGAGCGATTGCGTAGCTTGTTGTCCCAGCTGGGCTATCTATTTCCCGCATTTCCGGTTCTCCAACACCGAGTCGTATGACTTTTCAATAGAGCGCTCATAGTCTGATGACGGCCTTGGTGGAGGGTTGTATAAGCACCTAATAGTGTGATGTAGTTTGTCACGAGGAAGCCCTTTGATGCTGGGTAGTTCTTCCGAGGGCGGTTTCTTTGTAAAATGGGCTTTAACCTCGGCCCTCCTGATGGCTTCGGATTCCTCGACAGTCCTCTCGTAAGGTAACTTCTCAGGAGTCTTCACTTTTCGCGGCTTTTTCTGTCTCTTCTTAGGAGGCGAACCATTAACGGCCCTCTTCGCATCAAACCACTTATAAGGCGGAGACCGCTGGACTGGCTCTGGAGATGGAGACCGCTGGACTGGCTCTGGAGATGGAGACCGCTGGACTGGCTCTGGAGATGGAGACCGTGCTGGTGTAGCTGGAGATGGAGACCGTACTGGTGTAGCTGGAGATGGAGACGGACTCGCGCTGGGGTCCCTCTGGGGTAGGAAGGGTAGACTTGTAGGTGGTGGACTTCTACTTGGAGGAGTCGGTGGCCTTGGTGCTGAGCCTGGAAGCACGATGTATTTCTTGTTCCATAGAACGAAACCGTGCTTGACTTGTCCCAGTGTCGTCTCATCGTCACCTCCAGGATAGTCAAGCTCAAGTGCCTCAAATCCCGGTATAATAGCATCCACCCCGACACGAGCATAGCCAGCTGGAATCTGACCAAGATGGTAGCTTGCTCCAGGTTCGTTTGGTAACGCATAGCCGACCGCCACCTTGAAGGATATGTTCTTCATTAACATATAAAGCTCACACTCCGTCTTCTCCGTGATATCATCCACGGGGTAGTGAGCCGCCGGCTGTTCTATTATTGCGGCAGATACTTGTAGCGGCGTGGAACCCACGCTGCTTCTTCGCGGTTCTTGGACGACGTCGACTTGTTGCTGCTGTTGATCAGGTGCCCGGTGCTGGCTGATTGAGTCAATCTGACAGCGCAGTCCGGAAACCATGCGCTCCAATTCTGATAAACGGTCTAACTCCTTCTGCTTCTTTCTCCCACGGCTTCTATAACTGTCAGCACAGTCCGGAAACCCTTCCTTCAAGTTGGTACCGCCGGGAAAGCCTCGTAATCGTCCGTTGTGTTCGGGATTCCCCAGTGCGAGTGTCAGCTCGTCGTTCTCTCTCTCGGGATGGTACTCTCCCTTTCGAACTTTATCTATTGCGTCAATAAGCAACGGAACGATTGTTTCAACCTTTTTCTTCCATTTTCCCTTTGCAACAATCAACCCCGTCTCTGGGTCCAACACTGCGCCATGCGCGAACGTTCAAAGTCTGTGGAGTGATCCCTTTAGCAACCAGTTCTGCTTCAAAGGCTAACCATTTGGGAATGGCAGACATGTAGCCACCTGTACCCAACCTATGGTGGTATTCCTTCTTCCCAGCATTTCTCTTATTTACGACCGATCGAGCCACGGCAGTAGAGGAATTCTTGTACGCCTTGAATGCGGGCCAGGAATGTTTTATCTTCTCGAGTGCTCCGGTGAAATTAGCTGGATCTTCATCTTCATACTTTCTCCATAGTGTTTTCTTCCAGCTCTGGAATTGTGTGGCCATCTTCTTAAGAGTCCACTCCTTCACTTTCTCCGTCTTGCCTTCTGGTATGTTGAAATGTATCATGAGCGTATCGAAAAGCAATTCTTTCGTATGATCATGGACATAACAAGCATCATCCTCATCCACACCCTTCGGCTTATGCCATTTTGCAATGGTGATCGGGAGAATGTCCCTAACAATGACTCCAGCTTGATTTACAAATTTACGACAGGTCGCTATGGGTGCCAGCGGTTCGCCACTCTGAGAAACTTCCTCTATCGTTAGCCTCGGAGCATCGCTGGCCATCCTCTTCGTCAGGCCTCGAGGAGGAACATTATTTACAGATTTGCTCGATCCAGAGGGCTGGAAAATGAATCGTTAATTAACACGTGCAATTAACAAATCATATATATACATGATCGATCGATCAATTGTCAGCCTATATAATATATGTATATACCTCGCCGGAGTTTGTCGTTAAGGGCGCTTCATCGTCAAACAGAAGTCCCTCACCGCAGTCGTTCAGAAATTGTGAGCTGAAATCATCATCTTCATCGCCTTGTCGTCCATCATCTTCTCCACCGCCTTGTTGTCCATCATCATCTCCACCGCCTTGTCCTCCGGAATAATCTTCTTCACGGGCACTCGCATAGATTATTCGTTGCATTTTATCTTCATGCTCCTCGTCTCTAATTAAGGGAATGTCCGCCATAGCTCAATGTACCTGCAATCAATTATATGTGTTTGTAATTTTTTTGACATAGAATTACACATAAATGACACCCCAAAATAATTAGAAATACGGGACCGAGAACGAAAATCTCTTCGACTAGATGAACTATGAGGTGCGTCATAATATTGAAGAAGGAGGGTGGGAACACCAACTCGAAGCTGACAAGACATAGGACCACTTCCTTCTGTAAATCCGGCAGAGTTACTGGATTGATGACCTTCTGAGAAATTGCATTGAGGAATGCACATAGCTTAACAATGGGTACTCGAACATTTTCCGGCAGGAGCCCCCTCAGTGCAATCGGAAGTAATTGTGTCATAATCACGTGGCAGTCATGAGACTTTAGGTTCTGAAACTTCAACTCTGTCATGTTAATTATTCCCTTTATATTCGACGAGAAGCCTGACAGGACCTTGATACTGTTTAGTACTTCAAAAAAGATCTTCTTCTCTTCTTTGGTAAGAGCGTAGCTGGCAGGACCTTGATACTTCTCTGCATTCAGGTTGTCTCGTTCGTGCATATGTTGCTGGTCCAGCCGTGATTCCGGTGTATTTTTCGTCTTCCCATACACGCCCAAGAAGTGTAGTAGGTTCACGCAGAGATTTTTCGTCACGTGCATCACGTCGATTGCAGACTGAACCTCTAGGATTTTCCAATAGGGTAACTCCCAGAATATAGATTTCTTCTTCCACATCGGCACGTGTCCGTCAGCATTATTTGGAACAGATTGTCCGCCAAGACCCTTTCCAAAGATTACTTTTAAATCCTTTACCATATCATATATAACATCCCCAGTAGGCCGTCTAGGCTTTGGCCGGTGATCTGGCAAACCTTTGAAATGCTTGCCTTTCCTTCTTACGATGTGCCTTTCCGGAAGAAACCGACGATGCCCCAGGTACACATTCTTGTTTCCCAGATATATACTTTCAGTATCACCTAAACAGTGTGTGCATGCATTGTATCCCTTGTTTGACTGTCCTGATATGTTACTAAGAGCTGGCCAATCATTGATGGTCACGAACAGCAATGCTCGTAGGTCAAATTCATCTTGTTTGTGCTCATCCCAAACACGTATACCTTCTTCGCGCCACAATTGTAAAAGTTCTTCAACTAATGGCCTCAGGTACACATCAATGTCGTTGCCGGGTTGCTTCGGGCCTTGGATGAGTACTGGCATCATAATGAACTTCCGCTTCATGCACAACCAAGGAGGAAGGTTATAGATGCATAGAGTCACAGGCCAGGTGCTATGACTGGAGCTCTGCTCTCCAAAGGGATTAAAGCCATCTGTACTTAGACCAAATCTTAAGTTCCTTGCGTCATCTGCAAATGTCGGAAACTCTCTGTCAATTTTTCTCCACTGCGACCCATCAGCAGGGTGTCTGAGCATCACGTCTTTCTTACGGTCTTCCTTGTGCCATCGCAACAACTTGGCATGCTCTTTGTTTTGGAACAAACGTTTCAACCGTGGTATTATAGGAGCATACCACATCACCTTCGCAGGAACTCTCTTCCTGGGGCGCGCCTCGTCCTCAACTTCATCAGGGTCATCTCGCCTGATCTTATACCTCAATGCACCGCATACCGGACATGCATTCAAATTCTCGTACTCCTCGCCGCGGTAGAGGATACAGTCATTGATGCACGCATGTATCTTCTGCACCTCTAATCCTAGTGGGCAGACAACCTTCTTTGCTTCGTACGTACTGGGGGGCAATACGTTATCTTTTGGAAGCATCTTCTTTATTATTTTCAGCAATTTTTCAAATCCCTTGTCAGAAGTACCATTCTCTGCCTTCCATTGCAGCAATTCCAGTGTGGTGCCCAGCTTTTTCTGCCCATCTTCACAATTTGGGTACAACAATTTGTTGTGATCCTCTAACATTCTCTCCAACTTTAACCTCTCGTTTTGACTTCCACAGTTTATCTTCGCATCAAGAATGGCCCGACGAAGATCGTCATCGGGCTCATCAACAATGGGCTCTTTTTCAGCTTCATCTTCCCCCATTGATGTACCACCGTGATCAGTGAACATAGGATAGTTGTCATTATCCTCTTCTTCCTCATTGTCTTCCATTATAACTCCTCTTTCTCCATGCTTGGTCCAACAATTATAACCGGCCATGAAACCGGACTTCAACAGGTGGACGTGAATGGTTTGTGAGGTAGAGTAGTCCTGAGTATTCTTGCAGACACTACATGGACATGAAATAAAACCATTTGGCGGCTTGTTTTTCTCAGCCACTTGGAGAAAATAATGCATGCCATTAATAAAGTCGGGATAACGTCGGTCACTGTACATCCATTGTCGACTCATCTGACTCATCTGCATTATATAAATAAAATATAAAAAACCATTAACACTATTTCTTCAATATATAACAGTGATAAAGTGAATTAATATATAAGTTCATCACATTCAAACCAAAGTAGAGCAAATAACCAAATGTAATACATATAGTCTCACAAACATACATTGGTTCAAACTAACATACAACTATCTAAAGAATTTAAGCCCAACAACAAATGCGATAAAAATCACAACTATGGTAACTATCGAACCAACACCATAATGATACCAAGCCTCTTTATGAATGGCATAATTTCTAATTTTTCTAATCTTCAAGCGCATTGCATCCATCTTGATCTTGTGCTCATCGACGATGTCGGCAATATGGAGCTCCAATTTCATCTTCTCTTCTAGGGTTTGGAGACGGAGATTTTCGCTTCTTTCCAGTTTTGCTTTCAAATCATTAATTTCATTTTCAAAAAACTCGATGATAGGGTCGGTTGGAATTTCCGGTTCAACAACGACATCCGGATCGTCATAGACCGGACGAGGACCGACGGGGACGGATATCAAAACCATGACACACTATACATATAAAAAAAGTAAGATAATATACATGCATCTAAAGTATATCAATAAGTTAAAAAGGGATAAAAACAAGACTCACCGAGGAGGTGCCGGCGACGGGATGGCGCGGGCGATCGACGATGGTAAAGATGGTCACCGGACAACTGTAAACCCAATACATTATACTTTAATTTGAGCTAAAATTGCATGTAAAAAAAATGAAATCTCTTACTTAGGCATTTCATCAAACACCTTGCTAGAACTAGAAAAATAAAATTTGCTAAGTAGCACCAAAATGAGCTAAAAAAGGAACACCGGAGTGCTAACCGTCGGGTAGATGAGGTGCCGCCAAACTTGACAAATGGTGGAGAAAATAGGGGCCGAACTCGTGGTTGGGAGGAGCAAGGGTTAAGAAAATGGAGATGAACCCGGAGCTCAAAAATGGCCACGGCCTGGCCACGGCCGGGTCGGGGGGTGGAAGATGATATAGAATATATTTAGTCCCGGTCCGTAACAAGGACCGGTACTAAAGTCCCTCCATTAGTCCCGGTCTGTAAATAGAACCGGGACAGTGCATTGTCCGGGCTGGTCCCACCTCTGTCGCCTCCTCCCGCATCCCTTTGTCACCGGTTCGTAACACGAACCGGGACGGTAGGTCCCCTACGAACCGGGACTGGTCCTGGCGGGCGCCCTGGGACCAATGACCGGGACTAGTGCCACGATTGGTACCGGTCCGTAAGGGAACCGGGACGGAAGGGCCAAACCGAAGCTCCTGTTTCCACTAGTGTTTCCTAAGCCCAAACCACACATGTTACCTTTTGACAAAACTACATAATTATCGCTGTACCTACTCCTGTAGCTCTAGTAGGAGTATGTGCATGGTTATTGCTGGTCAAATTACAGCTGAGCGACATTGACATAATCTGCATTATTGTAACGGTTACATGTAGAAACCAGAGTTCGAGATACAGTACGAGTAACATTAAATTCCATGTCAAACTAATTATGTGTGCATTTTCATCGATTAATCAAGTGCATGTATTCGTTGATACAGATTAGCAAAACATCTTGGTGGAAATAAATCTCGAAATTCGCAAGGTTAGTGAGTACTCGAAAGCTTGGCTCGAATCGGCTTGAACTCGGGGACTAACGAGTCAAGCCGAGTTGGTATTTTTAGCTCGTTAAAAAAATAAGTATAATTAGTCAAGTTGCAAGTACTATTTGATAAGCTCGTTAATGTCTTTACGTTGATATGCTAACTCATAAATTAGTCAACACTAAAAAAAGCCCAAGACCTGTGGGACAAAATAACATGATCACTTTGTCGTTGCCACTCGGGCAACCCTAGCTACCTCTCCCTCCCAGCTCACTCATGGACAGAGGAAGAAGATGAACAGTAGACGAAGTTTTCTCGGGCCGGCGCACGAACGCCGCAACGGGCGCACAAACGCCCAAATCTTGTTGATCGCACGAACGCCCAAATCTTGTTGATCGCACGAACGCCCAAATCTTGTTGATCTTCGTAATGTCTACATGGTGCTCTCACAGATGCCTAACACAACGATTACAACAAGCTTTTATAGCTCTGGGCAACGCAGCACCCACGCACGCCACGATCACCACGCGCACGCACGCCCTGGAGATCCGATTTTTCCTCCATCGTGAGCGGCTTGCTCAACCGTGGAGACCTGGGCGTCATCTTCTGCTGCGTCCGCTGGGTCCTCCATCGCCGTAGGATCGCCGGCCCACCACAAAGCTAACCTAGACCTACCGTATATCAAAGTTTCTTAAGTTTATCTGGAGAGGCACCGACGATGAACCACCGTTCTTATATTGTTCTCCATGATGAATTGATTATGCTGTCCAAATCAAGTTTATCGAGCAAAATCAAGTATTTATCAAGTCGTGCCAAGCTGGGTTTTCAGCTTGTTAAGCTAATTAACGAGCTGAAAGTCGAGTAAGCTTGTTAACTAACTAGTATTTACAAGTCGAGTCGAGTCAAGCTGGCTCGATGTACACCCTAGTTCGTTAACATGCATACACAGCCACGTATATCCTAGACTAATTTTGAAACGAGAAACGTGTTATCAGCGAAATTCCTTCCACACAGGGTAGTGTGAGTGTGCATCTGTGGCTTGCAACCATGACAGTGCGTCATCCACGAAATACATCGCCGCACAGTTTACCCAGGTGTCCGGATGCATCGTGTAGACTTGAAAGTAAGCCTCGCACTTGAGCCGCCACGCTCGGGGATTGCCCCCATCGAAACTGGGAAAATCCACACGAGGAGGGTGGGGAAAACGCGAAGAAAAACCACCATGAACACCAAAATCAGACGAATCACAACCAGGGCAAGGGAGTTGAGGCATACCCTTGTCCGGGGCCCAATCCGACGATTCGTGGATCATCGGAGCGGATACCCCATAGGTTCGATGCGTCGCGGTGGCCATCTGGCCCGTGACCGTCGTCACCCTCTCCCCTGGAGAGCGCCACCGGCGGCTGGTGTGCCACTGGCGAGGTAGCCTTGGGCGCTTCCGCCGGGAGAGGTAGCGGTGGTGCTTGTCCGTCGCCCTTGGGTGAAGGAGTTGGCGAACGCGATGTCTCGGCGACGTGGGCGCGCAGATCGCTCACCTCCGCACGCAGATCCTCGATGGAGTGCTCGATCTCGTTCCTCCACGGCCGTAACTCGAGCACCGCCGGGTGGATAGCTTGGCGTTCATCAAGGAGATCACGACGATCGTCAGATCGGCGAGAAGCTTGGACTGCTCCTCCATAGCAGCGAGCTTGGCGTGGCGAGTCTGGATGATGGATGGGAAACGCCCAGCCAGATCGGAGATGGAAACAGAGAAATAATTCAGGCGGAATTGGGGGTACTTTTGGCTGTGATACTAGTTTGTTACGTTCCCGATCTACTCATAGATAGAGATCCGATACAAGAGTCTCGATTATAGGAATTGGTAGCTAAAGGAACTAGGGTTCTACGTTAAGGATTCCATTTTATTTTTCAAACTGCAGAAAATACTGTACGGGCCGGCCTCCAAACCGGCCCAGACCGGGGTGCAGGCCGGGGAGGTGCCAGAAGCCTCCGGCCTCTGGACCGGCCCAGTCCGGGGTTTAGGCCGGGCCCATGCCCGAAGGAGCCGGCCTTGTGGCCGGCCCAGGCCGGGCGTTAGGCCGGGCCCCCTTCGGAAACGGCCGGCCTGCTGGCCGGCTCAGGCCGACGCCCAGGCCGGGGCGCGGTGAGCGACGGCGCCGACGGGGAAAAATCGGCCGGCGGCGACGCAATTTGGGCGGCGATACGCGGCAAGCAAGCGTGCAACGCGTGTGTGAGTACGGCGGTTCCCTAGGGCGTGCTGGCGGACTGAGGGGAGGCGCCGGGCGACGTGTGCGTGCACGCCAACGCAAGGCCGTGCCGGACGCCGGCGGCATCCGCATGAACGCGACGCTGCAGAGGGGGAGGAGGCGAGGAAAGGTGTCCTGGAGGTGCGCGTGCTCACCAGGAAAGCGTGGTGGGGCTCGGAGGCGGAGGGGCAGACGGAGTCGACGGCGATCGTGCCGGTCGGCCGCCGGACCGGGAGGAGGGAGACGACGGCGGCGGCTCGATTTCGGGCTCCCTAGCCCGATTCCTTCGGCGGGGAGTCGCAGCTCGGCGAGGCGGAGCTGGTGGCGGCAACGGCTTGTCGCGGGGCAGCCGGAGTCGACGGCGAGGTGCGGCGCACGGCGGCGGACGACGTCGGTCACGGGGCAGGTTAGGGTTCTGTCCGATCCAGAGAAACGGAGCAGGGGACGGGGATAGAGAGAGAGGGGGCAGTTGGGCGACGGGGTCCCCTTCTAGACGCCCACAGGCCACGGCGGCAAAGGCAGCTCGGCCGGCACCCGAGCATGGCGCCAGTGCCATTGACACAGTGGAGAGGAGAGAGGGAAGAAGAATTTGCAAGGAGGTCCCTGGAATTTTTGAAATGCTTGCAAACAAGCCCAGCAGCAGCTTTCAAACATTTAAACAAATCACCAGGACATTTTCTAAAATCCCAGAAAAATTCATATAAGCTTGAATTAACATTTAGAACCATCACAAAAATTGGTGAGGTCAAATAATTTAGTTTGCTCAACATTTGTTCATAGCTTTTAGTTAGGGTAATTTGGAGAAATTTCCAAAATGCATTTAGTTGGGGCATTTATACAATTCCAAAAATATTAAAAATATTTATGGAGATTCTCATAATCATACTGGAGCTCCCCATGATTTTAGTTTAAATTTTTGGAAGACTTATATTGGTTCCAAAAGTGTAGTTTGAAAATAAGCCAATTTGAATCATCATTTTTAGCTCCCAATTGACCAAACTTGGAAATGTGAGAAAAGAGGATAAGAGACAATCATGGAACTTCCTAAACAAGTTGGAAGTCCAAGAATGGTTGGTTGACAAGCTGAGCAAAACATTTGGTTGGAGGTCTTGGGAAGGGTTGGCTTCCCATTACAATTGATTTCCAAGTGCAAGTTTAAAATGGCAAAAATGCATATGGATGCTATGATGCACACAATGAAGCAAAAGTGGAAAAATTCTTCGTATTTTTCATAACCAAGTTAGGGCTGTTACAAATCTACCCCCCTTACAGGAATCTCGTCCCGAGATTCTAGGCGTGAGTGAAGAAGGCGGGGTATTCCTGACGAAGACTAGTTTCTCGCTCCCATGTGGCTTCTTCCTCGGAATGGTTGGACCATTGAACTTTGAGGAACTTGATGGTCTTGTTGCGGGTTTTCCTCTCCGCTTCATCCAAGATGCGGATAGGATGCTCGCGATAGGTCAAGTCCTCCTGAATGTCCAATGCCTCATGATCAACCCCACGGATTGGATCCTTGAAGCACCGGCGGAGTTGGGAAACATGGAACACATCATGTACATCCGGGAAGTTGGAGGGTAGCTCAAGTTGATAAGAGAGATCCCCTCGCTTGGCTAGGATGGTGAAAGGACCAACGTAGCGGGGTGCTAATTTGCCCTTGATTCCGAAATGACGAACGCCTCGGAGAGGAGAGACTCGAAGATAGGCCTTGTCACCAATTTTATAGTGGACTTCTTGGTGGTGCTTGTCATAATAGCTTTTCTGACGGGATTGAGCAGCTTTGAGGTTTTCTCGAATGACACGGACCTTTTCTTCGGCTTCATTGATCACATCAGGACCGAAGAGTGACCTCTCCCCGGTTTCAGACCAATTGAGAGGAGTCCGGCATTTTCTCCCATAAAGGACCTCAAAGGGAGCCATTTGCAAACTGGCTTGATAGCTATTGTTATAGGAGAACTCGGCGAGAGGGAGGTACTTTTCCCAACTCTTGCCGAAGGAGATGACACAAGCCCGAAGCATGTCCTCAAGGACTTGGTTTACTCTTTCAGTTTGACCGTCTGTTTGAGGATGATAGGCGGTGCTGAAATTGAGACGGGTTCCAAGAGCCTCTTGGAAACTTTGCCAAAACTTGGACGTAAATAATCTTCCACGGTCGGAGATGATCCTCAAAGGAACCCCATGCAAAGGAACAATCCGGGACATATATAACTCCGCCAATTTAGCAGCATTAATATCCTCCCGAACCGGAATGAAATGGGCAACCTTTGACAATCGGTCGATGATGACCCAAATAGCATTGTTGCCCTTTTGTGACTTTGGAAAACCGGTGATGAAATCCATACCAATCTCATCCCATTTACATTCGGGAACGGCTATGGGGCGGAGGGTACCAGCTGGCTTTTGATGTTCAGCTTTCACCCGGCGACAGACGTCGCATTCAGCAACAAACTCATGCAAGACCACCAGAATTGAGGGCGCAGATCTTGATACATTTTAGTGCTACCCGGGTGAATAGAGATGGGTGACTCATGAGCTTCAGAGAGTATCAACTCCCTCACATTTCCACTCTTGGGCACCACTAGGCGGTCACCGAAATAGACCACACCATTGTCATCAACCAAGAAACAATTGGCCTTTCCATTTGCGATCTTTTCTTTGATCTCGAGGATTTCAGGATCATTTTGTTGGGCGGCCTTGATATCATCCTCGAGAGTGGACTTGATCTCAAGGTTAGCCAGAAAACCCGAAGGAACAATTTCCAGATTCAACCTGGCAAATTCCTCGTGGAGAGCCGGCTGCGCCTTCTCAACCATCACGGTATTGCAATAAGCTTTGCGGCTCAGAGCATCCGCCACGACATTTGCCTTGCCGGGCTGATAGTTGAGGGTCACATCATAGTCTTTTATCAATTCCAGCCATCTCCTCTGCCTCAAGTTCAGATCCGGCTGGGTAAAGAGATATTTTAGGCTTTGATGGTCGGAGTAGATCTCGCAACGGTTGCGCAAGAGGTAGGGCCTCCATTGCTTCAGAGCGTGTACCACGGCGGCAAGCTCCAAATCGTGAGTTGGATAATTTTGCTCATGTGGTTTGAGTTGTCGGGAGGCATAGGCGACCACATGGCCTTCTTGCATCAAGACACAGCCCAAGCCTTGGAGAGACGCATCACAATACACGACAAAGTCTTTGTCGGTGTCGGGAAGGACAAGCACCGGAGTGGTGGTGAGCTTGACCTTGAGGGTTTGGAAACTCTCTTCAGCCTTGTCTGACCACATAAATTGTTTGCCTTTCTTGAGGAGGTCAGTCAGTGCCTTTGCTATCTTGGAAAAGCCCTCGATAAATCGACGGTAATAACCCGCCAATCCGAGGAAGCTTCGGATATCTTTGACGGATTTCGGAGTTGGCCAATCCAGGATGGCCTGAATCTTGTCTGGTATCACCGCTACTCCGGCAGCTGACACCACATGACCGAGGAAAATGAGCTCCTTTAGCCAAAACTCGCACTTGGAGAACTTGGCATAAAGGCGGTGATCACGGAGCTTGGTCAGAACGAGTCGAAGATGCTCAGCATGTTCGTCTTCAGTTTTGGAGTACACAAGGATGTCATCGATGTAGATGATGACGAACTTGTCGAGGTACTCGTGGAAGATAGAGTTCATTAGCCTCATGAATGTAGTCGGAGCATTAGTGAGGCCGAAGGACATGACGGTGTACTCATATAACCCATAGCGGGTAGTGAAGGCCGTCTTTGGAATATCCTCCTTTCGGATTTTTATCTGATGGTAACCGGACCTCAGATCCATCTTGGAGAACACCGTGGCTCCAGCTAATTGATCGAACAAGTCGGTTATTCGAGGAATTGGATACTTGTTCTTGATGGTCACCGCATTGAGAGGGCGGTAGTCAACGACCAGTCGAGGAACATTTGTATCCCTCTTCTTGACAAAGATAACCGGGCAGCCCCAAGGTGAGCTACTCGGCCGGATGAATTCTTTTTCTAGCAGCTCATCAAGTTGCTTCTTCAATTCAGCTAGCTCTTCCGTTGGCATACGGTAGGGCGTCTTGGAAACAGGGGCGGTTCCCGGAACCAGCTCAATCACAAACTCCACGCTGCGATCAGGTGGCATGCCGGGAAATTCCTCCGGAAAGACATCGGGGAAATCACACACCACCTCTACTTCATGCATTTCAGGCGGGGTGATTCCTTCCAGGAAATATAGACTGATCTCCAGTGAAAGAGGAGTAGCTGCAGAAGGATTTGCAGAAGTTGGGGACCAATAACGCACTTCCCCATACCTTGGGTGGAACACTGTGACAGTCTTGGCCGCACAATCCAGGTTGGCCTGGTATTTAACTAGCCAATCCATGCCCAGAATAACATCGATACCCTCTGACCTCAGAGCTATCAATGAGAACGGAAAAGGGACTGACCCTACGGCTATTTGAACATCGGGAGATATCCAATTGGTACGCCAACTAGAGCCCGGGGTCTTGACCACTAACGGGGGATCCATCATCACAAACGGTATTTGATGGTTGTGTGCATATGATATGGATATGAACGAATGCGAAGCTCCAGAATCAAATAATACTGAAGCTGGATAGGTGTTGATTCGAAGCGTACCCATGAGAACTCCGGGGTCCTCCTCAACGCCTTCAGCCGAGACGTGGTTCAGGCGGCCACGGCTGACGGTGGTAGCCTTGGCGGCTGGGGTAGAGGGTGCCGGTGCAGGTGCTGAGGGAGCCGGTGCCTTCTGGGGACACTCCCTGGAGTAGTGCCCCGGCTGGCCACAAGCAAAGCAAGTGAGCCCCGGTGGTGCAGGTAGTCGAGGTCGGAAACCTCCTCCAGCCGCACCCAAGGTCGAAGTAGCTGGGCGAGGCAGAGGTGGCAGATACCCGGTGGGCTTCGGCGCGAAGGGCGCCTTTGGCACGGCACTGAAAGGCACGAAGACCTTGCGCTTCTTGCCCCCCGATGAGGAGGAGCTCTGGTGGTCGGTGGAAACGGGCCTCTTAGAAGCCTCTAGCTCCTTCCTACCTTGCTCCATGGTGAGAGCCTGATTGTAGAGCTCTCGGTAGGAGGTGAACTTGAAGGGTAGGAGCTCGTATCGGAGACGAGGTGCGAGCCCCTTGCGGAAGAGGTATTGCTTGTCCTCATCATTCGTCACGTCCCGAGGGGCGTAACGGGAGAGGTGGTTGAACTCCCGTCCATAGGACTGGACGTCCATGCGTCCCTGGGTTAGGTCCAGGAACTCCCGCCTCTTGAGCTCGAGGATGGGCTTGGGGATGTACGCCGCACGGAAGGCGGTGCGGAACTCCTCCCAAGTGACAACATGGCCCGCGGCAACCATGGCCACGTGGCTCTCCCACCAGGAGCCGGCGGCTCCTTCCAGAAGGTAGGTGGCGAAGTTGACATGCTCCGCCGCCGGAACGTGGAGAGCGGCAAACTTGCGCTCGATAGCCCGAAGCCAATCATCCGCATCAAGTGGCTCCTTAGCCTCGGAGAAGGAGGGAGGTTGGGACCGCAAGAACTAGTTGAGAGTGGTGCAGTCCGTGTTCCTCCTGGCCCCTTGCTGGACCAGCTGCTCGAGCAGAAGCTCATTGCACAGACGGTTTTGTTCGATGGCCATCATAACCTCCGCCATTGAAGGTGGCGGTGGTGGATCAGGGTTGCTATGCTCCCCACGACGGGTAGGAGCCATTCTGAAGAATTGGAACAACGACAAGTTAGTAACCAATTCCACAGACAAGATAGATCATTGGTTGCTTCCAGATATAGATATTTAAGAAGCATTAAACACCAAAGACAGATTTAGGCAACCACGGTGACATCACGTCATCGTAGCGATATTAAACGGATATAACGGACTCGAGACATAACTGGACGGTAAGAACCCAAACCCCGAGAACCTAAACATCGACACCAAGCACAAACAAATAGAGGTAAGAATCAGAGTAGAGCGAGTTGGATGAGGAGTAAAAAGAATCCTAAGAAGGTTTTCACAACTCATTTTTAGGTTAAAAATAATTTTCACTAGACTCGACATCGACCAAAAGAAAGGGTTTCCTACAGGCAGTCCTGCTCTGATACCAACTTGTAACGCCCCGACCCCGGAATTATACAGAGAGGCTATGAATCCGACACAACCATCAAAGTATAATACAAAGATCGAGAGTTGTGGAACAGAACTGGCACAAAGCATGACTCTACGACACAAAACATATAGCAACTCATATAATGAGAAGAATACAAATTACACAACAAAAGGAGCACAGATCCAACAAGTCAACAAGCGGAAGCGGGTAGTGTTGTCTAACAACAAGAAGCAAAATATGGCCTAAGAGGCCTACAATAAATATCTCCAAGCCAGCTTGTCCCACGGTCCCAAGCTGCCACCTGGGAACCCCAGACTAGTAGTCGACGTCAACGAAGAACCCACCTAGCTGCTCGGTGTCTTCCTCCTCTGAAATACAAAATCATAGAGGCAGCAAAGAGAGACTGAGTACGATGTACTCGCAAGTTTAGTAGGGCGATATAGGCCCAATGACTGACGGAGGCTCTAAAGCTTTATATTTATTTCTTTTGCATAAAGCTAAGTTTCATAAACAGAAATGTAAAAGACACATGGCATTCGTCTACTCAGAGTATTTTCATAAAGGGGTAAGAGAGTATCATCATCTTCTTCGGTTCTCGGCGAACCTACTTACAATCATCACCACTCATCTCACACAAAGGCACTCCCTCGACTCACCCTCGAGGAAATGAACCTTTATCACAAGTTTATTTATGCAACCTTTAGCTGCCATACCAATTAGGTTAAACTTATCTATGATCTTATATCCGATACCAAGATTGTCCATAACCGTGGACACGGCTTTTCGAAAAGATTATCCCTGCAGGGGTGTACTAATTTACCCATTGGTACCGTCCGGCTCACCTAGTTGGCCCTCTTCCGGGGAAGGCCGGCAAGCGGGCGCGGTTAAACCCTTACCTCACGTGAGAATATCCAAGAGTCATCTGTGGCCACAGGACAGGTTCAGCGCTCCTAGCGCCCTGCCCCATCGCCACGTCCTAAACACAAATCCTCATCAACATCATCTTTCCACTCACACGCAAATGGAAAACCGAACTAGAGGACCCTTGGATACGCCCGCACAAGTTATTCAGTTAGTAAGGCGCCCATACACCCACCAATGGCAGCACGCTCGTCTTGGTTCAAGAGGTAAAGAACTCGCACCTAGGGGCTAGAGTGAGGCAAAACACCATCCCCGATGGCAACTCACCCCAACCATCTTAGCATTTTAATTAAGCATCTCCATTATCCACCATGCCCGAATCATTCCATCATCATCAACAATTACGGAAGTAATAACGGACATAAAGCATTTACCTAAGCATTTCTAAGCATAGCGATGGCGGAACAGGAACAATCTGACCCCCGAAACTTGTCAGCGATGGCGGAGGAGCTATGTTCTGTTTCTGGGAAAATCCTTCGGACGTTAGGGTTTTTTTGTCGCGAGCAATTTATAGGCCAAAGGGCGTCGTGAAGGGGTCTCCGAGGGCCAGGGGCGGGTGCTGGCCGCGACCCCCTTAGACTCGCGGGTGGGACCCGCCCCTGGGCTGTGTGTCCCTCCCGGGGTCGCCCTTCTGGCTCCGGTCCTCATTTCCTCAATGAAAAATTGTCGTAAATTTTCGTCCAATTCCGAGAATATTTTCAGAAGTAACTTTCTGCAACAAAAATAGCACAAAAACACGAAACTGGCACTGGGCATCTTGTCAATAGGTTAGTCCAATAAAATGTCTCAAAATGATGCAATATGATAGAAGAAACATGTGACATTGATATAAAACAAGCATGGAACAATCAAAAATTATAGATACATTTGACACGTATCACGGCCGCGTCCGGTCGACTACCGTCCTCGACGGTGGAGGTAGTTCCCTCCCGCGCGGCCGCGGTACTGCTTACCCCTCTTCCGACTACTTCTCGCCTTCATCTTTCAGACCTCGTGACGGTAGCTTCGGTGAGACGACAATGGCGGCTTCATGACCGTGGTGGCGCATGTTGCTGGGTGGAGAGCCTGGTGGTTTCGAGGTTTCGTCCTTGCGGGGCTCCAGTGCTACGGATCGTCCGAGGGTTGTGGATGGGGTTTTTTCGAGAGAAATCCTTGTCGGCTCGCCCGATACCGACGCGGTGCCACCTCTAGGTGGCATCCCCCTTCCTGAAGGGTGTTGTGGATACCCGTCATCCGCTTCCCTCCGTGTGCTGGGGGAAACCCTAGGACCAGTGATGGTCAGGCCAGCAGCACGTGCTCTCCTTCTTGAAGGTACTGCTTGGTACTCGACAGTTCGGCGCTGCGAGCGTGGTGGTAATTCTTCGGAAGGCGCAGCGGGCACGGGTCACCGTAGTTTAGTCGATCCGCCTATGTCTCCATTTTATTTTTTCTTTTCTTTCTTTGGGTTTGTGTGTGCTGCCCCCAGCTTATGTGGTGTTGTGTTGTGTTTGTATCAATGGTTGTTTGGTGGTCGTGGCTTTATTTATATAAATCATGTTTCGAGGAATACAACAAGAGGGTTTCGAGAATTCAGCAGGAGGTTCATTTTCATAGTGTAGTAATGCTAATGCTGATCAAAGGGAATGCACTACGACCTACAAGTACGAAGTATAGGACCTTCCTTTGGTGATTGATTGATTAATAGGAGAGTCCAACCAGACAGTATCATACTTACAGATCACATGTAGTTTATGCACAGCTTACACAGCCAAGATAGCCCACTACTCGAACTACTAATGCACATGGCGGTATGATGCCGCGCTCGCGTCGTCACGCCTGGCCTTCTCTACCACATCGCCCACCCCGGCGCCATCGCCGTCCACCCAGTAGGCATGCCAGAGGGGCGACCGCCGGCGTGGCGGCGTGGACCCGACGCAGCCCGCGAGGCAGGCGTGGAACTTGTGCTCCCCGGGTCGGAGCATGGCCGGCAGCGGCATCCTGACGCCGCGCGCGGCGCAGGCCTCGTGGCGCGCCGCGATGCGCGCGTCGAGCGCGTAGGAGAAGAACTCCGGGAAGTCGAAGAGCTCGTCGGCGTCCCTGCCCATGACGCCCAGGAGGTACTCCGCCTTGGGCCGCAGGTTGCCGTCGATGCTGTAGTAGAATAGCGCCGGGAAGCGGCGCGCCATGGAGCGCGCGGCGCGGGAGGGGAGGCCGAGCGACTCGAGGAACTCGATCCGCGGGAGCAGCTTGTCCTCGACGGAGAAGGAGAGCAGGTCGGCGCGGCGGTGGAGGTCGGGCACGCCGAGCGCCCGGAGGAAGTAGAGCGTGGGCCGGAGCCGCGCGGCGACGGGGGACACGAGCAGGCGCGGGCGCCGCCGCAGCACGCGCGGCAGGTCCTCGGCGGGCACCCCGGCCTCCTCGGTCAGGAACCGCAGCGCGGCGGTGATGGTCTCGACGGGCACGGACATGAGCTCCGGGCACATCCCGGCCGCGCGCCGGAGATCTCCTGCGGCACGCCCACCTCCAGCAGGACGGCCGCGGCGTCCGCGGCCACGGGAGGTGATGGTAGCACTACGACCTACAAGTACGAAGTATAGGACCTTCCTTTGGTGATTGATTGACAAGGATTCCATTTTATTTTTCAAACTGCAGAAAATACTGTACGGGCCGGCCTCCAAACCGGCCCAGACCGGGGTGCAGGCCGGGGAGGTGCCAGAAGCCTCCGGCCTCTGGACCGGCCCAGTCCGGGGTTTAGGCCGGGCCCATGCCCGAAGGAGCCGGCCTTGTGGCCGTCCCAGGCCGGGCGTTAGGCCGGGCCCCCTTCGGAAACGGCCGGCCTGCTGGCCGGCTCAGGCCGACGCCCAGGCCGGGGCGCGGTGAGCGACGGCGCCGACGGGGAAAAATCGGCTGGCGGCAACGCAATTTGGGCGGCGATACGCGGCAAGCAAGCGTGCAATGCGTGTGTGAGTACGGCGGTTACCTAGGGCGTGCTGGCGGACTGAGGGGAGGCGCCGGGCGACTTGTGCGTGCACGCCAACGCAAGGCCGTGCCGGACGCCGGCGGCATCCGCATGAACGCGACGCTGCAGAGGGGGAGGAGGCGAGGAAAGGTGTCCTGGAGGTGCGCGTGCTCACCAGGAAAGCGTGGTGGGGCTCGGAGGCGGAGGGGCAGACGGAGTCGACGGCGATCGTGCCGGTCGGCCGCCGGACCGGGAGGAGGGAGACGACGGCGGCGGCTCGATTTCGGGCTCCCTAGCCCGATTCCTTCGGCGGGGAGTCGCAGCTCGGCGAGGCGGAGCTGGTGGCGGCAACGGCTTGTCGCGGGGCAGCCGGAGTCGACGGCGAGGTGCGGCGCACGGCGGCGGACGACGTCGGTCACGGGGCAGGTTAGGGTTCTGTCCGATCCAGAGAAACGGAGCAGGGGACGGGGATAGAGAGAGAGGGGGCAGTTGGGCGACGGGGTCCCCTTCTAGACGCCCACAGGCCACGGCGGCAAAGGCAGCTCGGCCGGCACCCGAGCATGGCGCCAGTGCCATTGACACAGTGGAGAGGAGAGAGGGAAGAAGAATTTGCAAGGAGGTCCCTGGAATTTTTGAAATGCTTGCAAACAAGCCCAGCAGCAGCTTTCAAACATTTAAACAAATCACCAGGACATTTTCTAAAATCCCAGAAAAATTCATATAAGCTTGAATTAACATTTAGAACCATCACAAAAATTGGTGAGGTCAAATAAATTAGTTTGCTCAACATTTGTTCATAGCTTTTAGTTAGGGTAATTTGGAGAAATTTCCAAAATGCATTTAGTTGGGGCATTTATACAATTCCAAAAATATTAAAAATATTTATGGAGATTCTCATAATCATACTGGAGCTCCCCATGATTTTAGTTTAAATTTTTGGAAGACTTATATTGGTTCCAAAAGTGTAGTTTGAAAATAAGCCAATTTGAATCATCATTTTTAGCTCCCAATTGACCAAACTTGGAAATGTGAGAAAAGAGGATAAGAGACAATCATGGAACTTCCTAAACAAGTTGGAAGTCCAAGAATGGTTGGTTGACAAGCTGAGCAAAACATTTGGTTGGAGGTCTTGGGAAGGGTTGGCTTCCCATTACAATTGATTTCCAAGTGCAAGTTTAAAATGGCAAAAATGCATATGGATGCTATGATGCACACAATGAAGCAAAAGTGGAAAAATTCTTTGTATTTTTCATAACCAAGTTAGGGCTGTTACAAGTGCCTCGACGAATCAGTGGCCATTGACAATCAGCTTTTTGAGTAGGTTGCTTGAAACCTCAAATTCACAGCTTTCTGTCTTTGGCACTGCTAACATGAACTTCGCTTTTTACAGCTCCGGCGGGTTATGGCCATGAGCTGACAGCGGAAAACCGGCTTGACCGGATCTTGGAAGTAGGGGAGCTTATGCCAAAGATACTTTCTTCGGGAAAAAAGCTTGTCGAGAAATTCTTTCCCGACAACCCCGAACCCTTGACGGTCCTTGCAGGTTTAGAAGCCGAACTGGACGAGGCGACTTCGTTCTTTGACGAACGGTTGCGGTCCAGTGCTCGTGGAGGTGCGAAGACGGCATTGGGCCTAATGATGGCGCACTACCCGGAGGCAGAAGCCTGGCGCGTTGCATCCGGCTTTCCTCTTGAAAAGGAGGACGGCATGCCGCTGGACGATCAAGAGCGCAAGAAAATTCTTCACTCCGTTTCCGGCTACGCCAGCAAGGTTGCCAATATGGTCTCCCTGACCACCATCTTCAAGGAAGTGCCCTGCCCGCCAACTCCCGTCCAGTCTGATGATGACGGCGAAGAAACGGACAAATCTGCATAAGACGAACTTGCTCCTTTGAGCCGGCCTACCTGAAAATGTAAATATTAAGATGTAAAGCTGTTCAAACAATATGAAATGCTTATAAACAACTAAGTCTTTTTGCCGTCTTAATTCGGCTTATGTTTTTCTGCAAGTTTGCAATTTTTATGCCTCAGTTTATTCTGGCCTTGACACCTTAGCCTTTAAGTGCCGGCAAACCTATTGCGAAGCAAACCTGCTGAGCAACAGGGTACGCAATGACCAATCTGTTTAGACTCAGAACAAGTGCCGCCTTTCGGTGCCGAAACGCTTTGAAGCAACCCGGCGCAAAAATCTAGCAGACAAACATTAATTTGGCAAAACTTTGTTTTTTCATCACCTTAAGACGGATTCAACATGAAAGATAGTTTACCAACAAGCAACACAGGCAATTTCGGGTAAACAGATGATAGCAATAAGATCATTGGGAAATAAAGGATGGTACAGATTTTCGAATTTCACATGAGAGAAGCCAATTTTTATTTCATGATCACATTGACATGGTTACAATAGAATTTGCTAAGTGTAAAAAGGACGTAGCTGAGCGATATTCCATGTACGTTTCGTCTCGTCTAAGTCGTCATCTACATGTCTTTTCCTCTTACGACCTTTCTTCCTGGGATCTTTCTTTGAATCCCTTAAGTCGAGAAGATAATATGACCCGTTTTTCAGAACTTTGCTAATAACGAAAGGTCCTTCCCATGGCGGGGATAATTTGTGTTGCCGGCTTTGCACAAGCCGGAGCATTAAGTCGCCTTCTCGAAAAGACCGATTCCGCACTCTACGGCTCTGATAGCGACGTAGATCTTGTTGATAGATGGTGGATCGTTGGAGAGCTAGCCCTCTTTCTTCTTCGAGGATATCTAAGCCGTCTTGACATGCTTCTTCTGCGTCTTCTTCGACGTAGGCTGCGACTCGAGGCGAATCGTGGATCATGTCGGTTGGGAGTACCGCTTCTGCACCATAAACAAGGAAGAAAGGGGTGAAGCCGTTTGATCTATTTGTGGTAGTACGAATACTCCATAAGACCGCCGGCAATTCATCAACCCAAGCGCCGGCTGCTCGATGCAAAGGGGTTTCAAGCCTTGGCTTAATACCTTGCAGAATAATGCCGTTAGTGCGCTCTACCTGTCCATTGAACTGCGGGTGTGCCACCGATGCCACGTCGAGCCGGATTTTGGATCGGCTGCAAAACTTCGATAGCTCACCAACAGCAAAGTTTGTGCCATTGTCAGTGATAATGCTATGCGGTATGCCGAATCGAGTAGTTATCTCGACGATGAACTTTACAGCTGTAGCTCTATCCAGTTTCTTGATGGGCTTTGCCTCCACCCACTTTGTGAATTTGTCGACCGCCACCATCAGGTGAGTTAAGCCTCCTCTTGCCGTCTTGAAAGGTCCCACCATGTCGAGACCCCAGACCGCAAACGGCCAAGTAATAGGGATCATCCGGAGCTCCTGAGCCGGGAAGTGAACCTGCTTTGCGTAGCGCTGACATCCTTCACAAGTCTTGATGATGTTGATAGCATCCTCCTTAGCCATTAGCCAGAAGAATCCGTGCCGAAACGCCTTAGCGACCAATGCCTTTGCCGCCATGTGATGCCCACATTCGCCGGAGTGGATTTCCTCAAGGATTTGCCGCCCTTCTTCTGGAGAGACGCATCTTTGAAAGATGCCGGATGTGCTCCGTTTGTAAAGTTGTTCGTCGATAATTGTGTACGCCTTTGCTCGACGCTCAATTTGACGGATCAACACCTCGTCGTCCTTGGGCAGTTTCTTATTAATCAGGAATTTAATGTAGGGCATGGTCCAATCTGGGGTTACCAAGCACACTTGAACTGATTCTGCCGACAAGGGATAATCTTCGGCGCCGCCTTTGATGGACGACTTATGTAAATGGTGGAGAAATATGTCTGGAGGCACTGCCTTTTGCCTGGAGCCTATTCTGGCCAAGGCGTCAGCAGCTTCATTGTCATCTCGGGAGATATGTCGGACTTCTAAGCCGGCAAAGCATCTGACGAATTCATCGACTGTTCTCCTGTACTCCGCCATTGTGGGACTTTTCGTGTCCCAGCACCCATCTAGTTGCTGTACAACAAGATCCGAGTCGCCATAGAAGAGGATGCGTTTTACTCCCAACTCCTTAGCCATATGAAGGCCATGGAGGAGAGCCTCATACTCTGCTACATTGTTGGTGGCATTGAAGTGGATTCGGAGGACATAACTGAGCTTGTCAACCTTAGGCGATTTTAGCACTACTCGAGCCCCCGAGCCTTCCTTCATCTTCGAGACATCAAAGTGCATTATCCAGTATTGAGAATCCGGCAAAGGTGTGCTCTCCATCGCCTCTATCCAGTCTGCAACAAAGTCGGCTAGAACTTGACATTTGATGGCGGTCCTCGGCTTATATTGGATGTCAAAGGCTGCTAACTCGATGCCCCATTTGGCGACTCGGCCCGTTGCGTCGGCATTGTTGATGATGTCCTTTAATGGAGCTTTGCTGACCACCGTGATTGTGTGATCCTGGAAGTAATGCCGTAGCTTTCTGGCGGCAAAGAATACACCATAGGCTAACTTTTGGTAGTGAGGGTAGCGTTGCTTTGAATATGAGAATACCTCACTAATGAAATAGACAGGGCGTTGATCCGTCCATTGCATCCCTTCCTCCAGGCGCTCCACTACAATGATGACACTTATCATGAAATTCGTGGCCGACATATAGAGGAGAAGCGGCTCTTTTTCCTTTGGAGCTGCCAAGACTGGAGCATGTGTCAATGTATACTTCAGCTGTGCCAAAGCTGCCTCTGCCTCCTCTGTCCAAACAAAATTGTCCGACTTTTTGAGGAGCTTATATAATGGCAGTGCTTTGTCACCAAGCCGGCTAATGAATCGGCTTACAGCCGCGGCGGAACCCGTAAGCCGCTGTATGTCCTTTAGACAAGTCGGCCTCTCGATGTTCTGAATCGCCTTTATCTTTTCCGGGTTAACTTCAATTCCTCTTTGAGAAACAATGAAGCCCAGAAGCTTGCCTGCGGGTACTCCGAAGACGCATTTTGCCAGATTAAGCTTCATCTGGTACTCCCTTAGGTTTGCAAAGGTTTCCGACAGATCGGCGATAAGATCGTCTCGCTTCTTCGACATGACCGCTATGTTGTCAACGTAGACGTGAACATTGCGGCCAATCTGCTTGTCCAAACACCGCTGCATACACCTTTGGTAAGTAGCACCAGCGTTCTTTAAGCCGAAAGGCATTGTGACATAGCAGTAATTGCCATATGGCGTGGTGAAGGACGTCTTGATTTGATCTGACTCCTTCATCTTAATCTGATGGTAACCCGAATAAGCATCCAGAAAACATAGCATCTCTGAGCCGGCAGTTGAATCAATGACCTGATCGATACGCGGTAAGGCGAACGGATCCTTAGGACAGGCTTTGTTTAAGCCAGTGAAATCAATGCACATACGTAGCTCAGAGGTGTTTTTCTTTGGAACAAGCACGGGATTTGCCAACCAATCAGTGTGGACAACTTTACGGATGAATTTGGCGGCAGCGAGCCTTAGGATCTCTTTTCCAACCGCCTTGCGCTTCTCATTTCC
Source organism: Puccinellia tenuiflora (assembly GCA_012064385.1). Classification (NCBI taxonomy): domain Eukaryota; kingdom Viridiplantae; phylum Streptophyta; class Magnoliopsida; order Poales; family Poaceae; genus Puccinellia; species Puccinellia tenuiflora. The sequence continues at coordinate 713,574 of QRDG01000316.1, forward strand.
GAGCCGTCGGAGGCCTTGTTTGACCGGCTTTGCGTCCTTATTGACCTTTAAGGAGTGCTCGGCAAGTTTCCTCGGGACACCTGGCCTATCAGATGGTGACCAAGCAAAAATATCCCGGTTCTCGCGGAGAAACTTGACGAGATCGCCTTCCTATTTGTCGTCGAGGTCGGCACCGATGATGGCCTCCTTTGTCGGATCATCTTTTGAGAGTTTGATTTTCTTGGTGTCATCCTTCGGTTTGAAACTTGAGTCGACTTTAGAGGACGGCTTTTCAGTTGCCGGCTGATGCATGTAAAATGCATACATGAACTTTGCATTATAATTCTCATATTTCAATCATATTTGCATCATATAAGGGTTATATCATTGTTTTATAATGATTTTGGGGATAATTCACAGTTTCCCCATTTATTTGGAATTAACCCTGCACTGGCAGAAAACCCTATTTTCTATATTTTGATGTTTCAGGGACCCAAACAACGTCCAAATGAGCTGAAAATTTACGGGGATCATTATTTTGGAAGGAGGAAGACCTAGGAGCGAAAAAAGCAAGAGAACGGAGGCCGGAGGGCCAAAAGGGGGTGCCCCACGTGGCCTGGTACTGTAGCCGCGTGGGCCCACCTATTTTAGCCCTCGTGGCCCCGTTTGCATCGATCCTTCGCCCAGAAGCTTCCTCGTGACCTGAAAACGACTATAAAAATAGTCCCCCGACGTTTTCCAGAGGGAGGCGGCGGAGAAACACAAAACCAGAAACAGAGAGATAGAAGGCTGCCGCCGGAGAAGATCGGAGGGGGGAAACGCCGCCGGAACCACCTCCGGAGGTCTTCTCCATCCCCCCTCCGGAGTCTCCATCAACACCACCGCCAAGACCAGCACCATCTCCATCACCATCTCCATCACCATCTTCATCACCATCTTCGTGATCCACTTCATCCCCCTCATAGTTTGAGATTGGTTGATCCCTAGCCATTGTCTAAGTGCTATTTTACATGTTTGTGAATTGCTACTTGTCATTGTTTTGTGAGGAGATCATAATTTTAGATTGTGTTGTATCACTTGTACCACTGAATCATATCATGTCTTGGCGTTGTGAGTAGTTCTCTCATGTTCCTGGGGGCATAGGATGAAATGGCAATGATTTTTATATAACATGTGTTGGTATCTTGTCTAGTTTTTATCTTTGATGTAATTCAATGATGGTGTTGTGCGAACGTAGACTGCATATCACTTCACCTATATGGGCTCATAGGAGAACACTATGATGTAATGAATTGAGGAGGTCTTAGGGGGACATGTAAACCTGAGACCAAGTTATGAAGTTACTTTATGGGGTATTAGTATCGGGGACCTTAAAGATTAATGCTATGGTGGGACTTTATGTCTTAATAACTCTTGTGTAGTCATTTACTTGGCACCTTGATCCATCATAAGAGGTGTAGTTTATTTATTAGCTATTCCTAATTATGGCTCCGTCCAAAGAAGATTAAAACTTGACAAAATGTTTACCTTGTTGTTCTAGAAATATTTATGCCATGAAGTCTAAGTAGCCGTTGGGAACTCTCTCCACCTATAAGAAACACACACTTGAGCGTGTCCTCTTGCTGCATAGAGGATTGGGCTTTCTCTCTTTGAGAGCTTTCACTTGTCATATTGCATTTTCAGCATTTTACTTTATTGCAAACTCAACACCAAAAACCCAAAAACACTTGCATCATTTAATCATTTTAGTCTGTCTAGTGCATAGATAATAAGGGAAGTGACACTCTTATTTGAGAGGATAAATACTTATACCTTCTACTCCTCGTGGGATCGATACTATACTTAGACATCGAAGACTGCAACGATCCCCTATACTTGTGGGTATCACCGGGATCTCATTAGGACTCATTGTCTTCTTGAGATCCTCCAATTCTTCCATGCATATTTCTTCTACAGCATGGACGGCATTGGTGGCCTCACATTCCTTTGCTTTCTTGAAGTCTCCCTTGACTGTGATGATCCCATTGGGTCCCTGCATTTTCAGCTTGCTATATATGTTGCAGGGCCGAGCCATAAATTTGGCGAAAGCCGGACGTCCAAAGATTGCATGATATGCACTTTTAAATGGTACCACCTCAAAGGAGACATCCTCAGTCCGAAAATTATCAGCTCCGCCAAAGGTGACCTTCAGGGTGATTTGTCCCATCGAAGAGGCTTGTCATCTCGGCACAATCCCATGAAACTTCACAGTGCTGGCTGAGTTGTGACTCGGAGAGGCGCATCCTCTTCAATGTTGCGGCATAGAGTATGTTGGTACTTCTTCCACCATCCATGAGCACCTTTTTCAACTTGTATTTGTCGACTAAAGGCTGACGACTAAAGCGTAGGTGCGCTTTGCAGGAACTCTGTCCGGATGATCGCTGCGATCCCACGTGATGGGTGTGTCGGACCAATCCAAATATTGCGGCACCGCAGGCACCGTAGCATTAAGTTCTCGCCAAGCCGCCTTTTCTTTGCGAGACGAATCTGTTGCCAGGTTGACGATAAGGCTTTCGGCGTGCTTAGGGAATTTGCTGCCTTTTCCTTCTTTGGAAACCGCGTCATCCGACTCTGAAGCAGCGTCCTCCTTCTCTTTGTCGTCCTTCTTGGACTTGCGCTTGTTCCTTGACTTGCCGGCTTTGGGGTCCTTGGCGATGTCCCGATTGATGTGACATTGCTGGATTGTGTGGGAACTCGTCCCATCAGGCCTGAGATGATGAACACAGGGGTTGTGCTTAATGTCGTCGTACTTCACCGTTGGCGGCCGGGATGATTGGTTGCTTGCCGGCTTCTTGCCCTGCCACTTGCTATTGCTTGAGCCACCCTTACCAAAGGCGGCAGCAACCTCGTGAGAAGGGCCGGCTTGGTCTTCAACTTTCTTTTTTCCGGACTCGCATCGGCGGGTTTCACCGTCTTCCCTGTTGTCATCGTCAGCAGCGGCGTACTTGTTAGCACAAGCGAGCAAGCCCCCCAAAGTCTCCGACTCGTCGTTGTAGATCATGAAGCGAAAAGTCGTCCCCTTCCTCAGAGATTGCTTGAAAGCATGAATTGCCTGAGTTTCTGAGACGCCTTCGCAAGCGTTCTTGATTTCACTCCATCGTGAGACGAACTCACGGCTAGACTCGTTCTTTTGCTGCACACACCGCTGTAAATCGAAAATCGACTTTGGGCGCTTATATGTGCCGTGGAAGTGCTGAATAAAGACATGCTTCATGTCACTCCAGGTATGAACTGTCCTTTCCGGCAAACCCTCAATCCACATACGTGCCGTCCCGGTTAACATCAGGGGCAAAAATCGCACTGCGGAGTCGGCACTGCCTTGATATATGTCGCAAGCACTGACATAATCTGAGAGCCAGGTCTCAGGATTAGCCGTACCGCTGTACTTCTCCACCATCTTTGTTACGTTCGACAAAGTGGGAGGTAGTATTTGCTCTTTGATTATTCTGCCAAAACACTTGGGGCCGAGGTATTGGGCATCTCTGGCCGACTTCCTTTCCTCGATTAGGCTTCGAACATCATTGGCTTATGGCATTTTTTCAACCGACTTTTCTTGCCTTGGTTCTTCCCTGTGACGGCTTTGGCTCACCCGACTCACGTTACGCGGAGGGCTTGGAGTCCTTTGCCGTCGTGGATGGGGTATGTACTTGGAAGGGTTATCTCCCTCTTTGCGCGGTGGAGGTGGCATATGATCTCTGTTATCCTCCCTTCGGGGTTGATTTTCCCCCTCACGTCATCGCTCCTGACGGGGTGGTGCCGCCTTTTCCTTGCGAGGGTCCTCCTTTCGCTCCCGGCTCCGATGCTCTTCCCGGCTTCTACCAGCCTCACGATGGCGTGCAGAACCTGTCCGGGATTCCGGGGCCTCTCTGCTTGTCCTTTGGGTCCTTGTCGCCGCCTTTGTTGTGGCTGCTTGAACCGGCTGGGTCATCGTCTGGGTCTGCAGGTGCAGCAGCCATTGGCTTGTTGGCAGTCGATTTGCAAAGATGAGAGTCGTCAACAAGCCGTCCTGACTTTACTTGTGAGTCGTTTTGCTGCTATTGTGCAACCTCCAGTAGATAAGCCGAATATTTGAGGCGAGCGTCACGGTCCAACGATTTGTCGAACATGACCTCCTGGGCTGCCTTCATGTTTTTGGTTGGGGTGTTGAAGTAACACAAATTAGTCACTGGGTCACGTCGGTGGTGGTACTTTCTCCAGACTGAATTAACATGGTCGGCTTCCCACTTGCTGCGGAAATCCAACCTCTTATGCAGATTCTTGTCGCGAGCCGGACGGAAGACATCGTCAGCCCCCTTTTCTCTCTGCTTTCGGATGAACTCCGTTTCCTTGTTTGTGATCTGAACTTCGTGCTCCGCTATCTGGGCTGCATGCTCTTCCAGCTCGGAGCGGCGCTTTTCCATATCGGCTAGCGATGCGTTAGGAGGAAGTGGAGTTAGCAGTTGCTTGTACTTTGCCATCCTTTCTTCGTGCTCCTTCTCTGGTGCTTCGCCGGCCGTAGCGTCAATGTCGTCTCCTGCAGCCGGCAATCTACCAGTTCCCTTCATTGGAGCCAGTGGTGGCACAAAGTCCACCTTTTGATTTCCGGCTTCTGGGGTTCTTTCTTCGCCATTGGCAGTTTTCGAGGTGTTGGGTCGTCCTTAGGACCAGAGGCGTCACCCATCAAAACCTCGGCAGGGCGTACTAAGCAGGATGCAAATTTCCGACTAAAATCGTTGGATTCTCCTTCAGATTCGAGGTCCTGCTCCATATGGGCAGTGTCCCCTGATCCGGCTTCTGAATCAGCCCCAGCCTGCAAAGCAGGAAGGATAGACTCAGGCTCTACCATCGACTCATTAGTGCCGGATTCTCCTAAGATGCCAACAAAGTCGAAGTCCGGCGCCGCCATATTGGAACTTGCATCGTCTTCAGAATCTTCGTCATCAGCGTCGAAAGCCAGATCCAGATCGGCGATCTCCTCAAAGTCCAGATCCGATCCCTCGTCGAAGTTGCTTGGGTGGGTGGCGGGCATGCTCGAGGTGAATCCGAGATTGTCCAAAGCCTAGGCGGTGAAGCCGACGAAGATGTCGAAGCCGCCGACAGAGACTGCGGACCATCCGGTGGGATCCTCCTTTGCCGGCGTCCAAAATCCGTCGTTGAAGACGTGGCTAGCTCCTGTCTCGTCGAAGTAGCTCACCAAGCCGACCGCGATGGTGTCGCCGACTCCGCCCATAGATCCCGGATGGAACGAAACCCCGGACATCTCTTGCCCCACGGTGGGCGCCAACTGTCGTGGTATTGTAGAATCTAGCCGCGGCAGGGGTGCCATCGAGCTAGGTAGAGAGAGGGGTTTTGGAGACGTGGGGTGTTCCGACGACGGGATGACAAAGGGTTTACCCAGCTTCGGATCTCGCAACGGTGGCGAAACCTTACGTGCTGCTATAATTCACTATAAGGCAATATCGCCGATTGCAATGAAAGTATGAGTTGTAGATCGAGATCTTGCCCAAAGGCGTCCGGTCCTAGGGCTTACAGGAGGCAACCTAACCGCCTAAGTACAGAGTTCTACTCTAATCCGGCTTGGGCCTTGCCTTGTGGGCTAAGTCTTCCGCAATGCAGGCCGGCTTCTGGAACCTTCCCTTAGCCGGATGGGCCTCCTGCACTTCATCATACTGGGCCGCCCGGTAAGCCGGATTCCGGCTTACCACCACTATGGGCCACCCTGGTATGTTGGCTTTTAGTCTTCCCTGGCATAACCCCAACACGCTCGGAAGAATAGAGCCAAAGACCATCGCTCACCTCACGCAAATTGCTAATGAGTGGGCAGACGGAGAAGACTCTATACGCAACGAGCGCAACGGCACACCCGTGGAGAACGGCGACCAAGGCCACTGGAGTCACCGCAGCAGCGATTGCCGCGGCAAGCGGAAGTCGTGAGCATATGATGACAATGAAGGTGCAGAACTTGTGGCGACGGGTTTTCCCGATAGCCGCGAGCAAAGAAACCGTGACAGTATTCGCTATGAAAGCGACAGCCGAACAACCGGTTATAAGGACAACAAAAACATCAAGCAGGAGTGGCGACCACGCCAGCCGCGCAACGGGCGAGTGCCGCGCCCTCCCCTACCTTGCAAGGAGCTTGTAGGTTCCATATGTTCAGGGACGAGAATGGAAACCTCACGTCCTCCCACCTCATGAAGGATTGCGAGGGTTTTCAAGAACTGCATGTGCAGTACACACGCCTCCTCCAGCAGCAGGGGCAAATCGTACCAGGTGCGCCAGCCATTAGAGCGCCACCTCCTCCAGCTCTGCCCCCACCAGGACATATGGGGGGAGCTATCCAGCTCCAACCACGCGTCGAGGAACCCCAAGCAGGCGAAGATCCCTACCCGAAACCTGTCGGGCGCATGTTCATGATACAGAAAGGACGCCCTTCCAACCGGGACCAGAAGCTAATAACGAGGCAGGTGCACCTCGCCGTCAAATCACCACCGGCCCTGCCGGAGTAGCTCAGGTGGTCTCACGCGAGCATCGTTTACTCTCGCGAGGACCACCCACCGCATGTGCCACGGCCAGGCCACGCAGCCCGTTTGGCAGCTTCGTGATGAGCCGCGTCTTCATGGATGGCGGCAGCGGCATCACCATCATGTTCGCCGATACGCTGCGCGGGATGAACATCTTAACAACTAACCTCGCGCCATCGGTCAACACCTTCCACGGAATCGTGCCGGGGTGGCCGGTGTACCCCCTGGGCACGATCACGCTCGACGTCATCTTCGGCGAGCCAAAGAACTTCAGGAAGGAGAAAATAGAGTTCGAGGTGGCGGACTGGAAGTCGCAGTACCATGTCATCCTCGGGCGACCAGCTTATGCCAAATTAATGCCAGTACCACATTATGCCTACCTCAAGCTCAAGATGCCAGGACCTTATGGGACCATCACCGTCAACGGCGACTTCGAGCGGTCCGACGAGTGCGACCGCAAGTTCAACAAGATCTCTGAGTCGCTTGGAGCCCAGGAGCTGGCGCTCACCAACGATCGCACCCTCTTCCCTGAGGGCAAAAAATCACCGTCCGAGTCGTCCTTCAATGCGACCAACGACACAAGGGCGCACCAGATACATCCGACTGACCCTAAGAAGACAGCCCTCATCTCGACAAGCTTGCCTCCTGCATAGGAAAGCGCGCTTGTCGAGTTCCTGCGTGAGAACTGGGATATGTTCGCCTGGTGTCCAGCCGACATGCTGGGCATACCCAGGGAATTCGCCGAGAACGAACTACAGATCTTGCCTAACGCAAGACCCGTCAAACAAACTATGCGCCGCTTCACCAAGCCGAAGCGTCTTGCCATCGGGCAGGAAATCGACAGGCTCCTGGCAGCCAATTTCATCCGAGAGATCAAGAAATCAGACTGGGTGGCTAACCCTGTACTGGTACCAAAGAAAAACACAGACATACTTAACATGTGTGTCGACTTCACTTTGTTAAACAAGTGTTGTCCAAAGGATCACTTCCCCTTGCCACGTATCGACCAATTTGTCGACTCGACGGCAGGCTGCGAGCGTCTCTGCTTCCTAGATGCCTACTCAGGTTATAACCAGATCCGGAGGAAGGAGGAAGACGAAGACAAAACAGCATTCATCACGCCCTTTGGCGTCTACTGGTACACAACAATGCCCTTCGGGCTCAAGAAGGCGGGTGCCACCTACCAGCGCATGATGCAGAACTACCTTAAGCAGCAAATCGGACGAAACGTCCAAGTCTATGTTGACGACATAGTCATCAAGACCAAGAAAGAAGCAATGCTCCTTGACGACCCGCACGAGACATTCGCCGTGCTCAAGAAGTATCATATCAAGCTCAACCCAACGAAGTGCGTGTTCGGCGTTCCAGCCGGGCAACTGCTCGGGTACCTGGTATCCGCATGGGGTATCGAAGCAAATCCGGAGAAGATACAAGCACTCCTGAAGATGCCGGAGCCTTCAAAGCTTCGGGAGGTCCAGCAGCTCTCTGGGCGAATAGCTGCACTCAGTAGATTCATCAGCAAGTTAGGCGAAAAAGCGCTCCCGTTTTATCAGTTGATGAAGAAGACAGATCGGTTTGAGTGGACGCCAGAAGCTCAAGAAGCATTCATCAGCCTCAAGCGCATGCTGTCGACTCCACCGATCCTGGTAGCTCCTCAGGAGAAGGAGCCATTGTACCTTTATATAGCTGCCACGAACCGAGTGGTCAGTACAGTGTTGGTGGTCGAACATGCAGAAGAAGGAAGAGTCCATGGAGTGCAGAGACCCATATATTACCTCAACGAGGTCTTGTCTCTCTCCAAGCAAAGATACCCCCATTACCAGAAGCTTGCCTATGGTGTATTCATGACTTCGCGCAAGGTGGCACATTATTTCCAAGAGCACCCGATCACGGTAGTGAGCGCGGCACCACTTGCCGACATCCTGAACAACTCCAAAGCAACCGGCAGGGTAGCCAAATGGATCATCGAATTAGGTCCTCTGTACCTAACATACAAACACCCAACATCAATCAAGGCACAAGTCTTACCCAACTTCACCACCGAGTGGATGGAGATGCAGCTGCCTTCGGTACCTGATACGTCGAACTCTTGGACCATGTACTTCGATGGCTCAAAAAGGAATGAAGGGGCAGGCGCAGGTGTTATCCTCATATCACCGAAAGGTGACAAGCTGCGCTATGTCCTGCAGATGGACTTCGAGAAACCATCCAACAACAAAGCTGAATATGAGGCCCTAATACATGGATGAAAATGGCCAAGGAGTGCGGCGCTGACCGCTTAATGATCTACGGCAACTCCAACTTGGTCGTACAGCAGACCATGAAGGAGTGCGAAGCCGCAACAGACAACACGATTGCCTACAGGAACCTGTACAACATCATGGAGGGCAACTTTGACGGTTGCGAGCTCCGTCATGTCGGGCGCAACAGCAACGAAGAGGCGGACACCTTAGCAAACATCAGGTCCTTGAAAGCTAAGGTGCCCCCCGGAGTCTTCTTGGAAAAGATAAACAAAAGGTCAATCAAGGTGGCACGACCTGCGGCCCCCTCTATACCAGCAACTGGGACGTCTGAGGTTGATGCCTCACGCTCCGAGGCACCCGACTCGGCAAATCGCCCAGTCGAAGTGTTCCTCGTCGAGCCCATATGGACAAAACCATTGCTGGCGTACATGCTACGACAAGAACTCTCAGAAGATATAGTCGAAGCACAGCGCATCACTCGCCGTGCCAAAGCATTCACAATAATCAACGGAGAGCTTTACAAGCGAAGCATATCAGGCATCCTCTAGAGGTGCATCGCATCCGATGATGGCAAGGCTATCCTCCTTGAGATCCATGCCGGCACATGTGGGCACCATACCAGCAGCAGGGCCTTAGTCGCCAAGGCCTTGCGGGCTGGGTTCTACTGGCCCACAACGCTCCATGATGCTGAGGACATCGTCAGGCGATGCATCGGCTGTCAGAAGTTCACCACTAAGCCTCACGCACATGCTTCAGAGCTGAAAACAATCCCTTTGGCATGGCTGTCCGCCCAGTAGGGGCTCGATATGGTCGGACCACTAAGGAAATCTGTGCGTGGCGGACACACTCACCTCTTGGTGGTAGTCGACAAGTTCACAAAGTGGATAGAGGCTGTGCCAATCACAAACGCAGCGGCAACAACCGCCGTCAACTTCATCAGGTCCATCATCTTCTGTTTCGGTGTGCCGCATCGCATTATCACTGATAACGGAACAAACTTCACCGCCGAAGAGTTCCAAGATTTCTGCAAGGAACAAGGGATCAAGCTCAACTACGCCTCGGTCGCTCATCCGCAGTCCAATGGACAAGTAGAAAAAGCGAACGGCCTCGTCTGCAGCGGAGTCAAGAAGCGCCTCTTCGTGTCACTCAAGCGTGCGGCGGGTGCTTGGGTGGAGGAGCTACCCTCTGTGCTATGGAGCCTGCGCACCACGCCAAACAGATCAACCCAGTACACCCCATTCTTCATGTTGTATGGAGCAGAAGCAGTCCTACCTCACGACCTGCGTTTCGACGCACCTCGTGTTATAGCATACGATGAAGATGGCGCCAACGAAGCGCTCGAAGATGACGTCGACTTGCTGGATGAGGCGCGAGACATCGCACTCGCCCGCACCGCAACATACCAGCAAAGCTTGCGCAACTACCATAGCCGTCGACTTCGAACTAGGTCATTTGTGGAAGGTGACCTGGTGCTCCGGCTCAAACAAAAGAAGGTCCATAAGCTCGCCTCCCCATGGGAGGGACCCTTCATCATCTCTAAGGTCATCGGTGGAGGAGCATACCGCCTGATGAATCCAAGGAACGGAGAGCTCTCGCACAACCCGTGGAACGCTGCACATCTGCGACGCTTCTATGCGTAGCACAACTGACAATAAGGCTCTTCAGCCACCGATGCAATCTTTGAGACTATGTCTCCCATAATAAAGGTGCAATGTTCTTCTATCTTCGGAGTTGATATACTGCACGTCAAAGAAAATTGCCTCCGTGGCACCCGATACTCGGAGGCTGCGTCGTACGGCCAACTAAAAAATCTCCGGAACAGCACCTGACACTCGGGGTTGCGCTGTTGAGTTAAACAAAAACAAAGAAAATCGCCTCCGCGGCACCCGATACTCTCAGGCTGCGTCGTACGGCCAACTAAAAAATCTCCGGAACAGCACCTGACACTCGGGGGCTGCACTGTTGAGTTAAACAAAACCAAAGAAAATCGCCTCCGCGGCACCCGATACTCGGGGGCTGCGTCATACGGCCAAATAAAAACAAATCCCCGGAACAGCACCCGACACTCGGGGGCTGCGCTGTTGAGTTAAACAAAAACAAAGAAAATCGCCTCCGTGGCACCTGATACTCGGGGGCTGCGTCGTACGGCCAACTAAAAACAAATCTCCAGAATGGCACCCGATACTCGGGGGCTGCGCCGTCGAGTTAGTCCAAACAAAGGAAAATCGCCTCTGCGGCACCCGATACTCGGGGGCTGTATTGTGTAGCCAACGAAAACAAAACCCAGATCGGCACCCGATACTCGGGGACTGCACCGTAAAGGCCAAAGCACAACAAAACGTGGAAAGGAACCTGATAACATGGAGTCGTACCGCCAAATAGCAACAGCGCAACTCGAAGAGCTAGAGGCTCGACATACAATGTATTTACAAGCAAACTGTTCGAATCCTACAAGGTATTCGCCCAAGGGGGGGAGCTAGTCCTTTGGCTCTGATTTCGGAACCTACAAGGTCACATGCTCAAGCTGCAACTCGGTGTCATGCTCCAATTTGTCGACCAAGCCAATAGCCACGCCCTCTACAGCCCGGTAATGGTGTTCCATTGGCGTAGGTGCACCGTCAGGTGGCGGAGGAACTTCATCTATCCCCGTCAGACACATGTATGGGTATCGTCTACGAACAAAGGCCAAGGCATAGATGGCACCACTGACCAGTTGGGCGCAAACAAACCCTTGCGCAGCCTCGCCGTTGCGGAACCTCGCCAGAAGAGCACCAAGTCGTCGCGGCTGCGCGTCCAGAGGAAATAGAGCTTTGTGCACCAGCGACAAGGCAGACTTGCAGGATCCAACAAACGAAACCACCTGCTGTACGCGGTCTTGCAGCAGAACCAGAACGCGACTCCGAGCGCTGTCAGACCAGAAGGAGGTGGTGTCCCGCCCTGCTATCTCAGCAATACACCAGAGTCGGCTGTTTACTCGGTCAGCTTCAGCCCGCGCATCCAGTTGGGCACCTGTCAAAAGAAGATAGAAACTGAACACGCGAAGAAATCGACAGTTTGATGGCTCGGGGGCTTCTGAATAACTTACAGAGTAGTTCAGAGTTCACCCTCTACAGCTCTCCAAGCAAGAAAGCTTCTCGTTCATTGGGACGAGGTTGCTTCGACCGCAAAATAGCAAGAACACCTTGAGTGGCCCGTAAATCCTGCTCCAGCCTAGCACATCGAGTTTGCAGCACCGAATACCGGTACTTGTCAGTGTTGCGGGTGCCCGGTGTCGTCGCAGTAGATTCGGAACTTAGAACTTGGTCAGAAACAGTACCAGCGGATGGAGGAGTACTGGCAAGGCTAGCCTGCCCTCAAAAGCAAAGGAAGAAACATAAGGACACACAGTCGAGTCAGCATTGAAAAAAGGCACTCTAGCCCTAGCCCCACAAAGGGACTCGGGGGCTGGACGGAAGAAGTAAAGATCCTCAAGAAAACACGGAAAGGGAATATCACTGGCGGCTCCTAGGCCAATAGTCATTACAGAGTTAACAAAAGGGATAAGCAGATAAGTTTTTATACAAGTTTCGCCGAATAACTACGGTAATTATCTACGGCTGCGAGCTGGTCGACTTCTTGGCCTTCTCGGAGCGCTTGGCGGCCTCCTTCTCCATGGTGTCCGCTAGCTTCTGCGCCAGCTTGCGGGACCTCACGGAAAATTCACCAAGGGGCAGCGGTTTGCCATCGGATCCACGAGGACGACCCGACATAGCCTTGTCAAAGTCACCCTCGAAGCCGTGCCCCAGCAGTATAAGGAGAGTGGTCTGTGAACCACGTACCGTGTGCTCGTGGTGGAAGTCTGCGATGGTTGACGCATCCGGGCCAAACAGCCCCGCCAGCTCGTCAAAGGAAGACGGAGGCTGCGCCTTCGGAAACACACTGCCGTGGAGGCAGGTCAACGCATCTCTTGCCTTTGACAGGAGGCTGCCTGTCTGGACATCGACACCCTCCAGGGCAACCAGAGCACCCTCCAGGTCATCGGGAAGAGCTTGGCTGCTGCTGCCCGCAGGAGCGCCCAAGTACCCTGTCCGAAAATGCAGAAGGACAAATTCATCAAAAAGGAAGAACAACGGAAAGACAAAGAATACAAGGACGGGACGTAAGGCGAACCTGACAAGGAGTTCGCGACAGCCCCAAGTAGCTGGGCAGCTGACTTCTCCCGCTTCTCAGAGGACTGCAGCGCAACATCTGCGGAGTCAAGCTTCCCCTTCAACTTGGAGGTCCGCAGCGCGGCGTCATCTCTCTCGCGCTGGACCCGCGCAAGAGATTATGCAAATAGTACACAATAAGGAAGAAGTACAATGGAAAAGCTAAGCTGAACAAATAGGAGAAGTCTACCTCACAGTTCAGCGGACTGCTAGCTGAGCCGGGCAATCTCTGCTTCCATGGAGGCGTAGCGACGGCCTATGCCCAGCAGGTCGCGTGTAACTGGCTGCGAAAAGCGCAAAGAAAAAGTTAAATGCCTGCTTCTGAGTCCATACCCAACTGTGCCAAGTGGCATATGGACTCGGGGGCTACTCCCATCGGGAGCGATGGCGCGCACCCGATCATACAAAGAGCACAAGACAAAATCAAAGAAAGTGGCTTGAGTCTATACCCGACTATAGATAGTCGCATATAGACTCGGGGGCTACTCCCATCGGGAGTGCTTCTGCGCACCCGACAACGGAAAACAAAGAGTAAAACGACTTACGTGCTCGACGGACGCCAGCGGAGGAGCGCTGACGATGGTGCCAAGGTCACCACCAGGGGCAGCCGCCGCAAAAGTGTCCGCCGCAGCGCCGCGATCAGGCGGCGGTGGAGGAGCCATGGTACCCTTTGAACCAGGGTCTGCGCTCTCGCACTCCTCCTCTTGCTTGCCCATGTCCGGCTGAGCGTGTTTCTCACCGGAAGAGTCTCTGGAAAGGACAGTCGAATTACTCCAAAAAGTACAAAACATCAAGGTCTCAGAAAAAGAAACAGAAGAGGCAAGGTGTTGACTTACGAGCTTGGCTCAGTCAGGAGGACGTCGGGGTTGAAGAAGTCCGACGAAACGCGAGCCTTTTTCGACGGAGGGTCCACGGAGCCTTGCGTCGGTGAAGCCTCGTCACCAGTGCGGGCAGGAGGCGACGACGAGCCGGAGTCGTCGGCAGTAGCACTTGGCTGCGATGTCTCGGGCAGCTTCGAGCCGGTGCGGAGGACTCGCTTCCGACGGTTCTCCAGCGGAATATCATCACTGTCCACACCTTCTGTGTCATTGGGTGACACAGCGGAAGGAGACAGAGATGTCCCGGTCATCAGGATCCACCCGAAGGTCCGGGAAAGCAGATGTTCCCCGACTCTCGGGCAGCGGTGGCAGGCTAACAAAGGTGGAAAACCCCTTCAAAGGGCAACAGTACAAAGATTGATAAAAGGAACCAAGAATCCAAAAACAGGCAGTAAAAATACGAAGTTACCTCAGGCACAGGGTTATCTGCGCTGAAGGGGACGACAGGTGAGTCAAGGACATGCATCTCGCCAACCTTCAGCATGGTCAACGTACACACTCGAGCTTCAACCTCGCCCGGTGAAAGCTCCTCTGCGGATACGCGTGTCGCATCTGTGGCACCAGCGTCCTCCTACAACAGAAGCTCCCGAGCTTGGATGGGGTGGATGCGCCATCTGATGAACGTGGCGATCAGGTGCACCCCGTTCACCTCTTTGCCCACGGTCTTCAACAGCGTGGACACCCGAGACAATAACGGAGTCGCTTCCTTGGCCTCACAAACATCGGGTCGGTGCGACCACGAATTCTTCTTCTCCACGACGACGCCGCCTCGGAACGGCGGCACTCCGTACAACTGCCCTGGCTTGCAGGTGTCGGAGACATAGAACCACTTCTTCCGCCAGTTTTGCGCGGACTCGAGCTGCTTCAGGTCGAAGTAGTCGATGTCCCCACGCGTCTGGATCCCGAAGCCGCCCACGGGATACACGCCGTGAGCGCCGGCGTTGCGCTTCACGTTGAAGATCCGCTGCCACAGACCCCAGTGCGGGTGTATCCCAAGGAAACACTCGCACAAGACGATGAAGCAGGAGATGTGGAGCACGGCGTTGGGGGTGAAGTCGTGTAGTTGTACGTCGTACGCGTACATCAAGCCGCGGAAGAATTCATGAACAGGGAAGGCGAATCCCCTGTTCACGCAGTCGACGAAGCAGACGCGCTCGTCGTCTCGGGGACGAGGGGAAACCTCGTCGCCGGGACCCCGTGCCTTCATCTTCTCCGGCGACGGCAGGTAGCCATCACGGCGCAGCACCTCAAGCTGGCGCTCGGTCACGGAGGACCGTTGCCAGTTCCCATGCACCTTCTTCCGATCGCCCGCCGCGGTGGCATCGGCGGCGGCGGAAGCGGCGGCAGCGGCGGCGGCTCCGGTAGCCCTCTTGCCGCTGGTCCTCTTCGTCATGGTGGCGCGAGGAGGAAATAGGCTCTCTTGTTCTCTATTTTAACTGGGAGGACAGTTGTAGGGCGGAAGAGAAAGGATGAATTGGGCGGTGAGAATGGGGAATTTTCACCCCGTCTCCCGTACATCCCTATTTATCCTCCGAAGCAGAGTGATCTTGGCCCTTGATTTTCGCACCGTGCGGAACGGCAAAGATCAAACCCTACACGCGGCAAGCGCGGAGGGCAACCGTCGTGGGCTGTATCGCCCACTACGCACGGGAAATGAGGAGGTCACCATCATTGCGCCGCGAAAAAACCACGACGTGTGGTCAAATCGACGTGATGACCCGTTCGGTCATTTCGTGGCAGGACAAGCGGCAGAGTGCGTCGGTTGCGGTGAGCATGCCGATGATGTCGTCAATGACGCAGTCTAGAGTCAGCTTTCATTTAAATTCTTCACAACAACGCACCCGACCTGATACAGTGTCGGGTCCTTGAGGCATTCGACTAAGATGTCGCAAAACTCCATATCACTCCCATCGGGAGCAAAAAATTCTCAGAGTAATCTACGAGGTCAACGTGTTGAGATTATACCCAATTACAAGTAATTCCGCATAATCTCGGGGGCTACTCCCATCGGGAGCGCTGTCGTGCACCCGATAATTGAGAGACTAAAGGGCACTCGAAAGGTTATCGACTCCGGTCTAACCCGAGCAAAAACAAAGAAAATTCCCGAGATGAATCAAACACAGCTGACCCTCGGATGCTGCATTTACCGTGCAAAGGTAAGTCCCACCGATTCGTCGTGTCGGTCCGGGACTGACAGCAACAGCTGAGGTACCTGACAACTATGCCGCGCCAACAGGCGTGATGAAAATCCCGACGGACGCGTTGGGTACCCTATAAGCTCAGTTCGACTCTGTAAGACCTCAAATATGGCCAGATTCGAATGGACAAGCTTCCGGATTCGAGCCCGGGGACTCGAGTCTGATGTAGGCTGGTAGAGTTTGTGCCGAAGAGCACTTAACTGGTCCCGATACTGTCGAGTGCACCAGGCCTGCCATGTCAAGCATCCCACGACTAAAGCGCCCTGCGAAACGGGTACGGAGCATAATATATAATGTTGAAAACAACCTTACTTGAACACCTGACTAAGGATGGAGTCCCTGTCAGACTCTTTGAAGTCTATCAGGTCCTCGGGGGCTACTGACGTGGGTGTACCCTTCGGGTGCCCCACGGTTTGGCTACCTGGTGTTCAAACATCATCGTGGCCCACGAGACAAGGCCGGAAGGAAGGCCCATACCGAAGGAAACAAGCCCAAGACTAGGCAGAACCAAGGTCGGTTGTAACCCTAGTCGGTAGAGGATTCCCGAGACCTAGCCCCACTATTTAAGGGCTGGGAGGGCCGCCGGTAGGGACACGTAGAAAACTAGCCACCAGAACCCTAGCAAGATCGCATCTCTCGATCTCGCCATTGTAGCCCCGTCGTAACCTCATCAATCAATACCAGACGAGCAAGACGTAGGGCTTTTACCTTCGGGGGCCTGAACCTAGGTAAACCACGCTTGTCAGCCGATGAATCTACCAACACCACCATCTTCTCCTCTTCTCTCAACCCGAGGATGGCCTCCGAGGGATTTGGCGTGGTAACCCCATGTCACCATATCTCATATCCTATGTTCCTCCTTGCGGTAACTTGTATTTAATCATTTATATACATTGAAAGTTTATTGCTCCCTTGCATGTGTTAGTTTTGTTCCTATCATGTGCTTGTATATGTTGTGCCTATTACTTACCTTGAGCAATCAAGTTTGTGTATGTTAATATGCGCATCATGTATGTGTAAACTTTGTGTTGAGCTTTATTGGATCTTGTGTGGATTTCATTTGGCTCTTTGAGAAATTAATGGACTATCCCATCTTGGGGGAGTGATATGCTTTGTGCACTTCACAAACCTAAAAATGTGTGTACATGAGGCACACCACCTAGTATTGATATTTCAATATTATCTAGTTACTATGTGGTATGTCATATTCATGAGAAATTTAAATTCTACAATGTCCATTAATTTCTCTAGTTGGTTTTATTTGCCTCTTGCTTAGATAAAATGAATTATCACATTATGGGGGAGTAATAAGCTATGTGCATATTACAATCCCATAAAATATGAACATTTGAGGTTTGCCACTTAGATTTGATAATGTAATTTATCTTATTCCTATGTGGCATGTTGGCTCGAACAAGTTCCAATTTTCATTTTGGTTATCCTTTGGCTCTTGTTTTTGTGAGTTTGCTTGGTGTGGTTTTTCTCTAATATGCATTTCCAGATATTATTTGAGAAACCATTTGTTCCATATTATTCTAACCTTGGCCTTGCCGGTTGGTTTGAATAGTTGAAACTACCAACAACTTTATTAAAATATGGTGTTTTATTTCTTATCTCTTGCCATATGATTTATCTTGTGAGGATGACCTTGGATATCCTTACTCACCGGGAAAATATTTCCTTATACTCATTGTTCTTGGACAATTGATATTCACACTTGTGGTAGAATATTTTTGTTCATCTTCATATTGACTCTTGTGTTGAATTGCCTTATTTATTGCCAAGTGTTTTTTTTACTCCCATTGCCTTCCTTGCCTCTTGCATGGATCCTAATTTTAAATTAGTAGTGTTTAGTGTTGTAAATAAAATATGGAGAGTAATGATCCCTTGTGCGTGCATTTGTATTCAAATGCAAATATCAAAGATAATGCATTAATCTTGGGGGAGCATTCCTTTTTATTTAGAACACTATCCTATCTCTCAATATTTGATCATTTCAATTGGCATTAGTTTTCTATCTTATGTGTTTATGGAAGACAAACCTTTTTCCTTGATGCTTTGTGCCATCATAAAAGTGTAGAGAGTGATTGGTTTATTTGTCGTAACCTCACTCTCCCTTGGGAGTTTGCTTTCTCACTTCTTGATTTGTGTTGTATCTTCTTGAATGAGAAATGCCATTTGTACATGTATCCTATATTTATTTATTTTGTCTCTTTGGCTTTGCTTTGGTACCATCAATTGGTATTAATTGGGTTTTGATATCTCTTCCATAGATATTTGTTTCAATTGATACTTATTGTGGGAGCTTTGATACCCTATTTCTTTATTTTACTTTACTTGATTTCGGTCAAGTATTATCCTCTTCTTGGTATCTTTTCTCCTAGTTGATATCTTATTTTCAATTGGTGTCTTATCAATCATGTGTTCTTTTGATTCGATTCCTATTGATATCACACTTCATGTGTTGATGTGTTTTGGAATAAATCATATGTTGACTTGATTTTTCCTCAATCATGTGTTGATTTGAATATAATTTGGACAACCTTTTTGTGTCACACTTTCGTGTGCCCTCTTCTTGGTTTACTTGGTGTTTTTGTCCAAATTGTATCTCATTCGGTTTTAGAAAGTCTTTGCATTCGTGGTTATTAATTTATATTATTATTGCATGCTTATATTTCTTGATCCAATATATAGGGTATACACCACCGAATCCTAAATCGGCTAAGATGTGCATGGAATTCAATTTCATATCTATATGCACATATTTATGTGGAGTATGTCCTATATATTATAGTTTATCTAACTAATATGGGACCCAATGAGTTTGGGAACCATTTTGTGCTTGAATTTTGTTTTAGGCACAATGGAGATGCATTGGATGCTTGCCTCATTCATAATGAAGGTGTTCTCACCATGTGATTATTGGAGTCAAGCTTTGATGATAAACAAACTCTCATCTTCTTCATCGTCAATGTATCTCGGTAACAAGTATCTACCTCATGCATACTTTTATAGTCTCAACCTTGTGTAGGTTCCTTCTTGGCATGAAAGCTTTTAGGTGCAATTGTTGTGGTTTTGGCTTATTTCCTTCACTTGGTATATCTTTCTGATATTTATGATGAAATTGCAAAAACCTTTTTCTTCAATTGGTATTATTTCTTTGAGATACTTGTTGCCTATCTCAAAGCATCTCCACTATCTCTTGTTCCCTTAGTGATATGTGTGATGTCTTTGATATTCTTGAAGTTCATTTATGTACAATGAGATAAATTTGAGCTATGTGCTATGCTTTTAAGCAATAATCTCGTTTGTATATTCATGACTTCCCTTTTGGACACCGTGGTCTCCCCTTTATCGACCATTTCATATGTGCAAGTTTCTTTGTGGATGTATATCATCAATGATTTGTCTACTTAGAAACCTATACATATGAGAGGGGTCACCTTTTAGTTGGTATCCTATTTCTTTTGAGCTACCTTGATTTTTATCTATAATTCTTTGGTGGCTCCAAATTTGTTTCATGAGTGCCTATCTTAATTTTATTTGCATATTTGCACACTCATGTATTTGTTGAGGATCTTTTACCTCATGCTTACCATGGTGAGTATGTTGTTTTTTATTGGCTAAATGCTCTCACTAGATTTTGGCATTTTCAATTGGTTTTAATTTCCAATTGGTATCCCTAAGCTTGTGAACATACTCCTTTAAAGATCTTCTTTTTATCTCGGTTGGGCCTATCTTATGTTGAATCTTTGAAAATTGGTCTCTCCTTATGGCTCAACCATATCTTTGGTGCAAGTGCTATGATTTGCTTTTGCTTTATGCACACTTGCACTTGTTGCGTGTTCTAGACGATTTTGGGGGAGTGAGGATTCCATATTTGTGCACTTCTCAATAGTGCATGAACATTGGGGAGCTTCTTCATTTTTATTTAGAACTCTTGTTTTGGATCTTCTCGATTGCTTTTCTCCTTTGTGGAGATGTTTAGAATGATTTCATCTTTTTGATATCTTTGGATCCTCAATATAATCTGATTTCCTCTAATTATTCGTCAATGGATATGTGCATTTGATTCCACTCACATCTTGAGCACACCTTTTTGAGGAACTCATAGTATATTGGCCTTCTAAATTTTTCTTCCCATTTCGGCAATCGATGCCAATGGGGGAGAAGTTTAGAGGGTTTAATGGAATTTGGGTTTAATGCTTTTGTTGCATTTGCCTTAATGTTCTTGCATCCTTGCTTGCTTATCTAGCAAGGTTGCTTTATTCATTATATAAACCCTCTTAAAAGGGATTGTCGTCAATTACCAAAATGGGGGAGATTGAAAGAGCATGGTTGCCCCCATGTGTGGTTTTGGTAATTAATGACAATCTCTATGGACTAATGTTTGTATTGAGCTATTCTTGTAGGTGTGTCCATAAGCATTGCTTGATCTCCATATGTTGGAGTCAAGGCTAAGGGAAGAATACCATATGTTGATCAAGGCTAAGTGCAAGTTGATCAACACTCAAGGTATTTCTCCATGAGCATGAATGAAGTGAAGGATCCTATGTGGCTCGTGGAGGATGGCGTCATGGTGTTCATCATCAAGATAAAGGCCAAGTGATCGTCATCAAGATAAAGGCCAAGTGAAGATATGTTGAAGAGTGCCTCTCCCATATTGGTGTATGGGGGAGCAATTTGTGAGTCTTCATCGAGCGGAGTGCAATCAAGAAAGGTGGTCCATCTTGAGAAGACAAAGATCATCATCATCTAGCTCAAGTGGATTGTGCGCAAGGCAGAGGTATGATCTTGATAGGTTTTCTATTTTACCGGTCTCATGATGTTAGTTGAGAGACCGGGTTATAGGATAGATAGCCGTACTATCAAGAGGGGCTCTCGACCGAGTATCTTGATCGTATCATTCATGGAGAGCTCAAATCTTTGCATCCTTGCAATCATCTTTATTGGTTTTTATTTGGCTCTTATCGTGGTGTGTCCTTGGTGCTTGTCGTGCTCGTCATGACAAGGCCAAGTTCACCGAAAACGGATTTCGTATGTGTCCTCTATTGCATTTTTGGTTTTGAAGGTTTATCGGTTCGTCTTTTATCGAGAGTCTTTACCTTTCCCCATTTGGTTCTAACCTCCTCTGTTGGACTATGATGTTTATCTGTATATTCTTGTAGAGCTCGTCGTTATGATTCTAACGATCCCAAGATCATCGAAACGGAGTCCGGATGCGAAAGATATGCCCGTTCTCATTTTGCACTTTCTGCAGTTTTTCTGTGGGGCGGAAGTTCCGGCCCTGAGGCCGGAAATTCCGGCCCCAGGAAGTTCCGGCCCATATATTTTCATCTGAGCATTTTTGGCTAAGTCCTTTCGGCGATTCTCTCTGGAGGGGTTTCGGATTTTTGCCCCGGAAGAAAAATTTCCGGGGGGGGGGGGGGGGGGGAATTCCAGTCCTTGGTCCGGAATATCCGGTCTAGGAAAATTTTGGCTAAGTCTTTTTGCATTTTTCTCTCTAGAGGGGGTCCGGAATTTTGCCTCGGAAGTTTCGCCGGAAATTCCTTAACCCCGGAATTTCCGGCCTCCCGTGGCTGTAACGGTCAGATTTTGGGGGAGCTATAAATAGCCTCCTTCTTCCCCAAGAGGAGGCAGCCCACGTTTTCCCTCTCTCCTCCATTGTTTGACCTCGAAAAAGCTTGGGTTTCTCTCAATCCCTCCAATAATTCTTGCCCAAATTTAGGTATTCAAGAGAGGAGATCTAGATCTACATTTTCACCGAACAATATCTCCTCTAAGTGAGGAGAACCTAGTGGATCTAGTTCTTGGAGTTCTTTTGTGGTTCTCCTCTTTGTTCTTCCTCTCTAATTCCCCCCAAAGCATTTGTTGCTTAGTTGGAATTTGAGAGTGAAGGATTTGAGCACTTGTGCTCTTGCCACTTGCATTAGTTGCATCGGTTTGTGCTCTCCACGAGGATTCGTGGAAGTTGAAGGTTGAGAAGCTTATTACTCTTGGGTGCATTGTGTTCCCAAGAGTTTGTGCCTCTTGGGTGCATTGTGTACCCTAGACGGTTAGTGGTGTCGCGAAGACTTCGAGTTGTGAAGCTTCAGGCAAGATTTGGGAGCCCCCAATTGAGTTGTGGGTGTGCACCCCAAGAACGTTGTAAAGGCTCCGAATTCCGCCTTGAAGGATTCCGATAGTGGAAGGTGAACCAAACCCTTGGGTGCGATTCATCGGAGAATAGGGTGAGGCCTTTGTGGCATCTTGAGTAGGCCTCTTGTGGTGAGCTCACACACCTCCAATGAGACGTACTCCCTTAACAAGGAGGAACTCGGGAATACATCCTCGTCTCCGCGTGACTCGGTTATTTTTATACCCGAGCTCTTTACTTATGCAATTTACATTGTGATAGCCTTTGTGCTTAATGTCATATATATTGCTATCACCTTGTTGTTATATTGCCTAGCATAAGTTGTTGGTGCACATAGGTGAACCTCGCATATTAGATTGTTGGTTTGTTAATTTAAACACCTAGTTTTATTCCGCAATTATCAAGCCTTAAATCGGAAAAGTTTTAATCGCCTATTCACCCCCCCCCTAGGCGACATCGTTTGTTCTTTCAGCGCCCCCTGTCTAACATCGAGGATAATTAAATGTACACAATATGCCAGGATCGCTTGCCAACCCTCGATGGGACGACTGGACTCGTTGCCACCACCAGTCCCACGAGGGACGGGGGGGGGGGCGGCAGGAGAAAGCCAATACGCGATCAACATTAGAGTGCGACCTCGCCGAGTAGAGATTACCATAGTATTTGATCGATGCAGCTACTCCGACTCCTTCGATGCGAGTCTCCTACTCCTATGTCAAGACAGCGGCGACACCACTTCACGACCTGACCCCGGGTAACCTGGTGGATCCACTTGGACACATCATGCTTGATGTCATCTTCGGAGAATTGAATAACCACTACACATAAAATGTTACCTTTGTTGTTTTCGGGCCGCGAGGCATACCATGCCATATTGGGAAGACCTTTATTAGGAAAAATTTGTGGCTATATCTGGTTACATGTATGGGATGCTAAATTTTTTGGGTCCTTACTATGCGGTTACCACACATTGAAGCCCGCCTTCTCTCCCCTCATAATGAGTGTGAGTAAATCCGCTTGTATGACTCAATGTCCACCTCCCTACAAGAATAGTACACAATTGTAGCTATCGTGACAACTCGATAGGTCGCGCATGAAGCCGACACGACTCGACCGAGTTAGAACCTCATGGTACCTGTCACAACCTGAAGTCCTTCTCATTGAGGAAGAAGACGATGTTATCTGGTCCTATGTTGACTTGGACGGCATCAACTGGTTATAAGAAAGGTCCCGTGGCTCCCAATGATCTTTGCGGAAGCTTCTCCCAAAAGGGGAACATGCGTCACCACGACATGGCCTGCCTCTCGAAACCCCAAACAATAACATTATTGTATCATGGTCATGGGAATAGTGAAACTAATACCTATCTTTGTTCCTATTGTGACGAGTCAGCCCTCTCGAGGCCCGATCCCCACACATTCGGACTCGGTGGCTTATGCCTTTCATTCGCCGTGGATTAGGCATGGACATTTGGTTCAACCGAACCAGTTCGATTTTTTGGGTTTAAACATATTTTGGTTTTGAGAAATTGACGAAAGATAGGTTTTCTGAAAAATGAAAAGTTGAGACTTTGGTCCACCGAAACTTTCGTTCAGTCATTAGTAAGAATTTAACAAAACCGATCTACTGCCAAAAGGTCAACTCATGGTGTATGGTGCATGTCTTCCATGCGGGCTTTTATTGCCCTCACCCTGACTCGAATCCGCAACCTTAGATTTCAACCTAGGATGGAAATAAGAAGAAGCAGCAGTTCTTGCCTGCTCTTAGCATTTATACTGATCTGGTAGGGTTCTCTCGCCTTTATTTGAAAGAGTTCGTCATTTCTTGATTTCCAGATACACTACATGAAGTTAAGAATATTTGAAAGGGTGTCGCAAGTTCAAAATTATATGTGGCAGCGAGTTATAGTTTTGGACAATGAGTTTAGTACGAATAAACCACAAATGCAAGAACCAGACAACTTTAACATAAGGGCAAGTAAAGAATAAATGAGTATCATCTTCCTCGAGTCCACATCTACAACAGAGTTTGGTGATGTGTTTGGAGAACTTACCTGCTCTGGCTCCTGTTGGAAGTGCCCTGCAAAGGAAACACCACGCAGAAGTTTGAACTATGGGTATAATTGACTTCTTTTTCCGTACCTCATTGAGAAGTTGCTTCGTTGGAAGGGAAGGTTGGATAGGCTTTTCTTCACAGGCTTAAATCATGTAACAAGCGTAGTATGCACTTTTGGCATGGCAAGTGCCATTTGTGGTTAGCTTCCAACAGAGAAGGTCCTGTTCTCGAGAGTTAATAAAAAGCGTTTGCTTAATAGCTAGGGCAGCGGGAGCAACAAAAAGCGTACCAATCAGACTTTCGTCCCATATCTTTTTGCCCTGAATCCAGAGGTCTCGAACACTAGCAGGGCAGCTGAAGCCAGGTGGTTAGATGATTAAATCGTCGAAAAAGGAGGTACATGAAGAATATAATGGTGAACTCCAAAAGGATACATTGACCTTCCGGAGGTTAACAAAGGAGTGGGCTTTAAGGACATGGAGGATTTCTAATATGGGATGCCCAAAAGGCTGAAAATACAGATCGATTCATAGTTGATATTCATATACCGACCTACCGGAACAATAGTAATCGTAGCCGCATGACGCGCTTCCGGAGTGCCCTTAACACTTGTGACCTTAAAGAAATCCACCTTCAAAACCGGAAATTAACATGGAAAAATGAGCAACAAGACCCCACTATGAGCAAGCTCGACACCTTCTTTTGCAATAAGAAATGGGACGTTGCCTTTTCCAACCATCTCCTTCATGCCCTATCGTCATCCTTGTCCGACCATTGCCCTCTCCTCCTCTCCCATGAGCTAGGACCGAAAAGGCCAAGATCATTTTGTTTTGAAAACTTTTGGATAAAGATGCCCGGCTTCATGGATGTGGTCAAGGAAGCGTGGAGTGGTGAGATAGGGCATCACGATCCTTACCATTGCCTCTTCCATAAGTTAAAGAGAACCGGCCATCGGCTAAGGAAATGAAGCAAGTCTCTCTTCTCCAAAGCTAAGGTGGAACTTCACATGGCTCTTGAGATCATTCTCCGGCTAGATATTCCCCAAGAATCCCGAGCCCTCTCTTCCGAGGAGAGAGATCTTCGTGCACGCCTTAAAAGAAGAACCATTGGGCTAGCGGTCTTGGAAAGAACTGAAAAACGGCAAAGCTCCAGGGTCACGAACCTCAAGGAGGGAAATGCCAATACGAGATATTTCCACCTTCGCGTCAATGCTAGACGAAGGAAGAACCATATCCTTAGACTCAAGCACAATAATGGGTGGCTCACAACCCATGACCACAAGAAACAAAATCGTTCAAGACCACTTCACGACGATCATTAAGAACGGCACTCCGCAAACAAAAGACTTCAATTGGGACGTCTTGCCTCCCCCCAATGCGACCTTAGTGGCCTTGACGCCCCCTTCACGGTGGAGGAGGTTAAGGCAGCGGTTGATAAGACGGCTAGTGACAAGGCTCCGGGCCCAGATGGCTTCACGTGTGCTTTCTTCAAGTCTTGTTGGGACATTATTAGAGATGACATTATGGCGGTGGTCAACAATTTTAGCTCTCTACATACAACCAACCTTCATTGGCTTAACTCCGCAAACAATGTCCTCATTCCGAAAAAAGAGGGAGCCGAGGAGGTCACCGATTTTAGGCCTATTAGCCTCATCCATGCCATTGCAAAGCTCATCTCTACGATGATGGCTGCCCGGCTTGCTCCCCACATGAACAAGCTAGTGTCCAATGCTCAAAGTGCTTTCATAAAGACGAGGAGTATCCACGATAACTTCCTTTATGTGCAGAACCTTGCAAGACGCCTCCACAAGTCAAGAAAGCCCGCCCTTCTCTTCAAGTTGGACATAAAGAAGGCTTTTGATTTGGTTAGATGGGACTACTTGATGGATTTGCTTCAACACTTGGGCTTTCCGGCTAATTTTCAGGATTGGATCTCAGCCCTCTTGGCCACTTCATCTTCGAGGGTCCTTCTGAATGGCATTGTCGGTGACCCAATTGCCCATGGACGGGGACTTAGGCTAGGCGACCCGCTCTCTCCGCTCCTCTTCGTGTTAGCAATTGATCCCCTCCACCATATCCTA
Organism: Puccinellia tenuiflora; assembly: GCA_012064385.1. Taxonomy (NCBI): domain Eukaryota; kingdom Viridiplantae; phylum Streptophyta; class Magnoliopsida; order Poales; family Poaceae; genus Puccinellia; species Puccinellia tenuiflora. Next base: position 739,869 of record QRDG01000316.1, read on the forward strand.
TGCAAGGCCACCGCGCAAGGGCACCTTCACAAGCTTCGGGGACGGGTGCCTACGATTCGCACCTCCCTCTATGCCGATGACGCGGCAATCTTCATGGCCCCCAACAAGCATGACATAAAAATTTTAGCAAAAACTTTGGAAAATTTCGGGATGGTTACCGGTCTTCTCACAAATTGCCAAAAAAGTCAAGTTGCCCCAATTCGATGCCAAGGGATTGATCTTGAGGACGTTTTGCAAGCCTTCCCCGCATGACGCACCACTTTTCCTATGAAATATCTTGGCTTGCCTTTGTCGGTTTTTCGCCTCAAAAGGATTCACTTTCAAAATTTGGAGGATAGAGTGGCGGGAAAGCTTGTCCCTTGGATCGGGAAGCACGTCACTATGGCCGGCCTCTAACTCTTACCAAAGCGGTGCTCACTAGCATAGTCGTCTACTTCATCACAGCCCTTGAGATCCCGGTGGAGTCCATCTTACAGATTGATAGCATTCGGAGAGCTTTCCTTTGGGCGGCTTGTCAGAAGGTCTCCGGTGGAAAATGCAAAGTCAATTGGGAGTTGGTTTGCAAACCAACAATCTTTGGAGGCTTAGCGATTCTAAACCCTGATAAGTTTGCGGCGGCCCTTAGGTTGAGGTGTGATGGTGGATATTGATAAGTTGGGTGGTACCCCAAGCGAAGGCGGAATTGTAGCTAGCAGCAGTTTTCCCTCAGTTAAGAACTGAGGTTTATCGAACCAGTAGGACTTTGAAATCAACAACGAGGTGAATGTTGAAGATCTCTGGTGCTTAGGGATACCTTCAACAGACGTGGACCTGCACACACTCAACCAAATACTTTGTCCCCAACGGCGGAGAGGTTGTCAATCTGATAAGGGGTGGCCCGATCTTCTCTTGTGAGCAACTACGATTTTATGGTGGATATATGGTGGATAATTGATAACTAGTGTCTCACTGAAAACTCTCCTCGAATAATCCCTGCTGCCAATGCAACAACAATTGATTCCTTCGGATATTCTCAACTACACACTCTTGCACACGCAATCAAAGATCACGGGTGGTCCTGTATCCCCTTATTCCCAATGGAACAACAAGATAGCACGTAAGATTTGCAAAGGTATTACTTCAAGATGAAAGCTTGCGCAATTCAATCTAGAGGCTAGGGTTTTAGTTTTAACTTGGTCTACCCTAATCAACTCGCATCAAGAAGTATATATGGGGGAGGGGTGCGGCCATCAGCCAGGGGCCCTCCCACCTAGCCCAACTCGGATTGGGTCCAACCTAACCATATTGGATACAAACCGACCCAATTGGGTTCGGCCTAAAAAGGGACACGCAGGTCCAAGTCCTAGGGTGACTAGGACTCCTCATTGACGCCACCAACAGGGGGTTGTGCGCCACCTTCTTGCATCTCCACTTGTGCTCCTGCCTCCCTCTCCTCCCTCAAGCACTTGTGGTGTTTGTTCTGAAATTTATCCTCCATTGAATCCTTGTTGTTCTTCATGTGATCCTCCATGTACTCCACGCCGTGGTGCTCCTCTCCTCCATTAGCGTTTGTGTTATCAATAAACCTGAGAATACATACATGCATGGATTTAGGTAGTATAAAATTCTCACAATCAGAAACATCATAATCTAATAATAGAGAATTCACCTGCTGTTCTATTAACTTGGTTCTTGATCTTGTCATTGGACCAAGTCTCACTTCATTGTTCTTGTCTAGGACAGCAACATTATCAATTGGAGAATTATTAGAAGAACTAGGGATGTCCTCATCACAATCTCTCCGGTCTCGCAGAACACAAAGCGGTTAATTGTATGATGAAATAGATAAAATATGAAAAGTGACCAGAGGAATAATGATGATTAAAAGCAAGTAAATGAGGTTGTAAACAATGTAAAAAGATGGACCGGGGGCCATGGGTTCACTAGTGGAGTCTCTCAAGTAAATAAAATATGCATGTGATGGGTGAACGAATTACAGCTAGGCAATTGACAAGATCATGACACAAACCCAATTTAGCTATGAAAAAGGACATGATAATATTTATGGAGGCATCACCACAAGGAACAAAGACCGTTGAGTCCAACTGCGTCTTTGTCTAAAAACTCCACCGTGGGATCGCTATCCAGCCTGTCACCCAACGGTATTAAGTTGCAAGCAACAGACAATTGCATTAAGTAAAGTGCATGAAGTAAGCAATAATAATATCAAAATAGACATTAACACCGCTGTTTTGCCCTTAGTAGCAATAGCACACCCTCGCCCTTAGACGTTCTGTCACTCGTGCCCAGGAACAAAAGGGGGCATGAACCCACTATCTAGCATAAATACCCTCTCTTGGAGATACACACAATCACTTGGCCAAAGTAACTACGCACATCGGAGAGCATGCAAGAACATAAATTACTCATAAAAAATCATGCACAATCTGAACATAACTTCATAATACATCAGATCCCAGCAAACACATCACATAGCATTACAATAATCGATCTTGATCATATTAGGCAGCTCACAAGATCATAAGACATGAAGCACAAGAGAGAGAGACTACCAACTAGCTACTTCCATGGACCCATAGTCCAAGGTGAGACTACTCACAAATCATCCCGGAGGAAGGCATGGCGATGAAGAGCCCTCCGGGATCGATCTCCCCTCCGGCAGAGTGTCGGGATCAGCTTCAGATTGGACCCCGAACTAGGGTTTCCGGTGACGGCCCGTCGGGGTCGAGTTTCTGGAAAATAATGGTCGCCTCGACGTTTTTAGGTTTTTAGAGATTTTATAGGCGTCGGAGGGCCGTGAGGTGAGGTCCCAGGAGCAGGGGTGGGCCCCACCCGCGGGTCACCCCTAGGCCGCGGCAGGGGGCCGCCTCTGCCCTGTGGGCCTCCCCTCCGTCTCTCCTTCGGACTGGTACTTCGTCGTGGCAAATAAAAAATCCTCAAAAATTTCCAGCGCGTTCCGAGAATATTTCCAGAAGTAAATTTCTGAAACAAAAAGACAGCAAAAACAGGGAACTCGCACTGGGCATCTTGTCAATAGGTTAGTCCGACAAAATGCATAAAAATGATATAAATGAAAGTAAAAACATGTGACAATATCACAAAACTAGCATGGATCACTCAAAAATTATAGATACGTTTGAGACGTATCAGCATCCCTAGGCTTAACTCCTACTCGTCCTCGAGTAGGTAAGTGATAACAAATAATTTTTGATGAGACATGCAACCAACACAATCTTGATCAAGATAGTAATGCAAAGCACATGAAGTGAATAAGGTGATCCAAGACAATTGTCTATAGTTGACATTAAGCAAACAATGATTAACAAATGCTAGCTAACAAATGCTAGAAACTTTTCATGAATAAGTGCGTTGGAGACATGGAACCATACATAAGGTTTAGAAAGAAGAATTGCAATTATGTCTCCAATGTAAAGTATCAATCATTCTTCAAAGCATCTAATTAGTCATTCATTAAAATAGCCAAGCTCAAGTTAGGTGTCCTAATCCATCTACTTCACAAATCAACTGTTTCGAAGTCTACTCAACTAGTGCAAGTAAGAAGTGGCTTTGGCACCATGATGTTATGGAAAATATAACAATGATGGAGGTTTGGAAGGTCAAAAAGAAAGGCTCAAATAGTGGAGAAAGTAACCACAAGACAGAAGGAAGTCCCGTAGTTGACACTGTATGAGGAGTAGTGATTGCCATGCAATGGATGCACATAGAGCTATAAGTGCATGAAAGCTCTCCAATGGAACTAGTGGGGGTGCATCCAACTTGCTTGCTCATGAAGACCTAGAGCTCACTTGAGGAGGCTCATCCTTGGAATATACAAGCCAAGTTCTATAACGTTAATTCCCCACATAGTTTTACAAATGAAACATGAAAACTCTCTATAATGAAGTGTAGGTGCTACTAGCACAAGTGTGGAATAAAGGATAGTAGTGCTGCCCCTCTCTCTTTTATATTTCTCTTCTTCTTTTTTAATTGTGGCCTCCGTGGCTCTTTTAAATTTTCTCTCATTGTTCTCTTTTGGACTCTTTTATGTGGCCACTTTGGACTCTTTTCAATATGATCACAAGTAGGGGCAACACTCTATTTTTACAACATGATCATCACACTTTTGGTACTCATAACTAATAAGACTAATACATGATGTATAAAAGAAGATATGCATGATCGAGCGTAGTGTGGAAAAAAATGTAGAACATGTGGCAAGCCACGCTGCAAACTAACTCAATGATCAAGCAAACTATATGATAATGAAGAACGGCATCAAGTCATGTAATGTATGATGGATGTTGCATGGCAATGTATCTCGGAACGGCTATGGAAATGCCGTGATAGGTAGGTATGGTGGCTGTTTTGAGGAAGATAGTTGGCTTATGTGTAGGAGAACAGGATGAAGTTCTCCCACGGAGTTGGATGTGCTCGCGAAGTATGCACCAATCTCAATGTGAGAGAGGGCATTGCGCAGCACCGAAGAGGCTAGCAAAATATGGAAGTGGAAGTGCCAAAAACCAAAACTCAACAATACATTCCGTATATTGCAAACAACTAGCAGTTTCAATGTTCCACAAATGGTTAGAGACACCCCGAGAGGGATCGTGGCGGCGACACAAGTGCCCCGTTGGCTTCCCCGACCGTTGCAGTAACTACCCACTAGGAACTTATTTTCAACTTAGTAGAATTCATGACACATTAGCATTGTTGACTTAGGTTATTTAGTTCAGAAAAGTACGGCTCCATGCTTTAATAACACCTCTCCACTAATCATCTCTAACACCATTAATCAACACATTTTAACCATTAGTTATGTTAGTGCCTCAAAACAATTGAAGGGTATCAAATTATCCACATAGTGATCTACAAGACTATGCAGGTTTTTCTACTTCATACCACTGCCACATGCATAGCATTTTTCCGATCTAACACGTTAACCAAGCAACCAAAACAACTCTCCAACAAATATAAGTGAAGAACAAGAGAGTTTTAACTTAACAACTAGCAGCTCTAAACAAGATAAAAGCTAAAAGCGAGAGCTTACTAGAAAACAGACAGTAGCTAACAATACTCGAAAAGATATAAGCGAAGCAAAGGAGTATTCAAACGAAAAAGCGGAGCGTGTCTCTCTCCCACAAAAATAAAGCTAGGATCCAACAAATATATGACCAGCAAACAAACAAACAAAACTGAAAGTAAAAATACGCTCCAAGCATAGCACATAATATGTAAAGTGATAAAAACGAAGTTCAACGAAGACGACCTTATGATAGTCGATGAAGATGAGGGGATGCCTTGGGCATCCCCAAGCTTTGACTCTTGATAGTTCTTGATATTCACAGGGGGTGCCATGGCGGCATCCCCAGGCTTGAGCTCTGATCCATCCTTGATTTCTTCATATTCCTCTCCTTTGAACTTAAAAACTCACTTCACACAAAACTTCTCATAATTTGATTAGAGGGTTAGTGCTCATAAATTAAAATGCACATGTGTTCAACTCATGACAAATTGCAAACCAACTTCATTTAACATTACCTACTGTTTACTAAGCCTCAATGTGGCACTCCACCCCTAGAGTATCACATATGACGATGGTAAAGAGACAAATGCAAAATAAAAGCAGAATCTGTCAAAATCTGAACACTCTGTAAAGATCGAATTTTTCGAGGCACTTCTGCAGCTCAAATCAAAAAACTAAAAACTAACGAAAGATATATAAAAGCATCAGGATTGCTGTCAGAAATTATAAGAAAATAATAAAATTCTGGCGATTTTAGGATTTTCGTGCAACAGGCGCACATAATCTGTTTTTGGACAGCAACACAATACCTCGCACTTTCAATGCATTAGAGGCTAAACTTGGCACAAAAAACCAAAATAAAAATATACAATGAAGTTTCTACAGAGTTAATAACTTCATGACTCAAGAAAAACAAAAATCAAACTGAAAATAAAAGATGAGTTGCCTCCCAACAAGCGCTTTTCTTTAACGCCTTTTAGCTAGGCGCAATGCCAAATATCAAGTTTTTTCGGAATCAAAGGCATTATTATCTTTCAAGCAAATACTAGCAAATTTATCATAGATGCATTGGATATTACCAATATAGGGCTGAGAATCACCCTTCTCCTTTCTCTTTGGTTGACTGCTCTCATCAAATAGGTTTTGGGGAGCAATCCAACCAAAATTGTTTTCCAATGCATCGGCCATCCCTAGGAGCTTAAATGGTACAGAAATTTCAACTTTCTCCTTTACCTCCGTGTTTTTAGTGTACTTCCTTAGATTTTCATCCCTAACATCCAAAGAATAGTGAATATTAGGATATGAACCAAGAGCACCATAACGAGCAAATATTTTCCTAACTTCTTTAACTATATCATCAAATTCATGGAGAAGAGTTTCTAATACAAAATCTTTTTCCTCTCCTCTCTCCATGCTATCAAGCGTAAGAAACATTTGCTGTAGTATAGGATATAAATTAACAAACCTCTTCTCAAGACGAGCTACCAAACAAGATATGGCGGAATCATAACTATCAGTTAGCTCAACTATTGATCTTTTATCATGAGTATAGAGTTTGCTAACGAAAGTGAGGAATTCTTCAATATTATCTTTTCCAACAACATCCCCACTTCCTACCTTAACATCTTTCATACCAAAACTAGAAGGGAACATAGCTACTAGATAAAAGATAAACAAAACTGAAATAAAGATTACACTAATTTTTTTGGGTTTTAAAATTTTGAAACAGGAAAATAAACTAAACGAGATATAAAGCAAGCAAGACAAAAACAAAGTAAAGAGATTGAGAGTATGAGAATCCCCTTGCTGTAGCTCCAAAGTCCCTGGCAATGGCGCCAGAAACTGCTTGATGGTGGATATTGATAAGTTGGGTGGTGCCCCAAGCGAAGGCGGAATTGTAGCTAGTAGCAGTTTTCCCTCAGTTAAGAACCGAGGTTTATCGAACCAGTAGGACTTTGAAATCAACAACGAGGTGAATGTTGAAGATCTCTGGCGCTTAGGGATACCTTCAACGGACGTGGACCTGCACACACTCAACCAAATACTTTGTCCCCAACGACGGAGAGGTTGTCAATCTCTCCGGTCTCGCAGAACACAAAGCGGTTAATTGTATGATGAAATAGATAAAATATGAAAAGTGACCAGATAAATAATTATGATTAAAAGCAAGTAAATGAGGTTGTAAACAATGTAAAAAGATGGACCGGGGGGCATGGGTTCACTAGTGGAGTATCTCAAATAAATAAAATATGCATGTGATGGGTGAACGAATTACAGCTAGGCAAGTGACAAGATCATGACACAAACCCAATTTAGCTATGACAAAAAGGACATGATAATATTTATGGAGGCATCACGACAAGGAACAAAGACCGTTGAGTCCAACTAAGTCTTTGTCTAAAAAGTCCACCGTGGGATCGCTATCCAGCCTGTCACCCAACGGTATTAAGTTGCAACCAACAGACAATTGCATTAAGTAAAGTGCATGAAGTAAGCAATACTAATATCAAAATAGACATTAACACCGCTGTTTTACCGTTAGTAGCAACAGCACACCCTCCCCCTTAGACGTTTCTGTCACTCGTGCCCAGGAACAAAAGGGGGCATGAACCCACTATCTAGCATAAATACCCTCTCTTGGAGATACACACAATCACTTGGCCAAAGTAACTACGCACATCGGACAGCATGCAAGAACATAAATTACTCATATAAGAATCATGCACAATCTGAACATAACTTCATAATCCATCGGATCCCAGCAAACACATCACATAGCATTACAATAATCGATCTTGATCATGTTAGGCAGCTCACAAGATCATAAGACATGAAGCACAAGATAGAGACACTACCAACTAGCTACTGCCATGGACCCGTAGTCCAAGGTGAGACTACTCACAAATCATTCCGGAGGAAGGCATGGCGATGAAGAGCCCTCCGGGATCGATCTCCCCTCCGGCAGAGTGCCGGGATCAGCTTCAGATTGGACCCCGAACTAGGGTTTTCGGTGACGGCGTGTCGGGGTCGAGTTTCTGGAAAATAATGGCCGCCTCAACGTTTTTAGGTTTTTAGGGATTTTATAGGCGTCGGAGGGCCGCGAGGTGAGGCCCCAGGAGCAGGGGCGGGCCCCACCGCGGGTCACCCCTAGGCCGCGGCAGGGGGCCGCCTCTGCCCTGTGGGCCTCCCCTCCGGCTCTCCTTCGGACTGGTACTTCGTCGTGGCAAATAAAAAATCCTCAAAAATTTCCAGCGCGTTCCAAGAATATTTCCAGAACTAAATTTCTGAAACAAAAAGACAGCAAAAACAGGGAACTGGCACTGGGCATCTTGTCAATAGGTTAGTCCGACAAAATGCATAAAAATGATATAAATGATAGTAAAAACATGTGACAATATCACAAAACTAGCATGGATCACTCAAAAATTATAGATACGTTTGAGACGTATCAAGGTGGCTTTGGCTTCAATGGAGTGAAGAGACCAAGCCTTGGATGAGCCTCGGAAATCCTTGCACCAAGAAGGATCATGAGCTTCTTGCGGCGGCAACGAGGGTGATTATTGGAAACAGGGAGAGGGCTTCCTTTTGGGATTCCTCTTGGCTCGAGGGGAGACAGCCTAAGGAGGTGGCGCCTCTCATCTTCGGCATATCAAAGAAAAAGAAGACCTCGGTTCGCCAAGCCTTGGAAAATCAAGATTGGATCTCCCAAATTAATATGGGTCAAGGCCTCTCCGTTGAGCACATTAGCCAATTTATTGATCTTTGGACAATGCTACAAGGTGTGCAATTGCAAAATGAGGTCCCGAACAAAATTATTTGGAAGCTCTCCAAAAGCGGAGCCTACTCCTCCTCTTCGGCCTACAAAATGCAATTCTTGGGTCTCACTAATTCCCCAATGCCTACATTAGTTTGGAAGCCATGGGCTCCCCCCAAGTGCAAAATCTTTGCTTGGTTGATCCTCCAAAACCGAGTTTGGACGGCGGATAGGCTAGAGCGGAGAGGTTGGCAAAATTGTGGGCTTTGCAAGCTTTGCAACCAAGTCCAAGAAAGTGCCGCCCACCTATTTTTCAAGTGTCGCTTCTCCATCCGGATTTGGTCCGCCCTAAAGGATTGGTTGGGGCTACATGATGTGTGGCCGGGTGATTGGCACGTGTTTGCCACCATCAATGATTGGTGGACGGACATCATCCATAAGAGGGCTCCAAATAGGAAAGCAATGGCCTCCCTTGCTATGCTTGTGTCGTGGGAGATTTGGTTGGAGAGGAATGCATGTGTCTTTCGAAACAAATCATCTGCATCCATAATGCTCATCAAGAAGATTAAAAATGAGGCGGCGATGTGGTGCCTAGCCGGGGCTAAAGCCCTTAGTAATGTAATGCCGCGAGAGTGAGGTGTTGTTTTAAACTGTGGGGTTTTTTGCCCACGGTGGTTGTGGTATTGTAAGACTTCCTCTTATTAAATGAAAATGAAAAATCTTTTGTGTCGTTTAAAATTATACCGACCTACTGATCTGTTAGAATTGCGTTGCTGGGTTCTGTATCCGATATCCCGAAGCTGGACAGAGATCAAGAAGGTGAGAAATGGAAGGAAACGAACATGAAAGGTTCTACGTGGATACGTAACACTGAAGACAACTGCCTTGTATAATAGTGCCGAACTATTGTAGGGGCGACCCCTGCTAGCTAGATCATCGACGATTATCAGTGAAATTTTCATGATTGGAACTTCTGCTGGCCATAACTATAATTGCCCCGTATTGTCTTAACTGCTACTCCGTATGTTGTAGTACGCGCGAAGCGAAGGCCGGTCTCCTCTCCTTTTCAAAACTCTACTGCTCGGATTACCGAATGTTGCAGCTATCCCCATTGGTAAGTACTGTACATATATACGTTCTCCTTTCCCAGCGAGCTTGCAAATTAAGTTTCATTCATTTCAAACGATCATTGGAGTAGACGAGATGCAGATGCAGTTGTCATATACGTGATCACCAATGTTGGCACCTACCTTCATCTAGAACGCTCCTCCAAGTCTTCAACCTCCCGTATAAACTTTGAACAGACGCTCCTACAGTATATATCCTCGTTTATATACATACTGTTGCTGAACATATAAACCGGAATGCTTTTTCCCCTTTTTCATTTCTAGGTCTGTTGTAGTGCAATTACCATCACACAATTAACCGTGGCGTGCGATCGCCGTCAGATAAGGGGCAAGCATGAAGCACATATACCTTTATTTTGCAGCCCGACGGCCGACCGACCGATTATCGTTTTCGTGCAAGCTAGCTAATCAACGCTGCAACTAGGTACGTAATGGCTGACGACGATATAAGAGTGTTCAGTGGCACATGAAGAAGTCGCCGCCGCCGGTCCGGTCCGGTCGCGTTTACGACTGACGACGGAAAGGTCGCCGCCGGCCCGGCTCCCTTAATTTAGAATTTGGAGCGATTAATTATTACATCAACATGGGCACAATGCAAGTTGACACCTGTGGTCGTGGTCGATCGAGACTATCGCATGCATCGTGTGTGACATGTCTATGGAATTATCTACGAGTAGTATATTCCCTAGCTCCGCCACCGGTATGCACACGATATCCGTTTCCACACCGGTACGGTACTGTTAAACAACGTAATCTTATCTAGAGTTAGTTGTGCCGTTCCTAACTTGTGTAACACGGTTTGTAACAGGTAGTTGGTAGGATTCTGTAGCTAGCCGACTCCAGGTTGTTGTAACCCTAACCGTGTAATCCTCCCTGATGCATATATAAAGAGAACGAGACCCAAGGTCTCATCACGCCAAAATTTCTGGTAGTCTAACTTGGTATCAGAGCGTAGATCCCATCTCCACCATGAGCACTAGTCCCGCCCCCACCGATGCCCTCGTTGGCGCTGCTGCTGCATCCGGTGGCCTGTCCACCGCCATCATCACCGCTTCCGCCTCCAACGCCAACGTCACCATCGGCTCCATCGGCAACCTCATCACCATCCGTCTGACGCGGGACAACTTCCTTCTGTGGAAGACTCAAGCCGTCCCCGCGCTGGCTGCGTCCGGCCTCTACGGCTACGTCGACGGCACCATCACCGCTCCGGCCATGACCATCACTGAAGGCGAAGGCGACGCTGCTCGCCAGATCGCAAACCCAGCGTTCCTTCGCTGGTTCCAGCAGGACCAGACCGTGATGATCGCTCTCCTCGGCGCCATGTACGAGGATGTCCTCGGGCAGATGACGCTGCTCAAGAACTCCCGTCAGGTATGGAAGGCGCTCCAAGAGATGTTTTCCTCCCAGAACCGTGCTCGCGTTATGCAAGTGCGGTTCCAGCTCTCCAACCTGAAGAAGCGCGACCTGTCAGCCGCCGAGTACTTCAACAGGATGAAGGGGCTCGCTGACACCATGGCGGCGATCGGCTCTCCTCTCGGCGATGAGGAGATCCTCGGCTACATGCTTGCCGGGCTGGGCTCGGAATTCGAGTCCCTAGTCACCACCATCACGGCGCGCGACGACCCGATGAGCCTAAACAGCTTCTACGCGTACTTCCTCGCCGCCGAGCTTCGTCAAGAGCAGAACACTGCCACCACCGAGATCCATCCCTCCGCCAACAGCGTCTCTCGCGCTCCTGATGGCGGCAACCGCGGTGGAGGCCGCGGGAACCAGGGAGGCGGTCGAGGCCGTGGACGCGGCCGTGGCCAGAACAACAACCACCAGAAGGGTGGTGGCAATGGTGGCGGCCACAACGGTGGTGGTAGCAGCGATGGCGGGGGTGGCTCCAAACCCACCTGCCAGGTCTGCCTCAAGTACGGCCACGACGCTCTGCGCTGCCGTCAGCGCTTCAACCACGCGTACCAGCCAGCAGAGCCTCGCGCAAACTCCGCCGCCACCGGATACCACTCCGGATCGTACCAGGACGGCGGTGCCTGGTACATGGACTCCGGCGCTACAGACCACCTCACCAGCGACCTCGACAGGCTCAGCGTCCAAGAACGCTATGGTGGCAAGGACAACGTCCACGTTGCTAGTGGCTCAGGTCTGCATATCTCGCACATTGGCCACTCCTCTATTGCTGGTTCAAATTCATATTCCGTTCCACTTGCTCTTCGCAATATTTTGCGTGTTCCCTCGATAAAACAGCACCTCCTCTCCGTTTACCGCATTTGTCTTGACAATGATGTCTTCTGTGAATTTCATGTTGACTCTTTTTTGTAAAGGACAAAGCCACGAGGAAGGTCATTCTTCAAGGTAGATGCCACAATGGCCTCTACCCGGTGCCAAGCAAGCTTTTTCCCCAGTCGTCGTCTTCGGCTCGCCACGGCCTCTCCGGAGTTCTTTCCTCGGAACGGTGGCATCAACGACTAGGGCACCCCTCGCATAGTGTCGTCGAGTCTATCCTTAGGATGAATAAATTGTCTTGTGCACCGAATAAAATCGAGTCTGTCTGTGACGCGTGTCAACGCGCCAAAGTCCATAAACTTCCTTTTACTCTATCATCTCATGTATCTTCGGCTCCTTTGGAGCTCATTCATAGTGATGTATGGGGAAAAGCTGTCACCTCCTCAGGGGGTTTTAAATATTATGTTAGCTTCCTTGACGATTTCAGTCGTTTTACGTGGATTTACTTGCTTAAACGCAAATCAGATGTTGAGCATGCTTTTCATACTTTCCAGAAACTTGTCGAACGTCAGTTTGACACCAAAATAAAAGCTGTTCAATCCGATGGTGGCGGTGAGTACCGTCGCCTTAGCCAATATTTTGAGCGCATTGGCATCCGTCATCGCATCTCCTGTCCCCACACCTCAGCTCAAAACGGGATAGCAGAAAGGAAACATAGGCATATAGTAGAAACAGGCATTGCACTTCTCGCTCAGTCCTCGCTCCCCATTCGTTTTTGGGACGAGGCGTTTCTTGCCGCAACCTACCTCATAAACCGCATGCCCACTCGTACCCTCGATAACTCCTCTCCCATTCAATTTTTATTTCGAGAAACCCCAGATTACACCTTCCTCCGCACCTTCGGGTGCGCCTGCTGGCCAAATTTGCGGCCCTATAACAATCATAAACTGTCGTATCGATCGCGACAGTGCGTGTTTCTCGGGTATAGCTCGATGCATAAAGGGTACAAGTGTCTAGACAAATCTACTGGGCGCATCTATGTTTCTCGCGATGTCGTATTTGATGAAAACTTTTTTCCCTTTGCTCAAAACTCCACGTCAGCTACTCCTTCCATATCTCCCACACAGTTTCCCCATAATGAACCAGCAATTCAGGGTGATCTTTTGCAACGATATGACTTGTCGCTACTTGCAACTAATCCTGCCTCGAGCAGTTCTGATTCGCTTTCAGGTTCATCGTCGGACACCACGGACTCTGGCCCCAGCTCCGACTCTGATGGAAGTCCTCGCGGCTCATCCCCGCGATCATCTGCCGGCCGTTCTCCCGCCGCAGATACGTCGCCAGACGGTTCTGGCGCTGTCTCCCCTGCCGCGCGCGCTGCCGCGGCAGACAATTCGCCGAGTTCTTCTGCCCCGGCAGGCGATCCTGCCGCAACGGCAACCATGACTGGCCCTTCTGCAGCTCCTTCAGCACCCGCCGCCTCGTCAACACCACAACCTCACCCGATGCAGACTCGTCTTCGCAATAATATTTTCAAGGCTCTTAAACCCTCTGACGGCACAGTTCGCTATGATCCTCGCAAGCGGGCCTTCTTTGCTGAACCTGTGTCCCACCGTGCGGCTCTCACAGATCCCCATTGGAGGACCGCCATGGAAGACGAATTCGCGGCCCTGCAGCAGACCGCGACGTGGACTCTTGTTCCACGCCCACCTGGCAAAAACCTCATCGGGTGCAAATGGGTCTACAAGCTGAAGCAACGACCCGACGGCTCTGTGGACAAGTACAAGGCTCGCCTAGTTGCCAAGGGGTTTACTCGGCGTCATGGTATTGATTACCTGGACACCTTCAGTCCCGTGGTGAAACCAGCTACTGTTCGGCTGGTCCTTTCCCTTGCAGTGAGCCGTGGCTGGAATCTTCGGCAGATTGACATTAGCAATGCGTTTCTTCATGGTGTGCTTGATGAAGATGCTTACATGCAGCAGCCTCCCGGCTTCGAGGATGCTGCTCACCCCTCCTATGTGTGCAAGCTCAACAAGGCAATATATGGCCTCAAACAGTCCCCCCGTGCCTGGTACTCACGGTTGAGTGATCGGTTGCATCAACTTGGTTTTGTCTCCTCAGCGGCTGATACTTCCCTGTTTGTTTTTCATCAAGGAGGTGTCCAGATGTTCATGTTGGTGTACGTGGACGACATTGTGATTGCTAGTTCGTCCCAGCAAGCTACTGAAAATCTTCTTCGCCAGCTTCATGCTTCTTTTCCTGTTAAGGATCTGGGCAAGCTCTCTTATTTTCTTGGTGTTGAAGTGACTCACAATTCAGGGGGCCTCATTCTTGCACAAAAGAAATATGCTCAAGATATTCTTCAGCGCACAAATATGGAGAATTGCAAATCAGTTTCCACACCTATGAGTACACAAGACAAGTTGTCTGCTGATCTTGGTACCCCTCTTGGAGAGAATGATGTTTTTGCATATCGCAGCACGGTTGGAGCGCTGCAATATCTCACGCTCACCAGGCCAGACATTGCGTTTGCCGTTAATAAGGTGTGCCAATATCTCTCCAAGCCTACCACGGTGCATTGGGAAGCTGTCAAAAGGATTCTTCGGTTTGTCAAAGGGACGGTGAATACTGGACTGTCAATACGGCGATCTCCTGACACTTTGCTAAGTGTGTTTACTGACGCCGATTGGGCGGGGTGTGCAGACGACAGACGGTCGACTGGTGGTTTTGTGGTCTTCTTAGGCCCTAATCTAGTTTCCTGGAGTGCTAGGAAGCAACCCACCGTATCCCGCTCATCTACAGAAGCAGAATACAAGGCGCTCGCTAATGGGGCCGCAGAGGTGACATGGGTTCAGTCTCTGCTTCGTGAGTTGCATATTGTGCAGCCTCGTGCGCCAGTTCTGTGGTGTGATAACCTTGGTGCAACGTATCTTTCAGCGAACCCGGTGTTCCATGCTCGCACCAAGCACATAGAAGTGGACTTCCACTTTGTCAGGGAGAAGGTAGCTCTCGGGGCTCTCGAGGTACGGTTTGTGTCATCAGCAGATCAGATAGCAGATGTCTTCACAAAGCCAGCTACCAAGCAGATGTTGGAACGGCATCGTCACAATCTCAACCTTGTTGATAGTGGTTGAGATTGAGGGGGCGTGTTAAACAACGTAATCTTATCTAGAGTTAGTTGTGCCGTTCCTAACTTGTGTAACACGGTTTGTAACAGGTAGTTGGTAGGATTCTGTAGCTAGCCGACTCCAGGTTGTTGTAACCCTAACCGTGTAATCCTCCCTGATGCATATTCCTTCCTATAAAGGATGGTGGATGACCCGGCTCCTCCTGCGTCCTCGCGTGCAATTTTGCTCCTGGCCGACCGATTGCGTTGACAAGAGTGTGAGCAGTGGTAACTTCTATTTACCACCGTTGGATGTGGTCAAAACTTGTTTCACTTCATGTTTTGCTGTATAGTCTATGACATATGTGTCCGGATGCGTGCGGGGCCTGATTTTCAGTGCGCTCGGACTCCTCTTCGCGTCGCGTGGTTTTACTGGTATGTGGTGGACAGCTTCCTCATCTCTTCGCAGCGCGAAAGGGCAAAGATCTCGCTTGCGTGGTGGACAACCAAAATATCTCGTCGTCCTGTCCTCCCCAATCCCCTCACGTCTCTTCTTCCCCAATCGCCTCACACGTTTCTCCTCCCCAATCCCCGCCGCCACGCGCCTCCTCTGCCCCTCGCTCCCTTCTTCCTGGCCGCCTCCTCTCCTCTCCCAATCCCCAACGCGTCTCCTTCTCCTCCAATCCGCCTCCTCCTCCTGTTTGCCCTTTACGGACGAACTTCTCTCCCTGCTCCAGCACGGAGCCGATGCAGAGGAGGCGGGTAGAGCTAGCACGATGCAGGGGCTCGAAGCGGGGACGGAGGTGGGTAGAATAGGGAGCGGCGCAGCAGTAACACGAAGAGCTGGAGGAGGAGCACACGCCGGCAAGGGCCGCTGCAAATGCGTCAGCCCGTGCGTGGGAGATCGGCGGCGACTTGGGCCATGGCAGGAAGTTCTAGAGATGCTGTCGAACTCTTCTCTGCAGAATCCACAAACAGGGACCATTATTGGTTCGGGAGGTATTTTTTAATCTCCTCCATGTTCTGCTGTTCACATCTCATGTGTTCCATCATCTCTCCCAACTAGATTCATGGTGATTGGTTTGCTGTACCATTTTTACTATGCTCTATTTGAGTGTTTCTTCCCCCTCTCTTTGCCTGATATAAGGAGATGATGCTACCTGTAGATGAGGGGATTTGAAGGCTCGACCACAAGCTCAATTAAAACATTGGATTGAAGGTATACTTCGAGCAATTCTTTTGTTACACGTGTTAAAATTTAGATCCGGTTATATTCTGATGACTGTTTGCTTTTTTTTCAATAAAAACATGACTGTCCTATGCTATTTCTTATTGAATATTATTCTGGTTTTGCTTGTTATGGAGAAATTAATATTGTGTGATTAGGTGGTTTGGCTCATTGTTTATTGCATGCTAATGTGCCTCTTTTTTTATGACAACTGCTCTGATAAGTGATGACGTAATTGGACCATTCATAGTCTGAACTGGGCCGTTTGCTGCACCTTACTAAATTAGTTGCCTTACTGATACTAATTGTTCACATGAATATGGTATCTCATCCTCTGTTTTTGGTTTTGCTCCTCTTCTGGTCTTATGTTTCAGAGATCACTATAGGTTTTTATAGGTATTGCACCATTGATTGAGATGCATTTGATCCCTCCTGGATTGCACATAAGCTTCCTTCACCCCTAATTTGTTTTTTTGTTTTTGCAGCTAGGATTATGGTATGATTTGATTCTGGGATGTCATAGGTATCATGTATTGTCCTTGAGGTTCAGTGCTTGCCATTTGACACTTCATTCGAAAATACTCCGTAATCCACATGTAAATACTCTCTTTCTTTTCTCTTATTTATACAATTTGCTTGGGAATTTACACATTCTTTATTGTGGGTACCCAATTCTTAATTAATATTCTTACTCTGCTTTCACTTTTTTACACTACCTATGAGTCTTATATCTACCAGTCAAGCATTCTTCATTATCTATGCATGAATTATGTTTGTTTCACTTGTGTGCAGTATGATAGGCTACATCTTGAAAGCACTTAAGTCTGAATGAGCTATTCATCTTGAACATCTGGTGTCAGATTGTAAGAATGAATTTTATTTGCCTAACACCTTTTTGAAGGAAACTAATGTGTGGATTATTAAGGTTGGAGCATGTTCTACTTAGCAATCTTATAATTAGTTTTACCAATAGGGTATGCGCACCTCATACTTTATACATGATGTTTATGAAGACTTTGCTCCATGAATTTCCTGAATTGTCCCCTGTTATTTTCATTAATGAGTTATGTCATGTCTCCTCAGCTTAATGATTTATATATTTTCAGTTTATAACCAAGCTAGGACATTAGTGTTAAGCATGCAGAATCACAGATTACCTTACAATATGAGGTGGGTATTTTTGGCAACCTCGGAAAGAAGGGAATCAAACAGTTTTGTTGCAACAATAACACCATAAGCCAAGCATGAGCATTTGGCTATTGCTTGCTGCATGTTTTTAATTGATGTAATGGAGGATTGATTCTTGTTTTACATTTTCTATTTTTTTAGGTATTTGTATATTTTTTGCTCAATGTGGATCCAAAATTCACGACGAATCCTGTCTGATGCTGAATTTATTTCACTGATGCAGAATAAGAGATCGATGATACGCATGACTCACAATTTCTTATGAGGAAAACATATCAGGTGATTTTATTTGATGTCTGATCGATTCAAGTACATATTCATTATATTTTTATATTGGATGATTTTGATGACCTGACAAAATTCTGCGTCGTTTGTAACAGTACGGCAAAAGAGTAGGAAATGACTGACTATTACGACATAGGATCCAACCTTGGTGTACAAGCTGTACAGGTAGGTTCTCTTACCGCATGATAGTTACCATGCTCTACTGTTAGCCGTTGTTCTAAAGCTATATATCTTGTTTGTGCAAAACAGTTGGATCCTAACCTCATCATTGCTTCTTATGAAAATTATATGCATCGATCAAGAGTGCTTTTAGAATCATAGATTTATTAATTTTCGTCTCGTTATTGCTTTTTAAGTAGAGAATTTTAGTACAGGGCTGTAGCCGTTTGGAGTGCAAAATTCTAATTAGACAAAATTGTTGCTTCTTTGGTACATCTTGCCGCACCCAATCCAGGCCGTCCCTTGCCTCCATACTAGCTAGGTCTCTACAGGTAATCTCAAGATAATTTCCTCCTTACATAATTTGTTGCCCTCAAGTAATCTCAAGATCAAGGTTGACTCTACCTCCTAGCTGTATATTATTTTACTTCACGAGATAATGTGCTCACATGAGTTTACACTCTCTTTTTGGCCCTTGCCAATGAAGTTATTTAAGTATATAGGTACACTGGTTCAGGTGTTATTTTGTCTTTCTCAGAAATCTTGCTGATATTCTTCGAATTACATTATCCAATATGCTGTGTTGATTTTTATCATTGTAATTACATACCCTTCATCATTTGTTTATTTGTGGAACTGAAAACTCAGCTCATGCTCTGGTCAACGAGCAGAGATGTTTATTGAGCATTATTCTTTTCTATATGGTATGTTTAAATTACTTTTTGGTTACCTATGGAATTCTTTCTGCTCATTGACCGTTTATTCAGTTCTGAAGGTTGTGGGTTAATTGATGTTAGAGGTACAATGGTTAGCTGGCATTTTTTTTGTTACTCAACGACCTTTTAGTTAGTCCATTGCTGGTCTGGTTCTTGAGTCAGGGGAAGTTGGAACTAAGAGTGAATTCAATAAACCATGTCGAGGATGGGGTGGACTCTGGAGCAGTAGTACTGCAAGACGCAGCCATTGCCCCGCCTGTCATTCTTTGGATTCTACCACCTACAGTCACCTCACACACCAAATGCACACCATCTGCTTGAAGAAATGGCCAAATGATCTTGTTGTACCCTTGTCGGTCACCCTTATTTCAGTGACATACTTATGATAGACTATATCTGCCTCTTGTGCTTCTTGCTCTGTCTTTTTTGCCTATGCATTCTGGTTGGTCTCCATCTTTCTCCTGGGTCATTCACCTCTTCTCTGCTTGCACCTACCGTGTTTGATGAACTGTTTGCTTCTAATTCGCTTTTCTAACATATTTGAGTGCTCCGTCCAGTTCCAGTTTTCTCGAGATTTTCATGGATTCTGGTGAATGTTGGTCATGGATCTAATTTCACTGAGTTTGTAGGTTATATGGCGATAGCAGCAGCGTCGCCAACGGAGGCCTAAAGAAGGTCACAGTTCTTTGTTGGTGAGTGCCATCTATGGATGATCTTTTCCGATGCAAACTTAGCAGTAATTATTTCTCCTTTTTTTCCTATGTAGGCACTGATGATCCCTGGATCTGTTTTGCCATGGAATATTTTCTTGTTATTACTTGTTTATTTACTCTGAGAGGGAGTTTTCTGAAGTACAAGAAGACCAAGGTCAGTACCTGCACCATTGTGCACAAAAGTTTTTCCATTTTCTTTCAGCTTAGTAATGGTGACTGCCTTTTTTTGAACTCTGAATTTGACTACTGCCCTTGTTTGAACTATGAATTCGATGCAGAAGTGTGAAACCTTGATTGTTTTTCTGTTCCACTGTTTCTCATGACTGATTATAGCATACTGTCAATTTTACGGGTGTCGTCTGCTTGTTTGTTTCAAATTTCTCCTTGTTTTCTTTTATCATAGCAATGTATGTATCTCGTTCATGGGAATTCAAGAGCAAAAATAGGCAAGACGAGAATCCTTGAATACATATGTCATACGATTTTGCATAAGCCTCTAAAAGTTTGTGCACACATATGCATGGTTATTTCAGATGTAGAGGTCATTCAGTATGTAATAATATATTACATTTTATCCAGGAAGGCTGGGGGGAATGATCTATGTAAGCCATGTGATTTTGTTCTTCAAAAAGTTAGTTCCAGTCAATCATAACAAGATAAGTAGTCTGTTTCGTTGTTTGCAATTTTGAGATAAATAAGGATCCATGATGTAAATATAATATAAAGAAAAAAAAATCCAGTCAATTAATTAATTCCAGTCAGTCATAACAAGAATCCATGAGGTACTTACTGTTTTTTCATATTGTTTCCTTGTCATTACTTCAATGGGACATTTCCTTCTATCTTGTCATTACTTCAAGGGGATTCTCGACCCTACAGAATTCTTCATGATGATTTTACCCATGAACTATCATTTGATAGCTCGATTTCCTTTCCTTGTGGATAAGAACTAGCATTTGATAGCTTGATTTCCTTCCCTACTGGATACGACTGTAGGAGACATGAAATTGTATATATTTTCTTAACCGCCTTCCGAAAGGATCTTCTTGCATATTTCTTAGCTGCTTTTTGTTGGCAGAAAGAAGAAAAGGGAGATGCCAACAGGAATACTGGCCCATGCCACTCATCTGTCCATGAATTGCTAATCAAGGGCTAAGACATGGTGGATGTTGCACAGCGATGACATCACTATCACTCCCTATGAGGGCCAATAAGGTAAATGTTTGCCTTGTGAGTTCTTTCTACATCATCAGGCATAACTTGGCAATTCTCTGTCATATAATGTGATTGTTTTTTCTTGTGGATCCGTTTTGCTGGCCCCTTTGTTAGGAACACAAGCAGGGCAACCCAAAGGGGGCCCTAGGGATAGGCGATTTAGGAGGACAACCCAAAGAGGGCCTTTTGTGAATCTGTTATGCAGCAGTGTTGAAAAAAAGCATGGGGCTTCTAATGAGATATGATTACCTCCCACTCCTATGTAGTTGACCTTAGCCGTTAGTTTATGCTTTTCTAGATACAGTTGTATTCCACGTTATAGTTTCTATAGTCCATTTACTGGAAAACGCCTTTGGTTTGATCTACTATTGCCAAGGCTACTTGGTCGGGTCTACTATTGGCCTCTCTCCCCCAATACCCTCACGTCTGTTGGCACTCCCAAGGACTCGCTAAACCTCCATATCCAATTGCTTCATATGCTTATGTGGCATGAGGTCTCCAAATTTTTGTTGTTTACATTGTATCCTTGCTTTATATATGAGTAAAGAATATTCTTAGATTTTCGTTACAAAATAATTATACGTTGATTCTTACAAGCTTTGTTGAAGAAATGTCCTAACCAAACATGTAAATTTAGGTTCGTATTCTCAATTTGATACAAATAACTTAAATGAATGTATATTAGTGTGTTGCTTCAGCTGATCAATTGTCTTCCATAGCAAGGTTTTGATGGCAACTGATGTCTGATGTTAGTAATTACCAGTGATCAATTGTCACTCAGCTAATTACAACAATCTTTCTTTTTAACTT
Organism: Puccinellia tenuiflora; assembly: GCA_012064385.1. NCBI lineage: Eukaryota > Viridiplantae > Streptophyta > Magnoliopsida > Poales > Poaceae > Puccinellia > Puccinellia tenuiflora. Next base: position 761,419 of record QRDG01000316.1, read on the forward strand.
AGGGTGGTGACTATCATGTTTTTCTTATGGAATTAAATTATAGCATAAGCCCGATATTTGCGCCAATCGGCGCAACGGGTCATCTAGTCTGGTGAAAACCAGAGTACGCATCTACAAAGGACAGTAGCTCACACCCGGCCGTGGAGTCGATCACCTGATCGATCCAGGGCAACAGGAATGGATCTTTAGGACATGCCTTATTCAGATGTGTGTAATCAACACACATGCGCCAGACAGTAGCAGCACTCGGGTCTTCCTTCTTCTTTCTACCAGGACCGGGTTAGCCAACCAGTCCGGGTACTTCACTTCTACGATAGCGTTTGATGCGAGTAACTTGGCTAATTCGTCACCCACAACCTTTCTTATTTCTTTGGCAAGACGCCATGTCGGTTGCTTCACTGGCCTAGCATCTGGCCTGACATGCAATGAGTGCTCAGCCAACTCCCATCGGAACACCCAGCAGATCCTGACTGGACCATGCAAGATATCCCGATTCTCACGGAGGAAGTGGATGAGCTCGCTTTCCTATTTGCTGTCCAACCCGGCACCGATGATGACGGTATGGTCCGGGTTAGACTCGTCGACCCCAATTTTCTTGGACTCCCTCGCCGCCTGAAAGGTTGCAGTCTGCTGCGAGTTAACCAGACTCGGCATGCCGAGTTGAGCAGACTGGGCCAGAGCCACCACCTCATGGATTCTCTTCTTCTCTGCCGCGATCACTAATGACTCCGCTAAGAGTGAGCCAGCTGAGGCACACTCCATGGAGCGCTTGTAGTCACCCGAGATGGTGATGACACCATTCAGACCCGGCATCTTTATTTTCAGGTAGGCCACATGAGTGGACGCCATGAACTTGACGAGTGCTGGCCTACCGAGTAAGGCATGATACGGACTTTTGAGGTCCACGACCTCGAATAGCAGACTCTCAGTTCTGCAGTTGCCTTTGTCGCCGAAGGCGACGTCAACCCAGACGGTGCCCATGGGTGCATGCGACACACCCGGCACGATACCATGGAAGGTGGTCCTGCTTGGCTGCATCATGTTTCGGTAATTCCGAGTTTGACCATGGTGTCCTTGTACATGATGTTGATGCTGCTCCCGTTATCAACGAGGACCCGGCTGAAACTGACATTGATGCTGGGTCCGACGAATGTCGGATTCACCACTAGAGCATAACCCCCTGGGTTTGGCATGACCCTGGGATGGTCATTGATGCTCCAACTGATCTCATCCTCAGACCAGTACATGAATTTGGGCACGGCCGGCATGACCGCGTTCACTTCCATCGCACGCCGGTGTTGACTCTGCTTATCTGTTGGCTCGGTCACAAAGACCATGTAGCTCTGGTGGGGCTCTCGGTACTCATTCCGCCGACTCAGGCCGGCGTTGTTGTTGTTGTTGTTGTTGTTGTTTGTTGTTGTTGTGCGTACTCGGTGGCGATGTAGACGGTGAATGAGCCGAACTCGATGAGGCAGCCGCTCCGGGGCAGCGGCCTGCTGCCGAAACAGCCTGCATTGTCGACGACGACGTTGAGCGTGCCGAATCTGTGGACAAGGCCACTGAGTACGCGCTCGCCCGACGCGATGAAGGAGCCCGTCCGGATGAACACACCAGCCAGCGCCGCTGCTGGCTCCACGGTGGGCGCCAACTATCGTGGTGGTACACAAACAGATGCCATAGGTAGGCTTATCTTGGGGCCGATGGACGCTGGAGGTACCGGGGAGGGTAGGTGCGTGTAGAGACGCACACAAAGACACACAAACACACACACACGGTTTTACCCAGGTTCGGGGCTCTCGTGAGGAGATAAAACCCCTACTCCTGCTTGTCTGATCTATATATGAGGGATTACAGAAGAGCTACAAGCTGCTCCTCGAGCTATATGAGAAGAACAATGAGCTTAGGGCTCAGTACCGAGTCTCGGAGTGGCTCTCTGGCTCTCTGTTGGCTCTTGAGGGAAAAGTCTAAGGTGAGGCAGAGGTTCGTTCCAACGTCCCCGTAAGAGGAGCCCATGGTGCTCCTTATATAGGGAAACCCAGGGAACAGAGTTAGGGCTGACGTTGGTGCTGGCGTAGGCAGCACTGTGGCCATGCCTGGGCCTCTGACTGCTTCCGTCATGCCTGCGTGGCATGTCCAATCCATCAACTCCTATGCACTGCTCCCAGGTACTGCTTCGGTCAGCAGCATGGAGGACTGACTGCCCATCCCATGACCACCGAGTCAAGGGTTAGGCAGCGCGTCCCATCGTGCCAGTGGCAGGACGCCTGCCCCGTGATTGTAGGGACACGACGTGAGCCTTGACCAGGTGCCGAGGTAGAGCTTCATTCCTCCCGATCCGGCATAGGCATGCCAGATACCTCATGACCCGGTTTCTCCTTCCCTGCACACAAGAAGAACAAAGAAGATTCCGACATATAATCTGCATGATCCGACATAAGGGTATGTCGGTTGGCCTTGACCCGGTCAACTTCGGGTTCAGCAATACGGTATGTCGGTTTGGGTTGACCCGGTCAACTCTGGGTCCACACATATTTCACCATCTTGATCCTACTCGGGGGCTGCCCCCCGACAACGGTTCATCAAGAGGAGCCATGAATCCTCCGGCTTCGCAGCGGTCATCATCGATGTAGCAGTCATCGAAGATGTCGTCTTCCCGTGCTGCGGGCTCTTTAAGTTGTGGTGGTGCGCTGGCCTTGACAGGGTTTTGCCCAACCCGACTTGCGGTGTTGTCTGTGGAGTGGCCGGGCTTAGACGGATCTGGGTTTTCGGCCATACCATGGCCCAGGGGATGCATTCACGAAGGAGCAGATGGTCCTCGGCTCCCACGGGTTGATAAGGAGGATCCACCTCGTCGCAGCCCGATAACACCCTAGTCAGTGAAACCTTAAAGTAGCCATCGAGTATCGGCCTGTTGTGGTGCATGTGATTTTTGGGCGCAATGATGGTAGCCCTAGCAACATCCTTCAACTCTCCATTCACATGGTGTAGGAGAGTGCATTTAGTGTCGCCCTGCGAAGAACATGCATGTAGGGCATTAGAGATGCAAGGCAAAGGCAAATTGGATGAAGTAATATGTGTTGAGCCTACGACGCTTAGATATCGTGAGGGCGTCGAGCTCGGCTATTGTCAAGACACCGCCGACGGCTTGCTACACGGAGTCAGAGTGGGCGCCGCTTGGCGCAGTGCCGGCCGGCGAATTCTCCGGAAGAGGCGACGAAGTGGTGTGGACCGGCGGATTATCCCGAACAGGTGGACGTGAAGGCGCGGTGTTGGCGGACGAAGCCACCGATGCGGTGTTGGCCGTGTTGCCTCCAAAGTTGGCCACTGGACACGGCCCTTGTCGACCTCCGTCGATCCAATCCGTTACCGAGGTCACAACGGAAGGAAGGAAACCGACGAGCGCCTTGGCCACTAGTTTGTTGACTATATCCTCCTGCTTGCGCTTCTTCCTGTCCTTTCGCGTCTCCTTGTCCTCGGCATAATAGTCACACCATAGGGCCTTGCCATGGCCGACCTCATGGCCACCTGACGGTGGCTTGTCCAGATCCCGCCCCTTCAACGCCGCGTTGAATGGAGTGTCCCACACGGGCTTTGTCGATCCCTGGGAGGAGCTCTCATCCGCGGCTCTAGAACTTTCTACCTCCTCGAGAGCCTCTTGGAACTTCATGACTGCAGGATCCGTCGTAAGTTCCTTGGTAACCGGGTCCTCCGTGAACCGAGCCCTGACAATTTTTTTAGTCTGCTTGTCTTTAAATTTGTCGTAGGGGTTAGAGATGCCCTTAGCTGCCCACTCAGTGTCCTGCTTCTCCCATTTGGGCTCTACCGCGAAATAACCACCACTTCCGAGATGGTGGTGACCTACATTCTTCGAGTTCATCCACTTCCCCCATTCACTCATTTTTAGGGATGAAGGTAGTCCGAGCCTACCCCGGAAAATCCTAAGGTCTTCTTCGTTGACCCGCTCCTTGTTCCAGATCTCCTTGGGACTTTTATCATCTTGGATCAATTTTTTGACCCTACCTCTCCAGCTGGCCAAGGCCGTGCTCATCTTCGTGAGTGCAAAGTTGTTGACGGCATTGAGTTTTTTCATATCATGATGACCTTCTTTATTGGCCCTGAAGGCCGGCGGGAACTCATACCGTTCGTGCAGCCTCTTGATGAGGCGGAGGCGCAAACTCGCTTTATTAGCATCCCTTATGTTATCCTCATAGACCGGGACGACCTCTCGAAGGATGCATGCCACTTGGAGTCCATACCCTGCGGCAGTCCCTCTAGGCTCTAGAGGCGCCCCACCGTCGGACACTTGGGTGATCGCTTGCCTCAAGGCCCGGACCTTGTTCTTACTCCTCTCCTTCCTAGCCTTTTTTGCTTGGCTACCATCTGTGCGTTCTCCGCCATCAGTGGTCTCGTTGCCATCCCCGGCGCCACTAGTAGTGGTCTTGTTGCCATCCTCGGCGCCACTATTATTGGCGCCCTCATCGCCACCATGGACATCCAAGGCAACATGAGCGTCCTCGGCAACATCCCCGGCCGGCTCATCATAGAAGCTCCAGAAGTCCGCGTTCTTCTCTCTGGTTAGTTCTTCCACGCTTAACTGCCGAGAAGAACCTCCGGCCTCACCGTTGTTAGCCATGTGTTCTGCGTGTGACAACAAAATGGAACGTGTTAGTTAAAAGAAACAAAAAAAAATATGCCGATGTTTTATCGAAATGTCGAATCATTTCCGTTCTGGCAAATTTCCGGCGGCACTCCTATGGCCAAAAATTAGCAAAGGTCATGCCGAATTTTTCCGTGAAAAATTCGGCATGACCTTTGCTAATTTTTGGCACTAGGAGTGCCGGAAATTTGCCGAAACGGAAATGAATCGAAATTTCGGCAAAACATCGGCACTCATCTAAAATCCCTGCAAAGTTCACAACAAAAAACCGGCACACAACTCTGGCAGGATAGAAACATTCATCACACATATAAACTGGCACACAACTCCGGCAAGATACAAACATTCATGACAGACGAACCGGCACACAACTCCGGCAATATACAAACATTCATCACACATATAAACCGGCACACAACTCCGGATTTCGATCACCTCCTACCTTGCAGCAATCCGACAGCAGCAACCGGCAAAACCCAAACCGGTAAAACCAGCCGCACCAAGCTGGCAACACCAACCTTCCAGCAACCTGACAGCAAAACCAGCAAACTCAGCAACATATTTAAATTTAAAACCTAAATCTAAATTATAACTAAATTCTACCTAAATATAAACAGTAGCTAAATTCTAACTAAATCTAACTAAATTGCCAGAATTATGCAAGCAGCATGTAAAGGACTGAACATGATGATGCAAAAAGTTCAGTACCAAGTCCAGGAGTACACTGAATTCATACAGTACACAATGTCGACTAGCTAAATAAATTCAAGTGTCGGGGGGATGACCCCCGGGTGGTCATAGAAGTTTACAAGACAAGTTTTCAAGGCATCCGGCTGGACGTATCCTTCCTCTCCTTCAGCCGGACCAGCTCAATGCTGGCTGCCACCGGCCGGACCGGCTCAACGCTGGCTGCCACCGGCCGGACCGGCTCAACGCCGGCTGCCACCAGCCGGCCAGGGTCGCCGACAAGACAGCATGGAGGAGTACACCTCCCACGCCGCCCACGACACGGCCGACCAAACTCGATGACGCCATAGTGCGGAGTGTGCTGTTGCGACATTGACCCACACCCGGCGGGGCTGGAGCCGACCAGACTGGAGGCGCGCCACCCGGCCTCGCACGTCCCCGACAACGGCACTCCATACCGTGCGGCGTCCACTATGCATGATAGAAGAACACTGTGGGAAGGAAGAAGACTGTAGCCGGACCCGCCGGGTCCGGGTCGGGCAGCCGGCCCCCACCAGTCAGTGTGTAATGAGCCAGACCCACACATGTACAACACCTCCTCAGCCCTATATAAGGGGGTGCGGCCAGAGAAAGAAAAAAGGAGAAAACCCTAGAGATCGACCGACCACTTAGTCTAGGAGGCTGCCAGATAGAAGGGGATCGGAGATAGAGAGGCTTTTCCTGGAAACCCTAGACTACTCACCCGGCTGCTCTAGCCGGACGTTCATATACAGCTCAAGTAGCAAGTTTGTAACCTATCCACCGTAAATAAGCAAGAACAAAGCAGGAGTAGGAGTTTTACCTCACCATGAGGGCTCCGAACCTGCGTACATCGTGTGTAAGTGTGCATGCTTGTGCCCAATCCCGCCTGCAGATGCCGCCGGCTGTGTCAGTTGCTCCCACACCTCACAAGCCTACACTTAGGCATATGTCCACACCACGACATTTGGCGCCCACCGTGGGGCAGGAAACAGCGGCTGGAGTCGCATTCTGCACGGGATCCCGCAGTCAGCTCGGTGAGCGAGTCGCCACCGGCCTCGCCACCACTTTCGGCTCCATCGACTTCGTCACCGACAACGCCGCCTGCTTCGCCGGCTCCGCCTTCCCCGAGGGCGGCACCGTCATCAGCTTCGGCGAGCATCGCGTCTACGTCGCCGTCACCCCCGAGTACCATGCCGTGGTGCAGGCTTGCTCTGACCGTCTCCTCGAGATGGCTAGCTGCGAGAGCAGCCCCGCACTTCGCGCCTACGCGGAGGTCATGGTCACCGCTGCCACACCCCTCGACCCGCATGGTAGCACCCGCTACAACACCCCGAGCTCCGTTGAGGCTCTCCTCCAAGGCCTCTCCACGCCCATCATTGCCAACACCGACCCAGCGACAGCAGCGGCAGAGCTCGACGCAGCACGCCTACGCCTTCTCGACGGTATTGAGACCGTCGCCACCACGGAGCGCCGGCTGGAGGCGCAGGTCTGCGAGTACAACAGCGCCCATGGCTTCACCCCGGTGCCGGTTCACTCCAGCCGGGCGGAGGAAGTGAGGTGCCGTGGAGGCCACCTCGGGACCGAGATGGACAACGACGCCAATCCGGCCGCTCCACCAGGTTTCCGACGACACGTGTACAGCACCCCCGCGAAGAACATGAGGGCGGCCCAAACCGCCGTGGCCGAGCTCAACGGTCTGCAAGGAGAAGAACTGCGACTGCAACATCAACGCATCCTTGACCTCGTCGGCGCCGCCAACCGGATGCAGACCTCCTACGAGCAGCGGCAGGCCGACTCCGCTACCAATAGTCTGGTTGGAGAAATGTCGCCGGATGGCGGACCAACCGGCCCCGCCGCCAGCCGGCGCGACTCGGCAGAATCGCCAGGCCTCTTCCCCGCACGCACACCGGGCACACAGCATCAACTCAGACCCGCACCAGGACCGAAACCGCGAGCCGGCTGCAGGAGGCAGCCGGAATGACAAGGGCAAGAATCACAAGCCGGCTGCAGGAGGCACTCGGAACGACAAGGGCAAGGATCACAGCCGGCTCCACGGGCAGCCGGCAAAGACATAGTCCACGACAGGCTCGGCCCGCTGTGACTGGAGGCTGGCAACGACGCCCGCTACCGCATCAACGCACTAGAAGAATCCCGCCAGGTGGAGGAAGAAGACGATGGAGGGCCTGATTGCTTCGGCCCGCGCATCGTGACGGAGGTCTTCCCCCAAATGTTTTGCTCTACCCCGCGACACGCCCAAGTACGAAGGCACCAGCAAGCCAGAGGACTGGCTCTCCGACTACAGCACCGCCGTCTCCATCACAGGTGACAACAAGCGAGTGGCGGTGCGCTACGCACCACCGATGCTGCAGGACTCCGCGCGCACATGGCTTAACAGCCTGCCGGTACGCAGCGTCAACTCGAGGCTGGACTTCGAGGAGGTCTTCATCCGGAACTTCGCCAGCACCTACCGGCGGGCGGGTCGCCCGCGCCACCTGGCCGGCTGTGTCCAGAAGCCAGGCGAGAGGGACCGTGAGTACCTCACCCGGTGGTCCAACCTACGCAACTATTGCGAGGGGGTCACCGAGAGCCAGGCCATCGAGTTCTTCACCAACGGCTGCCGCGACAACACACTGCTCAAGCACAAGCTCCTCCGGGTCAACCCCCAGACGATGACTGAGCTCATGTCCATCGCGGATGCCTATGCGACGGCCGACTCGGCGATGGTCAAGTCCATCCGGGTGAATGAGAACGGTCAGCCGATCACCGATAAGCCGGATAGGGATCAAGCCGGTCCCAACAACTCCAACCGCAACAACAACCGCAACAACAACAACAACCGTGACCGCCGCGATGACCGTGGCCATCCGAACGACGGCGATAACCGGAAGAGGGGTGGGGTGATGTCGGACAAGCAATACGTCGTCGCCACCACCGAGGGAAACCAGCCAGCGCCGCGCAGTGAAAACCGCTACCCTCCTCGCTGAGGGAACATACCAGAAGGCCGCCCATACACCCGGCCCAGGATCACGCTCGAGGGCGCAATGAGTGGCCCCTGCAAGTGGCACAGCAAGCCGGGAAAGCCAGCCGAGCACACCACCGCCTCTTGCAGCTGGACGGGGCAAGTCCAGAGGGGCCTGGAATGCCGCCTCCACCTCCGCCTCCACCTCCAGGCGGCAATGACCGCGACAACCGGGGCAAGCGGCCGGCTGACGCCGCAAGCGGCTCCCGCGACAACTACCACAACAGGGACGCGACCTACATCATCTCCGTCATCGAGCGCAATGACAAGCGCAGCTGATGCACCTAAAATACATCTACTTTTCCAAGCACTTTGCTTCATAATTTGCTCCGGAATCTTCCCATATTTGAATAAAACTGCTGAATCTGACGCTGTTTTTAGCAAAGTCTCTTTTCTGGTTTTTTTTGCAGGAAATTAAATCAAAGAAAAAAACCACGTCAATTTTTATGGAAAAGAAGGGCATCGTGCAAAAGATGGACACGAGGAAGCGTCCGAAGGCCAAGAGAGTGGGCCCCACACGGCCAGATTCCTTGGCCGCGTGGGCCCACCTATCTGGGGCCTCAGGCACTGCCTCTCCTTCAGCTTTCGCGTACCCCCTCATATATATGAAAAAGTGGCTGACCTAGGAGGAGAGGTCGATTCGCAAAACAGAGCGCCGCCGCCACCACGATCTTCGTTTTTGGAGTCAGATTGATCCAGGATTTCTCCCCCGGAGGAGGGATCCGGAGGCCGTGTTCACCACCATCTTCACCGCCTTCATCTCCATCGACCATGAGCTCCCTCACCATCACCATGTGTGAGTAGTCCGCTGTAGGCATATGAGGTGGATGGGGATTGGATGAGATTGATCATGTAATGATACCCGTTGTCCGAGATCTTAGGGGTTTATCTTGAGGATATTTTTGTATTGTGTTGATGCACTTATGCTATGTTTAATGCTTGCTACTAGGGCCTGCATGATTTCAGTACTGAACTTATTTTGCCCTATCATATAATTGAGTTTGGTATCTATCTGCAAAGTGTATCACCTGCTATTATGTTGAACCTGCGAACCCTAAATGTGACATATAGGGAAAACAAGGGGGAGATGTTTTAGTTTGAGGATTCTATGTGTTCATGAAGTGTTAATGCGTTGTTCCGGGCTATTCGAAAGGGTAGACCTTAATCACCTGTAGTTCCAAGTTGGCCCCGGTGAAATAGGCAGGTAGGACAATAGATGTTGCAAATTCTCTTGGTTAGTGCGTACAACTAATTATGGAACACATAACTACATATATCAGAGTTAGAGATAAGTCCCATTGCTATATGAATCTTATTATATGATCAATCTTATTCATGCAACACCCCGCTGTCACCTCATGCCTACGTTTTAAATCTCTGAGTTACACTTTCACTTTTCCGGTGAAAACTGGGAAACCCTTGTTTACTACTGCTGTTTCATTTTGTTTGCTTGAATCACTCTGCTGCCATCACTATTACTGCTGCAAATTTATTGATATACAGGTGTGGTTGAGAGTGACGCCTCAATTGCTAAAGTCTTATTGGTATTCTTGTGTTCCCATCGAGTCGAACTATAAATTTGGGTAATACTTCCCAACGAAGATTTCAGCGATCCCCTATACTTCTGGGTATCAAGACGTTTTCTGGCGCCGTTGCCGAGGAACCTAGCTTTATTGGTAAGACAACTTGTTATCATTTATTTGCTGCATTTGCTTGTTCCCAACCATGGGAAAGGAAAAGAACACTCCGAAGGAAGTAAGGCCTTCCACTACTCGAGGAGATACGAACTTGCCAAGTAGGCCAAACTTTTCACCTAATGCTACTTCTGCTATTGTTGCTAGAAAGAAAGGTAAAAATATATCTAGTTCACCATTGTCTAAAATGTCTACTAGTACTGAAAATAATTTAATATGTGGTAGCATAGACAAAGAAGTGACACCTGAAACACCTGAAACATCTGAGATAATTGAGACACCTGAAATTCCAGAATCTTCTATTATTGAAAATGTGGAGTTTGAGTAGAAGATAATGAATATTCTGATGATGAGCATGAAACTTCTTCTGAGGAAGAAGATGCATTTACTATGACTTTTATGGATTCGAATTTTGATAAATTGGAAAAACTTGATAGCTATGCAAATTCTCCTCTTGATGATTATTTCCCTATTACTAAGAAAACGAATGCTCCAGCTATTAAAAATTAAAGACAAAGATTATGAGATTAGTGTTGATCCTGAAATAATTGAAAAAGATGAGAAGTTTAAGTTTTATGGGAGAGATAATGAATTTCCTTTTGAACACATTGCTGTTTTGCATGATTTGTCTGTGTTATTTGGTAAAGATGAAATCCACCAACGTTATTATTTCTTAAAGTTGTTTCCTTTTACCTTGGGAGAAAATGCTTAAAATTTGGTATAATCATCTAGAACCTGGATCTGTTACTAGCAAAGAGGAATGCTTGCAGGTATTCTATAATAAATATTTCCCTGCTGATAAGATCCACGGTTTAATTATTGAGATTAGCAAATTTTCACAGAAAGAGAAGGAGGATTTACCCCAAGCTTGGGGGAGGTAGAGTAAGATGGTTAGGAAATGTCCTACCCATGGCTTCAAGAGTAATGAAATCCTTGATATATTTTACAATGGACTAACTGAAAATACTAGAAGCTATCTTGATAGTATTGCAGGAAATGTTTTCAGGGAAGGACCGTTGATGAAGCTACCGAGTTATTGGAAACTATCTCCAGAATTATGAAGATTGGAATATTGAAGAGTTTGATGGAAGAGAGATATTCCCGGAGAAGAAAGGAGGCATTCTTGAATTAAATGAAGAAGGAATGAAAGGAGCTTCCAGGGATATGAAAGAGAAGGGAATTAAAACCTCTCATCTCAAGCAATTATCTGAATTGGGTGTTAAACTTCCTACTGATCAACCTTGCTTCCGTATTCAAGTTAATGTTGTAAGCTCTATGGAAGGTAATGAAAAGGTAACACCTCCTGTTGAAGTATCTTATGTTAATGATTTTGCTTATCATAATAATCCTGAAGAGCATAATATTAGAATGAAAATTATGGAAAACTCTCATAAGATTAAATTCTTCGGGAAAATTTAAATGCCAGTGTGGGAGAGGTTAAAAGAATTATTAAACATTGTGAGATGATGAATAATCAAGTTGAACAAATGGTTTCTCTTCAAAATCAATTGTATGCAAATCTTATTGAGAAGAAACAGGTTTGTGGAGTTTATACTAGAGGTGGTGCAAGTACTCAGGATCTTGACTATCCAGAAGACCATCCCAAGAGGAAAGAGCAAGAGGCTCGCAAGAAGAAATCTTTTGCAGGAAAATCTCCCAATGAAAACAAAGATAATGACAATTCTCAANAACAAGACAAGGATATTTCTATTTCTGATGCTGAGACTGAAGATGATAATAATGAAGAAGAGGAATCATCTCCACCTGAAGAAGAGCAACATGAAGCTGAAAATATTGAAGAACCTGAACCTCCTGAAAAAGAAGACCCTCAGCCATCTATTGTGAAGAATAAAAAGAAGAAGCATCCAAATGAACAAAAAGGTAAAGAGAGGGACCCATGGGTGCAAAGACCCATACCATATCCCCAAGAGGTAATGAAATCCTTGGATGATGCTAGATTTGAGAAGTTTCTTGAATTAATTAAAACCTTATATCTACAAATTCCTCTTGTTGATGCTATTAAAATTCCTCCATATTCAAAATATATGAAAGATATTGTCACTAATAAAAGGAAGATACCTAATGAAGAAATTACTGCTATGCTTGCTAATTATTCATTTGAAGGGAAACTGCCTGAAAAGCGTGGAGATCCCGGTATTCCAACTATTCCTTGTCATGTTAAAGAAACCTATGTGAAATATGCCTTATGTGATTTAGGAGCTGGTGTTAGTGTTATGCCTTTTTCTTTGTATAAGAAACTTAACCGAAACAAATTGATTCCAACTGAAGTTCCACTACAAATGGCTGACAAATCAACTGCTGTGCCCATAGGTATATGTGAGGATGTTCCCATCTCTATTGCTAATGTTTTAATACCTATAGACTTTGTCATATTAGAAATGCCTGAGGATGATAATCTATATATTATTCTTGGAAGACCTTTTTTAAACATTGCAGGAGCTGTGATAAATTGCACTAAGAGCAAAGTGACATTTAATGTCAAAGGAAATGAGCATACTATTTATTTTCCCAAGAAGAATCTTGTCACAATGATAAACAAGAGTGTGAATTCTATTCAAAGAAATACTCTTATAGTTGGAAGCTTTGAATTTGCACTACCACCTCCTGAACAAAATATGCTACCATGATGATTGGAACTATTCCGATCAAATATGAGGTAACTTGAATTTCTTCTTTATATATAAATAAGAATCATGTATTATATCTTTTACACATTATTAATGAGACTTGCAACCTCATTACTAATGTGGAAATGATGAAAACTTGATTCCCATAAAAATTGTGTTGCATTTAAATTTTGTTTATCTTAAAATTTTAGAGTATATGCATAGATATAATTATTTCAGAGTTCAGAAAATTCCAGAATATGAAGTTTGAAAAATCCTCTTCAGAAAATTTTCCCGAAAAAATCCAGAAAAATTTGAAGGTAAGTTATTTTACCAGAGGGACCAACAGCCAAAAGTGGGACACCATGAGGCCACCAGGGACCAAAAGATAGTGTCCCATGCGACCAGATTGTGGGACCCACTAACTTGGCCCCCAGGGGGTGTTAGGTGAGAGGTCAATGCCCATCTCCTTCTACTCGATAGAAAACCAGCTCCAGGTATTTTCTCCAAATTTTCCCGAGCTCCTTCTTCCTGCCATCCTTGGATCTCCAAATTTAGGGCAGATTTTTCAAATCTGTTTGGTGGGATTGCTCCTTGGTATGTGACTCCTCCACCCATCCAATTACTTTTTGTTCTTATGCTTTATATATGAAGTATTTTGCTGCTCTAGGTGCCACCCAAAATGCTTGAGAAATCCATAGATTTAAGTTTTCTAGTTGATATTGATGCGTGATATTGATGTGGAGACTAGTTATGGATGGCTCAATGTTGTTATAGGGTGTTGCATCTTAATTTTTGTTGAATATTATTTTTGGACAACAAGATTTCATCATGAACAAGGGTAAGGGATTGCTTGGGATGACATCAAGACCAAGGATGATGTAGGGGGTTGGCCCGATCTTCACGGATTTGAGGGGGAAAAGTGGATGAACACATAGAACACGATGAACACGGAGGGGAAACGGGGGAAAAGGGAAAATCGTGGGGATAACTCGCGAAGCCTATAAGGGAGAATCACCCGGCAATAAACCCCCAACGGAGCAGCCTCCGGATCCCAAAACCCAAGTCAACAACATGCTTAATGAAACCGATTTCTCTTACCGGCCGGTCCACCGATCCAATAGAATCACCGCAGTGAAAGATTGGTTTGCACTACTAGAGACACCTAAGTGAAAGAGTAGCTACAACAAGAGATTCATCATCCTCCTCGGAGGAACCCATCACGAGAAGGAGCAACGCTCAACTCTAGTTCATTCTTCTCTACCTAAAATGGAAAAGGGGAAGAGCTATTTATAGTCTAGTACACACGGGGGGAGGTCCGGCCTGGGGGCCGGCCTAGGGCATGCGCTGGTGGGGGGACCGGCCTGGAGGCCGGCGGCGCCTGGAGGGGGACCGGCCTGGGCCGGCCTGGAGGCCGGCAGCGTCTGGAGGGGGCCCGGCCTGGGAGCCGGCCTAGGCCGTCCTGGAGGCCGGCAGCGTCTGGAGGGGGCCCAGCCGGGCTGGCTCCTGCCTTGTGCTGTTTCCTTGACGCTTCTTCCTCCTCATCCACGCGTACGCCTTGGATGAAATCAACTCTTGGGCTTCCTCGGCACCTCCCATCGGCTTCGTATCCATCGTGTCAAACCTAGCAATGCAAATGGGCGGATGCTCAAGTAGCATACCATTCCAAAGGGTAGGAAATGAGATCTCGAAGAGGACGGAGTTCACCTTTGACGTCCATGGTGACTTGGCATTTTTTGGCATGCTTGACATGGTGATGTCGTTGGGTTGGGCTACATCATCTCCCCCTCCTTCGAAAAGCGTCGTCCTCGACGCTAGCACGTCCTCATCATGTGAAGGAGATAGATGTCTCGACGTTGAAGTGGAAGTCACCATGCCGCTATTCTTACCTATACGCACCAAAGACCAAGCAAAATATGTGTGTGCATGATAGAGGAGCACATCATTGACAACATGTCTGAATTTGTTCATAACACCATTAGCACAACACAAATATATGGAATGGAATACAAATGCAAGGTCAATGTGCAAGCAACTCGTCCAAACATCCTCAAAATGTGGGAACACAAAATCTCCAAGAAAATTAGAGAAGGCTAAGATAGCTATCTCAATTTGAACCATATGATGTTCATTGCATTGAAAGCATCGGAAAGAGAATTTTGTGAACCACACAAAGTGAGAGAGGCTCTTATCATCGCAAACATGGGTGCAAACAAAGCAAAGAGAAGAGCAAGTTCTCATCGATTTTGTTGCAACACCAAGAAAACAACATTCAAAAGCCTCATGACAAGACATGCTCAAAATACCATTATGGTTGCAATTAAGCCAACGGAAAGAGCAATTGTGCATCATACTTTTTGCAACACATAAATCATCTACAAGGAAGATCAAGGGAGCATGAATGTCACAAAGGAAAACCAAAGCACTCACATGTTTGCACGCGAACCAAAAGAAAGAGCAATTATTCAATTTGTTCGATGCAAGACATGGAAAAGCCAATAGAGGTGGAATGGAGCCACAACTCTCATGGAAAATGCTCTCAAGAGCTCTTTTTGTCAACTCATGCTCAATTGAGGTTGACATGATGAAGCGTGAGCCATTACACACGAAATTCCATAAAAAGAAATTGTGTGCATGGAGATGAATGCATCATCCATTTTGACGCATCTATCCATTTGCACATCACCAAACACACCAAAATCAAAAGAAATGTATGACATATGTGAGTGGTCAATATGCAAAATTAAGGAAGGGAAAATTCTCAACATGGCAAAAGGAAGAATCTCCAAATTTTGAGAAAGCTATGGGGGCATTCTCATAAGACATCATATCAACATTATTGCAAACCAAGCATTGGAAAGAGAAATTGTTGAACTTCTTGGATGCAACAATGGGAGAAAAGTCGAAAGACTCATAACAAGGCATGTATATGGAAAGATCATCACAATTAGGTAATTCCACATGATCAACATTGGTTTTGGACAAGGTATCACATGGGAATATGAAAGAAGCATATGTGACATCAAAAGGATCATCCATAGCATGCAAGCAATCACAAGTCATCATGTCCACTAGTGGGATCATGGCATCATCAACACCCATATGCGTACCTTTGTAGCCCCGCTCATGTGAAGTAGGTGTTGTGGTAGATGTAGCGGCGTCAATGTGGCCGACCAGTGCATCTTCATGTAAGCATGGGATGGCATCGTCTTCATCCTCCATGTACATCTTCTCCATCATGGGCACCATCATGTCGAGGCTTGGCGTCTCATCATCCATCGGACCTAGTATAACATGAGAAAACACACTAGAGGTAGAGGGTAAGTTGTTAGAAATCGAAATGGCCTCACTTGACCTATCAACTACCTCTCCCAACTCAAGTTGTGTATCGCTCATTCCCTCAAAGTGGAAGCACTCAATCTCACATATGGTGGAGGCACTCAACTCACTATCACTCTCACTCAAATGGGCTAGGTGGCTCTCATTCTCACATGGGATTGGTACCATCTCATCATTCAAGCACATAGGGATAGGCCCGGTAGACTCAACTCCATTCGCCACCTTGGTTGAAGGGAAACTCCCATGCTCAACCTCCTCAACCTTTTCGCCTCCAAAGGTGAATGCCGTAGTGTGGGCATCATCACACGACTCCTTTGCCGAAGGGAACATCCCATGCTCGGCTTCTTCACTCGGCTCACCGCCACAAGTGGTAGCATCTTCAATGCTCGTCTCCTTGGCCGAAGGGAAAATCCCATGCTCGACCGTCTTCTCACCATCTTCATGGTCACCATCTTGTAGTGGAGTCGACAATAAGCTCGGTGAAGAGTCATGTGAGGGCTTGAAGAACTTGGATAACCCGGCAACGAACTCCTCGCGGATGGTCTTGAGGTCGGCCATGAGCTTGTCGCAATCGGCGTCGGCCTTGAGCTTGTCTTACTCGAAGTTGGCATTGTCGGTGTCGCGCTTGATCTTCCACTCGTCAAGGTTGGCCTTGAGTTTTTCCAATTCCTTTGTGTAGCTTGATCTATGCTTGGACGCTCTTTTGGTTGTGGCGCACGGAAGAGACTCCATATGATGTGTACTTGCCGCTATGTTGGAAGTTGATGTAGATGCGTGATGGCGTGGCCTCGAGTAGCTTGTGTCCTCATAGTGACGTCGATGATGATCATGATTAGACGTACGCCGGTGAAGATCCTTGGTATTCCTTGACGAAGACTCATGTGCATAGGCACTTTGCGTTGGCCGCCGTCTCGAAGGTGAGGTAGCTTGACGTCGAGGAGGAGGGCGTGTCTCCTTGTCCTCTAGGCGAAGATGCCTTGAGCTCCGTCTCCTTGAGCTTGAATTAGGTTCTTGATGGCGGTGGCGCTCTTGAGTTCTTGGCCTTGAGGATCGCTGAGGTGGGTACTCCTCGTCGGAGTCGTCATCAACAAGGTGTGTAGAGCCTCGTGGAAGATCCTTGACGTGCCTTGAGGAGCTGTAGACGATGTAGGGTTCCACCACATCATTGGAGTTGTAGTCGAAGTAGTGGTCCGCCATGGTGTTGATGCTTGAAGGCTCGAAGTCGGTGTAGCACTCCATGTCATGGATGGTTGCGGCATCATAGTCGTAGTAGTGGTGGTGCTCCGCCATGTAGTCCATGCTCGAGGAGGTGTCGGCGATGTCGAGGTCCACCATATCATCCATGCTTGGGGCGCCGTAGTCGTTGTCGCTCATGATGTCATCCATGCTTGGCGCGCCGTAGGCGTTTTCGCTCATCATGTTCTCATCATCATGGCCTCCATAGGATGCTCCACTCTCACTAGACATGGTCAATCACAAGAAAAGTGTATATATATGTGGAGTGGAAGGAACTAAGAAACCAACCTCACCTGGTAGATAGTATTGGAACTAGTGGACCATGCCAAGAGAAACTGATACACAAGAATGCGTGTGACTTGAATTTCAAAGATCCAAACGCAACTCCAAAACACACACGGCTTATGAGTGGATAGGTATGAATTGTGGAAAGCAAATGGAACAACCGGAAACCAAGATATTGTAAAGGCAAGTAGAGAACCACGATGACCACAAAGCAAATACAAGTCGATCTCAAAGGATATGAGTGAAGCACATAGAAACACACGCTTTGAAGAGTGGGACTTGTGCAACCAACAATGAGCTAGTGATGCAACTAGCGAATATTAAAGCTCAAGTCGCACAAGTACAAGAGAAACCAACTCGATTGCAACTTATTGGTGGGCTACAAGATTTGCACAAAGATACCACACCTACAAATTTTTCATCGAGCTTGCGTGACCTACAAGAGATATGGCATTGAGGCTCTTTCTTTTTCTTTTCTCTTTTGATTCTTTTTCTATTTCTCTTTTGGCCTCTTACTCTCTTTTTCTATTTTCCTTCTCACTTTGCTTGCCAACAACAACTATATCAACTAGCGCATACAAGGTTTGCTCGGAACAGTACGAGGTATCAAGTGTGCAAAGCCCACGCAATCATAGATGCTAGTCTCAATAGGTAAGATAGTCACAAATGGCTTGGCTAATAAGTGATGCAAGGTGGGAGAAGAATTGGGGATGTTATACCTTTCGTCGACGATCTTCACCCGTGGAGTGGAATGCCTCTTCCTTGATCACGAAATATGGTGGCACTAGATGATGTATCAACCGCTATGGTGATTTAGAGCTTGTCGGTAGCTTCGAATAGAGACGAAAATCACCAAAAACGGAGTCCGGAGTGAAAAGTTATGGCCAAAACAAAATTTCTACAGGGGGGTCGGCCTGGGGGCCGGCCTGGGCCGGGCTGGAGGCCGGCGGCCTCTGCCGGGGGTCCGGCCTAGGGGCTGGCCTAGGCCTGGAGGCCGGCCGGACTACCTTCCCGTGACACGAAAAAGTGTGATTTGGGCGGAAAAACGGCCCGAAAAACACCAAATCGGAGGGGAAATCAAAAGAATTTGGCCATGGGAACGCAAAGGGAGGTAGATCAACAAGTATAGCAATGGATCCACGGATCAAAACCTACCAAAACTCACAAGAATCTCATATCGATCCAAAAGCAAATTGGGGCTATTTTTGGTGGAAATTTTCTAAATTAGCAAAATCAAAGAAATTTTTTGTGGATTTGGGGGTGGAAACAAAGGAAAATTCGTGGCAACCCTTGCTCTGATACCATATGATGTAGGGGCTTGGCCCGATCTTCACGGATTTGAGGGGGAAAAGTGGATGAACACGAAGAACACGATGAACATGGAGGGGAAACGGGGGAAAAAGGGCAAATCGTGGGGATAACTCGCGAAGCCTACAAGGGAGAATCACCCGGCAACAAACCCCCAACGGAGCAGCCTCCGGATCCCAAAACCCAAGTCAACAACACGCTTAATGAAACCAATTTCTCTTACCGGCCGGTCCACCGATCCAATAGAATCACCGCAGTGAAAGATTGGTTTGCACTACTAGAGACACCTAAGTGAAAGAGTAGCTACAACAAGAGATTCATCATCCTCCTCGGAGGAACCCATCACGGGAAGGAGCAACGCTCAACTATAGTTCATTCTTCTCTACCTAAAATGGAAAAGGGGAAGAGCTATTTATAGTCTAGTACACACGGGGGGAGGCCCGGCCTGGGGGCCGGCCTAGGCCGGCCTGGAGGCCAGCATGCGCTGGTGGGGGGACCGGCCTGGAGGCCGGCGGCGCCTGGAGGGGGACCGGCCTGGGAGCCAGCCTGGGCCGGCCTGGAGGCCGACAGCGTCTGGAGGGGGCCTGGCCTGGGAGCCGGCCTAGGCCGGCCTGGAGGGGGCCCGGCCTGGGAGCCGGCCTAGGCCGTCCTGGAGGCCGGCAGCGTCTAGAGGGGGCCCGGCCTGGGAGCCGGCCTAGGCCGGCCTGGGGGCCGGCTGGCTCCTGCTTTGTGCTTTTGCCTTGACGCTTCTTCCTCCTCATCCACGCGTACGCCTTGGATGAAATCAACTCTTGGGCTTCCTCGGCACCTCCCATCGGCTTCGTATCCATCGTGTCAAACCTAGCAATGCAAATGGGCGGATGCTCAAGTAGCATACCATTCCAAAGGGTAGGAAATGAGATCTCGAAGAGGATGGAGTTCACCTTTAACGTCCATGGTGACTTGGCATTTGTTGGCATGCTTGACATGGTGATGTCGTTGGGTTGGGCTACATCAAAGGAGAAGATTATCTAGAGTCTCCGAGAATTATGATGACAACCATCTTTGGGAAGATGGTGCGGTATATGAAGGGGAGAGACTTCACATTCATGCCACCAAATGGCAAGACCCTGTGGTTCTTGATCATCGGGGGATAAGGGAAGACTTCAAAGCCTTCGCCGCTGCAACTGGACTACTTGAGTTCTCCCAAAATCCACGGGACACATACGAGGAACTTTCACCAGAATTCCTCTCTACATTCCGGTTCGAGGGACCCGAAAGCTACAAGCACAGCAAGAAAAGACTTCCGGAAAGTGGACCGTGGAAGAAGTGCAACCTCAAGAGGAGCCCCAAAATCCAGGAATGCAAGGCTACCATTATGGGTACTTCCCTGGAGATGGAAGTGGTGGGTACGGTTACCCTCCGGCATACTAGCTTGATCGCAAGCTTGGGGGAGTACTTCTCTCCCTTTCCATTTGTTGTTTTATATCATTTTTATCTTGTTATGTTTTAGTTTCTTGTTCTGAAAATCACAAAAACACAAAAATATTTTATTTGTTTCTTTTACTTATTTACTTCTGATCATTTACTTTATGCATCTAAAAACTTAAAAGAACAAAAATATTTTCGTTTTCTTGAATCCAATGCCAGAACGAAGGTGTAGGAATTGCTGAGTTTCATTTTTCATTTTTTTTCGGTAACTCCGAATGAGCTGAAACCTTAACCACTACTTCAACTTTTCATAACATACACACCCGTAAAATATGAGATTATTCTGAGGTCTCTAGGTAGGGTAAAAACAGTACTGTATGCAGTAACGTTTTATGGCAGATTTGAGATTTTATTGCGCAGTTCAAGTTGGGAGAGGAGAATAACGATGATGAGTTGATGTGCATGAAGTTGATGAAAGGTATGACACCTTTGCCATGCATATGTGGAATTTTTAATAACAGCAAGTGCGCACATCATAGTTTCTTTAACATCTAGGGAAGTGCTAGCAAATGTTTATCTTCTCCGTGTTCTAGTATGTTATATGAGGATGCAAGTGAGATATTATTTAGTTACAACACTTGGCTGTGGATTGAGTAACTATGGCTCTAAGCAAAGGTCTACGCATTCCATTGTGCTTACTAAACTTGCCAACCATGAAGAGTTTTTCAAATGTTTAAACATGAAGTCATATACTTGACAAGCTTAGGCGATGGGAGTTAGCTTATATGTGCGACTGATGCATGTAAAATGCATACATGAACTTTGCATTATATTACTCATATTTCAATCATATTTTCATCATATAAGGGTTATATCATCGTTTTATAATGATTTTGGGAAGATTTCACAGTTTTCCTATTTTTCTGGAATTAACCCTGCACTGGCAGAAAACCCTATTTCCTATATTTTGATGTTTCAGGGACCCAAACGACGTCCAAATGACCTGAAAATTTACGAGCATCAGTTTTTGGAAGGAACAAAGCGTAGGGGCGAAGGATGCGAAAAAGTGGAAGCCCGAAGGCCAAAAGAGGGGGCCCCACACGGCCAGATTCCTTGGCCGTGTGGGACCCACCATCTTGGCCCTCGTGGCTCCGATGCCGTCGATCTTTCTTCCAGGGTCTTCGTCTTGACCTAAAACTGACTATAAAAATAGTCCCCTGACGTTTTCCAAAGGGGAGCGCCGTCAAAACACAGAAACACCAAAACAAAGACCTGGAGCTACAGATTGGAGGGGGAAAACTCCGGCGGGGCGCTGCCGGTGTGGTCTCCATCTCCCCCAACGACATCTCCACCGTCTCCATGATGAAGAGGGAGTAGTCCACCCCTGGACTATGGGTTTGTGGAAGTAACTTATGTATCTCTCGTATCTTTGAGCTTCACTAATTAGCACCGTATGAGCTACTGAACATGATTACGGTCATCTATGTAATTCCTTTGTGGTAGATCTCTTTATGAGTTAATATATGTTTGAGATTGCAATTGTTTTGTTTCAGTTATGAAAGTAGATCCATATTATGTACCCCGTTCTTGTCTGCTTGTTTTGATCAAGCATGTTTATCAGAGCTTGTGTGGGGGAACGTGTGCATTAGTTGGAGTAATGAGGGGTGGCTACTGCGATGAAAGTGAGAGAAGTTCCGCGATCAACTTGGGTATTTTTTACCTTACTTTGTTGCCTCACTAGGGATAAAGAAAAATACCATGCTACCGGAGGTGTGGGTGTGACCATTGCCACTTCTCCATGACTAGATCTAGCATGTTCTTATTTTAACAGCATGTCATAAGACTTAAAGCTATGCTCTGATTTATCTTAATTACCGAGGTGCTAAGATTTAATTCACATCTTGGTTGAGTGTAAGAGAGATTAATAAACAAAAGATCTCTATGCTAGGACGTGATGCCCATATAATTAGTAACTTGTCATGAAACCTTTTTGTTGCAATCTCATATGTTAATTCTAGTGTTCCATTGTCTACCACTTTATTAAAGAGAGAGTGCATTTGTGAAACCATGAACCCCGGTCCATTTTTAATCATAAGAAACACCTTTCCAACAACTTTTATCCATTTTCCATTTTCTGCCATTTAAAAATCCGAAAATACAAAAATACTTTTATATCTTGCATTCACAATACAAAACCCAAAAATATCATCCATCATTGTTTCCACCATCCTTGCATATTTATTTCCTATCATTGCATATTTATTTCTTGTTTTGAATTTGTTTTATTTTGATATCATTCTCACACCTTGTGCTTGACAACCTCATGAGGGCACAAAATAATTTACTTTGTTTGTAGGTTCTCAAGAGAAGGATAAGAAGATAAATCTTTCACTATTGATTCCCCGAGAGTTCGATATTAAACCCTCGAGTCACCCCTCATGGGGAAAACTGTCTTTGCTATACTATACACTCTGCACTTGGACTCTCAACCTAACCCATATTCTGTTGACGCAGGTAACTACGTCAAGGGCCATCAAAGACAATTTTCTTGCATCGTTGCCGGGGAATCATTGCTGTAAAGATTTTTCCAAGGAGTATCTCACAACAAAGTCAACTTCATCACCAACTTGTGCTAACACCTAAGCTTGGGGAGGTTTCACCTAAGTGAGCATCATCTTATCCATCTTTACCTTCAAATCGTTTTATTTTGTTTTGTTTTTGTCTTGCATATCATCTTTATATTTCAGTTTGCATATTTTATTTTTAGTTTTGCATTTTGTGTTGCATTTGTTATTTCAGTTTGCATTGTTTAGTGTCATTTTATTTTCAGTTTTGCATTTAAAAATTAAAACACATAAAAATCTGCAAAAATGGGTGATAGAACTAAGTTGTGTGACTACAAAAACACTCCAAATGATCAATTTATTGCTAGGCCCATTGCCACACCTGAGATAAAAGCTGATAGTTATGAAGTAAGTCCTAGTTTGTTGAACTTGATAACTAGGGAACAATTTGGCGGTAGTGCTATGGAGGATGCCTCTATGCATCTTCATGATTTTGTTGAAATATGTGACATGCAAAAATTTAAAAATGTGGAAAGTGATATTCTAAAACTGAAATTATTTCCTTTCTCACTTAGAGGAAAAGCTAAATAATGGTTGCATTCACTACCTAATGATAGCATTAATTCTTGGAGTGATCTAAAAGAAGCTTTCATTAAGAAATATTATCCTCCTGTTAAAATTTTGCAAAATAGAAACAATATCCTTTCTTTTAGGCAAAATGAAAATGAACATGTTGCTATGGCTTGGGATAGGATAAAACTTATGCTTAGAACTTGTCCATCACATGGGGTTAATGAATGGACCATATTACACTCTTTTTATAATGGTCTAAATTACATGTCTAGAAATATTCTTGATTCAGCTGCTAGAGGGGCTTTTATGGGAAAAACTATAATTGAAGCTAAGAACATCTTAGAAAGTATTTTGCAAAACTATAGTCAATGGAATACTGAAAGAGCATCTAATCCATCTAAGAAAGTAAACTCCATAGAAGAAACAAATGATTTGTCATCTAAAATGGACACTATTCTTGCTTTCATTAATAAACAAAATATTGAGAATGTCCCTTTGCAAGAACTAGTTGGTAATAATCTTGAAAGTGTTGATGTTAACTTCATTAGGAACTATGTTAATAATGTTTATGTTAACAACAATTATAATCCCTATAATAAACCCCCATATATGCCAAACAAATATACCACTAGTAGCAATGTTTTTGGAAAACACCATTAGGTCATTTATATCCACTCAAAAGGAGCTTAATAAGGAATTTATATCTAAGTTCGAAAAACAAGACTCTTTGTTTGAAAGGGTATATCATCTCACTAAGGAAGTTTCCTCATTAAAGAACACCTTTACAGCTCAAAAATATGAGGAAACAATTAAATATTGCCAAGAGGTTATAAATAAATCTTGGGAACACATTCATGAGCAAGAGAGAGTTGCTAAGGAAACTATTATGGTAATGAAAGAAAGAAAAGTTGAGGAAGTTAAATTGCTTAGTGAAGTCAAGGAACCACTACTTGACTTAGATAATTGTAGCTTGCATGAATTAATATCTATCTTACAAAAAATTGCAAGTGATCCTTCCATCAACTCCAACCAAGCAGGTTTTGGTTCTTATATTGCTAATCATGTTTTAAAAGAAAAGATTGCTAGGTACAACCAAGAAGCTATGATACCACCTAAGCTTGGGGATGTATGGATTCCCAAAGTACTAGTAACCATTGGAAAAGAGACACACCATGCTATATTAGATCTAGGATCTAGTGTCTCTGTTTTATCTAAAGAATTATATGAAGTTCTTGAATTAAAGAATATTGAAAAATGCTCTATTGAACTTGCACTTGCTGATGATTCCATTAAACATGCTATAGGAAAAGTAAGTGATGTTATGATAGAGTTGTATATGACATTTGTACCTGTTGATTTTCTAATTATGGATATGGGGAATAAAACCTCTAGTCCAATTATTCTTGGAAGAACTTTTCTTCGTACCACAGGTGCTATCATTGATTCAAAAGAAGGGAATGTGAAGTTTCAGTTTCCACACAAGAAGTGCATGGAAAAATTTCCAAGGAAGACGGACACACCAAAGTTCAAGTTCCCTCATGAGCTTCGTCCACAATAAGTATCAAGTAAGAAGCCTAGCTATATGGCTATAAAGAAAGCGCTTTACGGGAAGCAACCCGGTTGTTTTTATTTTTGATTTTCTTTGTGTCCTCTTGCAGTAACAAGAGACTTAGTTTTTAGTTTTGTTTCTGAAATTTTTAATAAAGTGCCAAGTTTTACCTATTTTGGTATGAAAAAGTTGCTATTTGCATTCGGAGATTTTATTCCAGCACGAATCTGTGCATGGATTGATTTTTCATTCCTATTCTGTAACTCCGAATGAGCTGAATTTTTACTGTAACTGCAACTTTTCATCCTCTGTACGCCTGAATGTTTTCAGAATTTTTAGACATGCTTAATTCTGGTAGAAAAATGCGTTTTGCAGCTGCTGTTTTTCTGGACAGATTCTGTCCCATTTTGTTTGATGCATTCTTTGAACTTTTAACTTGAATCTTTTTGATCCAATTGAGTTTATAAGTAGGCATACAACATTATACACTCTCTGTACATTTATATAAATTTTTGTCTAAGGATTGTATGCAGCAAGTAATTCATTTGTCTATCACTACTAATGTCACCCCACAGAAAAGAAATGGGAGAAACAGTGTTTTGAAGTTTTTTCACAGGGATTAGAGGAGATGCACCAAGAGCCATCCAAGGATGGTGAAGATCATAAGCTTGGGGATGTGAAGACAACCCCACTGGACCAACACACTCTCAGTTTGCACACGTCTAACTTCTGTTTTTCGATCAATGCACTTTATCGCATAAACTTGGAGCGTCTTTTATTTGCTTTTTATTTTGGTTTGATTTTTGTTTTGAGACCACCACTATCATTTTTATATGAGAGAGCTACTGGAAATTTGGGTTGAATTAAGTTGGATGCTATAATAATATTGGGAAAGGGATGTCTGAGTTGATTTAAAAAGCATACATATAGTTGCATAATTCATGTGCTTTTTAATGAGTGTTAATTTGCAAGTGTTTTATCAAGATCTATATTTTATTCATATTTTGATGTTGAATGTTACTTTCCTTTGTTTAACATGGATTGGTTAGTTCTATGGACACTTGTTCATGCATTTAGACGGTCAACTTTCTCCCTTTTGCTAGCCCAAAAATTCCAACAAGTAAAAACTTGTTTTCCAACACCTTCAACCAAAGTTTTTCCAGTGAGTCCACCATATCTACCTATTAGCTTTATGCTATTCCGAGTATGTTTATCATGTTACTTTGTATTATCTATACCTCTGAATTAAAATGCTTATGTTATAGATTGTTATGGGAAAATTTGGTTAAATAGGTCTCACACCTTACTATTGCATTTAATAAACATGAACCATTGTGATTAAAATTATGAAGTTGTGAATTTGACAAGAGTCTTGGTTGCTAGTTAGCCCAAATGTGCTATCACATGGCAAGCTTTCAACATTGCACTAAATTATATCTAGTTGATATCATGTACTTTTGTTTATGGATGCTTATCATGGTGCCAAATAAATGTGGAAATTTAGTAGGTTTAAGTAGTTGTATAAATGGCTAGAGAGATACCTGGGCCGCCAATCTAAGCCATGCTGCCATGGTGGAAATTTACTTAAATGCTATGTGAACCTTCAGTGATGCACCTCATAATAAAAGGCTATATCAATAGTAAATAAAAAGGGTGTTGAGATTGTTCATTATGTTTGTTTGTCTTGTCATTTTGACATGGGCTTGTTCCATGTCCTGGGACAAGAGGTACCCCAGTTGACCCTCTTGATGACGCTATTATACAATGACTTTTACTTGAACTTGCTTTGTATCCCAAGTTGAGTAACACTATGGTGTAGGTACTCTTATTCACGGGGCATGAGACTTTCAACCATTTCTTTGTCAAGCACACTACTCATATTTGCTTTCACTTTAAACTTTAACCATTCAAGATGTTATGATAAGGGGTAATGAGAGCTTGACACCAATACCACATTGCAAACATTAACTTAAGTAGAAGTATTTGGAAGTTAGATGAAACTTGTTCATGTTTTTCCTCTACTCATATATATATCTTTCCAAAGTGTCCACCTTTTATATTCAGTTTTACAAGAGTACTCTATGACCATTATATGATGTTTTTACTTTTCATTATGCATACATTTGGTCCATAGTACTTTCTTCTATGTTACACTTTGTGAATTATCATTGAACATCCTTGCATTGAATATTTGATATCACTTTATAATCTATCTTGCATATTGCTATTCCTTTAAAGAATGAATCATTTGACCTTTATGTAGCAATAGTAATCATCTTTGATATTCATTGTTAGTCTTGTTGGTTTTATCACCTTTATACTCGAGGACGAGTATAGGTTAAGCTTGGGGATGTTGATGCATGTAAAATGCATACATGAACTTTGCATTATATTACTCATATTTCAATCATATTTGCATCATATAAGAGTTATATCATCGTTTTATAATGATTTTGGGAAGATTTCACAGTTTTCCTATTTTTTTGGGATTAACCCTGCACTGGCAGAAAACCCTATTTTCTATATTTTGATGTTTCAGGGACCCAAACGACGTCCAAATGACCTGAAAATTTACGAGCATCAGTTTTTTGGAAGGAACAAAGCGTAGGGGCGAAGGATGCGAAAAAGTGGAAGCCCGAAGGACAAAAGAGGGGGCCCCACGCGGCCAGGTTCCTTGGCCGCGTGGGACCCACCGTCTTGGCCCTCGTGGCTCCGATGCCGTCGATCTTTCTTCCAGTGTCTTCGTATTGACCTAAAACCGACTATAAAAATAGTCCCCCGGCGTTTTCCAGAGGGGAGCGTCGTCGAAACACAGAAACACCGAAATAGAGACTTGGAGCTGCAGATTGGAGGGGGAAAACTCCGGCGGGGCACTGCCGGTGTGGTCTCCATCTACCCCAACGACATCTCCACCGTCTCCATGATGAAGAGGGAGTAGTCCACCCCTGGACTATGGGTTTGTGGAAGTAACTTATGTATCTCTCCTCTCTTTGAGCTTCACTAATTAGCACCGTATGAGCTGCTGAACATGATTACGGACATCTATGTAATTCCTTTGTGGTGGATCTCTTTATGAGTTAATATATGATTGAGATTGCAATTGTTTTGTTTCAGTTATGAAAGTAGATGCATATTATGTACCCCGTTCTTGTCTACTTGTTTTGATCAAGCATGTTGATGAGAGCTTGTGTGGGGGAATGTGTGCATTAGTTGGAGTAATGAGGGGGTGGCTAGTGCGGTGAAAGTGATAGAAGTTCTGTGATCCACTTGGGTATTTTTACCTTACTTTGTTGCCTCACTAGGGATAAAGAAAAATACCATGCTACCGGAGGTGTGGGTGTGACCATTGACACTTCTCCATGACTAGATCTAGCATGTTCTTATTTTAACTTCATGTCATAAGAGTTAAAGCTATGCTCTGATTTATCTTAATTACCGAGGTGCTAAGATTTAATTCACATCTTGGTGGAGTGTAAGAGAGATTAATAAACAAAAGATCTCTATGCTAGGACGGGATGCCCATATAATTAGTAACTTGTCATGAAACCTTTTTATTGCAATCTCATATGTTAATTCTAGTGTTCCATTGTCTACCACTTTATTAAAGAGAGATTGCATTTGTGAAACCATGAACCCCGGTCCATTTTTAATCATAATAAACACCTTTCCAACAAATTTTATCCATTTTCTGCCAATTAAAAATCCGAAAATACAAGAATACTTTTATATCTTGCATTCACAATACAAAACCCAAAAATATCATCCATCATTGTTTCCACCATCCTTGCATATTTATTTCCTATCATTGCATATTTATTTCTTGTTTTGCATTTGTTTTATTTTGATATCATTCTCACACCTTGTGCTTGACAACCACTTGGTGAGGTTGAGGGCACAAAACAATTTACTTTGTTTGTAGGTTCACAAGAGAAGGATAAGAAGATAAATCTTTCACTGCTGATTCCCCGAGAGTTCGATATTAAACCCTCGAGTCACCCGTCATGGGGAAAACTGTCTTTCCTGTACTATACACTCTGCACTTGGAGTCTCAACCTAACCCATATTCTTTTGACGCAGGTAACTACGTCAAGGGCCATCAGCGACACATAGAAAGCTTTCAAAATTGAACTAAACTACATTTAGTTGATATCATGCACTTTTGTTTATGGATGCCTATCATGGTTCCAAATAAATGCGGAAACTTAGTAAGTTTGAGGAGTGGGTATAAATGGTTAGGGAGACGCCTGGGCCGCTAATCTAAGCCATGCATCATTCATGGTGGAAATTTACTTACATGCTATAGTGAACCTTCAGTGATGCACCTCACAATAAAAAGCTATACCAATAGTCAATAAAAAAGGGGTGTTGAGATTGTTCATTTTGTTTGTTTGTCTTGTCATTTTGACATGGGCTGGTTTCATGTCTTGGGACAAGAGGTACCCCAGTTGACGCTCTTGATGACGCTATTATTACTTGCAATGACTTAAAAACTCAAACTTGCTTTGTGGCCCGAGTTGAGTAACACCGTGGTGTAGGTACTCGTATTCACGGGGCATGAGGCTCTCAACCATTAGTTAGTCAAGCATATGAGCCATAATAGGGAACACCAAATGGTTTGATAAAACTGATGGCAAGGTTGTAAGCACAATGAGTTCACTAGTTAATAAAAGAAAGAATCAAAAGATCTCAAAAATCTTGACATGATTCAATCAAAAGCAATGCAAGAACCTTTGTTTATTTGTATAGTTGGGCAAAACTCATCCAAGTGTTGACACTTCATGTTATTTCTCTTGCAGCAAATAGAAACGCTTCAACACTGATTAGATGCACCTTTGCTAGCATTTTGTTATTTGTTATGGAAGTTATGTTGTGAATACTTGTTGGTATTAAACGGTGTTACATATGCAATGCAAAGTTCTTGTCAAAGTCTTTTCATCGCTTCTGCACTGCGTTTGAGTTGTTCGAGGACAAACAACGAGCTAAGCTTGGGGGAGCTAATGCACCTAAAATGCATCTACTTTTCCAAGAACTTTGCTTCATAATTTGCTCCGGAATCTTCCCATATTTGAATAAAACTGCTGAATCTGACGCTGTTTATAACAAAGTCTCTTTTCTGGTTGTTTTTGCAGGAAATTAAATCGGAGAAAAATACCACGTCAATTTTTATGGAAAAGAAGGGCATCGTGCAAAAGATGGACACGAGGAAGCGTCCGAAGGCCAAAAGAGTGGGCCCCACGCGGCCAGATTCCTTGGCCGCGTGGGCCCACCTATGTGGGGCCTCGGGTACCGCCTCTCCTTCGGCTTTCGCGTACCCCCTCATATATATGAAAAACTGGCTGACCTAGGAGGAGAGGTCGATTCGCGAAACAGAGCGCCGCCGCCACCATGATCTTCGTTTTCGTAGTCAGATTGATCCAGGATTTCTCCCCCGGAGGAGGGATCCGGAGGCCGTCTTCACCACCATCTTCACCGCCTTCATCTCCATCGACCATGATCTCCCTCACCATCACCATGTGTGAGTAGTCCGCTGTAGGCATATGAGGTGGATGAGGATTGGATGAGATTGATCATGTAATGATACCCGTTGTCCGAGATCTTAGGGGTTTATCTTGAGGGTATTTTTGTATTGTGTTGATGCACTTATGCTATGTTTAATGCTTGCTACTAGGGCCCGAGTGGCATGATTTCAGTACTGAACTTATTTTTCCCTATCATATAATTGAGTTTGGTATCTATCTGCAAAGTGTATCACCTGCTATTATGTTGAACCTACAAACCCTAAATGTGACGTATGGGGAAAACAAGGGGGAGATGTTTTAGTTTGAGGATTCTATGTGTTCATGAAGTGTTAATGCGTTGTTCCGGGCTATTCGAAAGGGTAGACCTTAATTACCTATAGTTCCAAGTTGGCCCCGGTGAAATGGGCAGGTAGGACAATAGATGTTGTGCAAATTCTCTTGGTTAGTGCGCACAACTAATTATGGAACACATACCTACATATATCGGAGTTAGCGATAAGTCCCATTGCTATATGAATCTTATTATATGATCAATCTTATTCATTAAACACCCCGCTGTCACCTCATGCCTACGTTTTAAATCTCTGAGTTACACTTTCACTTTTCCGGTGAAAACTGGGAAACCCTTGTTTACTACTGTTGTTTCATTTTGTTTGCTTGAATCATTTTGCTGTCATCACTATTACTGCTGCAAGTTTATTGATATATAGGTGTGGTTGAGAGTGACGCCTCAATTGCTAAATTCTTATTGGTATTCTTGTGTTCCCATCGAGTCGAACTATAAATTTGGGTAATACTTCCCAACGAAGATTTCAGCGATCCCCTATACTTGTGGGTATCAGCAGCCAGCGCAGGCGGGCGGAACAAGTCCATGCCGTCATGCCGGATGTGCAGCAGCTCATGAACTGGTCGAAGCAACCCATCTCATTCGGGCCGGAGGACCACCCGGACATCATGCCTACACCCGGGGGCTACTGCCTCATTCTCGACCCCACCATTGTCTCCGGCCGGTTCACGTGCACCTTCTCAAAGGTACTCGTGGACAGAGGAAGCAACATCAACATCCTGTACAAGGACACCGCAGACAAGCTGGGGATCCGCGAGTCCGACCTGCAGCCCAGCCAGATAGTCTTCACCGGCATCGTACCCGGCAAGGCTTGTACCCCCATGGGAATGTCCCAGCTGGACGTCATCTTCGGCGACAGAACCAACTTCCGCCGCTAAACCATCCAGTTTGAGGTGGTGGAGCACCGCAGCGCCTATCACGCCATCCTGGGGCGTCCGGCTCTCGCCAAATTCATGGCGGTGCCCCACTACGCATACCTGAAGATGGAGCTGCCGGGTCCAAAGGGCATCATCACCATCTCGGGTGACTACAGACGGTCCATAGCGTGTGCCACAGCCGGCTTCAAGATAGCCCAGTCCTTCGTCATCGCCGAGGAGTTCAAGGAAATCAAGCACGCCGTCAAGATGGAGGAGCCGGAGATGCCGGCTGCGAAGCGTCCGGCTGGAGAATCCCAGTTCCAGGCGTCGAAGGATAGCAAGAAGATACCGCTGGACGCAAGCAAGCCAAACGAGAAGCTCATCACAATCGGGTGCAACCTCAACAGCAAATAGGAAAGCGAGCTTGTCGACTTCCTCCGTGAGAATTGGGACATCTTTGCATGGTCACCAAAGGACATGCCGGGTGTACCGAGGGAGTTCGCCGAGCACTCACTCCACGTCAGGCCAGACACTAAACCGGTCAAGCAAGGACTCCGCTGCTTCGCGAAGGAGAAAAGAAGAGCCATCAGTGAGGAGATAGCCCGGCTGCTCGCAGCCGGCTTCATCATGGAAGTGTTTCACCCGGACTGGCTGTCAAACCCAGTCCTCGTCCTCAAGAAGAATGACACATGGCGCATGTGCGCTGACTACACCAGCCTGAACAAGGCGTGCCTGAAAGACCCATTTGCCCTACCCCGCATCGATCAAGTCATCGACTCCATGGCCGGGTGCGACCTCCTGTCATTCCTGGAAGCCTACTTCGGCTACCACCAGATCAAGCTCAACCTGGCCGACCGGCTGAAGACGGCGTTCATCACGCCGTACGGAGCCTACTGCTACACTACCATGCCCTTCGGGCTAAAAAACGCAGGCGCCACCTACCAGCGCTGCATGCAGAGGTGCCTCCACGCCTACATCGACGACATCGTCATCAAGACCAAGGAGCGGTGCACCCTCCTCGACGACCTCAAAGAGACTTTCTCCAACCTACGCCGGTTCGAGATGAAACTCAACCCGGACAAGTGCGTCTTCGGCGTGCCGGCTGGCCAGCTGCTTGGTCTCCTCGTCTCCGAGCGAGGGATCGAGGCCAACCCGAACAAGATCGCGGCCATCGAGAACATGAAGCGCCCTACCCGGCTGCACGACATCCAGAAGTTTGCTGCCTCGCTTCCCTCAGCTGATTCATCAGCCGGCTGGGAGAGAAGGCCTTGCCGTTGTACGAACTACTCAAGAAGACGGACAACTTCACCTGGACTCATGAGGCGGACGCGGCGTTCCTCGATCTCAAGCGGGTGATGTCAACCGCACCCGTCCTAGCACCGCCGGCTGCAAAAGAGCCAATGCTGATGTACATCGCCGCTACCAACCGGGTCGTCAGCGTCATCCTCGTGGCTGAGCACCGCGAGGAAGGCAAGGAGCAGCTGGTCCAGCGGCCCGTGTACTACCTGAGCGAGGTCCTCTCGCAGTCGAAGCAGAACTACCCCCACTACCAGAAGATGGTGTACGGCATGAACTATGCCACCAAAAGGCTGCGCCACTACTTCAAAGAGCACCCCATCACATTCGTCTGTGCAGCCCCGCTTGCGGACATCATCGGCAACAAGAACGCAATCGGCCACGTCGCCAAGTGGGCCATCGAGCTGGCAGCTCACTCCATACTGTACGAGCCCAGGACGGCCATCAAGTCTCAAGTCATGGCCGATTTCTTCGTCGACTGGGCAGAAACCGAGTACCTGCCGCAGTGTCCGGGTAGCTCGTATTGGCGGATGCACTTCGACAGCTCCAAGATGAAGGAAGGCCTGGGAGCTGGCATCGTCCTCACCTCGCCCAAGGGTGACCGGCTGGAGTACGCACTCCAAATCCACTTCAAGGCCTCCAACAACGTAGCCGAATACGAGGCGCTCGTCCACGGCCTGAAGCTAGCAAAGGAGATAGGTGTGCAGCGCATCCTGTGCTTCGGCGACTCGGACCTAGTAATCCAGCAGGCCTCGGGGGACTGGGACGCCAAGGACGCAAACATGGCGTCCTACCGTTTCTTCGTGCAGCAGTTCACCGCACACTTTGAGGGGTGCGAGTTTTGCCACGTACCCCGGATAAACAACGAGACGGCCGACATGCTAGCCAAACTTGGCTCCACCCGGCAAGTCATTCCGACCGGCGTCTCCCTCGAGCACCTCTACAAGCCGTCCATCACGCCTTCGCCCGAATCGGACTCCATCATCCTGAAGGCCGACCCCAACCCGCCAGCCGGATCCACGAACCCGAGGGCTAGCCGGCCAAGCTCGGGGGCTACCGCCCCGGAACCACTGGCCGACCTGGGGGTCGCAGCGGCAGTCGTCACAAGATCCAGGGCCAAAGCAAACCCGGGGGCTTCGCAGCCGGACCTGGGGGCTTCGCAGCCGGACCCGAGGGCTTCGCAGCCGGACCCCGACGAGCCGCCAGAGTTACCCGTCGTACCAGGCGCTAGACCGCCAGACCAACCCGTCATTCCAGACGGACGAACAACACCATCCTGGGCACAACCTTTCCTCGACTACCTCGCTTGAGACATACTCCCAGAGGAAGAGCTGCAAGCCAGACAGGTGTTGCGCCACGCCAAGGGCTACACCATCATCAACAACGAGCTGTACAAATGCAGCGTAGCCGGCATCTACCAATGCTGCATCGAGCCGGCAGAAGGACGCCGGCTGCTCGAAAGTATCCACAAGGGAGTGTGCGGCCACCACACATCATCCAGATCCATAGCAGCGAAGGCCATGCGGTACGGTTTCTTTTGGCCGTCTGTGCTGGCCGACGCCGAGGAACTCGTGCGGACCTGCAACGGCTACCAGCGCTTTCAGAAGCAGAAGCATACTCCGTCGGCCGGCTTGAAGACAATCCCGATCACATGGCCCTTTGCCGTCTGGGGCCTCGACATGGTCGGCCCGTTCAGGACGGCTCGCGGTGGCCTAACCCATCTTCTGGTGGCGGTGGACAAGTTCACCAAGTGGATTTAGGCGAAGCCGATCAAGATACTGGACGGCCGGACCGCGGTCAGCTTCTTCTGCGACATCATCTATTGGTACGGCTACCCCAACAGCATCATCACCGACAATGGCACCAACTTCGCCAAGGGCACCTTCGCACGTTTCTGCGGCATCAACGACATCCGGCTCGACCTTGCGTCGGTCACACACCCCCAGTCGAACGGGCAAGTGGAGAATGCAAACGGCCTCATCCTAGCTGGCATCAAACCCCGGCTGGTGGACCCTCTTGAGCGGGCTGCCTGGTGCTGGATAGAAGAACTACCATCCATCCTCTGGAGCCTCCGGACCACTCCGAACAGGTCAACCGGCTACACGCCCTTCTTCTTCGTCTACGTGGAGGAGGCCGTCCTGCCGGCTGACATCTAGTTCGACTCCCCTCGAGCCGTCCTGTACACCGAAGGGGAAGCGAGGCGGGCAAACGAAGACGGCGTGGACCTGCTGGAGGAAGCACGCGAGCAAGACCTACACCGCTATCACGCCAGCCGGATTCACCCTCGTTCATTCCGGGAGGGTGACCTCGTGCTCCGGCTGATCCAAGACACCAAGGGCCGACAAAAGTTATCCTCCCCTTGGGAGGGACCCTTCATCGCCAGCCGGGCATTGCCCAACAACGCGTACTACCTCACCGACGCACGTGAGCCGAAGAAGGACCAGGCGGACACCTCCTTCGAGGAGACGGAGCGTCCGTGCAACGCAGACCTGCTGTGCCGTTTCCACGCCTAGGAGTAACACCCTGTATCTTTACCGTTTTATGTAAGGCGGTAGCCCTGAGCATGCACTCGGGGGCTACCTTGTATCAATGCAAGTTTAAGTTTTATCTTCCGCCTGTGGCTAGCCGGTTGTTTATTCTCTCTCGCGATGGCCTACTAGCGTCCTGGACGCCCAAGGCCCACTCTATGGTCCCGCGCTGCAGACTCGCCGGCCAGAGCAAAAGCTGGAAGGCTCATGCGTGAAAAACATCAAAGGAAAGAATAAGCATCCAGCTGGCCACGAAAACCTTGTCCCGCTCGCCTAGGTCAAACTCCTAAAGTCTGACTGTCTATTCGACCAGCCGGCCCACTCTGCGGTTCCGCGCTGCAGTCTCGCTGGCCAGAGCAGCAGTCATGACCGCCCGGATGCACAGAAAATGGCTAAGGGGGTAAGGCAAGGGCGAGCCGGCACCTAAATCGACTAAAAGATGAAAAGTAAAAGTGCCAACGTTTTGACTTAATGCACTAATGATTTAACGACATTTACGTCCTCTCGTGCAAGCTAAGGCAAGATTCCAAGGACAAAGGAACAAATTCGACTCGGCTCCCTCCGTGAGCCGGATCTAATTTCAGGGGCTAGTCCTCGGAAGGCAAGAACAGAAATTTTCACCTGGCCACTCCGGGAAGTTGGGCAAGTAAAAGATAAAAGACCTTTTTTGGCAAATTCGGCCCGCCTCTCTACGCGAGCCGTCCCCAATTTCGGGGGCTAGTGGGACCCGGTGGGCGGGATTGAACCCCCACCCGGCTAGAGAGTACAAGATAGTAAGTGCAAGACGATAAGTGCAAGACAGTAAGTGCAAGATAGTAAGTGCAAGACGATAAGTGCAAGACAGTAAGTGCAAGACGATAAATGCAAGACATTCAGAGAAACAAAGGGCGGCCGGCTAGCAAGCAGCCGGCCCACAAGATTAAAGTTCATAAGACATAAGACCACAAGTTCTACAGTTACGCCCGGCATCTCGGGGTCCTCACTCGCCAGTTTTGGCCACCTGGCTGGAGCAGCCGGCCTCGGCAGCGTTGCCCTCACTGTCATCAACTTTCTTCTTCCCCTTCGAATCTTCATACGGCAGGATGAAGTCCTCGAAGTCGACGAAGTCAGCGATGGTGGAGGCGGTACGGTGAACTCCATTGAGCAGGCGGAGCTTCGAGTACTCCGTACCGGCTCGAGGGCCCTCATTCGAAATCGGCATCCGGGTACCAGGACAGCAACAGCGACAACGCCCACTGGGCACCACCGTGAGCCGCGGACTCCTGCAGGTCCAGGATCCGATCCGGCGCTTCGGCCAGCTGACGCGCCAGCCGGGAGATGAGTTCTGGCAGGGCCGTGTCATAGGGAAACAAAACCTGGAGCAGCTCGCGAGCCGCCGTGGCTAGGAGGGCGCTCTCACGGCCAAACTAGGCCAACACTTCCCGCAGCGTTGGCTGGCAGGCGGACAGGGTAGCAGGGGTCAGGGGCACCCCGATGGATGCGAGGTTGGTCTTCTTCGCCTCCTCCTCGACGGCCGGGTAGAAGCCTGTCGTGGGTATGGGACACGGGTACCTGCAAGGAGTCGGAGCGTGGCCCATCAGGGGAAAGCCCAGCAAGCCAACTTCACAACCAGAGTAGGATAAGGACTCACCTTGACCACTTGTAATAGATTAGCCGAGTCCTAAGAGGACTCTACTTGTAACTCGGCCCTCCGCCTTTATAAGGAAGAGCCGGGAGCCCCAAGAAGAGAGGACTAAGAGGGAAAGACAGACGGGACAGAGCCCGATAGATTAGACAAGTCCAACAGAGTAGTCGTCCCACAATACGGCGACTTCCACCATGAGGAATACAACCTAGCCACAAACAGCACGTAGGGATATTACCGGATGATGTTTCCCGGGTCCCGAAGCTGTATAAATATTGTCTCCCGTGTCATTCGTCTACTAACCCACATCGACGATGCCTGTGCGTACATAGTCCCGTATTCTCACTGTTGGTTTATACAATCGACAAAGCCTGAGGCTGGAAAGAAGCCAGATGAAAGGAAGCTGGAGGGAATAACCGGAAAGAAGAAAGTCAAGAAAAGCAAAGTAACGTACTCTTCAGGGCCACGGGCAGACTGCCGAGCTAGCTCTTCAGATGAAGCTCCGTCTTGTGCTGCTCAGCCTCCACCCCCTACAGCCGGGTGACCTCGCCCTATAGCTGGGAGATCTCCTTCTGTGCGGTTTCCTGCTGCTCAGCACGCTTCTTGTTTGCGGCATCTTTCGCCTTGGCCAGGTCGTCGAGCTCGGCTTGGCGCTTCTGATCCTGCTCCCCAAGCCGCTTCACCTTAGCCTCCAGCCGGCTGACGACCTCCGGATCTGCCTGTGGGCGCTGCGCAACACCTGCACTCGCCATGAAGAGAGTTAGTCCCCAAAGGGAGGGCCACCGGGTGAACATCGGTTGCTTCCTCTTGGCAGCCGCCAATTCCTGCTCGAGCTCCTGGACCCGGCCGCGGAGCTCCCCGACCGAGTGCTAAAAAAGACAAATCAAGATCAGAGCCGGCTAGCAACAGCCTACCACGTGTGGCCCACAAGACATACCTCGAGCGCTTCACGGAACCGCTTGAAGTCCGAGAGCTGCACCTCCAGGTCCTTCTCCACCTCCCGGGCAAAGGCGAGGGGATCAGCCGGCTGTTCATGTACAGCTCAAGGAGCAAGTTTGTATCCTATCCACCGTAAATAAGCAAGAACAAAGCAGGAGTAGGAGTGTTACCTCACCATGAGGGCTCCGAACCTGGGTACATCGTGTGTAAGTGTGCATGCTTGTGCCCAATACCGCCTGCAGATGCCGCCGGCTGTGTCAGTTGCTCCCACACCTCACAAGCCTACACTTAGGCATATGTCCACACCACGACAACAAGCATTACAAAATTTGCATTATAGCGGACAGTGGAGTGCATACACATGACAAGGAGTATTGGACTGAACTTTGGACTAAAACTTGCACCGAAACATTTTTCTACATTTTGCATTTTGCTAAACCCTATAACCCTAACTTCGGCAATTTGCATTTTCTTAAACCCTAACCCTAACTTCGGCATTTTTTCAATAACACTAACAGTACCAATAGCACATTTTTCATTTTGCTACAATTTGCAAAATAGATAGCATTTTTCATTTTTCTATCTCATTTTTTCCTAACCTTAGCCCTAAATTCATTTTTAACTAACCCTAAATTTCTATTGCATTTCTATTTCTTTTTTGCTAATTAAAAAAAAGAGGAGGAGGAGGGGGCCTCGGTACCTTGTTCACTAGAGGAGGAGAGGGCCGACGAGGAGGGCCGGCGGAGGGGGACGGCCTAGAGGCGGTGGCACGGACGGGGAGGAGGGTGCTCGGCTGGAGAGGAGGGGGCTCGGGCATGGCCGGGGAGGAGGAGGCGGCCGGCGGGAGGGGGCTCGAGCACGACCGGGGAGGAGGCGGCGGCCGACAGGGAGGGGGTGGTGCAGGGGGACGGTCGGGGAGGAGGCGGCACAGGGGGACGACCGGAGGCGGTGGTGCTACGGGAGGAGGCGGAGGGCGCGCGCTCGGTGAGAAGAGAGTGGGGAACGGTTCGCGGCCGGCTGCGCGTGCGGGATTTAATTTCGGTCAACTTAGCCGTGGCGCAAGGACATTGCTGATGCATCCAAAATGCATACATGAACTTTGCACTATAATAGTCATATTCCAATCATATTTGCATCATATAAGGGGTATATTACTGTTATTTAATGATTTTTGGTAATTTATGATGATATCCCCTTTTTATGGAATTAATCCTGCGCAGGCAGAAAACCCCTATTTCTTTCCTTATTTGTTTCAGGACCTTAACGACGTCATAATGAGCTATAAATTTAGGAGGGTCAATATTTTGGAAGGAGAAGATTTAGGAGCGAAAGAAGTCAACGAACGGAGGCCGGAGGACCAAAAGGGAGGGTCCCACACGGCTACAGTACTAGGCCGCGTGGGCCCATCCAACTTGGCCCTCGTGGCCCCATTTGCATCGATCCTTCGCCCAGAAGCTTCCTCGTGACCTAAAAACGCCTATATAAAGAGCCCCCCGGCGTTCTCCGAGGGGAGAGCCGCCACACGAGAGAAACAAGAAACAGAGACCAGGAGGCTGCAGATTGGAGGGGGAAAACTCCGGCGGAGCCCTGCCGGAGAGGTCTCCTTCTTCTCCATCGACATCTCCACCGTCTCCATGATGAAGAGGGAGTAGTCCACCTCTGGACTATGGGTTTGTGGCAGTAGCATATGTATCTCTCTCTCTCTTGAGCTTCACTAATTAGCACCGTATGAGCTGCTGAACATGATTACGGTCATAGTTGTATTACCATTGTGGTGGATCTTTCTATGAGTTAATATATGTTGAGATTGCAATGTTATATTTAAGTTATGAAAGTAGATGCATATTATGTACCCCGTTCTTATATCCTTGTTATGATCAAGCATGTTTATGAGAGCATGTGTGGGGGAATGTGTGCATTAGTTGGAGTAACGGGGGTGGTGAAGTGATAAGCTGACAACTTGAATATCATGATCCATTGGGTGTTTACCTTACTTTGTTACCTCACTAGGGATAAACCAAAATACCATGTTGTAGGGTAGGAGGAGTGACATGCCTCTACCCAAGACTAGATCCATCATGTGTTTATTTTCACTTCATGTCATTAATCTTAAAGCTATACTCTGATGTTATCTTAATTACTAAGGTGCATGATTTGGTTCACATCTTGGTGGAGTATAAGTGAGACTAATAATCAAAAGGTCTCTATGCTAGGACGTGATGCCCATATAATTAGTAACATGTCATTAACCTTGTTTGCAATCTCATATGTTAAATCTATGTCTACTCATTTGCCACACTATATTAAAGAGAGAGTGCATGTGTGAAACCATGAACCCCGGTCCATTTTTAATCATAAGAAACACTTTTCCAACCACTTTTAAGCATCTTTTACATTCAGCCATTTTAAAATCAGAAAATACAAAAACACTTTTACTTCTTGCATTCACATATAAAACCCCAAAAATACCATCCATCATCATTACTATCATCGTTGCATACATGTTCACCACCATTGCATATTTATTTACTGTTTTGCATTCATTATCATCTTAATATCATTCTCACACCTTGTGCTTGACAACCACTTGGTGAGGTTGAGGGCACAAAGCAATCTATTTGTTTGCAGGAAATCTAGAGAAGGACAAGAAGATAAAACCCACACTACTGATTCCCCGAGAGTTCGATATTAAACCCTCGAGTCACCTTCTTGGGGAAAAACTACCACTTCTACATACTCTGCACTTGGAGGCTCAACCTATCCCTAATATATTATCTTCCTTTCAGGGTATCAAGAGTACTTGTTGGTGTTGTTGAGGGAGAAGAACACTCTCATCAATCCCGTCATCAAAGGGTTTTTCTGGCGCCGTTGCCGGGGAATCATAGATGGAAGGGTTTGTCCAAGGATATCACAACAAAGTCAACTTCATCACCAACTTGTGCTAACACCTAAGCTTGGGGAGGTTGCACCTACGTGAGCATCATCTTGTCCATCTTTACCTTCAAGCATTTTATTTTGTTTTGTTTTTGTCTTGCATATCATATTTAGATTTCGGTTTGCATATTTTATTTTCAGTTTTGCATTTTTGTTTTGCATTAGTTAATTCGGTTTGCATTTTTTAGTGTCATTTTATTTTCAGTTTTGCATTAAAAAATTAAAAACACATAAAAATCTGCTAAAATGGGTGATAGGACTAAGTTGTGTGACTACACAAACACTCCAAATGATCAATTTATTGCTAAACCTATTACCACACCTGAGATACAAGCTGATAGCTATGAAGTAAGTCCTAGTTTATTGAACTTGATAACTAGGGAGCAATTTGGTGGTAGTGCTATGGAGGATGCCTCTATGCATCTTCATGATTTTGTTGAAATCTGTGACATGCCAAAATTTAAGAATGTTGAAAGTGATATTCTAAAACTAAAATTATTTCCTTTCTCACTTAGAGGAAAAGCTAAGGAGTGGCTGCATTCTTTACCTACTGATAGCATTAAAACTTGGAATGATTTGAGGGAAGCTTTCATTAAGAAATATTATCCTCCTGTTAAAATTTTGCAAAATAGAAACAATATTCTATCTTT
Source organism: Puccinellia tenuiflora (assembly GCA_012064385.1). Classification (NCBI taxonomy): domain Eukaryota; kingdom Viridiplantae; phylum Streptophyta; class Magnoliopsida; order Poales; family Poaceae; genus Puccinellia; species Puccinellia tenuiflora. Next base: position 803,081 of record QRDG01000316.1, read on the forward strand.
TAGGCAAAATGAAAATGAACATGTTGCTATGGCTTGGGATAGGATAAAACTTATGCTTAGAACTTGCCCATCACATGGAGTTAATGAATGGACCATACTACACTCTTTCTATAATGGTCTGAATTACATGTCTAGAAATATACTTGATTCTGCTGCTGGAGGTGCTTTTATGGGAAAAACTATAGTAGAAGCTAAGAATATACTGGAAAGCATTTTGCAAAACTATAGTCAATGGCATACTGATAGAGCACCTAGTTCATCTAAGAAAGTAAACTCCATAGAAGAAACTCATGATTTGTCATCTAAGATGGATACTATTCTTGCTTTGCTTAATAAACCTAGTGTTGAAAATATCCCTTTACAAGAACTAGTTGGTGATAATTCTGAAAATATTGATGTCAACTTCATTAGGAATTATGGAAACAATGGGTATGGTAACAACAATTATAATTCTTATAATAAACCTCCTTATGTTCCAAACAATCGTCCTTTTGTTCCATATGCTAATGCTAATGATAAATGGAAGCCTGTGTCATCTAGTAATGATAATTTTGAGGCTAATAAAATTCTTATGGAACAAGTTGCTAGTCATAATACCATGATACAAGAGTTGAATAAGTCTGTTGCATCTATTAGTTCTGATATTAAAAACTTACAACTCCAAGCTGCAGGACTAGACAAAGCCCTTTCAAAACTTGCTGATAATCAAGCCACTTTATTGAGTATGTCTGCTGGAAAACCACAAGCACCACCTGTGGTTGGATTGAATTCTATTAATATTGCTGAAAATGTTCCTCTTACTTTGGAAGAAACTATGAATGAATTGCTAAACTATCCTGAATATCTGTTGCCTTTTATGTCTCATCTTATGGCTTTAAAAGAAGAAGCTAATGAAACTGAATATGATGAAAGAAAAGTTGAAGAAGTTAAGATGCTAAGTGAAGTTAATGATCCTTTGCTTAATTTGGAGAATTGTAGCTTGCATGAATTAATATCTACCTAACAAAAATTTGCAAGTGATCCTTCTATTGATGTTAACAAATCTGGTTTTGGTTCCTACATTGCTAATCATGTCTTGAAAGAAAAAATTGCTAGTGTCGGCACAGTGGAAACCAGGGTACCACAGGCCGGCCTGCCAGGGCCCACATGATTCTTCAGGCATTTTCGCTAAGGGCCAGGCTCTCCAAGCCTGGCGAGCCTCACGAGGGTTTTTCACTCGCAAAGGACCTTTTCCCCTCCTCGAGGGTTCTCTCCCTTGGCGAGGAACCGCACCTCGACAAGGCGTCTCCGACGCCACCCGCAATTCTGCTAAGGACCAAGCCGAAGGGCTCGGCGAGGCTTTCTGCCTCGCGAGGCTCCTTCCAACGCGAAGCCTTCTCTACTTCCGCGGCAGAGCGCACATGGGCTCTGCGCCATGTGCAGAGTGACGCGCGTGCCTACGCGCGATGACGACGACGCCGCAGTTGCCACTTCCATGTATAAAGCAGTCAACAAAGCGGCTTCAAGCAAAGCGGACAACGAGTATTGCCTCTTTGGCGATAAGGGGACCGTCTGCAGCTACGCTCCAAGGACGACGTCACCGTGGGTCACATCCCACCTCATCAAGCGCCAGCCCACCGTCCGGTTGGCCGGTGGCTTTTCCCAGCTTTGGTAGCGCCGTCTCTGCCATGGACCGCGTCCATGGACTCCACCTTTATCGTGCACCCTGCTCCTTCCCTCGTCGCCATGTGGTAACCCTTCCCGCCCAAATGTTTGGGCGGAAGAGGTCCAAGACGCCTATAAAATGAGAAGGGGCACGCCCAAGCAAAGGGTTCGGAAACTGGGAGCTTAGACCAAACCCTAGATCTGAAGACTAGCAAGTAGCCATTGTTAGCCACCTCGAGCTCTCCAAGCTCCCCTTGTACTGTGAACCTCTCCAAGCAGTGCAATACACCGTAGCAGGACGTAGGGGTTTTACCTCCCAAAGAGGGCCCTGAACCTGGGTAAGATCTTGTGTCCATCTCTGCAGTGTCGTCCGCAGCGAGTCCGACGAGCACCGTCGCCGGAGCACGTTGAGGATTGCTTGACTCCGTGTTCAGCCCCTTACACGATACCTTGGAGACACCCCCAGTTTCTGGGACCATTCTCTGACATTTGGCGCGCCAGGTAGGGGGCTGAGGCGCGTCTTCATCCTCGACACAGCTATGGCCGGCTCTCGTGCCGAACGTCTCGCTCGCCGGACGGCTAGCGCCGCCACCGCTCCTGTGGGCCGCCCGCGCGGCCGCCCGCGTGGGGACTCCGCTCCTGAGTGCCACGTCGACCTCGAGCCCCGCGTCGAGCACCCGGAGGACGACGACCACGACCACGCTGAGGACAACCTCGGCGAAGAGGAGGCTTCCTCCTTGCACCCGTCGCGGGACCGTGCTGCCTCCTCGTTGGGCCGCCCTGCGCTCAGCCCGGCAACTGCGCTTCTCATGGCGCAGGAGCTGCTGCAGTACCGTCCTACGCCGGAGGCCCGGGAGGCCTGGCTCAACCGCCTCTCGAGCTCGTCGGCGCCGCTCACGTCGCCGCACCTGCCCTGTCCCGTTCGCTGGTTCCTTCGGGCCGCATGGGGGACGTGGCGCCAGGCGCCCCTCCCGCGCCTCCTCTCCATCCTGCACCTGCTCCAGCTCCACCGGTTGCACCGCAACCTGCTCCAGCGGGGGCTCCTCCTCGCGACAACCGCGCTGCATCGCACGCGTCGTCGCCACACGACTGCCAAATTGTGCAGCGAGCCCCCGAGGACGCCCGCGTGAGCATCGAGCGCCAGCAGGACAAACACAACCGCGCCGTCCAGGACGTCGCCACCGCCGGGCGCCACCTTCGCGCCACCCTCGCCAGCGGACCGGTCACTTACAGCATGACGGTTGCGTTACTCGCACCCTCCGTCGCGTCGTCTGGCCCGTCAAGTTCAGGCCGGACCTGCCTCCGCGCTACGACTGTCGTGGTGGTGTCACGGCAGATGCCATAGATGGCTTGATTTGTGGGGCCGATGGACGCTGGAGGCACCCGGGGAGGGCTTGCGCACACGAACGCGCACACGAAGAACACAACTCAAACACACACACGGTTTTACCCAGGTTCGGGGCTCTCGTGAGGAGATAACACCCCTACTCCTGCCTATATGATCGATATAAATGGATTACCACGGTATTACAAGCTGCTCCTTGAGCTATATGCAACGAACAGCAGGTTCCAAGCTCCTACCGAGTCTCGGCGCTGCTCTCTGGCTCTCTTACTAGTTACTAAGGAAACGAGCAAGTGTTTTAGCGTGCATGCGTGCGTCCCCGTAAGAGGAGCCCCTGGTGCTCCTNTTTGAATTAAATATCAAAGTGATCAACTTGTCAAATGCTATTCCCCATGCTGATACCATGTCATGATCACAAATTCTTATTGATGTTATTCATATTTGATTAAATCGATTAAATTCAATTATTTAATTAATTTGTCATTTAATCATCGGTGCTCCGAAAATTACAAATAAAATACCAAAATGATCGGAATGATAAACCCTAACCATTTCATGTCATGTTCATGCATTTTGAGCTAATTCTCTAATATTTCAACAAGTTATAAAGAACGTGGTCACTAAGCTAAATGTGGGGTTGCTTCCAAATAATTTTCCCTAATTATTTGGCTCCCCATTTAATTGTGCCTTTAATTTATATAATAATATCCTTGCATCAATTTGACATGTCATCATGTGATTGAGCATTGCACCTTGTGTCCTTGTGATTTATGTGTTCTTTGTATTTTCTTTTTGGGTATCGATAGATTCCGGAGTTGAGGTTAACGCTACTTACCCCGACGAGCAGTACTTCATGCCTCGGCAGCAAGGCAAGAGATAACCTAACCTTCTTGGCATCTAGCATCCTATGATTTCATCAAATTATTTTATCCACCAAAATATTGCATGCGGTTCAAATGTCTCTTTTGGTAAATATTAGAATATCCTATGAATGCATGTTCTTTCCCCGAGCCAATCACATGTATCCCTACCTATAAACCTAGGGTTGAAGTGTTGGCCGAGATAAAGATATAATTGATGTATTTACATGCTTAGCCATGCTTATTAGATGCTTTATGTCCGTTATTAATTCCATAATTGTTGATGTTGATGGAATGATTCGGGCATGGTGGATAATTGTGATGTTTAATTAAAATGCTAATACGGCTTGGGTGAGTTGCCATCGGGGATGGTGTTTTGCCTCACTCTAGCCCCTAGGTGCGAGTTCTTTACCTCTTGAACCAAGACGAGCGTGCTGCCATTGGTGGGTGTATGGGCGCCTCGCTGACCGAATAATTTGTGAGGGGCTTGTCAAGGGTCCTCTAGTTTGCTATTTCCATTTGCGCGTGTGTGGTGTGAGTGGAAAAGGAACGAGGATGGTGATGTTTAGTACGTGACGGTGGGGCAGGGCGCTGGAGCGCTGAACCCGTCCTTCCGCCACTGATGGTCCTTGAGTAAGCCTCATGCATTGTAAAGGTCTAACCGCGCCCGCTCGCCGGTCTTCCCCGGAAGAGGGCCAACTAGGTGAGCCGGACGGTACCAATGGGTAAAATAGTACACCCCTGCAGGGTTAATCTTTTCGAAAAGCCGTGTCCACGGTTATGGACAACTTGGGAATAGACGATAAGATCATAGATAATATTAACCTAATTGATATGGCAGCTAAAGGTTGCATAATCAACGTGTGACAAAGGTTCATTTCCTCGAGGGTGATTCGAGGGGGTGCCTTGGTGGAGATGAGTGTGGTTGTTTACAAAAGGGTTCGATGAGAACCAAAGTTGGTAAATGTTACTACTCCTTATCCCTTTTGAAAAGTATTCTGAGTAGACGAATGCCATGTGTCCTTTATGTTTCGGTTTACAAAATTTCGCTTTATGCAAAAGAAATACATATAAAGCTTTAGAGCCTCCGTCAGTCATTTGGCCTATATCGCCCTACTAAACTTGCGAGTACATCGTACTCAGTCTCTCTTTGCTGCCTCTATGATTTTGTATTTCAGAGGAGGACGACACCGAGCAACTAGGTGGGTTTCTTCGTTGACGTCGACTACTAGTCTGGGGTTCCCAGGTGGCAGCTTGGGACCGTGGAACAAGCTGGCTGGGATGATGTTTATTGTAGGCCTCTTAGGCCATATTTTGCTTCTTGTTGTTAGACAACACTACCCGCTTCCGCTTGTTGAATTGTTGAAATTTGTATTCTTCTCGTTATATGAGTTGCTATATGTTTTGTGTCGTAGAGTCATGCTTTGTGCCAGTTCTGTTCCACAAGTCTCGATCTTTGTCTTATACAGTGATGGTTGTGTCGGATTCATAGCCTCTCTGTATAATTCCGGGGTCGGGGCGTTACAAGTTGGTATCAGAGCAGGACTGCCTGTAGGAAACCCGTTCTATTGGTCGATGTCGAGTCTAGTTCGTGAAAAATATTTTTTAACCTAAAAATGAGTTGTGAAAACCCTCCTAGGATTCTTTTTACTCCTTACCCAATTCACTCTTATCTCGGTGTCATCTTACCTCTATTTGATTTTAACGGTTTTCTGATCGTCGGCAAATTCTAAATCTTTAGGATCATGGGGTGGGGTTCTATCTTTAGATAGTGGTTAACTTTGCTCATCTGCCAATTATAAAGTCGAAGAAAGGAAGTAATGGTTCGTCAAGATATTCCCTTGCTTTAGCCCAAGATCTTGAACCGAAGGTCCCGGATTGTGCTAGGGCTCAGGTGTAATGATTCCTGAGGGTTGTCACCCTTGTGAGCATTATGATACTGTGGGTCCCAGTGCAAGAAGCTGATCTTTAACCCAAGATTTTTTCCGTTGAACCCTGGTGCTAATGGTTAAACCCTACCTCAGGTTGGCAGAAATTGAAGTTAGTCTTCAAGGTCGAGGTTGCAGCCGTAATTGTTTTCCTCGACAATGCTCTTCTTCGTCACTAGCTTTAGCTAGGCTCTCTGTCATGGAATCATCTGAATCATGACGGGATTGCTCTTAGCGAGCCTTTCCATCAATAATTGTGTTTCCTCCGGTAACGACCGTTCCTGAAACCCTTTCGACACTAGTTGTCGGAAGAGTGCTAACACGGGCTTCTGCAATATCCTAAATTGTTGTTAGCCCGTTCCTTAATCCAAATCTATTATCAGTCCTCTATCTGCATGCGGACAATCAAGTGTATCGTGCATTGGGGTGTTCTGATGCATGATATTCTTGTGGTTCGTCAAGACATTCCACTTCGGGATGCCAGGAGAAACAATCTCCGGTACCTCGTCCATATTTCGGTCAGGTCAAAGTTTTGTAAATCGCGGAATAGGAGCTTGTCTAGCTTTTGTTCCGTTCCACCTGGAGTATCCGCACGCCCAACCAAACCTGAATCTCAAGCAAAAGTGATGCTTGGAGTTTAGTAAGAGCGTGACCTAGACCTTTAGTAGACCGATGAGTCCGATGTTGTGACTCATTCACCTCACCGGAAGGCCTATTGACGAGATCTCTCAAATCTTTAACCTCAACCACTATCCCTGAGGGTAATGTGTAAATTACCCTGGTAGTTTTCCGTATGGTCTTTTCTCTATCTCAAGTATGACTTTCGCTTGAGTATGGAATGAAGGCTATTTCTGAAGCCGGAGTGTGATATCTAGAACCTCAAGGAGAACCTCACTATGGAGTTGCTAACATTCTATCGGTCAATCCTTCTGCTCCATCTATCTTGTGGCAATATCTCGTTATGAGGTTTTACCTCTCTAGCTAATTGTGGATCCAATGCTATATCTTTCCCACCTCGGTGAAATCAAGGTTTGCCCAATCACACGGATGTTGGGTCATTTCATCAGTCACCTTAGGGCCCAATCCTCAATCTTATGGAAATCTCTTGTGTATCCGAAGTGTGGAGTCCAGAAGATGCCTTTCTCCTCACGGTGCCAAATCTCTACGGTCTATCAAACGGGTGGTTTGAAGTGATGTCTTGGTGATCGGTTGTCCTATCATCGGCTCGACCTTTGTTTGGTCAAGTCGTTCCTTTTTCTCTCAATAGCTTATGGTTTTGGGCAAGAGTAATTTTGTCTACCACCTTAAGTTATCTCCTGTTCTTTCCGCCTTTTGGCATGTCAAGTTATCTAGCCAATCTCTGGAACAAGGAAGATCATCGTGGGAATCTAGTAGATCGTTAAAGTTAAGAGTTTCCATGTTCTCACTCATCCCTACTTCTACTCTAGAATCTCGGGACGAGATTCCTGTAAGGGGGGTAGAATTGTAACAGCCCCAATTTGATACCCTAAAATACGGGCCAAATTTTCACTTTTGTGTTGCATTGCATCATGGCATACATATTTTAAAATTGCTAATATGGAAATAAAGCAACACCTAGAAATGAAAACGAAGGAAGCAAAACCCTTCCTCACATTTTCCAAACTAAATGCTTTGGCCAAAATGGCCAAACCAAATGCAAAGATCAAGTTGGCCAAATACTTTATTCTTGAACTTCCAAATTGTTTAGGAAGTTCCCATTTTTGCTTCTTATCCCCAATTCTCAATTTCCAAACTTAGTCAATTGAGAAATAAATATGAGGATTTAAATTGGCTTAATTCAATTTCTATTTTTGGAACCAAGTTAAGTTTTCCAAAAATTCAAACTAAAATTATGGGGTGCTTCAATATTATTGTGAGAGCCTCCATGAATAATTTCATTATTTTTGGAATACTAAAGTGCTTCAAATAAATGTATTTGCAAATTGTCAAAACTGACCATAATGCAACACTTGAACAAACCTGGACCTAAGCATTTTATTTTGGGGAACCAAATTTTGTGGGGCTCCTACATGTCATGGGGAAGCTTTACAAATTTTTACAGAATTTATGAAAATTTTAATGGCCCCAATTAAGCTGCAAATACTACTGCAGGACCTTTTTGCTTTTAAATTAAATCAGCCAGGGGGTATCCACAAGTCTCCCCTTTTTCTTTTTCCCCACCGTGACCATGGCACTGGCGCCATCCCTGGCGCCATGCCGACGCCGCACGCCTGCCCCCCCTCATGGCCGCTCTCCCCTGCTCCGAGGATAAGGAGGCCCCAAGACGCTTGCCTCTCTCTCCCGTTCCTCCTCCCTTGCTTTTTCCCCTGGAGACCCTAGCCGAGCTCCATGTCCACCATGACCGCTGCCGCCCCTTCAAATCGCCGGCGACTCCGACTGCCCCTGGCCACGCCGGTGCCGCCACGAGCTTCGCCTCGCTCTCCTCGTCCTCCCCGTCGATTGAATCAGGCCGCGACGCCCTCTACCTCAAGCATGCCGCCGCATGCATCAACTTCCTTCTCCGATGACCGCCGGTGGAGATCTTCACTTCCGACAATGACGGGCTTCCTCGAGCATGAACGGCTACATCAGCACCATCCCAGTGAGCACCCTTCTCCGTTCCCGCTGTTCCCCAGCTCAAATTTGTGCCGTAGACGCCGCGATCATCTGCCTTTCCGCTCCACCATGGCCGAACTTGCACTCGAGCTCGCCCTGCTCCTGCACCCACGCCCTGGCCGCTCCAGTTAGCATACATGATGCACGCGTCCCCTACACACACCCGCATGCCTCCGCAACCCCAGCTTCCCTCTGCTCACGCCCGTGAGGATCAGCAGCGGCAGCGACCGCTGCAAACCGTCTCGTCGCCGTTGCTCTGAAACTGAAACTCTGAATCTCTCGTTTCCAAATTCAGTTAACAGCGCGCGTGCACGCCCGGCCTTCACCCCGGCCTGGGCCGGCCACGAGGCCGGCCTGTTCGGGCAGTGCCCCGGTCTGGGCCGGCTTTGAGGCCGGTTCCCTCGGCCACTGGCCCGGCCTGCACACCGGCCTGGGCCGACCTGTGGGCCGGCCTGCGACAGTAATTTCTGGGAAAATTGAAAATTATTTTGGAAATTTAGATAAATCATATCTTTTTGAAAAATGATTCAAATTGGACAAACCAAAGGTCAAATTGTTCAGAAAAACATCTCCTATCTTTTGGTAGCATTGTTTTGCCCTTTGTTTAAATAAATTTTGATGTTTAATTAAGAATTCCTAAAATGGGTTAAATAATCCCAAATTATGAAATTTCATAACTTATTAAATAATTGTCCAAAAATTATGAATTAAATATCAAAGTGATCAACTTGTCAAATGCTATTCCCCCATGCTGATATCATGTCATGATCACAAATTCTTATTTGATGTTATTCATAATTTGATTAAATCGATTAAATTCAATTATTTAATTAATTTGTCATTTAATCATCGGTGCTCCGAAAATTACAAATAAAATACCAAAATGATCGGAATGATAAACCCTAACCATTTCATGTCATGTTCATGCATTTTGAGCTACTTCTCTAATATTTCAACAAGTTATAAAGAACGTGGTCACTAAGCTAAATGTGGGGTTGCTTCCAAATAATTTTCCCTAATTATTTGGCTCCCCATTTAATTGTGCCTTTAATTTATATAATAATATCCTTGCATCAATTTGACATGTCATCATGTGATTGAGCATTGCACCTTGTGTCCTTGTGATTTATGTGTTCTTTGTATTTTCTTTTTGGGTATCGATAGATTCCGGAGTTGAGGTTAACGCTACTTACCCCGACGAGCAGTACTTCACGACCGGGCAGCAAGGCAAGAGATAACCTAACCTTCTTGGCATCTAGCATCCTATGATTTCATCAAATTATTTTATCCAACAAAATATTGCATGTGGTTCAAATTTCTCTTTTTGTAAATATTAGAATATCCTATGAATGCATGTTCTTCCCCGAGCCAATCACATGTATCCCTACCTATGAAACCTAGGGTTGAAGTGTTGGCCGAGATAAAGATATAATTGATGTATTTACATGCTTAGCTATGCTTAGCCATGCTTAATAGATGCTTTATGTCCGTTATTAATTCCATAATTGTTGATGTTGATGGAATGATTCGGGCATGGTGGATAATTGTGATGTTTAATTAAAATGCTAAGACGGCTTGGGTGAGTTGCCATCGGGGATGGTGTTTTGCCTCACTCTAGCCCCTAGGTGCGAGTTCTTTACCTCTTGAACCAAGACGAGCGTGCTGCCATTGGTGGGTGTATGGGCGCCTCGCTGACCGAATAATTTGTGAGGGGCTTGTCAAGGGTCCTCTAGTTTGCTATTTCCATTTGCGCGTGTGTGGTGTGAGTGGAAAAGGAACGAGGATGGTGATGTTTAGGACGTGACGGTGGGGCAGGGCGCTGGGAGCGCTGAACCTGTCCTTCCGCCACTGATGGTCCTTGAGTAAGCCTCATGCATTGTAAAGGTCTAACCGCGCCCGCTCGCCGGTCTTCCCCGGAAGAGGGCCAACTAGGTGAGCCGGACGGTACCAATGGGTAAAATAGTACACCCCTGCAGGGTTAATCTTTTCGAAAAGCCGTGTCCACGGTTATGGACAACTTGGGAATAGACGATAAGATCATAGATAAGTTTAACCTAATTGATATGGCAGCTAAAGGTTGCATAATCAACGTGTGACAAAGGTTCATTTCCTCGAGGGTGATTCGAGGGGGTGCCTTGGTGGAGATGAGTGTGGTTGGTTACAAAAGGGTTCGATGAGAACCAAAGTTGGTAAATGTTACTCTCTTATCCCTTTTGAAAAGTATTCTGAGTAGACGAATGCCATGTGTCCTTTATGTTTCGGTTTACAAAATTTCGCTTTATGCAAAAGAAATACATATAAAGCTTTAGAGCCTCCGTCAGTCATTGGGCCTATATCGCCCTACTAAACTTGCGAGTACATCGTACTCAGTCTCTCTTTGCTGCCTCTATGATTTTGTATTTCAGAGGAGGACGACACTGAGCAACTAGGTGGGTTCTTCGTTGACGTCGACTACTAGTCTGGGGTTCCCAGGTGGCAGCTTGGGACCGTGGAACAAGCTGGCTGGGATGATGTTTATTGTAGGCCTCTTAGGCCATATTTTGCTTCTTGTTGTTAGACAACACTACCCGCTTCCGCTTGTTGAATTGTTGGATCTGTGATCCTTTTGCCTTGTAAAATTTGTATTCTTCTCGTTATATGAGTTGCTATATGTTTTGTGTCGTAGAGTCATGCTTTGTGCCAGTTCTGTTCCACAAGTCTCGATCTTTGTCTTATACAGTGATGGTTGTGTCGGATTCATAGCCTCTCTGTATAATTCCGGGGTCGGGGCGTTACACCGTCCTTGGCAGAATTTGACTTTCTGCCTTCATGGGCACTTGTCAGATGACGATTTGAGCTATTTCTCAACGCGCACACTTAGTGAGATTTAGATATTTTTTGATTCTGAGCACCGAGATAATGATGCCATGATACTCTGCAAGCTCGAATAACTGAAGAATCACGATAATCGGCAAGGCCAATAATGATAACGATTTGTGAGATGCTTGATGATGTGAGATAAATGCCGTGATATTTTGGCAAGCCGAAATAAACGACGATTCAAGATATTGCAGGATGCCCAGATGCTTAGGCGAACCGATGTGGACGGCGATTTGAGATATGAGGTGATGTTGAGATATAACCGCAAACCAAAATAAACGGCGATCTGGAGAATACCGATAATGCTATGATATTTTGGGTAATCTGGGACAACCGATAAAACCGTAATCTTGGTGATGAATACTCTCTCGGTAAAACCGATATCACCTTTCAATGTTAGTTCAAGCACATATATAATGAATATTTAACAGGAGCAGTAACTCTATTCAACAGATATATTTAAGTCTAGCAGTGAAATTATATATAAAGATGCAGACTTGGTTTTTAAACGAGCCACCGAGTTGCTTTTCTTATCTAGGAGAAACTATAAAACAGACTGTACGGCCAGTCCCCGGGTTACGACATTTCGTTCCCGGGGAAAACAGCTAAGCAAAGCAGAAAAGAGGGGAGAGTCCCCGAGCACTGTTTGAGACTATCTAAAAGAGTGATGCAGACATATCAATGATACTTACGAGGCAATGTTGTTGGAGAAGTCGAGGAAGACGTTGATGCCAGTATGAATATCAATATGTCGGCCCGGACCACATGTATGTCGGATTCCCCATGCTTAACTCAGATTTCCAAAGTTTAACTCGGATTTCCAAGACTTAACTTGGATTTTCCAAACTTAACTCGGATTTCCAAGAATTAACCTCGGATTTTTCCAACTCTGACTCGGATTTTCCAATTCTGACTCGGATTTCCAAGACTTAACTCGGATTTTCCAAACTTAACTCGGATTTCTAAGAATTAACTCGGATTTTCCAACTCTGACTCGGATTTCCAAGACTTAACTCGGATTTTCCAATTCTGACTCGGATTTCCAAGACTTAACTCGGATTTTCCAATTCTGACTCGGATTTCCAATAAATTAACTCGGATTTTCCAACTCTGACTCGGATTTCCAAGACTTAACTCGGATTTTCCAATTCTGACTCGGATTTCCAAGACTTAACTCGGATTTTCCAATTCTGACTCGGATTTCCAAGACTTAACTCGGATTTTCAAATTCAGACTCGGGTTTGAACCGTAGTCAACTCGAAAATGAGTTAACACGGGGACGATGCTGAAGTTGAGTCCCCGAGTCACTGTTCTCATCCGGGATCCGCCGATGATGTCCGTTGGTGGAGGCAGCGCTAGCTTCTGCTCACAGCGGCAAGCTAGAGCGCGGGGGACAATGGCGATGTCGAGTCCCCGCGTTGATGACGAAGGTGCCGTCCGAATTGATCCAGCAAGTGCCACTACTAGCCCCACGGTGGGCGCCAACTGTCGTCCTGGTGAACAACAGATGCCTCGGGGTAGGCTTGAGTTGGGGCCGATGGACGCTAGAGGATTCGGGGAGGGATAGCGCGTGTAGAGACGCACACAAAAGAACAGACGAACACAAGTATTTACCCTACTTCGGGGCCCTCGTGGGGAGGTAAAACCCCTACTGCAGCATCTATCCTACTTTGGTGTATTCTCAACTCATATGCGGTGGGTACAAATGCTCCTCGAGCTGTATGGAGCTAGCCATGGAAAGCTGCTCAAGGAAGAAGAAGAAGCTAAGGCAAAAGGGGGGAAATGAGCCCGCCGGGGGGCTGTCCAGAGCTCTCCCCCTGGTGCTCTTTATATAGGGAGAGCCCAGGGGACAAGGGGTGGCCCGCAGAACACTATGCACGGTAAGGGTGTTGCACTGTAGATGAAATGACTACTGGGGTCTAATCAACACTGCACATGCGTCATCATCTATACTCTAGTCACGTCCGCGTCTCTGTAGCCATGCTGGCTGTCCTCTCCTGGTCTTGCTCCTGCTTGGTCAACTGGTAGCCGTACCAGGTACGAGCTGGGAGCGTCCCAGTACCTGGTTGTGCTGGATGTCGGAGCTGGATGCTGGAGTGGGTCGCTGGGTGGCGGATGTCGAGTGGGCCCAATGTCGGATGAACAGTGTCGACATATGCCGAATGAATAGTACCTGGGGTGAACAGTACTCGGATGAACAGTACCCGAAGTAGCCATTACCCGGGTGAACAGTACTCGGATGAACAGTATCCGGGGTAGACATTACCCGGGTGACCATTATCCGGGGGTGAACAGTACCTGGGATGAACAGTACTCGGATGAACAGTGCCCGAGGTAGACATTACCCGAGTGAACATTATCCGGGGGTGGACATTACCCGGGTGAATAGTACTCGGATGAACAGTATCCGAGGTAGACATTACCCGGGTGAACATTATCCGGGGTGAACAGTATCTGGGTGAACAGTACTCGGATGAACAGTGCCCGAGGTAGACATTACCCGGGTGAACATTATCCGGGGGTGGACAGTATCCGGGTGAACAGTATCCGAGGTAGACATTACCCGGGTGCACATTATCCGGGGTGAACAGTACTTGGATGAACAGTGCCAAGGTAGACATTACCCCGGGTGAACAGTATCCGGATGAACAGTACTCGGATGAACAGTACCCGAGGTCGACATTAACCGGTGAACATTATCCGGGTGAACAGTACTCGGATGAAGAGTATCCGAGGTAGACATTACCCGGGTGAACATTATCCGGGGTGAACAGTATCCGGGTGAACAGTACTCGGATGAACAGTACCCGGGGTCAACATTATCCGGGTGAACAGTACTCTGATGAAACAGTATCCGAGGTAGACATTACCTGGGTGAACATTCACTCCAGCCATACCTGGGTCTCGCATGAAAAACCACCAACTCTGGGATACCCGGGGTTATATCCCCGACAGACCGTGTGCGAGGTTGTCCGCCTATGGACTTCCTTCTTTTGCTTATGTAACTTTCTCCCGGCTGTAAGCCTTTATCAATGATATCGAATGCTTTTCGGCTTTGCTCTTGCATTTGTGTGATGGTGGCCGGCTTGATCTTTCACGCGTTGGCCGGGTTGAGATTTCCAGGGCCGGGAGGCGGCATTTTTGTGTGGGAAACGAAATGACAAAGTGGTTAGCTTGCTCTTTCGTTTATGGGGAGTACTCTTTACTTTGCTTAGCTCAATTTCACACTCGCCTGTAGCCTCTCCTGCCGCCGTTCGTGTGCACTTCACCGTCCAGCGGGATCATGCATACTACTATAACGTGAGGATCCGGTTTGTTGGGCCAGAGTTTTCTCAGCCGGCAACGATTTCCGTTTCTTACGTCTTTCGCATACATTCGGCCTCCAGCTTATTCTCTTGCCGGCCTTAACCGGATCCGAAGAGTTAGCCGTTTAGCGTTGTGTAGTTGATCGTCCGTAATAGGAGAAGTGGTTGCCGACTGCCGGCTTGGCCGAGTTTATAGAACATCGTTTTTCCAGCCGGCAGTACTTTATGCGTTTTCACGTTGTTGGCCCCCTCCAGCTTGTTCTCTTGCCGGCCTTAACCGGATTCGAAGAGTTAGCCGTTTAGGGGTTAGTCATGCTACATGGCCGCTAAAGGCAAGCTTGCCGGCTGCCGGGGAAACCGGAAAGGAAATGCAAAAAAGAGTTGCGAAAAAAACTGCTGATGTGTTCATCATTCTCATTTCTTTATTGATAGCATGGGCGATACATACATGGCTCTTTCTCAAGTGTAGAATCGACGCAAGAGTGACGCGTTCCATGGTCTTTCCGTTTCATCGCCTTCCTTGTCCATCGTGTCCTTCTTGTGCTCGCGGGCGTCGATCAAGTAGTAGGCATCGTTGATGAGCGCTTTGCTTACGATGAATGGTCCTTCCCAGGGTGATGAAAGCTTGTGCATGTTCTTTGTGTCTTGGATTAGTCGTAGCACGAGGTCGCCTTCACGAAAGCGGACAGGCATGACCTGCCGGCTGTGGTAGTTGCGTAGTTGTTGCTGATACATCGCCGATCTTGACTCGGCAAGCTGGCGCGCTTCCTCGAGCAGGTCCATTCCATCTTTGTAGGCTTGCTTAGCTTCTGCTTCTGTGTACAGCACGATTCGGGGCGCATCATGCTCGATGTCAGTTGGCATGACGGCTTCAGCCCCGTGGACGAGGAAGAAGGGGGTGAAGCCGGTTGAGCGATTCGGGGTTGTCCTTAGGCTCCAAAAGACGGAAGGTAGTTCTTCTTCCCATGCGCCGGCTGCCCGCTCGAGTGGTTCGAGCAACCGAGACTTGATGCCGGATAGGATGAGGCCATTTGCCCGCTCGACCTGCCCATTTGACCGCGGGTGTGCGACAGAAGCCACGTCGAGTAGGATGCCGGTCCTGCCGCAGAACTTGGCGAATTCCCCCTTGACGAAGTTCGACCCATTGTCCGTGATGATGCTGTTGGGGTAGCCGAAGCGGTAGATTATGCTTTTGAAGAACTTGACGGCTGTCGGTCCATCCAGCTTCTTGATCGGTTTGGCTTCAATTCATTTCGTGAACTTGTCGACGGCTACCAGCAGGTGTGTCATGCCTCCACTGGATCTCCTCAGCGGACCAACCATGTCGAGCCCCCAGACGGCAAACGGCCAGGTGATAGGAATTGTCTTGAGTGCTGAAGCCGGCGTGTGCTTCTGCGTTGCGAATCGTTGACAGCCGTTGCAGACCCGGACTAGCTGGTTTGCGTCCGCCAGTGCAGTCGGCCAGTAGAACCCGTGCCTGAATGCCTTAGCCACAATTGCTCTCGAGGACGCGTGATGACCGCATTCGCGTTGATGAATTTCTTTGA
This sequence comes from Puccinellia tenuiflora, assembly GCA_012064385.1. Lineage (NCBI taxonomy): Eukaryota > Viridiplantae > Streptophyta > Magnoliopsida > Poales > Poaceae > Puccinellia > Puccinellia tenuiflora. The sequence continues at coordinate 819,203 of QRDG01000316.1, forward strand.
GGATCTTGATTCCTTCTTCCTGGCTCACACAGCGCTGGAATATTCCAGAGACATTGCGTTTGTACAGCTCGTTGTTGATGATGGTGTAAGCACTTGCTCGACGTTTGATTTTCCTGGCGATGAGCTCGTCCGTCGGGAGCTCGTCGTTGGCGAGGTAGGTGAGGAAGGGTTGGGTCCATGGAGGAGCCTCTTCAATGACGAGGACCTCGACGGCTTCCGGCTCGCCTGGAGCCGGTCGTGCCGACTCCGCGCCCGGCGGCATCCGGATGGAGTCGGAGCCGGGACACGGCGTGATGGATGGCTTGTACAGCTTCTCAAGGGCGACGCCGGGTGGGATTTCCTCGCGAACAGAACCAATGTTCGCCAAAGTGTCAGCTGCCTCATTGTTGGAGCGGTGGATGTGGTGGAATTCGCATCCGTCGAAGCATCCCGCGAGTTGCTGGACGAAGAAGCGGTAGGCGGCCATGTTGGGGTCCTTGGCGTCCAATGACCAGTGGTCTGCTGAACCACCAAGTCGGAGTCGCCGTAGCAGAGGATCCGCCTGATGTTCATGGCTTTGGCGAGCTTGAGGCCGTGCGCAAGAGCTTCGTATTCAGCTACATTGTTGGACGCCGTGAAGTGGATTTGTAGCACGTATTCGAGTCGGCCCCCCTTGGGTGAGGTGAGGACAACTCCGGCGCCGAGTCCCCAGTATCTTTTGGAACCATCGAAGTGCATGAGCCAATGTTTGCCGGAGTCGGGTGGTGGCGGTACGTGGTCCGTCTCCGTCCAGTCGGCTAGAAAGTCCGCCAGCTCCTATGATTTGATCGCTGTTCTCTTGTCATATTCAACTCCGTGCGCCGTCAGGTTGATCGCCGTTTCGCGACTCTGCCGGTTGCGTCCTTGTTGCCTATGATCTCGGCAAGCGGAGCATCGCTTATCACCTTGATCGGATGCTCCTGAAAGTAGTGCTTCAGCTTCTTTGTTGCCATGTACACGCCGTATACGAGCTTCTGGTAGTGCGGGTAATTTTGCTTTGACTGCGAGAGCACCTCGCTGAGGTAGTAGACTGGTCGCTGAACCGGCCGATGCTTGCCGGCTTCATCTCGTTCCACCACCAGGACAACGCTGACGACTCGGTTGGAGGCGGCGATGTACATGAGCATGGGCTCCTTTGGAGCTGGAGGTGCTAAAACCGGGGTGGTGGCCATCGCACGCTTGAGTTCCTTGAAGGCGGTATCTGCCGCGTCACTCCAGACGAACTTGTCCGTTTTCTTCAGTAAATGGTAGAGCGGGAGAGCCTTCTCACCGAGCCGGCTGATGAAGCGGCTGAGGGATGCCAGGCAGCCGGTGAACTTTTGGATGTCCTTGACGCTTCTTGGCTGTCGCATGTTGTCGATGGCGGCGATTTTCTCTGGGTTGGCCTCGATTCCTCGTGCCGACACAAGGTAGCCGAGTAGCTATCCGGCTGGAACGCCGAACACACATTTCTCCGGGTTGAGCTTCATTTGGAAGCGGCGCAGGTTATCGAAGGTTTCCTTGAGGTCGGCGAGCAGAGTGTGCTTCTCCTTGGTCTTTATGACGACATCGTCGACGTAGGCATGCGCGTTACGACCGATCTGGTCGTGCAAGCATTTCTACCTGCAGCGTTGGTATGTTGCCCCCGCGTTCTTCATGCCGAACGGCATGGTGGTGTAGCAGTACGGGCCGTAGGGGGTGATGAAGGCGGTCTTGAGCTGGTCATCCGGGTTCAGCGGAATTTGGTGGTAGCCGGAGTAGGCGTCGAGGAGGGAGAGGAGGTCGCAGACCTTGTTGAGGTGGGTGTAATCGATATACATTCGCCACCGCTTGTTCTTCTTTTCCACCATCACCGGATTGGCTAGCCACTCCATGTGTTGTACTTCCTTGATGAATCCGGCCGCAAGTAGTTGAGCTATCTCTTCTCCTATCAACTGTCTTCTTCCCTCTGCGAAGCGACGCAGAGACTGTTTTACCGGCTTGGCATCTGGCCGGACGTGTAGAGAGTGCTCGGCGAGTTCCCTCGGTACACCCGGCATGTCCTTGGGGGACCACGCGAAGATGTCCCGGTTCTCACGGAGGAACTCGACGAGCGCGCTTTCCTATTTGGGGTCCAGGCTCGCCCCCACGGTGACGAACTTGGATTTGTCGTTGTCGTCAAAGTAGATCTTCTTTGTGTCTCGCGCCGCCTGGAAATTCGACTCGCCAACCGGCTTGGTCAACTCCGGAATCTCCAGCTTTTCCTCGCTGGCCTTGCGCTTGAATTGTCGCATCTCCTCGCTGCAGACCATGGTCTCGGCCACCTTCGCGTTGTCGGTGGCGCAAGCGATGGAGCGCTTGTAGTCTCCAGCGACGGTGATGATCCCGCGTGGGCCTGGTAGCTTCATCTTGAGGTAGGCGTAGTGAGGTACCGCCATGAACTTGGCGAGCGCCGGCCGCCCGAGTATGGCGTGGTAGGTGCTGGAGTGGTCGACCACCTCGAAGGAGACGGTCTCGCGACGGTGATTGCTCTTGGTGCCGAATAGGACGTCTAGCCAGATGAGGCCCATGGATGAGCCGGCTCGCCCCGGCACGATGCCGTGGAAGACCGTCCGGCTCGGCGTCAAGCTGGACTCGGAGACGCCCAGCTTCTCCAGCGTGTCGCGGTAGAGGATGTTGATGCTGCTGCCCCCGTCGATGAGGACGCGTGAGAAGGTGCAGGCGCGCTTGGTGGAGATGATCATGGGCTCCAGGACTAGAGCATAGCCGCCTGGGTTGGGCATCAGCTCCGGGTGGTCGCTGCGGTCCCACGTGATGGGCTCTTGCGACCAGTTGAGGTATTGGGGGACAGGTGGAACCACCGCATTCACCTCCTTGTACCGCTCGCGCCGGCTTCGCTTGTCGTCGCGCTCGCTGATGAACACGATGTAGGCGGCATCCGGATTCTGGTATCCGTCTGGACCCCTTTGAGGCGGAGATGGAAGGCGCTCCCTCCTCTGTTCTTCGTGTTGGCGATCATCACGATTCCTGTCTTCGCGCCGTCTGTCCTCGCGTCTCCGATCATCTCGTCCGGCTTCATCCGGAAGCGGAGGCGGATTTCGCCGTTTGTACGGCGGTGGCCTTGGGCGGCCGAGGTTACACTGCCGAACGGTGTGGTTCGCTGGTCGGTCGCCATGGTTCCGACACGGTTGATCGAGTAGGAACTTGTAGCTGTTCCTCGCCCTTGTCCGGTGCATGTCGCTGCTCGTCCTCATGCGGCGGTTGTCGAAGCCTCCTGCCGGCCTTCCCTCGGTGGTGGCGATGACCTTGGACTCGATGCGGTCAGTCATGGACTTGCGCTTGCGGCCGCGTCGGAGTCACGCCGGGTTGATTTTCCTCCCTCCTGGTTCTCCGCCCGGCTGCGGCCCTGCAGCCGGCTCCGTTGTGATGATTCTTCCGGCTTCGTCGAGTCGGATCAGGTTGGTCATGCCAGCATCGGCGGTGGCGTACTCGTCGGCGATTGCCATGAGCTCCGCCATGGTCTTCGGGCTCTTCCTTAGGAGCCTATGCTTGAGCAGCGTCTGATCTCGGCAGCCTTGAATGAAGTACTGGACGGCTTGGAGCTCGAGGATCCCCTCACAAGAGTTGCGCAGGCTAGTCCATCGGGTGAGGTAGGCTCGGTCCGACTCGCCGTCCTTCTGCTTGCACAGCGCAAGCAGCTGTGCGTTGCCGGGGCGCAAGTAGGTGCCGGTGAAATTGCGATTGAACACTTCCTCGAAGTCCAGCCAGCTGTTGACGCTTTTAGCCGGCAGGCTGTTCAGCCAAGTCCGAGCCGACCCTTGGAGCATGAGTGGCACGTAGCGTACGGCCACCCGCTTGTTGCCGCCTGCGATGTTGACCGCCGTGACGTAGTCGACGAGCCAGTCTTCCGGCTTCGCAGTGCCGTTGTACTTGGGTGTATCCCTTGGGAGGGTGAATCCTCGCGGGAACTGCTCGGTCCGGATACGAGGTCCGAAGCAGCGATGAGCCGCGATGTCTTCCTCCTCGATGATGCTTGATGCCTTGAGCGCGTCGATCCGGAGGCGTGCGTCATGGCTCGTTTCGGGCCCCAGCGGTCCCAAGCGCTCCTCAATGGTGACCTTGTGTCCGATTCGCTCCTTGATGCTGCGGTCGGCTTGAGGCCCGTTCCGGTTGCCGTCTTCACGTCGTCCAGCCGGATCCCGGCCGTGATCACGAGGATGCGAGCTCGCGCTCCCCTCGCGATGAGCTTGTGGTTGCTTGTCCTTCGCCCTTCCGCGGCTTGTGGATTACGCCTCAGCGCCTAGCTTGGACTTGCCGGCTGGGTTGTAGCCTGGAGGCGGCTCATGATGTTCCCGACTCGCCGTCGCCTCGGTTTCGCGTTGCTGCCGGTTAGCTGCGGCGATGAGCTCTTGGACCCGGCGTGCTTGTTGGCGTAGCTCCTCGCCTTGGAGATGGGGTAGCTCTGCTGCGGCCGCCTCCGCAGCCTTCATGTTTTGCACCGGGTTGCTGTACTCGGGCAAGACGATGTCCGAATGCTCGTGCGGCTGGCCAGCACGGTTCAGGACACCGCCGAGATCCCCTCCTTTGCGCCTGACCTCATTTAGCTTCTCAGTGTTGCCTCTTGCCGGCACGAAGCCGTGGACGGTGTTGTACTCGCGCATCGTGGCGTTGAGTCGGCGCTGTGTTGATGCGAGGTGAAGAGCCTTATCGTATATCTGTTGACACATCCTCTCGAGTTCAGCCGCCGCCTTGGCTGGATCTGCACCCAGTGCGATGGGGGTGCTTAGCAGCTCGAAGTCGGCTTCAAGGTTGCACTGGAAACGAGAGGGTTCGCCAGCTTCATGAACAGTAGCGGCGACGTCGCCTCCCGCCGCCACGTGCTCGACCATGTGCACCTCGGCGTAGACTTTGAGCTTGATGTCATCGCAGTCGGCGTCGCCGGAGCTGAGGTAGCCGAAGGCGGAGTCGTCGTCGCAGGTGCTGGCGTCGAAGATCGAAGGAGCCAAGCTCGAGTAGACCACCTCTGGGTACTCCTTGGCGGCGACGGCAACGTAGACGTGGAAATCGCCAAGGGTGACGACCGTGCCTCCGCTGGTGAAGCCCACGTCGGTGAAGCTCTTGGTGTTGTCGAGGACGTAGCCGATGGAGCCGATGGAGAGCACGAGGCCGGAGACGATCCGCCGATCATCTATGGTCTGGGATCCCGCGCAGAACGTGACTCCGCTCGTCGCGAGCCCCATGGTGGGCGCCAAATGTCGTGGTGGGTTGCACGGCATATCCATCAGAGATGGAAAGAAGGATGGGGCAGGCGACGATGGATGCTCGCGCGGGATTGAGTAACTAGCACGCATACACACACAAGTTACCCAGGTTCAGGGCCCTCTTGTGGAGGTAACACCCCTACATCCTGCTCTTCTTGTTCTTATTGCTTGATCACAGAATCGGGCTACAGATGCTCCTTGAGCTGTTTTCGGGTGGCAGCCGGCTGGAAGTCCTAGCCGGCTGGAGGTTGAAGATTATGCTACTTGGGTGTTCTGGTTGCTCGTTGCTTCTTTCTTAACTCCCCACGACCCTCCCCTGCTCCAATCGTAGCTCGACGAGCACCGCAACTCTAGTGACCAGTTTTCCCTAGCCGTCATGGCCGTGGACAAATTCTTCACCAGAGGGGCACTGTTCGTCGGTTAAACCCACCCAGAGCCTCCCCAAATCACCACGATGCCGATGCCGTGCTCGCCGGGGTGATTGGTGGCCGGAACCCTCGAGTCCGACATCGACATCAAGCCACCGCCGCCAGAGAAGAAGCCTTGGTGCCGTGCAAGCTCGCCATGGACCGTGAACTCGCGGACGGGCTGTGCCACCTCTCCCTGAGCCGCTCTGCTTCCTCTCCCACCCCCTCTCCCTCGCCCCAGCTGCCACAGACCGCCGCCGGTGAGTTCGCCGGAGCCGGCGACCCCGCTCTTCTGTTTCCCGCGTTTAAAAAGAAAGAAAACGTTTCGGCCCTCAGTCACTGACCAGTGGGACCCGCTGTCAGGTTTTTAAACTTTTTCCGAATCGTTTTCTGATTTGATTTTTCTGTTGACAAAAAAGGCAGATTTTTAACCTATCTTTGGAAGGCAATATCTCCCTAAAAAATGATCAGAAAAATATGAGACCAATTTTGCTGGCTTTGTTTTGAAATTATCTTTCCATTGGGGCCAGAAAAGAAATTTTTGGAATTTATTTATTTGGGCATTTATTCGATGACCTAGGGAGGGTATTTGATGCATATTCATGTTTCTTTGGATAGATTCCAACCCCACCGACGGAGTAGAAGTTGTTCCTGATCCCGAAGGCAAGCCGTTAACCCGATCTCAAGCTCGGTCGAACTCTAAAAAATTGCTTGGCTGTTTAAATTAATCGTTGCACCTCACCTGCCATATTGCATTTAAATTATTGTCACATTTATCTATATCTGTTAACCTCCAAGTTTTGTGCTACACCCTTTTGTCAAATGAGACGGCGCTGGCCGGAGGCATCTCCGCCACAGTCATCTGGTTGACTTTTCTTTTTCTCTTGTCGAACGAGACGGTGCTGGCCGGAGGCATCTCCGCCACAGTCATCCGGTTGACTTTTCTTTTTCTCTTGTCGAACGAGACGGCGCTGGCTGGAGGCATCTCCGCCACAGTCATCCGGTTGACTTTTCTTTTTCTCTTGTCAAATGAGACGACGCTGGCCGGAGGCATCTCCGCCACAGTCATCCGGTTGACATTTCTTTTCTTGTCGAACGAGACGGCGCTGGCCGGAGGGATCTCCGCCACAGTCATCCGGTTGACATTTCTTTTCTTGTCGAACGAGACGGCGCTTGCCGGAGGCATCTCCGCCACAGTCATCCGGTTGACGTTTCTTTTCTTGTCGAATGAGACAGCGCTGGCCGGAGGCATCTCTGCCACAGTCATCCGATTGACGCCCTTTTTACTACCTTGCTATATATGGACATTGATATGATTTATTTAATGCTGAATTTATTATGTGATTGTCATATGTTGCTGAAATCTTGTTGAAACTAAATGTTAAAAATTTGACTAAGAAGGTAACCACCTCCCTCGACTAGATTGGGTCACATAGTGCCACTCACCCAACACACCAGCACAACATGCGTTGTTCACGTGGGCGAACCATGGCCGAGTATTCTATCTAGCCTGCTTCGACGCCACCCTTTTGGCAATTTTAGTCGGTTACCTTTGTGGTCGGGGCTAGTCCTGCGAAGGTTCCGGAGCTAGGCGTCGCTCATTCGTTGGGGACGTGCCGGATTCACTTCGTCATAAGACTTGGTCCGTCGGACGTGTCGGTGGCTACACAGCGAGTGTCCGGGTAGAGTAAACGGTTGTGGAAGTGTGGGTTTGTGCTGTCGCCATGGTCGGTTCAAGTACTTAGGTACCGGCGGTACAAGCCTAGACTTCAGCGTATGGGTAAATGTTGCAACCTCTCGAGAGTGTAAATCTAGAATCTAGCCTTGTCCCTGTGTTATGGGACGATGTTTGGGTCAAGTCACACTAAGAGTCAGTCCAGTCGAACATGGAGAAACAATTAAGGTGAGACCTAGCGAACAAGGGAAACTTGAGAAATAAGCCAGAGTTGGCTAAAGGCTTGGAAGCCTAGTTGTGGTTACGAGTTGTTGAGTGAGAAACGTGATCTCACTTGATAACATGAAGCATCCCTACTAAGGTAAGTAGGTAAGTTATGTCCAACCGTTAAGCTTGGACTCACCCTTGTACCCGAACTCATGCCATGATACTTTCAGAACTTATGCCATGCCATATAGATAGACTTTGTTTGATTTTGGGCTAATGTCTTGCGAGTACTTCAAGTAATTACCTGGCTTTTCATGTGGCCAGACCCCGTTGCACCCGACGCCGAGTACCCGCTGTACGAGAACTAGGAACCCGTATCCCAGGCAGGACCCGTGGAATAAGGCCTACTGTCACCACGCTACTATCTACGTTTCCGCTACGACTTCCGCTAGAGGCTCGATGTTGGATAAATAATGTACATATTGTTGTGTGCGCATGTTGCGCGAGCGCTGGAGACTCACCCCCGTGTTGTAACTTGTATCTGTCCGAAGTCGGAGCCATATGAATATATTTGGTTATGTCTTTGTTTACCAAGTTGTCATATATCCAGTGTTTCTGGGACTGGTATATGGGGTGGCTTGATCATCTGGATCGGGGTGCCACAGAGCTTGGTATCAGAGCCTAACTGCCTGTAGGATACCCTAGTTTCCTGGACGGCATAGGATAGAGTTTGATGTGTTGCCAACTTTTCACTGTTTCTCTGTCTGTTTGTGCTTTTAAAACTTGACGCTCACTTTATTTGACTTCTGTCTCTGTCACAGATGGCAGAGTTATATCCTGCATCTTGTACCATGCGCCCTGTATCTTGTACCATGTATCTTGTACGAGTAGCTTGTATCTTTACCTTGCATCTCTTGTAAAATAGCGAGTGCTAGGATCTTGTAACTCCACCATCCATTGTATAACACCATGCTTGTTGTTTTTGCAAACCGTGTTTTCATTTGGTTTTTCCCTGGATGTTACACTTCCCCCATATGGATGCTCATGATACGCGTCATTACGTTCAACAATCCAGGATGAGGCCCAATAGCGGTGCGAGTGGCAGCCAAGGAACCCCGGTTCGTCGTTCCGCACGACAAGCGGGCGAGGACCCCGTGCCTCCGCAACCACCTCTTCCTCAACCAACTCAGGAACCAAGCCCAAGTCAGTTTATGATGATGATGGATGAACGTCACAACCAGCATCTGACTCAGATCATGAGAGAGTTCGGCATGTACATGCAAGCCCAGAATGCCCCACATACAGGCCGCTCAAAGCTGCAAGACTTCCAGCGTACTCACCCACCAAGTTTCTCATTTGCTGATGACCCACTTGAGGATGACGATTGTCTCCGTACTATGGGAAAGAAACTGGAGCTCGCTCGAGTGGACGAGCAGGACAAGGTGCCCTTTGCCACCCACTACCTTGAAGGCCCCGCTGGTGTTTGGTGGGACAATCAAAAAGACGCAAGGGGCGATGGACCCCCTGTCACTTGGGCAGAATTTCAGCAAGCATACCGTAGGGCCTACATTCCCTCAAGTATCATAAAGATGAAGCAGCAGGAATTTCTGGCACTCACTCAGGGCAGCAGATCCATCAGTAAATATCTGACCAAGTTCAACAACCTTGCCCGCTATGCACCCGAGGACACCAACACGGATGAGAAGAAGAAAGAAAGGTTCCTTCATGGGATGCATCAGACCATAAAAACTCAGCTCTGTGTTCTGCAGTTTCGAGATTTCCAGTCCATGATCAACACGGTACTAATATCAGAAAAGGAGCACCGCACAGTTTATGACTCCCACAAACGGAAATTCGAGCCACGCAAGAACCAGCATGAAGGGGGTTCTTCAAAGCCACGCCCATGGCAGCCCAACAACCGTACCTCCACACCTCAGAATGCTTGGAATCAACCAAGGAAGGCGGGATATCCCCGTGAAGGATTCTACCACAAGCGCCCTCTAGTGGTTGATTGCAAGAGGGAGAACTCCTGCTTCAAGTGTGGCAAGACGGGACACTACATCAAGGATTGCCCCCTCCACAACGGCAACGGCAACAACAACAACCACCCCGCTGGTGTGATCAAGCGACCCCAAGTTGCCCGTGTTCACCACATGTCTGCCGAAGAAGCATATGAAGCTTCAGATGTAGTGCTTGGTACGTGTACTATCACACTAAACCCGCACTGATTTTATTCGATTCTTCTGGAGCTTCCCACTCTTTCATCTCGAAAGGTTTTGTTGCTAAACACTGTTTTCCCGTTTCCCCTTTGGGCCATCTTTTGGTGATACAAACCCCTGCCTCTGAGGTGAAAACAAACACCGTTTGTCAAGACCTGACAGTCAGCATCAACCAAGTGGAATTTCCAGCTCAGCTCAACATTCTCAATGTGCCCGGCCTCGACGCCATCCTGGGAAGGGATTGGTTGGTCCAGCATTAAGCCCAGATTGACTATGGAACCGGAGAAGTTACTCTCACCAACCCGGAAGGCATTCGTACCACTTGCCTGCTAGATAAGCCTCACCAGATAAATGCAAAGGTGTTTCTCGCCCAAGCCCCGGAGATTGGGGAAGTGTATGTGGTCAGTGAATACCCAGATGAACTACCCGGAATGCCCCCTGACAGGGATATTGAATTTGCCATTGAAGTTGTACTGGGAACAAACCCAATATTCAAGAAATATTACCAGTTGACTTTTCTTTTTCTCTTGTCGAACGAGACGGCGCTGGCCGGAGGCATCTCCGCCACAGTCATCCGGTTGACTTTTCTTTTTCTCTTGTCGAACGAGACGGCGCTGGCCGGAGGCATCTCCGCCACAGTCATCCGGTTGACTTTTCTTTTTCTCTTGTCGAACGAGACGGCGCTGGCCCGAGTCATCTCCGTCAAAGTCATCCAGTTGACGTTTCTTTTCTTGTTGAACGAGACGGCGCTGGCCGGAGGCATCTCCGCCACAGTCATCCGGTTGACGCCCTTTTTACTACCTTGCTATATATGGACATTGATATGATTTATTTACTGCTGAATTTATTATGTGATTATTATATGTTGCTGAAATCTTGTTGAAACTAAAGGTTAAAAATTTGACTAAGAAGATAACCACCTCCCTCGATTAGATTGGGTCACATAGTGCCACTCACCCAACACACCAGCACAACATGCGTCGTTCACGCGCGCGAACCATGGCCGAGTATTCTATCTAGCCTCCTTTGACGCCACCCTTTTGGCAAGTCTAGTCGGTTACCTTTGTGGTCGGGGCTAGTCTTACGAAGGTTCCGGAGCTAGGCGTCGCTCATTCGTTTGGGACGTGCCGGATTCACTTCGTCATAAGACTTGGTCCCTGGGACGTGTCGGTGGCTACACAGAGAGTGTCCGGGTAGAGTAAACGGTTGTGGAAGTGTGGGTTTGTGCTGTCGCCATGGTCGGTTCAAGTACTTAGGTACCGGCGGTACAAGCCTAGACTTCAGCGTATGGGTAAATGTTGCAACCTCTCGAGAGTGTAAATCTAGAATCTAGCCTTGTCCCTGTGTTATGGGACGATGTTTGGGTCAAGTCACACTAAGAGTCAGTCCAGTCGAACATGGAGAAACAATTAAGGTGAGACCTAGCGAACAAGGGAAACTTGAGAAATAAGCCAGAGTTGGCTAAAGGCTTGGAAGCCTAGTTGTGGTTACGAGTTGTTGAGTGAGAAACGTGATCTCACTTGATAACATGAAGCATCCCTACTAAGGTAAGTAGGTAAGTTATGTCCAACCGTTAAGCTTGGACTCACCCTTGTACCCGAACTCATGCCATGATACTTTCCGAACTTATGCCATGCCATATAGACAGACTTTGTTTGATTTTGGGCTAATGTCTTGCGAGTACTTCAAGTACTTACCTGGCTTTTCACGTGGCCAGACCCCGTTGCACCCGACGCCGAGTACCCGCTGTACGAGAACTAGGAACCCGTATCCCAGGCAGGACCCCGTGGAATAAGGCCCGCTGTCACCACGCTACTATCTACGTTTCCGCTACGACTTCCGCTAGAGGCTCGATGTTGGATAAATAATGTACATACTGTTGTGTGCGCATGTTGTGCGTGCGCTGGAGCCTCGCCCACGTGTTGTAACTTGTATCTGTCCGAACTCGGAGCCATATGAATATATTTGGTTATGTCTTTGTTTACCAAGTTGTCATATATCCAGTGTTTCTGGAATTGGTATATGGGGTGGCTCGATCATCTGGATCGGGGTGCCACACTGCTTGTCTGAATGTATAAGCAGTGGCGGAGCTAGCGATTTTTCGAAGACGGGGCACACAAGAACAAGCAAAATGCATCATTTGATATACAATGAACCAAATCTAAAAAAATCAACACTTCAAATAGTACCAAACTGATTCTTTAGTTTTTCTGGGAAGACCAATCGATTGATGCCACACTTGGCCGGTTATGGGCTGCGTCCTGCGTGGTTGCGGTATATTACTAAGGCCCAGGAAGCTGACCAGTCATGGCCCAACTTCGGAAATCATGGCCCAACTTTGAAAATCAGTCTTTCTTCTCTTCCCATCGCGAATCTGGCTGTTTCAGCAAGTTTGGCCGCCCTCAGAGCTCGCCGGCGATCAGCGGCGACGCGGGACGGAGCCCGGGCATGTGCCCAGGGCGGAGGTGTGGTAAATTCGCCACTGTGTATAAGAGTCACAACCCGGGTTACAAGGCTGCTCCTCGAGCTGTATGCCGGTCTGATGCCTAAAGCCCTTTCTCTCTATCTCTGGCAGATGATCTCCTAGCAAGTGATTTCCCGTTTCGTGATACAAAGGGCTCGGGCACCTTATATAATGGTGCCAAGTCTTACATTGCGGCGCTAGCTACTGTGGCCATCCCTGGGTGGCGTCAGCCCTGGTCGCCATGTCGCCTCTTCCCTGTACAGGACATGTCGTCCACTCCTACGCACTGCTCCCCCGTACCGCCCTGGTCAGCGGTATGGTGGAGACATATCCCATCGTACCCGCGGCATGGCACTTGCCCATGCTCCATGATTGGAGGGATTGGACACTTGCCTTGACCGTCGACCGGGATAAGGTGCCTCCTCTTGATCCGGCATAACCATGCCAGACTCCTTGACTCGGTTTGCTCCCCCTGCACATACAAGGAACTGTGAAGGTAAACCGACATAACCTTGTATGTCGGTTCAGATATCCCGGTTCAGATATCCCGATTTATACCAGCACGGCTATCTCGACCGTGCCGGTCCACGTTATGTCGGTCAACATTGACCCGGTCAATCCCGGGTCTACACTTAATTCATTATCTTGACCCTATCCGGGGGTCGCCCCCGACAAGGGTTGGCTGCAAGAGGCAGGGGGTAGGAACAGAAAAAGATCAAGGAGGCTTCCTAGGGTTTGTTTTGCTGGGCTTTTGGGCCTAGCTAGCTGGGCTGCTCTCTCTCACACTCTAAATATTTTATTTTCTTTTGCAAAATAATTTGGCAATCTATTATATATTAAAAGTACATGATGGGCTCACCAGAAAAAAGAGAAATACGCTAGAAATTCTCACAATAATCAGAAACATCCGACCATCAATTTTAACGATAGAGCAAACTACAACCTTTATTATAGATCTTATTATTAAAAAATCAGGAGTATTAGAGTTGAAAGAATTACCCACCAATACCCTCAACTTATTTTTGTGTACATCTTCGGTCTATTGACCTAAGAAAAGACTGCCGACTCCACGATCATATGTCCTCACGCCGTCACGCGTCGCCGCCGCCGCCAAACCTAGGTCCCTCAAGATCGAGCCCTTGATCCACACCGCTGCCCATATCCTCCAACTTGGCTCTCAAATCCCCGACGACGGTGTCTTGCACGAGGCTGCAAGCTGCGTCCGGCTGCCGGCCCGAAGCACAAACAGTGGAACAGGTTAGCATTATGCCATTACGGCAGCTGCAGCTGCACATAATGGTAAATTATGGATTGGAAATTGGATGCGAGTACTGGCAGAAGAAAGAGGTTTCTTCTCAACGGCTTTGATTTTTTTCGGTTTTGTTTTGATTTAAATTATTTTGTTTCACTAAAAGTTTACGCCTGCAGGATGATCGACGATGAACCATTCAAACAAACAAAAAAAGCACCCTGAGTTGATCGACGATGAACCATTCAAACAAACAAATAAAGCACCCTGAGTTACACTCACAGCAAGATACTATGGACAGTGCATAACACGGGATTGCGTAAGCAGGCACCAACGATATCAAATATGGCGATCCAGGATAGGTTTTTGACCGGATTACACAAATTATTTCACAGTTCCGGCACAGTTTTTAGCCTTAACAGGTAATTCATCGTCTTCTGATGGTTTGCTAATTGCAGATCGGTTGGTGATAGAAGAAATCAATTGGTTATAATCTGCAGGTCCCCAGTTACCGTGGTCTATATAAATAAGATAACCAGAATTAATGGCACGACCTTGCTTAAAATCTTACGCTGACGCATGTGTTTGTTTCCTAGGTATTTGACAGGTTCTAGGGGGTCTTCGTTAGATGAGTTGATGAAGCTAAAAGTTCAATAGACAATAGTACACGTTCACTACCTTACACTTTCGTTTGTTCATTATTGGCATTTTCAGTTTATTTACATGCAGAAAAAGTGATGCTACATGCACATATATTGTTGTACATTTTAAAATGTAGTCCACGCGGTGCATCTACGATAGAGGATAGTTGTCACTGCGATCGATGCCATTTTTTCTGAAATAGCTGACGTGACATTTCATTGGAATAAAAAGATAAAGCCACTGCTAAAAAAAAACTTAATGTCGTATGCAGTATAAAGTCGTTATATATTTACTAACACAGGAACTCACTATGATTAGTACTTTATGTACTTCATTGATCCAATTGGTTTCGTAATGCTTGCATGTCTCAGATTATTTTACTGAAATTACATTAGCTCATATAAGTCGCAACATGTTAGGAAAAATCAGTGATCAATATTCTCAGGATCTATTATGTTACAGAATACATTTGTGTTCCAGTTGAAGGGCATCTTTGTTTATTATGTGAACTTCACATAAAGGAGGCTTTCACAGTGACAGGGAGATCCTCATTGGAGCAAATGGAAGAAGAAACATATATACTCATGTGAGACGTATTCTCAGTCCATCATATATCAGATGTTCTATATTCTTACAATGCTGACTATTTTCGTTTCTAATTTTTTTGCAGCATGAGTTAACCTGTGTACAAAACTGATACTGGCCGGGTTAATGGTATTTGAGTTCAGTTCGCTCATAGAGGCACGCAGTCCTTAATTTACTGCTTAAATGTGAGTTCACAACACAAATTCGTAGCCATTAGCATGATTATTAACCCAAATAACCATGAAGATCTTGATTATTTGCACCAATCCTTTAAAACATGACCTGATTATATTAAGTCGAGCAAACTTGATACATCCCGATTAGTACTGGGATCAAAAATAAATTAAAAAATCCCAATGATTCATGCCTATTTTTTAAATTGCAAGAAAATTAGGAAATTCTGGAACGTGCCATCCCCACTCCCGAATAAGATGGTGTCATTTTGAAATATTTATTGGTAGTGGAATATTCACAAATTAAATTCTAAAGAAGATGCCCGAGCATATATTGAGGACCCTTTCAATGTTGAAAGCAACAACTTATAAAATTCCAGGGAGAGTTGTACATAACTAATAAAATTATATTATTTTTAGTCACATAATATGAATATAGCAACTATTAAATTACTTTTCAAACACTTTTTATTTTGTACACTAAAAATTTATGACCATTAGATTGGATTGAAGTAAAACAGTTACCCACTACTGCCATTATAATGCAATAACGTTTCAACCTTACATTTCCATTAATTTAGGTTACCTTCCGCCACCATATGTGAAAATAAGAGTTCAGTGTGCCTGATCGTTCGTTCAAGCTAGCATGTCCTTGACCTCCCTAGAGTCCCACAATGGGCCGGTGACAAGTCGACCTTGGTGTGATGCTTGAGGTCCATAAGGCTGCCATTATTCACGTAGTGCGAGATGCGGACTGTTGCATGTGTCTCCTCGACCTACTTATCGTGTTCCCCTTAATGATCATGGCGAGGGATCGTCTCATGCTCATAGCATTGTTCTAATCTGGCGCGTGATCACCAGTGAGAACGGCACACTTCAACTCTCTTGAATTGGTACACCTTCCAGTACGTCCAACGGAAGCGCCATCTCCATCACAACACCGGTAAAGGGCTCTCTTCATCATCCAATTCCAGGTCACCCAAAAGCGCTTAACGATTTCATGATTTTTTTCCCATCTGCAGTCTGCATATACTTTTGCTATTCTACCACTGATGTATTTTGTCGCATGTTCGGTGTATCCAATCAAGGAGCTAGCTGCTGGAGGCATGCATGCAATTTGGTTTTCTCATCTAAGATCGATCCGATTATTTTTTCTACTATAGGAACCGATATGTTTTCTCACGCGCCTAATTATCTAAGAAAAAAAGGACCAAGTGAGTTTTCTACCATCTTTTATTATGTTAGAGTCTTATACAGTCTTACTAATATTATTTTGTAGAAACGACAGCTCGGCTGAAGATCGAAAGTGTACACGACCAGGTCAGCTGGATACATGTTCATATCACATCCAGTGATAATAATTTGTTGCCATTTGCGATTGAAACATTGGTTAAGTCTGACGATCTAATACCGTGTAGAAATGAATTGACTTCTTGATCATCAGTTTGGCGTATAATTACATGTATCATGTAAAGATAATCAGAAGACTTAGTATAGTAGTTGCCAAGTTAAATAGTGATGAAATCTTATATATATGGGGAGGAAAAATACAGGTTGGTAGGCTTTCTATTTTCAAGCTTAATATATGTACATACAAACTGGAAATATTATCTAAAATGCAATCAAATATCATCACATAGGAAGAACGGATGCCGATCTTAAGTTGTATTTTTTGGTATTAATTATAAAGATTAGGTACATGCGAGAAGGTCAGCTCGATACACTTGCGTTGTCCACACGTACGGAACTATCAGCATATACAGTTGGATGACCAATTTGCATTCCAACTTTTGTGTAATGATTGAATACCACATATACAAATTCTTATCACGGATTAATATTATTCACAAAAAATCAGTCAAATCAACACTTACATTTCATAATTATAATAAAACATGTATATGGAAAGAGTAAAATTGAAAGGTAAGAACTAGGTATCTAGCTTATAATATCCAAGATAGGATCCTAACGAGTTTGCTCGCCTAGATTCCCTGTAATGAGTTTTTCTACATTCGGCTCAAGGTATTTTTTAAATGCCATTTACACTTGCTACAACGTAAATCTGCAAGGTTCTGCACTAGGTAGCATGCATGCTATACACACTTGCATACCATGCTACACTATTTGTTAAAACTAAAGATTATCATCTTGCATAATTCTATTTTCTCAAATCCTTTGCATCTATGATTTACCATGTGTCATTGCATTTATTTCTGAGTAGACCATTGTATCGATAATATATGGTAATAACTAAAGAAACAAGAAAATGACTATTTTACTCATGTTATTCTCATTTATTTATGGGTCATTTAATAGATTGCCATTAGAGGCTTGGTACGACTCAGTTTTGCCACTAGTTCGAAATGGTGCTCAGTTTTGCCACTACTTCAGTCGCAGCTGCTATGGCGAGGCCAAACGGCCCGTCTGAAGCGAATTCTGTTTGTAGGCGTTAGTGAAGTGGGTCCGCATCTTACAGGTGAGACCACGCATCGGCGCCAAAAATAATGACCTAAAACCTACCCCCCGATCTGTCCGTGCACCACCCCTGCTCCCGAACGGCCACCACCTGCACCGCCACCACCTGTGCCGCCGCGTCCGTCCCGCGTATATAGCCAACTGCTTCACCGCAATGTGCTCCACCGTTATGTGCTCCACCGCCACCAGCTTGTCCCGCTCGTTCTGCCACTGCGCCCGCCACCTGCTTGACCCGCGGCGGGGGCTCCTTCCGTGCGCCCGGTGGGAGCGCTGGGGTTGGCGAGGCAGAGGAAGTAAGAGGGTTAACTCCAGGGAAAAATGGCGAGCGGCAGCGACCCCGGAGTAGCTGGCGAGGCAAACGTCGGGCCGGAGACCCGCCGCGTCCACGACTGGGTTCTCGAGTGGTAAGTTTGAGCTCGCTTGTGCATTTGAACATTCGATTAGACATGAGACGCCATTGGTTTTAGTTGATTTTGCTATTGGTGTGCTGAATTCGTCTCTGCTTTTCGTGGGTTAGGATGGAATTGCGGTTTGCTTTCTTGGTGAATATTACAAGGGACCGGTACCTCGTGGATGCAAAGAATAAGAAGAAATTCGCGGGAGGTTTCGATTATCCTTTGCCAATGGATTGCAATTGGAGTTTTAGACAATTTGGGGAGGTAATTTGCAGCCCATATCCTTGGGGTTTGCATGATGAAGTGGAATTCAAATACTACGATGGGGGAAATAAATGGGTGAAAGTTACAAATGATTAAGAGCTCGCTACCATGTTTGCTAAGCATAAGGAGAGAGAGAAATTTCACGTGAGGTTGCAAAATGATGTGGTTGTGCCGGTAGTTGGACCATTCCGGGCAGCACCATGTCGTCGTGATCGCAGCTCCAGCCAGAAAAGTTCAGGTAGTGCACGAGGACGTTCTGGCTCGACAAGCGTGGGCAGCAGCAGAAGGGTCCCTGTTGAAGTGGATCCTGATGAATCCAATTGTGGGGATGAAGAAGAGAGGCTATATTCTGATGTTCAGAATTTACGACGTGCATCTCGGGCTGAAAACCAAGATGAGGCTGGCGCGGTGGGTGTAGACGAAGACAATGCAGCTGTGGGTGAGGACGAGGACGAAGACGTTCCAGCTGTTGAATGGGACCGTGAGAACCCTAAGATGGAAGAAGGTTCCATTTTTTCATCAATGAGTGAGTGTAGAAATGCACTTGTGACGTACTGCATCAAGGCAGAACGTACGTTCGAAGTTGTCAA
Source organism: Puccinellia tenuiflora (assembly GCA_012064385.1). Lineage (NCBI taxonomy): Eukaryota > Viridiplantae > Streptophyta > Magnoliopsida > Poales > Poaceae > Puccinellia > Puccinellia tenuiflora. Next base: position 837,785 of record QRDG01000316.1, read on the forward strand.
GAGCGATAAAATTCATTACAAAGTGCACTGTCCGGCTGAGAATTGTCTATGGAGGATGCACGCATCTAAAATGCGAAATTGCACGAATATTTAGGTCAAAGTGAACCCATTTAGGCACACATGCCAGGAATCAACACTTAGGAAGGAAACAATCACTAGAGCCAAGTAAAGATGGGTGGCTGAAGAAGTAAAGTGGGTGACCGAAGACAATCAAATAGGTACAAAGCAATTGATGAAGAACGTCAAGGAAAAGTTCAAGATAAATTTACCATACATGAGGGTGTTCAATGGTAAAAATCATGCTATGGATTCTATTTATGGTAACTGGCAGGAAAGTTTTGAATTGTTGTATGCATTCAAAGCTGTTGTGGAGAGGAGCAGCCCAGGTAGTGTTGTAGAAATTGACCACCACACGGCAGAGTACACATTGAAGGGAGTGAGAAGGACCAAGTAATGCTTTAAGAGGGTTTTTGTCAGCTTTGAGGCATGTCGCCGGGGTTTTTTGGTAGGCTGCAGGCCGTATTTGTTTGTTGATGCTAATTTTCTAACAGGGAGATTTAAAGTACAGTTAGTGACAGCTTGTGCAGTTGATGCACACAGTTGCTTCGTAGAGACGATGCAAAAGCTTGTAAACCTAACGCCCAAAAGCACCAGTAACGCACAAAGCTTCGAAGACTATGAAACAATGCTTCGAACCATGAGCCACAAAAATCCATAAACCAACATCCAATATAATTTTAAAAAAATGGCAGCCGGTACACCTACGGTGTATGAACTACGCCGGATCCACGAATCTTCGCGGTTGGAAGCAAACTAGACTAACCTGTAATCTCAAGTGCACGGCCGAAGCTGCAGGATGTGTATTACCGAATCATGCATGAATCAGTTAAGAAAAGCATGCAGGGAATTGGAATCAGTTACGAACTTACGAAAGCATGCAAGGAATTGACGCCGTGATTCTTGCTTGCATGCCGCGAAGTCAGGCCGCGATTGGCCGCTTGCATGCAGCAATTGACCGCGGACCTGGCTTCACATCGAACGATCCTTGTGCTTGCAATCCGACGGCCTTACACTGGTCCGATAGGAAGCAACTAATCGGCGTCCGATTCCTAGCAGCTACCGTATAAAAAGAAAGAAAAAACACATCTTTGCAACCATGCCATAAACGCATTCGCATCGATGGCTGGACCTGGGCGACACACATTATTATAGGCCTGCTACATCAGGATCCACAAAATTAAGTGGCGATCAGGGAACGCTCAACTCAGCCTTATCATGATGATTGATGAGTGGCTGCCGCGTCTGCTTTGCAGGATAACGACGTACAGTACAGTGCTGGGCATCCCGACTTAACAAACTACAGCAGGAGAATATTTATTTCGGATGCGTCCACCGAAACACATTCTCCTGTCATGCAAAGTTAAGATGACAGAAAGGCCTCCGCGATGTTGTAGTGGCGGGCGTGGCCACCGAATCCGACGCCGGATTTCAAGGATCTTGTTGTGACCGCGTGTGCAGGATCGTTGCCGCAGCCCGCAGCCCACAGGTGAGTGTGTGCGCGCCCTTCGCGCCAATCATTGCTCTGAAGATGTCTTTTCGTGCCAATCATTTTCACTCTTTACCAAGGAAGAAAATGAAGGCACGGATCGTTCATCTCGGCTATGACGTGTCCGCGATGTCTAAAATGTACCATCTATTTGTCGAATCAGGAATGAGTACCCTCCCTTTCTCCTAACAAGTAGGAGAGAACCCGGTGAGGGACAGCAAGGCGAGGCAGAGATCTTAACGGTTTCAGCTACGAGGATATCGTCGTCGGACAGGATTTTAGAGGGATGGTTAGGGCGACAGCAACACAACGAAGGAGTTGGCTCGGACAGGGAGGGGCGGTGAGGCGGGCGCGGCAGTATCTGAAACCATCCCTCTAAAATCCTGTCCGACGACGATATCCTCGTAGCTGAAACCGTCCCTCTAAAATCCTGTCTCACCGAATGGCATGGCCTCCAAATTGTTTGAGAGGAGCCCTAAGTTCAAACAATGCCTAAGAACCAAATGGCATGGCCTCCAAATTGTTTACAATTTTCAAAACTTCAAATGTGGTTCAAATCAACTCCATCCTTGAAACCATGTTAGGTTGTTCAAAAAAAAACCCAAAAGAAAAATATGTGGAGCTCCCTTATCTTGTTGAGAGCATCCCTGAATTTCCTGGGATTTTTGGAGCTATTTAAATGCCTAGTTAAAATAGCAACATTCTGGTTTCTGTGGTTTGCCTAACTACCGGTCAAATAACCGGAAGTACCGATGCGGCATCGTCCCCGTAGCGACAGTGTCGGCACTGTGCCGCCGTGCCGCCATGCCTCGTCCCCGCACGAGCTACCTGCTCCCTTGGAGAAAAGGGACCACGACGCTCTCACCTGCTCCATCTCTCTCTCCCCATCTCTTTTCCCCCGTTTTTCCGGATCGAGAACCCGAACCCTAGCTCCCGCACGCCGTCCTGGAGCCGTCGCCGTCGCCGCCGCATCGCCGCCGTTAGGAGCCACCCCAGCTCGAGCCGACGCCGCCACTAGCTCTGCCTCGCCGTGCTGCACCTCCACGCCGAAGGAATCGGCCCGGGTCGACAGCAATCGGCGCAGTCGTCCTCTTCCTCCCCGGCAAAGGCCGCGCCTCCCCGAGCTCCTCGCCGCCGTCTCCGTGCATCTCCGGCCTCGCCGTCCACGGAGTCGCGTTCCTGGTGAGCCTGCGAGCCCCCTAAACTTCTCCTACCTCTCCATTTCCCTCTGGGCTCCTCTCCCTCCTAGCGCCGCCGCCGGCCGCCGCGGGTCGCCGACCACCGCGTCGCTCCGGTGAACAAGGAATGGCGGCGCCGCTACCGCTTAGTACCTCGTGCTTCCGCGCGTCGCCTGCAACCTTTAGCGCGTCCCCGCGCACTCCCCGTAGCTGGCTGCGTGCACGCCGTCGTCGCGGTCACCGCGCGCGCACGCCGCGGCCGTGCTAAAAACCATGAGCGGTAGTACCGGTGGCAGTACCGGTTACCAAAGTTCGGTACTGGATAAACGTTTTTATAAACGGAAGTAGGTCCGGAAGTACCATCGTTAGTACCGGTTAATAATTTTCGGTTCTGTATGTTTTCGATTATAACCGGAAGTAGCTCCTGCAGTAGCACCGGAAGTACCGCTAAACCGGAACTACCGGGCACTTCACCGGAAGTACCGACTAGGAGATTTCGGTACTGGACGTTAGTGTTTATAAACGGAAGTAGACCCGGAAGTACCGGCATCACCGGAACTACCGGGCATCCCACCGGAAGTACCGGCTAGTTTAATACTAGTTTGAGGTTTTTCACAACTTAATAAATGTTATTTCAAATCTTTCAAGTGTTATATCATTTTGATCAGCAATTCAAATGCTATCTAACTAAGCTACTATCACTTCATGACAACCAACTTTTCCTTTGATGTTGTTCTTTAATTGGTTAAAAGAGTTAAATTCAAAAAATCATTTAATTCACCAATTATTCATCGATACTCAGAAAATTGCAAGCCGAGTACCAAAATGAACAGGAGAACCATACCTATCTAATCATGTCATGTTCATGCATATTTAAGACACTTTTTAGTAATGCAATAATTTGTAAACAATGTGGTCACTAAGTTAAATATGGGGTTGCTTCCAAATAATTGCACTAATTATTTGGCACTCCATTTAAATTGTTAGATAAATTATATGATGATATCATTGCATGAACTTGGCATGCCATAATGATTGTGCATTGCACCTTGACTTCGTGTTATTTATTTGTTCTTCTGTTATTGTTTGGGTATCGATAGATTCAGGAGTCGAGTGTTCCCCTACCTACCCCGACGATCCGTACTACACGCCCCGTCAGCAAGGCAAGATATAACCTAACCTTCTTGGCATATAGCATCCTATTGTTTATACAAGTATTTTCTCCACCATAATATTGCATTCTATTCCAATGTCAGCTTTGATCAAGATATAGAGTATCCTATGATATGCATGGTCCCCTAAACCATCACATGTTTCCCCTCCTATGAACCATAGGTGTGATGTGTTGGCCTGGAATAAAGATATAATTGTTGTATATATATGCTTAGCTATGCTTAGCCATGCTTAGTCGAATGCTATATTTTGTCCGGTGATTTAAATTCCATAGTGATGATGTTGATGGAATGTTTGGACATGGTGGTTACTTGTGGTACTTAATTAAATTGCTTAAAAGGCTTGGATGAGTTGCCATCGGGGTTATGGTGTTTTGCCTCATCCTTGTCGCCTACGTGCGAGTTCTTTACCTCTTGAACCAAGACGAGCGTGCTTCCATTGGTGGGAGTATGGGCTCCTTACTAACTGAATAACTTGTGCGGGCGTATCCAAGGGTACTCTAGTTTGCTATTTCCATTTGCGGATGAGTGTGTGGATGGAAAAAGAAATGATGAGGATGGTGGTGTTTAGGGTGTGGCGATGGGGGCAGGGGCTGAAATAGGCTGGATAAACTTGTCCTGTCGCGACAGATGATCCTTGGATAGTCTCATGCGAGGTAAAGGTTTAACCGCGCCCACTTGCCAGTTTTCCCCGAAAGAGAGCTAATCAGGCGAGCCGGACGGTACCAATGGGTAAATTCGTACACCCCTGCAGGGTTTAATCTTTTCGAAAAGCCGTGTCCACGGTTATGGACGACTTGGGAACAGACGATAAGATCATAGAGAACCTTAATCTTAATTAAAATTTGGCAGCTAGAGGTTGCAACTCAACGTGTGATAAAAGGTTCATTTCCTCGAGGGTGATTCGAGGGAGTGCCTTGGTGGAGATGAGAAGTTTCTGGCTACAAGTTGGTTCAAGGTGAACCGAGGATGAAATTTTACTATCTTATCCCTTTTATGAAAAACATTCTGAGTAGTCGATGCCATGAGTCACTTATGTCTTTCAAAAATGAAAAACTAGCTTTGTGCAAATTAACTACTATACAACTTTAGAGCCTTTGTCATCATTGGGTCTATATCGCCCTACTAAACTTGCGAGTACGTCGTACTCAATCTCTCCTTGTTGATTATTAATTGGTTCAGAGGAGGACGACACCGAGCAGACAGGTGGGTTCTTCGTGGACATCGACGAGTAGTTTGGGGTTCCTAGGTGGCAGCTTGGGACGTCTGGGAACAAGCTGGCTGGGATTATGTTATCTGTAGGCCTCTTAATTAAGCCATATTTTGGATCTTGTTGTATTAAACAACTACCTCGCTTCCGCATGATGTACTGTTGGGTCGGTGACCCCTGTTGTGTAATTTGTATCTTTCTCGCTATATGAGTTGCTATATGATCTTTTGTGTCGTAGAGTCTGTGATGTGGCAGTTGTTTCACAAGTCTTGATCTCTTTATTATACATTGATAGATATGCCAGTTTTTATGGCACGATCGCTGCGTTGCGTGGGAGCGGTAATTCCATGCCCTTCGATTGTGTAGCATAGCATGTGGGTTACATAGCCTCTATGTATAATTTCAGGGTCGGGGCGCTGCAGAGGTTACAATACAAGGTGTGTGGATTGGGGCCGGTTGCGAACCTTTGCTCTCGTCGTGGCACTGCCCATTTTATAGCTCTGGTCCTCTTCACGCCTAGCGGGAAGTGTTGCCACATAGCTAAAAAATGGGACAAATGCTCAACCCTACAACTCCGGAAAATCCGGTCCATGGTTGATAAAGTGTCGCTGAAGGACACTGAGCGAGCCACCGTCCATGTCGGGGACGTGGAGCTCATCGATGACGTCCTGGCTGACGGTTCCGCCACGCACTGCACCGGCCAAATCTTTAATCACCAAAGAAGCAAGCTTTGTCCATCGTGCCTGACGTCGCAGTCGTCATGGTCATAGAGCAGAAACCCGCGCGTCACTCTGCGGCGGGGCGCAGAGTCACGGGTTGCCCTGACACAGAGTCAGGGGCGCGCCTACCACACTCTCACCCGCGAATGAGGCTTCGCGGGTCTTCCCCTACTGCGAAGGAGGCCCCTTGCGATGCCCTTCCCGCGAGGCAGGCCTCGCGGGGTCATCCACGAGATGGAGTCCTCACGCGGTTCCCCTCACGGGGAGGGGGCCTCGTAGGGGTGGCGTCCCAGTGAGGTATCTGGACGGGTGCATCCGTGGCACCCCCGTATTCGCCTGGTAAACGGAATTCTTGGGGGAAATCCTGTCGAGGCCACCGTCAGGGCCCAGAAGCAGATGGCCCCTGGTACGCTGGTTCTCACTGGGCCGAAAGATGGTGATCTAGTGGTTGAGAAAGAAGTTATTGATATTTAGGAAAATAGTCAGATGTGATATAGCTAGACCCATGCATGCATACATGATAGATATAAGTAGTTCCAAGTGCGGTTAGAGGGTCGGGCCGAGAAAATCCAAGGCATATGCCAATCCTTAAAATGGCCCTACCTCCCTAGAAATTTTTAACCCAATCCATATAATTAAAAGTAACTCGATAGTTGAGAGCATGTCCACTGGCACCCCAAACGACCCCTCAAAGGCCCACTAGGGGTCCGAACGAAAAATCGGCCCCAACGGCACTCTCAACGGTCCGGGCCGATCCAGTTTTGGTCCAGCACCTTGAACCACACTCCAAACTTGGGGGGGGGGGGGGTGCTCGGGGGCGCCGAACATCGCCTCCGGTAGTTGTGACCCCTTTGTCATAGACACGGAGCAGCAGAGGCCGGGAGCTAAATTCTTCCTCTCCCTCTACATTGCCGCCCGACCGCCAAAATCCCCAATTCTTCCCTCCATTTCCACATTGTACCCGCCATCGCTGACCTCTCATTCTCCCGACCCAGCCATGGCGGCCCCCTCTCGCACCCTCGCAAGCCGTCGGCATCAGGCGAGGAGCCGCATGCAAAGGTGATGAAGAGGGAGCTGGAGGATGGAGCGGCCTCGCAAACGGGGTACACGACACAACAACTCCGACAGGTGGCATACGTCGATCAACAAGGCCGGCGACAATAAGCGTGGGAAAAGGTGCAACAACAAGCACTTCGCATTAATCCCTCCGTCATGGATATACCGATGGATTTGTGCCAAGGGAGCTTGACGACCGTCCCTTCTCGGAGCACCTCGCTATGTTCACCAGCCTACTTCAACGGCCCAGCCACGATGGCGATCCATTTTGTAATGCCCCAAGATCGGTACTATGCAGACATGAGTGTTCCAGCCAAATCCGCATAATAACAATCCTAAAGGACGCCCACCAGGCATAACGTGCACGCCGTAACACACACGTTATGCGGGTGGAATTGTGATAACATTACAACAGTTCTCGATGGAACCCACAAAACATATATACAACAACGACTCACCGAGTCAAGAGCAAAAGATAGAATACAAAGATCCAAAGAACAGCGGAAGCGAGTAGCGTCCAGCTACGGACAAGATACAAATTGGACTAAGAGTCCTGAAGATAAGCAAAGGCACCATATCCCTGCCCAGGCCAAGACGGAGGGATTCCCAAGCTAACGTCGTCAGACTTCAAACCTGTTGGCTGCATTGGAATAGCAGCCCCGAAGGGGTCAGTACTAGTAGAAGTACTGGCAAGTAATACTCACAAGATATCAAAGCTGGAATTCCGGGGAAAGAGGGTTAGCGATTGAGACGGCAAGCAGCACTAACAACTTATAGAGACACGCTACAACTTTCGTCTATCAGAGACAAGGTAAGAGAGCGCATGAGGAGCCAACTATACTACTCACCAAACAAACCCGCCCTAAAACGACTCCCTGGTATCCTCAGCCCACGAGGAAGAAGTCCGGGCACTCACACGGTTGATCAAGTTTTAATCAGATTATTATTCTTGTAATCTATCTTACTAGTCAAGTTATAATTAATAGGTGTAAGTTGTTTATGATCTTTTTAGCCAGCGCATTTCACGGCTTTTCGAAAAGATTTCACCCTGCAGGGATGCACCAATGAACCCACACGCATCGAAACACTCGCTTAGAGGTGTACCAGTGGAGCGTTCGACGCAATACTTCCCTTCTCTACAAACAAGTCCAGGGAGCCACCTAGCTAGGTCTGATCCACCTTGGGAGTCCGGCCGAAGCTTCGAGGTGGGCCTAACCGTTGCGTGGACGACTTCGGGAGGGAACACTCATACGATTGCCCCACCTTCCACATGCGATAAACGCCACGTGCCGCAACCCTACCGTAAGTAACCACGTATCCATCATCATCTTACCTTCTCATCATCATCATCGTAATATGCGCGCAAATGGAAACACCCGAACTAAGTTGTGGCTCCCGGACAGGTTTGAGGATCCGGTAATAGATTGCGGGGAGGCCCATAGAACTCCCACATGTGGTTAGTGCGCTCAGTCTTGGATCAGCGGAAAAGAACTCGGGTCCGGCGACACTAGCAGAACAAATCACCACGATTGGCCTTCCGCCGGTGTCTTATCTTTATTAGATTGTTCCCATCGCAACAGAAAGTAAAGATTACCATTTTAGTTGAGCCTAGCTATCATGTTAACAACAAGAATAGATAAAAGAGATAACAGGACTCAAGCAAAGCACCTAAGCATGCACTACGACTCGCAAGGCTAACAAGGTAAACAAGCAACATGGTAATAGCATGTGGGGGTGGTGGCATTTCATGGCTGCAAGGTAAACATGCATATAGGATCGAGACACAAGCATCGTGACATAAGGCTAGCAAGGAACAAAAGATAGGATGAGTAAGAAACAGAAAACAAGCAAAGATAGCAAGGGAGTATGACTTGCGTGCAATCCGGTAGAGGTAGCAGAACCTGTCGTTGCTCACATCAACTCAACGTCCTATTCCCGAAGAAGCAACAAACACTGGAAGGCGGAAAAATGCATTTTACTACTACGGCAAAAGAATCGGCATGTTGTGACATGTATGCATGACATGGCAAGACATGAGAAGATGCAACTTAACAAAATTAAACGGAACCGAGATTCCGACATTTAATTATTAGATTCAAGTTATTTTTCTAACCATCAAAATTAAATGTTGATTAACAGGTCTAACAATGCATTGATGAGCTACACAAAATTAAATAGAACGGGGACATTATTTAAATTATTCCCCTCACATTCCATATTTAATTAATTAGATGATATATATAAATTAACTCTAAGGTGCAACCTACATGATGCAAACAAAAGCATAGATGGCATATTAATATTCCTTGCATTTTTTTGATAAAATTTCATATATGGCATTTTTAATTTGGACTTAAGAATTAAAAGATATGATTTGAAACATTTTGCAAAAACAATAAATAAGAAAGAAAAAGGGATGAGAATTGGGGGGCCGTGGGGATTGAACCTGGGTCGGTCTGGTTAGAGGAGCAGAGAGCAAGCCACTGGGCTAGGCTCAGGTTGGTGATTGAACTGAGGTGCGAGTTTACAAGAGGTGTGGTCGAGGCGTTAACTGATTTTTTTAGACAGACAGGTTCAGGCTTCAGGTACAGGGAATGACGGCGACGAGATCGACAGCAGCATGGCTGATTCCTGCGCGCCCTGAAGTCCGAGGATACAAGAGGCAACGGGGTGCGCTAGTGTGCTTGTGCAGGAGGGGTGGTGCTTGGTGTGTGCTGCGGGCGGGACATCCAGAGGACGTGAGGAACCACTTGCTTGCAGCCATGGCATGAGGAGCTGCAGCAACACGAAGGCGGCGACACAAGACACGAGAGGGCAGGGCAAGGGGCGGATTAGAAGAAGAAGCTCACCCTGGGGTTTTTGGAGTAGATGGCCGCTCCGGGGAAGCACTGGACCGACATGGAGAGGAGGCAACCGACGGCGACCGGGGGAAGACGGGGAGAGAAGGTGTGCGCTGCAGACGGACGTGGTCGAGGATGAACTTGGCGTTTCCTGGACGGCTCTGGCTCCGGATCAGCGTCACAAGAAAGAGGACGATGAGACACTTCTTCTGGAAAACACGGGAAGGCTTTGGGAAGTCTGGTGACGACGAATTCGACGGCGGGGCGGCGATGGCCGGCGAGGATGTCGTGGAAGAAGACGATGCGGGCGGCAATCCTCGGCTCGATTCCTCGCGCGTGGTGGTCGTAGGCGTTGCCGCGGGCCTCCTGGACATGGTGGCGTGGCTCGGGGAGGCGGACACCGAAGTGGAGGCCGACGGCGGCCGGTATAGAGCTTCAGGGCGCGCTGCTTGGCATGGCGACAGCGAAGCAAAGAGGAAGGGAACGGCGGCACTGCCGTGGGGGAAAAGGAAGAGGAGACTTAGGGTTTGCTCGGGGACATGATTTATAGAAGAGGGAGGCACTGGACGACGCGCATCGAACGGAGGTGGTGGAGATCATGTGGTGGAGGAGGGGTTCGTACAGGATGACGTCAAAAGGTAGAAGAAGAGATGTGGGTGCTGGGCTGGAAGTAGCCATGGGCTTTGGAGAAAAGAAGAGATGGGCCAAACCGAGTTTGCTCCCTGGCCTGAGAAGGAATTAGGGAAATCCCCAATTGAAGAATTGGAAAAGAGAGAAAGAAAGGAGGGAAAAGAAAAGAGGGAAAAGAAAAAGGAGAGGGGAAAAATTGCAAAACAAAAATATAGGTTTTGCCAAAATAATATTTTGATTTCTTCGGAAAAAAAAACAAGGTGATAGATGATGATGACATGATGATGCAAAAAGAAAATCAAACAAAAATCTAATTTGGGGAAAACCCCGGGACATTACAACCGACACCACTAACAAGGGATCTCGCCCCGAGATCCACGCTACCGTCGGGGAGAAGGTGAGCAAGGTAAACTATCGAATCTTCTCGCTCCATGTTGATCTTCTCGACACCACTAACAAGAGGTTCTTGCTCACGTCGATGGCGATATTCATCTGCGGGGATGCTTCCGAAGATCGAACCTATTAGGTAAAGGCAAGAGATCGTCCACCCACGAAGATGCTATGACCGGAAGATAGATAAGAGAGAAGATTTAAAACACAGAAGGTAAGAGAAGGAATAGAATAGAGGTAAGGAATAAACAAGAGTCCTATTGAGATCTTTCAAATAAGTTTTAGTAAAATAGTTTGGACACTCTACAAACAACGACCATTAGCTAGGGTATCCTACAGGCAGACTGGACCAGCGGGGTATCGAAGAACCAGAGCTCTGATACCACTTTGTAACGCCCCAAGATCGGTACTATGCAGACTTGAGCGTTCCAGCCAAATCCGCATAATAACAATCCTAAAGGACGCCCACCAGGCATAACGTGCACGCCGTAACACACACGTTATGCGGGTGGAATTGTGATAACATTACAACAGTTCTCGATGGAACCCACAAAACATATATACAACAACGACTCACCGAGTCAAGAGCAAAAGATAGAATACAAAGATCCAAAGAACAGCGGAAGCGAGTAGCGTCCAGCTACGGACAAGATACAAATTGGACTAAGAGTCCTGAAGATAAGCAAAGGCACCATATCCCTGCCCAGGCCAAGCCGGAGGGATTCCCAAGCTAACGTCGTCAGACTTCAAACCTGTTGGCTGCATTGGAATAGCAGCCCCGAAGGGGTCAGTACTAGTAGAAGTACTGGCAAGTAATACTCACAAGATATCAAAGCTGGAATTCTGGGGAAAGAGGGTTAGCGATTAAGATGGCAAGCAGCACTAACAACTTATACAGACACGCTACAACTTTCGTCTATCAGAGACAAGGTAAGAGAGCGCATGAGGAGCCAACTATACTACTCACCAAACAAACCCGCCCTAAAACGACTCCCTGGTATCCTCAGCCCACGAGGAAGAAGTCCGGGCACTCACATGGTTGATCAAGTTTTAATCAGATTATTATTCTTGTAATCTATCTTACTAGTCAAGTTATAATTAACAGGTGTAAGTTGTTTATGATCTTTTTAGCCAGCGCATTTCACCAAGTCGTCCATAACCGCGGACACGGCTTTTCGAAAAGATTTCACCCTGCAGGGATGCACCAATGAACCCACACGCATCGAAACACTCGCTTAGAGGTGTACCGGTGGAGCGTTCGACGCAATACTTCCCTTCTCTACAAACAAGTCCAGGGAGCCACCTAGCTAGGTCTGATCCACCTTGAGAGTCCGGCCGAAGCTTCGAGGTGGGCCTAACCGTTGCGTGGACGGCTTCGGGAGGGAACACTCATACGATTGCCCCTCCTTCCACATGCGATAAACGCCACGTGCCGCAACCCTACCGTAAGTAACCACGTATCCATCATCATCTTACCTTCTCATCATCATCATCGTAATATGCGCGCAAATGGAAACACCCGAACTAAGTTGTGGCTCCCGGACAGGTTTGAGGATCCGGTAATAGATTGCGGGGAGGCCCATAGAACTCCCACATGTGGTTAGTGCGCTCAGTCTTGGATCAGCGGAAAAGAACTCGGGTCCTAGGCGACACTAGCAGAACAAATCACCACGATTGGCCTTCCGCCGGTGTCTTATCTTTATTAGATTATTCCCATCGCAACAGAAAGTAAAGATTACCATTTTAGTTGAGCCTAGCTATCATGTTAACAACAAGAATAGATAAAAGAGATAACAGGACTCAAGCAAAGCACCTAAGCATGCACTACGACTCGCAAGGCTAACAAGGTAAACAAGCAACATGGTAATAGCATGTGGGGGTGGTGGCATTTCATGGCTGCAAGGTAAACATGCATATAGGATCGAGACACAAGCATCGTGACATAAGGCTAGCAAGGAACAAAAGATAGGATGAGTAAGAAACAGAAAACAAGCAAAGATAGCAAGGGAGTATCACTTGCCTGCAATCCGGTAGAGGTAGCAGAACCTGTCGTTGCTCACATCAACTCAACGTCCTATTCCCGAAGAAGCAACAAACACTGGAAGGCGGAAAAATGCATTTTACTACTACGGCAAAAGAATCGGCATGTTGTGACATGTATGCATGACATGGCAAGACATGAGAAGATGCAACTTAACAAAATTAAACGGAACCGAGATTTCGACATTTAATTATTAGATTCAAGTTATTTTTCTAACCATCAATTAAATGTTGATTAACAGGTCTAACAATGCATTGGTGAGCTACACAAAATTAAATGGAACGGGGACATTATTTAAATTATTCCCCTCACATTCCATATTTAATTAATTAGATGATATATATAAATTACCTCTAAGGTGCAACCTACATGATGCAAACAAAAGCATAGATGGCATATTAATATTCCTTGCATTTTTTTGATAAAATTTCATATATGGCATTTTTAATTTGGACTTAAGAATTAAAAGATATGATTTGAAACATTTTGCAAAAATAATAAATAAGAAAGAAAAAGGGATGAGAATTGGGGGGCCGTGGGGATTGAACCTGGGTCGGTCTGGTTAGAGGAGCAGAGAGCAAGCCACTGGGCTAGGCTCAGGTTGGTGATTGAACTGAGGTGCGAGTTTACAAGAGGTGTGGTCGAGGCGTTAACTGAATTTTTTAGACAGACAGGTTCAGGCTTCAGGTACAGGGAATGACGGCGACGAGATCGACAGCAGCATGGCTGATTCCTGCGCGCCCTGAAGTCCGAGGATACAAGAGGCAACGGGGTGTGCTAGTGTGCTTGTGCAGGAGGGGTGGTGCTGGTGTGTGCTGCGGGCGGGACATCTAGAGGACGTGAGGAACCACTTGCTTGCAGCCATGGCATGAGGAGCTGCAGCAACACGAAGGCGGCGACACAAGACACGAGAGGGCAGGGCAAGGGGCGGATTAGAAGAAGAAGCTCACCCTGGGGTTGCTGGAGTAGATGGCGCTCCGGGGAAGCACTGGACCGACATGGAGAGGAGGCAACCGACGGCGACCGGGGGAAGACGGGGAGAGAAGGTGTGCGCTGCAGACGGACGTGGTCGAGGATGAACTTGGCGTTTCCTGGACGGCTCTGGCTCCGGATCAGCGTCACAAGAAAGAGGACGATGAGACACTTCTTCTGGAAAACACGGGAAGGCTTTGGGAAGTCTGGTGACGACGAATTCGACGGCGGGGCGGCGATGGCCGGCGAGGATGTCGTGGAAGAAGACGATGCGGGCGGCGATCCTCGGCTCGATTCCTCGCGCGTGGTGGTCGTAGGCGTTGCCGCGGGCCTCCTGGACATGGTGGCATGGCTCGGGGAGGCGGACACCGAAGTGGAGGCCGACGGCGGCTGGTATAGAGCTTCAGGGCGCGCTGCTTGGCATGGCGAAAGCGAAGCAAAGAGGAAGGGAACGGCGGCGCTGCCGTGGGGTAAAAGGAAGAGGAGACTTAGGGTTTGCTCGGGGACATGATTTATAGAAGAGGGAGGCACTGGACGACGCGCATTGAACGGAGGTGGTGGAGATCATGTGGTGGAGGAGGGGTTCGTACAGGATGACGTCAAAAGGTAGAAGAAGAGATGTGGGTGCTGGGCTGGAAGTAGCCATGGGCTTTGGAGAAAAGAAGAGATGGGCCAAACCGAGTTTGCTCCCTGGCCTGAGAAGGAATTAGGGAAATACCCAATTGAAGAATTGGAAAAGAGAGAAAGAAAGGAGGGAAAAGAAAAGAGGGAAAAGAAAAAGGAGAGGGGAAAAATTGCAAAACAAAAATATAGGTTTTGCCAAAATAATATTTTGATTTCTTCGGAAAAAAAAACAAGGTGATAGATGATGATGACATGATGATGCAAAAAGAAAATCAAACAAAAATCTAATTTGGGGAAAACCCCGGGACATTACACATTTCTCCTCCTTGTCGGAGGTGGGCGAGAACGACACCGTCAAGCCGACAAATATGGTCTTCTCGCCTATTGCATGCGTCAACCCATGTCGCGGCATCGTCCCGAACCAGGAAGCTATGTCGATCGGGAGTCACGTACGTTGACTCGAAGGCTTCCCGACATTAGCTCTTCAGTGGTTGTGGCGGCAACGTGCTAGGAGAAATGTCCAACCTCGATGAGGTGTGTATTTGTGCGCATGTGTGCATTTAATGAAGTCGGCACCGTGCATGTGTGCATTTAAATGTAAATTGTGCATGTGAAACGGCGTAGGATGAGGCCACCGACACCATTAAACACCTCATCTATGGTGTCTACGATGGCAACACCAGCCAGGGTTAGGGCCACGCCGACCAGGGCTAGGATACCGTCGAAGAGGAGGTGGAGGTGCTAGATGTTGGAACCGACAAGAGGGCGAAGGTGCTGAAGGTTATCGGTTCAAGAGGCAAGTCGTGGATCGCCATGGAGGATGAGTTGTTGTGTGACATTTGGATGGAAATAAGCTAAGACCCCATCACCGTTGCACAACAAACTCGTGACTTGTATTCGAGTAGGATTCACAAGGACTTCAAAGAAAGCAAGTCATATCCGCCACACCACAAAGTGTACATTGAGCGCAATGTGAAGGTAATCAAAAACTAGTGAAGCACTGTAACGCCCAGGGATCAGTACTATGTAGATTTCAGTGTCCCCGCCAAATCCGCATAATAACGATCCTAGGACGCCCACCAAGCTTAATGTGCATGTCGCAACACACACGTTATGCGAGTGGAATTGAGATATCATTACAAAATTTCTCGATGGAACCCACAAAACAACATATATTTACTATAACGACTCACCGAGTCAAGAATACAAAAGATACAACACAAAGATCCAAATAACAACGGAAGCGAAATAGTATCCGACTATGGATAAGAATACAAATATGGACTAAGAGTCCTGAAGATAAACGAATGCACCATATCCCTACCCAGGCCAAGCCGGAGGGATTCCCAAGCTAACGTCGTCAGACTTCAAACCTGCAGGGATGCACCAATGAACCCACATGCATCGAAACACTCGCTTAGAGGTTTACCAGTGGAGCGTTCGACACAACACTTCCCTTCTCTACAAACAAGTCCAGGGAGCCACCTAGCTAGGTTGGAACCGCCTTGAAAGTCCGGCCGAAGCTCCGAGGCAGACCTAGCCGTTGGGTGAGCGGCTTCGGGAGGAACACTCATATGATTGCCCTCCGTCCACATGCGATAAACGCACGATCCGCAATCCCTACCGTAAGGTAACCACGTAACCAACAACATCTTACCTGCTCATCATCATTGTACGCGCGCAAAAGGAAACACCCGAACTACTTGTGGCTCCTGGACAAGTTTGAGTATCCGGTAATAGGTTGCGAGGAGGCCATAGAACTCAGTAGCAGGAAAAGGCTTATAGGTAAGCCAAGTAGCCGTGGCGCACAATAAAAGGAATGCGCCATGGCTAAGTATACGTGGCGCACCATATTGTACTGCGCCACGCACATCAACTTACCCGTGGCGCACGTCTTTGGGTCCTGCGCCACGTCTAAGCTGGTCCCTGGCCGGCCGGCCTGTGCGCACTTAGGCGTGGCGCACCAGAAATATGTGCGCCATGGGTACCAAAATAGCCGTGGCGCAGGGTATGAGGACTGCGCCACGGCTAAGTGTGGGACCCGGTGCACCTTTTTGGCACCAATTTTACCCCACATAGCCGTGGCGCACCGCACATCGGTGCGCCACGGGTAAGTGTGGGTCCCAGCTGCACCATTTTGGCGCGAATTTTACCCCACATAGCCGTGGCGCAGGGCATGAGGGTGCGCCACGGCTAATATATAGTGGTGGCGTAGCCCTCCTCCGTGTACCACGGCTAAGCCTGGCTGCACTTTAACTTTTTGGCTGCACCACCACCACCCCCTTTTCTCCTCTTCTCCTCTCCTCTTCCTCCTCCCCACCTCATTTTCAGATCTGCTCGCCCCTTCCTCCTCCCCACCTCATTTTCTTCTCTCTTCACATATTTTGCCACATAAATCTACCTATTTTCTTCATATATATGTGAGGAAACATCTCCTACACCTCGTGCTCAATTTTCCTCCTCCGGGCGCTCTCTCTTTCGACGTCTTCGTTAGAAGGTGAGTGTATGTGATGGATGAGAAGGTTGTGATGTGTGTGGTTGTATGTGATGGATGAGAAGGGTTGTGATATGTGTGTGGTTGTATGCATGTGTGATGGATGAGAATTGGTTGCATGTGAGATGTGTATGTGGTTGTATGTGATGAATCTACATGATGAAGAAGGTTGTGATGCCCCGGCGTTTGTTTGCATATGTGTATGCCATGATCGAAATGATTAGTTGCCGATGTTTTCGCCGAAATGTAGATTCATTTCCATTTCGGCGAATTTTTCGGCACTCCTAGGGGCCAAAAATTAGCAAAGGTCATGCTGAATTTTTCCGTGAAATATTTTGTTTCTAATATAATTCTTTTGTTCTATATGTAGAGCGTGGACGACAATGGTCATCATGATGAGCGAAAGTATTGTTGCTAGATATTTGAAATATGCGACGACCGTGATGGTTAAAAACAACGACACCGGGATAAAGTGTCCGTGTCGAACATGCAAACTCGGCACCGTGCTCGATCCCTTTTCCGGCACATTGCAGGAGCATCTGCTCAGGAAAGGTTTTATGGATGACTTCACTTACGAGGATGATGATGAGGACGTCCACGGGGGCGCGGCGGGAAATCATCAGGAAGACGAAGAGGCGCCTCCCGGTTATGATGATGAAGAATATGTCGGGCATGATGATGAAGAGGAAGCCGACATAAATGGTGGAGAAGACGCGGGCACGCCGACGCTGCTAACTTCAGTCGTGCGGGGCCCTCATGTTCAAGAATTTCTTCTCAGAAAGTCGAGTAACGCTGCTAGAGAGGCTAAGCTGGCGCAGCTGGAGATAGACTCGAATGCTCCGTTGTATGCGGGATGTGGGCCCGAGGATACCCGCTTGAAAGTAACGCTCATGGCTCTGCAGATGAAGGCAAAACACAAATGGATAGACGCAAGCTTCGACGAGAACTTGAAATTTTTGCACGATCGTCTTCCTGAGGGCAACACGTGTCCTAGCAGTATCGAAGAGGCCAAAAAAATCGTGTGCCCTTTTGATTTACGGCACATCAAATACCATGTTTGCATCAATGATTGCTTCATTTATCCGGAAAATGACGCGGAGAAAATTGCATGTCCGGTGTGCGGCGCTGCTCGATACAAGAAAGGGAAAAAGAAAGCTCCTCGAAAAGTGGTATGGTACCTTCCGATCATTCCTCGTCTGCAGCGGCTTTTAACAGACCCTAAGAAAGCAAAGTTAATGCGCTGGCACGCGGAAAGTAATAAGCCGAAAAACGAAGAGGCGGATAAGATGCTGAGACACCCTTCAGATGCTAAGCGGTGGGAAGCATTATACTTTGAATACCCAACTTTTGGGGACGATCCAAGAAACGTCAGGTTGGGTGTGAGCACCGATGGGCTCAATCCATTTGGCAACCAGAGCAGCACACATAGCACGTGGCCCGTGTTTGTATGGATATACAACCTACCCCCATGGTTGTGCATGAAGAGGAAGTACATTCACATGAGCATGCTAATCAAAGGGCCGAAACAACCAGGAAATGATATCAATCTGTATCTACAGCTCTTGAGAGATGAGCTAAACAAGATATGGACTGAAGGGGTCAGCACATGGGACGCCGTCGCGGAAGATTACTTCCCTATGAGAGCCACGTTGATCACGACGGTGCAAGACTATCTCAGTTACGGATATATAGCAGGCCAGGTGGCCCACGGACACTGTGCATGTGTTAGGTGCGTGGACGATACAACATATATACAGCTAGAGAAAGATCTCGGGTCCTCAAAAATAGTGTTCACGGGACATCGAAGGTGTCTTCGCAAGGATGACCCGTGGAGAAAACGCAAAGAGCTGTTCGATGGTACCGTTGAGATCGGAAGAGCCCCGCGTAAGAGGAGCGGAGAAGAAATCGACATGCTGTTGACAAACTGGCACTAGTAGGAAAAAGGCTATCTGTGGCGCATCCTTTTTGGGGTTCGTGGCGCACCCCCGTGCGCCACTGATAAGACGCCACTGATTAGGTGATATTCGTGGCGCACCTCAATTGTGCGCCAATGATTACCTCGCTTATCCATGGCGCACCCCGGCCTGGTGCGCCACTGATATGTTATCCGTGGCGCACCTCATTTTGGTGCGCCACTAATACCGATTTCAAAATTCAAAAAAAAAAGGCTGGATCCAGATCTGGATCTAGATCTGGATCTCTTCGGAGCTCGGTCGTGGAGGTCGTGGCCGTGGCCATGGCCACAACCTACCACCGCGGGGAGGTGCGGGAGGCCGTGGCCGTGGCCAAAACCAACCACACCGGAGGTGGTGGCCGGAGGTGGTGGAGGGCGTCGCCGGAGGTGGTGAAGGGCGTCACCGGAGGTGGTGGAGGAGGGTGTCGCCGGAGGAGGAAGGAGGAGGTGGTGATGGAGGAGAATGGAGAAGGGAGGAGAAGGGAGGAAAAGAGAAGGAGATGAGAGGAGGGGGAAGAAGTGGAGGAGAGTGGAGGAGAATGGGGAGGTGGCAGGTGGAGAGAGGATATATAAGGGGAGGAGAAGGAGAGGAGCTAGGTCCGCGGGCCCCACCACTGCCCAGCGCCCCGGGCCGGCCCCCACAATCCGTGGCACCCCTCTGAATATCAAGAACCATTAAGCGTCTAAGCTTGGGGATGCCCAAGGCATCCCCTCTTCTTCATCGACATAAGGTCGTCTTTGTTGACAGATTATGCGCTATGCTTGGAGCGTCATTTTATTTTTCTTTGAGTTTTGTTTTGTTTGTTTGCTGGTCATATTCATGTTGGATCCTATCCATCTTGTGTGGGAGAGAGACACGCTCCGCCTTTTCGTTTGAATACTCCTTTGCTTCTGTTATATCTTGTTGAGTATTCATAGCTACTATTTGTTTGCTAGTAAGCTCTCGCTTTTAGCTTTTATCTTGTTTAGAGCTGCTAGTTGTTAATGTTATACCCTCTTGTTCTTCACTTATATTTGTTAAAGAGTTTCTACGGTTGCTTGGTTAATTTGTTAGAACGGTAAAATGCTATGCATGTGGTAGTGGTATGAAATAGAAAAATCTGCATAGTCTTGTAGATCACTATGTGGATAATTTGATACTCTTCAATTGTTTTGAGCCATTAAAATAACTAATGGTTATAATTTGTTGGTTAATGGTGTTAGAACTGATTAGTGGAGATGTGTTAGTAAAGCGTGGAGCCGTACTTCTCTAAACTAAACAACCTAAGTCAACAATGCTAACGTGTCACGAATTCTGCTAAGTTGAAAATAAGTTCCTAGTGGGTAGTTACTGCAATGGTCGGGGAAGCCAACGGGGCACTTGTGTCACCGCCACGATCCCTCTCGGGGTGTCTCTAACCATTTGTGGAACATTGAAACTGCTAGTTGTTTGCAATATACGAAATGCATTGTTGAGTTTTGGTTTTTGGCACTTCCACTTCCATATTTTGCTAGCCTCTTCGGTGCTGCGCAATGCCCTCTCTCACATTGAGATTGGTGCATACTTCGCGAGTACATCCAACTCCGTGGGAGAACTTCATCCTGTTCTCCTACACATAAGCCAACTATCTTCCTCAAAACAACCACCATACCTACCTATCACGGCATTTTCATAGCCGTTCCGAGATACATTGCCATGCAACATCCATCATTACATTACATGACTTGATGTCGTTCTTCATTACCATATAGTTTGCTTGATCATTGAGTTAGTGTGCAGTGTGGCTTGCCACATGTTCTACATTTTTTCCACACTACGCTCGATCATGCATACCTTCTTTTATACATCATGTATTAGTCTTATGAGTTATGAGTACCAAAAAGTGTGATGATCCATTTGTAATATAGAGTGTTGCTCCTACAGTGAAGTATAAATAAAATAAAGGAATAAAAGAGCCCAAAGGAGGCCAAATGAGAGACCATTTAAAAGAGCCAAGGAGGCCACCCAAAATCCAAAAAATTAGAAAAAGAGAGAGGGAGCAACACTACTATCCTTTTTACCACACTTGTGCTAGTAGCACCTACATTTCATTATAGAGAGTTCTCATGTTGTTTTAGTAGTATAACTATGTGGGGAATTAACGTTATAGAACTTGGCTTGTATATTCCAAGGATGAGCCTCCTCAAGTGAGCTCTAGGTCTTCTTGAGCAAGCAAGTTGGATGCACCCCCACTAGTTCCATTGGAGAGCTTTCATACACTTATAGCTCTATGTGCATCCGTTGCATGGCAATCACTACTCCTCATACAGTGTCAACTACGGGACTTCTTTCTGTCTTTTGGTTACCCTCTCCACTGTTTGAGCCTTTCTTTTTGGCCTTCCAAACCTCCATTATTGTTCTCTTTGCCATAACATCATGGTGCCAAAGCCACTTCTTACTTGCACTAGTTGAGTAGACTTCGAAACAGTTGATTTGTGAAGTAGATGGATTAGGACACTTGACCTAAGCTTGGCTATTTTCATGAATGACTAATTAGATGCTTTGAAGAATGATTGATACTTTACATTGGAGACATAATTTGCAATTCTTCTTTCTAAACCTTATGTATGGTTCCATGTCTCCAACACACTTATTCATGAAAAGTTTCTAGCATTTGTTAGCTAGCATTTGTTAATCATTGTTTGCTTAATGTCAACTATAGGCAATTGTTTTGGATCACCTTATTCACATCATGTGCTTTGCATTACTATCTTGATCAAGATTATGTTGGTTGCATGTATCATCAAAAATTATTTTGTTATCACTTACCTACTCGAGGACGAGTAGGAGTTAAGCTTGGGGATGTGTAGCGCCCGGACCCCAGAACTATACAATGAAGCTTTGTGCAACCGGTCATGCTACATAATCGAAGGTTACTGGGTTTACCAATCCCAGGCCAAAACCTTTGGCAGGCGTGCTGGGAATGGATCATCGGCATGCAACACTTCGATCATGCCATAAGCTCAGACATAGCTATCATGTATAGTAGAGAGATCAAGACTTGTGGAACAACTGGCACATCACAGACTCTACGACACAAAGATTCATATAGCAACTCGTATATGAGAAAGATACAAATATTACACACAAAAGGTCACAGACCCAAAAATTCATCATGCGGAAGCGAAGTAGTGTTGTCTAATACAACAAGATCCAAATATATGGCCTAAGAGGCCTACACATAAACAATCCCAGCCAGCTTGTTCCACGGTCCCAATGTAGCGCCCCGACCCCAGAACTATACAGTGGAACGTTGTGTAACCGGTCATGCTACACAATCGAGGGTTACTGGGTTTACCAATCCCAGGCCAAAACTCATTGGCAGGTGTGCTCGGAATGGATCGTCGGCACACAACACCTCGATCATGCCATAAGCTCAGACATCGCTTCCATGTATAGTAAAGAGACCGAGACTTGTGGAACAACTGGCACATCGCAGACTCTACGACACAAAAGCATATAGCAACTCATATAAGAGAAGAATACAAATATTACACATCAAAAGGATCACAGATCCAACAATACATCAAGCGGAAGCGGGTAGTGTTGTCTAACAACAAGATGCAAATATATATGGCCTAAGAGGCCTACAAGTAAAAGATCCCAGCCAGCTTGTTCCACGGTCCCAAGCTGCCACCTGGGAACCCCGGACTACTAGTCGATGTCCACGAAGAATCCACCTAGCTGCTCGGTGTCGTCCTCCTCTGAAATACAAATATAAAGGCAGCAAAGAGAGACTGAGTACGATGTACTCGCAAGTTTAGTAGGGCGATATAGGCCCAATGATTGACGGAGGCTCTAAAGCTATGTAACGTAGCTCTTTTGCATAAAGCTAAATTTTCATTTAAAATATACAAAAAGACACGAGGCACCGTCTAGTCAGAATATTTTTCATAAAGGGGATAAGAGAGTAACATTTCATCTTCGGTTCTCGGCGAACCTACTTGTAGCCATAAACACCTCTCATCTCCACCAAAGGCACTCCCTCGAATCACCCTCGAGGAAATGAACCTTTAACACATGTTGATTATGCAACCTTTAGCTGCCATATCAATTAGGTTAAGGTTCTCTATGGTCTTATCGTCTATTTCCAAGTCGTCCATAACCGCGGACACGGCTTTTCGAAAAGATTAAACCCTGCAGGGGTGTACTATTTTACCCATTAGTACCGTCCGGCTCAACTAGTTGGCCCTCTTCCGAGGAAGGCCGGCGAGCGGGCGCAGTTAGACCTTTACAAAGCATGAGGCTTACTCAAGGGCTATCAGTGTGCGGAAGGACAGGTTCAGCGCGCCCTGCCCCGCGGCCACATCCTAAACACCACCATCCTCGTTCCTTTTTCACCCACACACTCACGCGCAAATGGAAATAGCAAACTAGAGGACCCTTGACAAGCCCCTCACAAATTATTTGGTCAAAGGGGATTCCATATGTCCCCACCTTTGGAAGCACGCTCAGTCTTGGTTCAAGAGGTAAAAAACTCGCACCTAGGGGCAAGAGTGAGGCAAAACACCATCCCCGATGGCAACTCACCCAAGCCTTATTAGCATTTTAATTAAGCACTCCACATATCCACTATGTCCGAAACCTTCCATCAACATCAACAATTATGGAAATAAACAACGGACATTGCTAACATTTGACTAAGCATGGCTAAGCATAGCTAAGCATATAAATACAACAATTATATTCTTGTCTCCGGCCAACACTTCAACACTAATGTTCATAGGTAGGGATACATGTGATTGGCTCGGGGAAAAACATGCATTCATAGGATACTCTATGTCTGGATCAAAATGACATTTGAATCGCATGCAATATTATGGTGGATAAAATAAGTTGATAAAATCATAGGATGCTAGATGCCAAGAAGGTTAGGTTATCTCTTGCCTTGCTGCCCGGGCGTGTAGTACTGCTCGTCGTGATAGGTCGGGGTGACCTCAACTCCGGAGTCTATCGATACCCAAAAATAACACAAAGAACAAATAAATCACACGAACACAAGGTGCAATGCGCAATCACATGATGACATGACAAGTTGATGCAAGGATATCAACATTTATTTTATTCAACACATTAAATGGGGTTCCAAATAGTTAGGCAATTATTTGGAAAACACCCCATATTTAAACTTAGTGTCCAATTTGCCATAAATGATTACATTATTTAGAAATTGCTCAGATATGCATGAATATGAAATGATTAGATAGGGTTTGTTCTTCCAATCATTTTGGTACCTCATTTGTAATTTTTGGAGTACCGATGAATAAATAGCAAATTAATTGAATAAATGAATTTAATTCTTTTAATCAAATTATGAATATCATCAAATAAATATTTGTGATCATGAATTGATATTAGCTTGGTTTGATTACATTTGAAGTATTGATCACATTGATATTTTATTCATAATTTTTGGATCAATATTTAATAAGTTATGAATTTTCCTAATTTGGTATTATTTAACCCAATTTAGGAATTCTCAAAATTACAGCAAGATTATAACTTCAAAAGGCTAAAATCAAAGCTTCTAACACATAGGGTTTGTGTTGCTGAACATTTTGATATTTGATTTGTCAAATTTGGAACAGTTTTCAAAAAGTTATGAATTATTTAAATTTCATTCTTATTTACAAAAGGAGAAACACTCAGCCAGACAGGCCGGCCAGGCCGGGAGGAAGGCCGGGTAGTGACCCGAAGGGGTCGGCCTTGTGGCCGGCCCAGGCTGGGTGCGAGGCCGGGCCGGTGCCCGAAGCGGCCGGCCTCTGGCCGGCCCAGTCCGAGCCCAGGCCGGGGGCGAGGCCGGGCAGCAACCCGAGCCGGCCGGCCTTGTGGCCGGTCAGGCCGGGGCCTAGGCCGGTGTTACTGGGCGCGGCGGCACGGCGGTGGCCAACGGTGAACGGCGGCGCAAGTGAGAGAGGGAAAGCGGGGAAGGGCCCAAAACAGAGAGGAGCTCACCCTGAGCTAGGAGGTGTGGTCGGCGAGAGCGGGGAGCGGCCGACGGCGACGAGCGGATGCTCGGCGGGCAACGGCCGGCGGCGGGGAAAACCGAGACGGCGGCGGCGATCCCAGCCGCCCCAGCTCGATTCCTTCGGCGCAGGGGAAGAGAAGGATGCGGCGGACCTCGCTGCGGTCCTCGATCTAAACGGGGCGGCTCCTGGCGTTGGCAATTCGACGGCGGGCGCGAGCTCGTCCACGGCCGAGCGTGCGCGAGAGGAGGGAGAGGGAGAGCACACGGGAGGGAGCAGGTGAGAGGGGAGAGAGGCACGGCAGCAGGGGGGCCTCCTTGACCAGCAGGGGCAGGTGGAGCACAGCCGCGTGCGCGGCAGGGCGGCATGGCGCCAGTGCCGTCGGCCACGGTGGAGGAGAGAGGGAAAGGAAAAGAAAAACTCGTGAAAAACCCCCTGGAACTTTTGAAATAAATTACAAAGAGGTCCTTAGATGATTTTAGCGATTTAATTGAGGCACCAGGACATTTTTATAAATTCCAGAAAAATTCATATAAGCTATGTTTAACCTTTAGACCCTCCACAAAATTGGGTGGTCCAAAATAAAATGTTTTGGCAACATTTGTTCATAGGGTTTGAATAAAGTTATTTTTGGCAATTTCCAAATTGTATTTAATTGGAGCATTTACACAATTCCAAAATAGTGAAAATATTTATGGAGACTCTCACAACTATATTGAAACTCCCCATGATTTTAGTTTGAATTTTTGGAAAACTTAACTTGGTTCCAAAAATGGAATTGAGTTAAACCAATTTGAATCCTCATATTTAGTTCTCAATTGACAAACTTGGAAATTGAAAATTTAGGATAAAAGAAAATCTGGAACTTCCTAAACAATATGGAAGTCCAAGAATGAGTTGGTTGACAAGTTGAGCAAAACATTTGGTGGAGGGTTGTGGAAGGTTTTCCTCCCATTTCAATTGGTTTCCAAATGAATGTGCATTGTTAGAATTGACAAGTTTCAAATGCATGCCAAGATGCAAAGCAAAAGTGGAAAAATTGGGGCTGTTACAACTCTACCCCCTTACAGGAATATCATCCCGAGATTCTAGGCTTGAGTGAAGAAGGCGGGGTATTCCTCATGAAGACTAGTTTCTCACTCCCATGTGTCTTCTTCCTCGGAATGGTTGGACCATTGAACTTTTAGGAACTTGATAGTGTTGTTGCGGGTTTTCCTCTCCGCTTCATCCAAGATGCGGATAGGATGCTCGCGATAGGTCAAATCCTCCTGAATGTCCAATGCCTCATGATCAACCCCACGGATTGGATCCTTGAAGCAACGACGGAGTTGGGAGACATGGAACACATCATGCACATCCGGGAAGTTGGAGGGCAACTCAAGTTGATAGGAGAGATCTCCTCGCTTGGCTAGGATGGTGAAAGGGCCAACATAGCGAGGTGCCAATTTGCCCTTGATCCCGAAGCGACGAATGCCTCGGAGAGGAGAAACTCGAAGATAGGATTGTCACCAATTTCATAGTGAACCTCTTGATGGTGCTTGTCATAATAGCTTTTCTGACGGGATTGAGCAGCTTTGAGATTATCCCGTATGACACGGACTTTCTCTTCAGCTTCATTGATCACATCAGGACCGAAGAGTGGCCTCTCTCCTGTTTCAGACCAATTTAGAGGAGTTCGGCATTTTCTCCCATAAAGCACCTCAAAGGGAGCCATTTGCAAACTGGCTTGGTAGCTATTGTTGTAGGAGAACTCGGCGAGAGGGAGGTACTTTTCCCAACCCTTGCCGAAGGAGATGACACAAGCCCGAAGCATATCCTCAAGAACTTGGTTCACCCTTTCGGTTTGACCATCGGTTTGAGGATGATAGGCGGTGCTGAAGTTGAGACGGGTTCCAAGAGCCGTTTGGAAACTTTGCCAAAACTTGGACATAAATAAGCTTCCACGGTCGGAGATGATCCGCAAAGGAACCCCGTGCAAAGGAACAATCCGGGCCATATACAAGTCGGCAAGTTGGCTTGCTCGAATATCATCACGGACCGAAAGGAAGTGGGCAACCTTTGACAAACGGTCGATGATGACCCAAATAGCATTGTTGCCCTTTTGTGACTTTGGAAAGCCGGTGATGAAATCCATACCAACTTCATCCCATTTCCACTCGGGAATGGCTATGGGGCGAAGGGTACCGGCTGGTCTTTGATGTTCAGCCTTCACTCGACGACAGACATCGCATTCAGCAACATATTTGGCAATTTCCCGCTTCATCCGGGTCCACCAGAATTTGGGACGGAGGTCTTGGTACATCTTTGTGCTACCGGGATGGATGGATATAGGAGATTCATGGGCTTCTTGGAGTATCAACTCCTTGATATTTCCCGTCTTGGGCACCACAAGACGGTTCCCAAAATAGACCACACCGGAATCATCAACGGAGAAACACTTGGCCTTCCCACTTGCAATATTCTTCTTGATCTTGCGGATGCCAGAATCATGTTGCTGGGCGGCCTTGATTTCATCCTCAAGGGTGGATTTGATCTCGAGGTTAGCTAGATAACCGGAGGGAATAATCTCCACATTCAACCTAGCAAATTCCTCGTGGAGAGCCGGTTGTGCCTTTTCCACCATCACGGTGTTGCAATAGGCCTTGTGACTCAAAGCATCGGCCACGACATTTGCCTTGCCGGGTTGATAGTTGAGAGTCACGTCATAGTCTTTTATCAATTATAGCCATCTCCTCTGCCTCAAGTTTAGATCCGGCTAAGTAAAGAGATATTTTAGGCTTTGATGGTCGGAGTAGATCTCGCAACGGTTGCCCAATAGATAGGGCCTCCATTGCTTCAGAGCATGTACCATGGCGGCAAGCTCCAAATCATGAGTTGGATAATTTTGCTCATGTGGTTTGAGTTGACGGGAGGCATAGGCGACCACATGGCCTTCTTGCATCAAAACACAGCCCAAGCCTTGGAGTGAGGCATCACAATAGACGACAAAGTCTTTGTCTGTGTCGGGAAGGACAAGCACCGGAGTGGTGGTGAGCTTGACCTTGAGGGTTTGGAAGCTCTCTTCAGCCTTGTCTAACCACACAAATTGCTTGTTTTTCTTGAGGAGTTCAGTCGGTGCCTTGGCTATCTTGGAAAAACCCTCGATGAATCGGCGGTAATAACCCGCCAATCCAAGGAAGCTTCGGATATCTTTGGCGTACTTGGGGGTTGGCCAATCTAGGATTGCATGAATCTTGTCTGGTATCACTGCTACTCCAGCAGTGACACCACATGACCGAGGAAAATGAGCTCTTTTAGCCAAAACTCACACTTGGAGAACTTGGCATAGAGGCGGTGATCTCGAAGCTTGGTCAGGACTAGTTGAAGATGCTCAGCATGTTCGTCTTTGGTTTTGGAATAGACAAGGATGTCATCGATGTAAATGATGACGAACTTGTCAAGATACTCATGGAAGATGGAGTTCATCAGCCTCATAAAAGTAGCCGGAGCATTTGTGAGGCCGAAAGACATGACGGTGTACTCATATAACCCATAGCGGGTAGTGAAAGCCGTCTTCGGAATATCCTCCTTTCGGATTTTAATCTGATGGTAGCCTGACCTCAGATCCATCTTGGAGAATACCGTTGCACCAGCTAGTTGATCGAAAAGGTCAGTTATTCGAGGAATGGGATACTTGTTCTTGATGGTCACCGCATTCAGGGGGCGGTAATCAACAACCAGCCGAGAAACATTGGTATCCCTCTTCTTGACAAAGATGACCGGGCAGCCCCAAGGTGAGCTACTCGGCCGGATGAATTCCTTATCTAGCAGCTCATCAAGTTGCTTCTTTAATTCCGATAGCTCTTCCGTTGGCATGCGGTAGGGCCTTTTGAAAACTGGGGCGGTTCCCGGAACCAACTCAATCACAAACTCCACGCTGCGATCAGGTGGCATGCCGGGCAATTCCTCCGGAAAAACATCGGGGAAATCACACACCACTGCAACTTCATGCATTTCTGGCGGTGTGGTTCCTTCTAGGAAACACAAGCTGATCTCCGGTGAGAGTGGAGTGGCAGCGGAGGGAATTGCGGACGAGGGTGACCAATAACTCACCAGCCCGATGGTTGGATGGATCGCGGTGACAGACTTGGCAGCACAGTCCAGGTTGGCCTGATATTTGAATAACCAATCGATCCCCAGAATTACATCTAGCCCTTCTGACTTCAGTGCTATCAGTTGGAACGGGAAAGACCAATAGCCTATGGTAATCTGAACCTCGGAAGTAACCCACTTGGTTTGCCAACGAGACCCTGGTGTTTTAACCACTAGTGGGGAATCCATGTTCTCAAACGGTATTTGATGGTTGTGTGCAAATAATATTGATATGAATGAATGCGATGCTCCAGAATCAAACAAGACTGAAGCAGGGTAATCATTGATTCGAAGCGTACCCATGAGAACTCCGGGGTCCTCCTCAACGCCTTTAGCCGAGACGTGGTTCAGGCGGCCACGACTGACAGTGGTAGCCTTGGCGGCTGGAGTAGAGGGTGCTGGAGCAGGTGCTGTGGTAGCCGGTGCCTTCTGGGGACACTCCCTGGAGTAGTGCCTCGGCTGGCCACAAGCGAAGCAAGTGAGCCCCGGTGGTGCAGGCAGCCGAGGTCGGAAACCGCCTCCAGCCGCACCCAAGGTCGAAGTAGCTGGGCGAGGCGGAGGTGGCAAGTACCCGGTGGACTTCGGCACGGAAGGTGCCTTGGGCACAGCGCTGAAGGGCACAAACACCCGACGCTTCTTGCCCTCAGAAGAAGAGGAGCTCTGGTTGTCGGTGGAAGCTGGCCTCTTGGAAGCCTCCAGCTCCTTCCTACCCTGCTCCATGGTGAGAGCCTGGTTGTAGAGCTCCTGGTAGGAAGTGAACTTGAAGGATAGGAGCTCGTATCGGAGACGAGGTGCGAGCCCCTTGCGGAAGAGGTATTTCTTGTCCTCATCATTCGTCACGTCCCGAGGGGCGTAACGGGAGAGGTGGTTGAACTCCCGCCCATAGGCTTGGATGTCCATGCGTCCCTGGATCAAGTCCAGGAACTCCCTCCTCTTGAGCTCCAGGATGGGCTTGGGGATGTACGCCGCACGGAAAGCGGCGCGGAACTCCTCCCAAGTGAAGACATGGCCCGCGACAACCAATGCCACGTGGCTCTCCCACCAGGAGCCAGCGGCTCCATCCAGCAGGTAGGTGGCGAAGTTGACATGTTCCGCCACCGGAACGTGAAGAGCGGCAAACTTGCGCTCTAAAGCCCAAAGCCAACCATCCGCATCAAGCGGCTCCTTAGCTTCAGAGAAAGTGGGAGGTTGGGACCGCAAGAACTCGGTGAGAGTGGTGCAGTCCGTGTTCCTCCTGGCCCCTTGCTGCACAAGTTGCTCGAGCAGACGCTCATTCCGCAGCCGGTTTTGCTCAATAGCCATCAGGACCTCCGCCATTGAAGGTGGCGGCGGTGCATCAGGATTGCTTGTTTCCCCACGACGGGTAGGAGCCATTCTGAAGAACTAGAACAATGACAAAGTTAGTAAACACCTTCGACAGATAGGATAGATCATTTGGGTGCTTCCAGATATAGATATTGAAGATGGCAAACACTAAGACAGATTTAGACAACCACGGTGACATAACGTCATCGCGGCGATGTCAAACGGATATAACGGACTCGAGACATAACTGGACGGTAGAAACCCAACCCCGAGAACCTAAACATCGACCCAAACATAAAACAAATAGAGGTAAGAAATCAGGGTAGAGCGAGTTGGATGAGGAGTAAAAAGAATCCTAAGAAGGTTTTCACAACTCATTTTTAGGTTAAAAATACTTTTCAACTAGACCCGACATCGACCAATAGAAAGGGTTTCCTATAGGCAGTCCTACTCTGATACCAACTTGTAGTGCCCCGACCCCAGAACTATACAGTGGAACGTTGTGTAACCGGTCATGCTACACAATCGAAGGTTACTGGGTCAATCCCAGGCCAAAACTCATTGGCAGGTGTGCTCGGAATGGATCATCGGCACACAACACCTCGATCATGCCATAAGCTCATACATCGCTTCCATGTATAGTAAAGAGACCGAGACTTGTGGAACAACTGGCACATCGCAGACACTACGACACAAAAGCATATAGCAACTCATATAAGAGAAGAATACAAATATTACACATCAAAAGGATCACAGATCCAACAATACATCAAGCGGAAGCGGGTAGTGCTGTCTAACAACAAGATGCAAATATATATGGCCTAAGAGGCCTACAAAGTAAAAGATCCCAGCCAGCTTGTTCCACGGTCCCAAGCTGCCACCTGGGAACCCCGGACTACTAGTCGATGTCCACGAAGAACCCACCTAGCTGCTCGGTGTCGTCCTCCTCTGAAATACAAATATAAAGGCAGCAAAGAGAGACTGAGTACGATGTACTCGCAAGTTTAGTAGGGCAATATAGGCCCAATAATTGACTGAGGCTCTAAAGCTATGTAACGTAGCTCTTTTGCATAAAGTTAAATTTTCATTTAAAATATACAAAAAGACACAAGGCACCGTCTAGTCAGAATATTTTTCATAAAGGGGATAAGAGAGTAACATTTCATCTTCGGTTCTCGGTGAACCTACTTGTAGCCATAAACACCTCTCATCTCCACCAAAGGCACTCCCTCGAATCACCCTCGAGGAAATGAACCTTTAACACACGTTGATTATGCAACCTTTAGCTGCCATATCAATTAGGTTAAGGTTCTCTATGGTCTTATCGTCTATTCCCAAGTCGTCCATAACCACGTACACGGCTTTTCGAAAAGATTAAACCCTGCAGGGGTGTACTATTTTACCCATTGGTACCGTCCGGCTCACCTAGTTGGCCCTCTTCCGAGGAAGGCCGGCGAGCGGGCGCAGTTAGACCTTTACAAAGCATGAGGCTTACTCAAGGGCCATCAGTGTGCGGAAGGACAGGTTCAGCGCCTCCAACGCCCTGCCCCGCGGCCACATCCTAAACACCACCATCCTCGTTCCTTTTTCCACCCACACACTCACGCGCAAATGGAAATAGCAAACTAGAGGACCCTTGACAAGCCCCTCACAAATTATTTGGTCAAAGGGGATTCCATATGTCCCCACCTTTGGAAGCATGCTCAGTCTTGGTTCACGAGGTAAAGAACTCGCACCTAGGGGCAAGAGTGAGGCAAAACACCATCCCCGATGGCAACTCACCCAAGCCTTATTAGCATTTTAATTAAGCACCCCACATATCCACCATGTCCGAAACCTTCCATCAACATCAACAATTATGGAAATAAACAACGGACATTGCTAACATTTGACTAAGCATGGCTAAGCATAGCTAAGCATATAAATACAACAATTATATTGTTGTCTCCGGCCAACACTTCAACACTAAGGTTCATAGGTAGGGATACATGTGATTGGCTCGGGGAAAAACATGCATTCATAGGATACTCTATGTCTGGATCAAAATGACATTTGAATCGCATGCAATATTATGGTGGATAAAATAAGTTGATAAAATCATAGGATGCTAGATGCCAAGAAGGTTAGGTTATCTCTTGCCTTGCTGCCCGGGCGTGTAGTACTGCTCGTCGTGATAGGTCGGGGTGACCTCAACTCCGGAGTCTATCGATACCCAAAAATAACACAAAGAACAAATAAATCACACGAACACAAGGTGAAATGCGCAATCACATGATGACATGACAAGTTGATGCAAGGATATCAACATTTATTTTATTTAACACATTAAATGGGGTTCCAAATAGTTAGGCAATTATTTGGAAAACACCCCATATTTAAACTTAGTGTCCAATTTGCCATAAATGATTACATTATTTAGAAATTTCTCAGATATGCATGAATATGACATGATTAGATAGGGTTTGTTCTTCCGATCATTTTGGTACCTCATTTGTAATTTTTGGAGTACCGATGAATAAATAGCAAATTAATTGAATAAATGAATTTAATTCTTTTAATCAAATTATGAATATCATCAAATAAATATTTGTGATCATGAATTGATATTAGCTTGGTTTGATTACATTTGAAGTATTGATCACTTTGATATTTTATTCATAATTTTTGGATCAATATTTAATAAGTTATGAATTTTCCTAATTTGGTATTATTTAACCCAATTTAGGAATTCTCAAAATAACAGCAAGATTATAACTTCAAAAGGCTAAAATCAAAGCTTCTAACACATAGGGTTTGTGTTGCTGAACATTTTGATATTTGATTTGTCAAATTTGGAACAGTTTTCAAAAAGTTATGAATTATTTAAATTTCATTCTTATTTACAAAAGGAGAAACACTCAGCCAGACAGGCCGGCCAGGCCGGGAGGAAGGCCGGGTAGTGACCCGAAGGGGTCGGCCTTGTGGCCGGCCCAGGCTGGGTGCGAGGCCGGGCCGGTGCCCGAAGCGGCCGGCCTCTGGCCGGCCCAGTCCGAGCCCAGGCTGGGGGCGAGGCCGAGCAGCAACCCGAGCCGGCCGGCCTTATGGCCGGTCAGGCTGGGGCCTAGGCCGGGGTTACTGGGCGCGGCGGCACGGCGGTGGCCGACGGTGAATGGCGGCGCGAGTGAGAGAGGGGGAGCAGGGAAGGGGCAGAGAGGAGCTCACCCTGAGCTAGGAGGTGTGGTCGGCGAGAGCGGGGAGGGGCCGACGGAGACGAGCGGATGCTCGACGGGCAACGGCCGGCGGCGGGGAAAACCGAGACGGCGGCGGCGATCCCAGCCGCCCCAGCTCGATTCCTTCGGCGCAGGGGAAGAGAAGGACGCGGCGGACCTCGCTACGGTCCTCGATCTAAACGGGGCGGCTCCTGGCGTCGGCAATTCGATGGCGGGCGCGAGCTCGTCCACGGCCGAGCGTGCGCGAGAGGAGGGAGAGGGAGAGAACAGGGGAGGGAGCAGGTGAGAGGGGAGAGAGGCACGGCAGCAGGGGCCCTCCTTGACCAGCAGGGGCAGGTGGAGCACAGCCGCGTGTGCGGCAGGGCGGCATGGCCGGTAGCATGGCGCCAGTGCCGTCGGCCACGGTGGAGGAGAGAGGGAAAGGAAAAGAAAAACTCGCGAAAACCCCCTGGAAGTTTTGAAATAAATTACAAAGAGGTCCTTAGCTGATTTTAGCGATTTAATCGAGGCACCAGGACATTTTTATAAATTCCAGAAAAATTCATATAAGCTATGTTTAACCTTTAGACCCTCCACAAAATTTGGTGGTCCAAAATAAAATGTTTTGGCAACATTTGTTCATAGGGTTTGAATAAAGTTATTTTTGGCAATTTCCAAATTGTATTTAATTGGAGCATTTACACAATTCCAAAAATAGTGAAAATATTCATGGAGACTCTCACAACCATATTGAAACTCCCCATGATTTTAGTTTGAATTTTTGGAAAACTTAACTTGGTTCCAAAAATGGAATTGAGTTAAACCAATTTGAATCCTCATATTTAGTTCTCAATTGACAAACTTGGAAATTGAGAATTTAGGATAAAAGAAAATCTGGAACTTCCTAAACAATTTGGAAGTCCAAGAATGAGTTGGTTGACAAGTTGAGCAAAACATTTGGTGGAGGGTTGTGGAAGGTTTTCCTCCCATTTCAATTGGTTTCCAAATGAATGTGCATTGTTAGAATTGACAAGTTTCAAATGCATACCAAGATGCAAAGGATGCAAAGCAAAAGTGGAAAAATTCTTCGTATTTTTCATTACCAATTTGGGGCTGTTACACCCAAGCTGCCACCTGGGAACCCCGAACTACTCATCGATGTCCACGAAGAACCCACCTGGGTGCTCGGTGTCGTCCTCCTCTGAAACAAGTTATAAAAGCAGCAAAGAGAGACTGAGTACGACATACTCGCAAGTTTAGTAGGGCAATATAGGCCCAAGGCTGACGGAGGCTCTAAAGCTGTATGTAGTTATTTTTGCATAAAGCTAGTTTTCCTTTATAAAAGACATAAATAACTCAAAGGCATCGTCTACTCAGAAATGTTTCTAAAAAGGGGATAAGAGAGTAACTTTTTCCTCCGGTTCTCATCGAACCAAATAGTACCAAGAATCATCACTCGTCACCACCAAGGCACCCCCTCGAATCACCCTCGAGGAAATGAACCTTTTGCCACACGTTGTAATGCAACCTTTAGCTACCAAATTTTAATTAGGCTAAGATTCTCTATGGTCTCGTATATCCGTTCCCAAGTCGTCCATAACCGCGGACACGGCTTTTCGAAAAGATTAAACCCTACAGGGGTGTACTATTTTACCCATCGGTACCGTCCGACTCACCTAATTGGCCCTCTTCCGGGGAAGGCCGGCGAGTGGGCGGAGTTAGACCTTTACAATGCATGAGGCTTACTCAAGGACCATCAGTGTGCGGAAGGACAGGTTCAGCGCCTCCAACGCCCTGCCCCGCGGCCACATCCTAAACACCACAGTCCTCCTCGTTTCTTTTCCACCCACACAACTCACGCGCAAATGGAAATAGCAAACTAGAGGACCCTTGACAAGCCCCTCACAAATTATTCAGTCACAGGAGATTCCATATGTCCCCACCTTTGGAAGCACGCTCGATCTTGGTTCTAGAGACAAGAACTCGCACCTAGGGGCAGGAATGAGGCAAAACACTTTCCCCGATGGCAACTAATCCAAGCCTTTTAAGCAAATTAATTAAGTACCACACCTCACCACCATGTCCGAAACATTCCATCAATTTCATAATCATGGAAATAAATAACGGACAACTAAGCAATTCCACTAAGCATGGCTAAGCATAGCTAAGCATGTAAAATACAACATTTATATCATTGTCTCCGGCCAACACATCAAACCTATAGTTCATAGGAGGGGGAGCATGTGATGGTTCAGGGCTTGTTCGGTTTCCATGTTTTTGGAGGGGATTGACAGGGATTGAGGTGGATTCAATCCCATGCAAGTCAAATTCCACTCGAATCCCCTCCATTCCACTTCAATCCACTTGGTGTGGGGATTAACCGAACAAAGCCTCAGGGGAAAAACATGCATTCATAGGATACTCTAGTATTGACCCAAAATTGACATTGGAATCGCATGCAATATTATGGTGGAGAAAAATAAGTTTATATAGCAATAGGATGCTATATGCCAAGAAGGTTAGGTTATCTCTTGCCTTGCTGTCGGGGCGTGTAGTACTGCTCGTCGGGGTAGATGGGGTTAACCTCCACTCCGGAATCTATCGATACCCAAGCAAGAATAGAAGAACAAAATAAATCACACGAAGACAAGGTGCAATGCACAATCACATGATGACATGATAAGATTATGCAAAGATATCATCATATAATTTAAATAGCAAAATTAAATGGAGAGCCAAATAATTAGTGCAATTATTTGGAAACAGTGTAGCGCCCCGACCCCAGAACTATACAGTGAAACGTTGTGTAACCGGTCATGCTACACAATCGAGGGTTACTGGGTTTACCAATCCCAGGCCAAAACTCATTGGCAGGTGTGCTCGGAATGGATCATCAGCACACAACACCTCGATCATGCCATAAGCTCAGACATCGCTTTCATGTATAGTAAAGAGACCAAGACTGCGGAACAACTGGCACATCACAAACTCTATGACACAAGAGATCATAGTTCAACTCATATATGAGAAAGATAGCAAATGTCACAATCAGAGGTCATAGACCCATCATTACATCAAGCGGAAGCAAATATAGTTGTCTAACAACAAGATTCAAATTATGGCCTAAGAGGCCTACAATAACATATCCCAGCCAGCCTGTTCCGATACGTCCCAAGCTGCCACCTGGGAACCCCAGACTACTCGTCGATGTCGATAAAGAACCCACCTTCCAGTCCGGTGGCGTCCTCCTCTGAAACAAATAATAATTAACAAAGCAAGGCTGAGTACGACGTACTCGCAAGAATTAGTATGGCGATTTGGCCCGATGCTGTTTGGCTTCAAAGGTGTAAGTAATTGGTTTTGCAGAAAGCTAGTTTTCCTTCGGGTAACACTAGGACTCATGGCACCGACTACTCAGAAGGTTTTTCTCAAAGGGGATAACATAGTAAAACTTTCTTCTTCGGGTCACCTTGCACCAGCGGTAACCAGCATTCACCACTCGTATCCACCAAGGCACTCCCTCGGTTCACCCTCGAGGAAATGAACCTTTACCACACGTTGATTATGCAACCTCTAGCTGCCATATCAATTAGGTTAAATGTTATCTATGATCTCATAATCTATTCCCAAGTTGTCCATAACCGCGGACACGGCTTTTCGAAAAGATTAAACCCTGCAGGGGTTTACTGTTTTTATCCATTGGTACCGTCCTACCCCTTTCCTGTACAATTAGCTCTCTTCCGGGGAAAGCCGGCAGGGCGGGCGCGGTTAAACCTTTACCTCGCGTGAGACTATCCAAGGGTCATCGTGACGACATGACAAGTTCAGTGCCTATTTCAACACCCTGCCCCGTCGCCACTCCTATCACCACCATCGTCATCACATCATCATCATCATCACCATCATCACCGACCACACACTCGCAAATGGAAAGCGCAAACTAGAGGACCCTTGGATACGCCCGCACAAGTTATTCAGTTAGTAAGGGGCCCATACCCCCACCGTTGGTAGCACGCTAGATCTTGGTTTAAGAGATAAGAACTCGCACCTAGGGGCAGGAACGAGACAAAACACCATCCCCGATGGCAACTCATCCCAGCCATTCTTAGCAATTATTTATTAACACAAGTTTCCACCACTGTCCGAACATTCCATCATCTTCACATATATGGAAATAATCAACGGACATCTTAAGCATTCGACTATGCATGGCTAAGCATATCTAAGCATAACATACAACTGACATTAATTATCTCAGGCCAACACATCAACCTATGGTTAATAGGAAGGGAAACAGATAATGGTTCAGGGAGCATGCAAGTTATAG
This sequence comes from Puccinellia tenuiflora, assembly GCA_012064385.1. Lineage (NCBI taxonomy): Eukaryota > Viridiplantae > Streptophyta > Magnoliopsida > Poales > Poaceae > Puccinellia > Puccinellia tenuiflora. The sequence continues at coordinate 875,547 of QRDG01000316.1, forward strand.
GATTCTCTATCCACTGAACAAAAGTTGTTTCTAGAATCGAATGCAATATTATGGTGGAGAAAATAATTGTACTAGTAGGATGAGATATGCACAGAAGGTTAGGTTAGCTCTTGCCTTGCTGATAGTACTGGGCGCGTTGATCGTCGAGGTATTGTGGTGGAACCTCGACTCCTGAATCTAACGAAACACAACAATAACAGGAAACGAAATAAATAACACGAATACAAAGTTCAAATGCACAATCATGATGAGATGGTCAAATTATGCACTGAAATCATATTGGGCATGTCCCACAAGTTAAATGGAACCCCTAAAATAAATATTGCAATTAACGGGTCAAAACTCCATATTTAACTTAGTGAATTGCGTTATTATCCAAAATGTCCAGTACTGAAATATGGGGTCTACATGCATGAAAATGACATTATTAGATAGGTATTATCCTACTGATCATTTTGGTACTTCGTTTGCAATTTTCTGATTAACGATGAAGAAATGGTGATTTAAACGGTTATGCAATTTAAATCATTTTAACCAATTCGAAAATGACATCAAAGTAAAAGCCATTTTCATACTTTGAAACCAACATGGCTAGATAGTATTTGTTTTGCTGGTCATTTTGGTATATCATTTGCAATTTTTGAATTAATATTCATCAAGTTATGATATTGTTAATAATTGATTTAATTCTGCCATTTTATCTATTTTTATTAAGCAGCACCAATATTACATCTAAAATTCCCTAAAATTACATAAACTTGTAGATCATTTTTCACTGAACATTTTGAGAGCTTGTTCAGAATTTTTGGATGAGTAGAACTCAAGTTATGCAATTTCCAAAATTTGAATTAAATCTGCCATCTCTGTTTTTATTAAATAAAGGCATTTTATTTTGGTCAATTAATTCTACCAATGGCAATAACAGATGGACATTGTCTTCCTGAGCATTTTGGTATATTATTTGCATTTTTTGGACTTATGGTTCAAAAGACATGCAATTTCAAAGTTCAACACAATTTCTGTCTTTTAATTAAATTCCAGGAATTTGTTGCCGAAGTGTTTTTCACCCGGGCGTGGGCTAGCCACTGAGACGGACGGGTGGGGCAGCGGCCACGGTGGCAAGCCACGTCAGCCAAAGGCCCACGGACAGGTTTGACCGCGGGGAGGCCACGACCGGCGCGGCGAGCGCGCGGTGACCGGCGGCATGCCGAGCACGGATCCGTCGCTACGCGTCGATCTAGCCCTAACGGAGGGTACGGGCGTGCTCTACGCGCTGAGGCGACCTAGGTGGCGGCGGTGCCTGACCATATGGTCATCGGAGGAGCTCCGGCGGCGAGCTACGGCGGCGGCGCGGTTTCGGCCTACGGCGATTCGGCGAACCAGAGGGAGAGGGGCGAGGAGAATATGTCCAGGAGGACCGTGTGCTCACCCTGAGCGCGTATAGGTGCTCGTCGGTGAAGGGGAAAGGCTGCAACGGCGGCAATCACGGCGGCGGTCGTCGGTCGGAGGCGTGAGGACGATGACGAACGCGTCGATCCCGAGCGTCCCGGCTCGATTGCTCGGGCGAGGAAGAAGAGGGAGGCTAGGCGGAGCTTGTGGTGTGCTTCGATCTGCTCCGAGAGCCCTGTGTCGACGGCGGTGCGCGTCGGCGTCTCGGTTAGTTGGCGGGCACGCTCTGCTCGATCTAGGGTTTCTGCAGGAGGAGAAAAAGGAGGGGGAGGAGGAGCAGCTCGTCGAGGGGGCCTCCTTATGCTCCAGGGGGGCCAGGGAGCGAGGGGGGAGCGAGGAGGAGGCCACGGCGGCAGGGTGGGGCGCGGCCATGGCGCCAGTGTTCCCCCTGTCGCCACAGGGAGGGATGACAGGTGGGTCCCCCTGTCAGGGGTTTCTCATTTTTATTTTTCCAGAATTTCCAGTAGGGTTTAGGTATTTAATTGAGGCCCTTAATTAATTTTAAAAATTCTGGAAAAATTTACAGAGCCATAATATATTATTTGGAACCTGTGGTAAAATTTGCAGCCCATTTGGAAATTATCTCATGTGTTAATAATTCAGAAGTTGCTCTCTTGCATTTTTGGGTTTTATTTAAAAGATTTGAATTTGCAATTGCATTCTTGTGCGACAAGCACATTTTAATTTATTAGAACTTCCTGGACAAATATGGATGTTCAGATTTAATTTGTTTGTTCAACACCATTAGCCAACCTTGACTTCTTTGTTAAAGGCAAAGTATTATTTCATGTGGAGCAATTTGAATATATATGCCATGATGCAATATGAGATGAAAAAGTGAAAATTTTACTCATATTTTTCACGTACCAAAAGTGGGGCTGTTACAAACAACCCCATATTTAACTTAATGACCACATTGTTCATACTTTTATTAATTTACTCAAAGTGGTTTAAATATGCATGAACATGACATGAATGGATATGGTTTGTTCTTCCGATCATTTTGGTATCTTATTTGTGATTTTCCGAGTTTCGATGAATAAATAGTGAATTAAATAATTATTTGAATTTAATTCTTTTAATCAACTTAAGAATAACTTCAAAGGAAAGATTGTGATCATGAGGTGGGATTAGCATGGTTTGATAGCATTTGTCATGCTGATCACTTTGATATTTTATTCTCAATTTTTGGTTAATTATTTAACGAATTATGAATTTTCCCAACTTGGGTATTATTTATACCATTTTAGGAATTCTTAACAAACAGAAAAAATATAAACTCAAAATAGCATGGCAATGTTACCAACAGATAGGTTTCATTTTGCTGAACAATTTGATATTTAATTTGTCAAATTTGGATCATTATTTAAAAAGATATTAATTATTTTATTTAATTAATTAACAGATATTATTGTTGGGCCGGCCCACGGATCGGCCCATGCCGGTTTCCAGGCCGGGCTAGTGTCTGAAGCGACCGGCCTCCTGGCCGTCCAGACCGGTGCCTAGGCCGGACCGGTGCCTGAGGCTGCCGGCCTCCCGGCCGGCCCAGACCGATGCCCAGGCCGGGCACCTATCAGAGGCAACCGGCCTTCTGGCCGGCCCAGGCCGGTGCCCAGGCTGGGGCGGCGACGGTGGTGACGAGCACGATAACCACGGCGGCCGCGGTGACGGTGCACGGTGATCGGCGGCAAGGAGGGGAAGAATGGGAAACGGGAGAAGGTAAAATGTGCACGGGACTCACCCTGATAACGAGGCCATGGTCAGCGACGATGAGGAGGGGCTGACGGCGACGATCGGATGCTCGACCGAGCTCAGCCAGCGCGGGAGGGGAAGCGGATGTCGGCGCTGATGTAGGCGACCCGACCCGATTCCTAGCGCGGGGAGGGAGAGGAGGAAGCGGCGAACCTCGCGGTGCTCTTCGATCCATGCGGGGAGGGCCGGGACGACGGCGATGAGCTCGGCACAGTGGCGGCAATGGAGCTCGGCCTCGGGAGAGAGAGGGAAAGGAAACGGGGAGAGCAGGGGGGAATTGGGAGTAGGTGGGCGTCCAGGGCGTCGTGGTGTCCTTGTCCACCAGGGGGCACGGCGAGGAGGGCCTGGCAGCGGCATGGGGGGTGACGCAGCCGGCATGGCGCCAGGGCGCCATGGCGCCACAGTGATGCCAAATTTCTGAAAAACCCCTGCCTCAAGTTTCAGTAATTGCAAACAGGTCCAGAAGCAGTTTAGTGAAATTAATAGTGGCTCTTAAACATTTTTATAAAAACTACAAAAATTTATAAAGCCTTCCCTTGACAGGTAGAAGCTTCACAAAAAGTTTGGCTTCAAAATAAAATGTTTAAAAATCAGATTTATTCATATTGTTGCAATATGGTCATTTTTGATAAATTGCAAAATGCATTTATTTAAAGCACTTAAGTATTTCCAAAAATAATGAAATTATTCAGGGAGGCTCCCAACATAGTAATGGAACTCCCCCTAATTTTAGTTTGAATTTTTGGAAAGTTTTAGATTGGTTTCAAAATAGGATTTGAATTGAACCAATTTTGGGATTCTCAAATTCATTTCTCATTTGGCAATATTTGAAATTTGGGAATTGGTTATAAAATGCAAACTTGGAACTTCCCAAACAATTTGGAAGTTCATTTAGTTGGTTGCCAAGTTGGGCATTGCATTTGGGTTGGAGGTTTTGGGAAGTTTGCTTCCCCATTTTAATTGCTTGCATATGTTGGTTGTTAGAAGTAGCAATATTCATATGCATGCCATGATGCAAACAAGAATGCAAAAAGTGGAAAAATTCTTCGTATTTTTCATTACAAAGCTGGGGCTGTTACAGGATGCTGATACGTCTCAAACGTATCTATAATTTTTGAGTGATCCATGCTTGTTTTATTTCATTGTCACATGTTTTTGCCATATTGTTATATCATTTTAAGGCATTTTATTGGACTAACCTATTGACAAGATGCCCAGAGCCAGTTCCCTGTTTTTGTGCTGAAATTGTTGCAGAAAGTTACTTCTGGAAATATTCTCGGAATTGGACGAAAATTTACGGAGATTTTTTATTGAAGAAATGAGGAAGGGAGCCAGAAGGGCGACTCCAAGGGACCCACATAGGCCAGGGGCGGCCCCCTGCCGTGGCTTAGGGCCCACCCGCGGGTGGGACCCGCCCCTACCCTGTGGGGCACCCCTCGGCCGCCTCCGACGCCTATAAAATCACATCCGACGCAAAAACCCTAACCCCCGAATGGATTTTCCCAAATACGCGACAGAGCTCCGCCGCCATCGCCGACAAGTTTCGGCGGTCAGATTGATCCTGTTCCGGCACCCTGCCGAAGGGGGGATCGACCGCCGGAGCCATCTCCATCGACACCGCTGCTTCCCGCGATGAGGAGGGAGTAGTCCCTCACCGGGGCTGAGGATTATACAAGTAGCTATGTGGTTATCTCTCTCTCCCATGATGTGATCTTCGTTGTGATCATGAGCTTTGTTAGTATAGTTGAGTACATGATGTTTCCCTTTGTGTAATGGATATGATTTTGCTCAAGTGATGTTATTTAGTATAATTTCCGGAGTCACCGTTGTGATCACGGTATCTCGGTGACAGTGTGGGTGTTGTGTGTGACTCTATGGATAATAGATTGGAAGGATCTTCATCATGAGTTTGTTCTTTATTATTGTTGGATTGAATAGATCATGAGGTTTCTTGATGCTTGTGTTATTGAAGAAAGAGACTATTCAAGAAATATGTTGTGGTTTTTGTTAGTACTATCTTTGGATGCGGATAGTGACAGCATGAAGTGTCCATAGATGTGGAATACGAACTTTAAGGTGTGCTTTTCGTAGCCCTACGCAATTCTCATCTTATTTGATCCATGAAAGAATGATCTCCGAGTAACGTTTACCATGCATGTGTTTTTGTGGAACTATTATGTGTTTAATTATGTTAATGATGTTGAGAGTAGTCACTAGTGAAAGTATGAAGCCCAGGCCTTGTTTCCAAGCATTGATACACCGTTTTTAGTCACTTTTGTTACTTGTTTGCTTGCTGCAATTTTTATTACAGAATTACAAAATCACCTTTTACCATCCATATCACTTGCATTTTACCATCTCTTCGCCGAACTAGTGTACCTATACAACTGTCAATTGTATTAGGTGTGTTGGGGACACAAGAGACTTCTTGTATCTTAATTGCAGGGTTGCTTGAGAGGGATATCTTTGACCTCTACCTCCCGTGGATTCGATAAACCTTGGGTTACTCACTTAAGGGAAATTTGCCGCTGTCCTACAAACCTCTACGCTTGGAGGCCCAACAAGTCTACAAGAATAGAAGTGTGTAGTAGACATCACGAGTGTCATCGCGAAAACTGAACCATGGGTACTAGCTAGTCAAGTTGACCAATGCTTCTTCATCACCGACCCGACAATGTCTAGCCGTGTTGTCGTGAGAAGAGGAAAAAGGAGCATCATCGGAGTGGATGGAGTCGCCAACGAGCAAGATTTTGACCAGTACGGAGACCCAAAGATGGAAGATGACGACGACGACGAAGAAACATACACCACAAGAAGAAGTAGGACAACACTACCCAAGTCAGGTGGTCTTCCGTTCGCAAGAAGAAGTCGAGATGTTCCGGGTCTAAATTATTCAACCGCCACCAAGAAGGGAAAGAAGATTGTGAAACGCTAGCTAGATGGTGTGGGAAATACGACGCTCGATTTTGTAATCCTAATATCATCGGAATATTAGATATCTCAATATTAAGTATTTTTTATATTTGAAATGTGTCTTAAATTTATAATCGTAAATTGAAATAAAAAATGCAATGAAAATTTAAATGCAAAATGCAATGAAAAATTTGGATGTCTTAAATGAAATGCACAAACAGAAATGAAAAACAAAATGAAAAAAGAAATGCAAATAAAATATAAAAAATGCCTACTTAGCCGTGGCGCAGGCAGCCTCTCCCTACGTCATCGATCCTATAATATTAAGTATATTTAATATTTTAAATTTGTCTTACAATTAAATTGAAATGAAAAATGCAATGAAAAATTAAATGAAAAATGCAAATGAAATATTAAATGCAAAATGCTAAGAAAAATAAAATGCAAAAAGAAAAAAAACTAGTTACCCGTGGCGCAGGGTGCTGACCTGCGCCATGGTAACTTACCCGTGCCGCAGGGCGATAACCCTGCGCCACGGCTAACCAGCATACCCGTGCCGCAGGGCATCAACCCTACGCCACGGCTAAGATATGTTGTACATATGAATCGCAATCGCGCGCGCGCAACGGTTCATCCCAAATCGCTAAGTCCTCCTGTCCTCCTCCCCGAGTCGAACGCCGCCGCCTGCCCCTTCCCGCCGGCGTCCGGCTAGTTGTCCTCCTCCCCTCCTCCTCCCCTCCTCCTCCGAACGCCGCCGCCTGCCCCTTCCCGCCTACGCCCAGCCCGCTCACGCCTCCTCTCCCCTAGCTCCCCGCTTGCGCCCGGCCTCCTCCTCCCCCAGGTGCGCCGTTGTCCTCCTCCTCCCTTCCCGCCCCGCGCGTCGGCCCTCCTTCGACGACGATAGGTAGGTCACCTCCTCCCCGAGCCGTCCTCCTCCTCCCCTCCTCCGATGCCCACAGGGTGTTCGATGGAATGCCGAAGCCATTTTTTCAAAAAAAAAATTGAATATCATATAAATTTGGATGCTACTGGTGGTTGCTAGTTGCTGGTGATGTTTGAAATTAAAAATATCAATATTCGAATAAAATTCAATTTTCAAAATTTCTGGCTGAAATTCTAAATTTTTTTCACCAATTCAATTCAACTTTGATTACGCTGAAATTTTTATAGTATGTCAAAAATAGATATACCTTGCTTGTGTAAAATTTTCAAAATTTTCAGAGATAGTTTGGTTCACCAAAAAAATTAAAATCTGCTGCTGCTTTAATTTGGTGAAATATGAGTTAATTCAAATTTGCTAGCTAATGTCTGCAGGTTTCTACTGCTTGGTGCTGCTACTGCTTGGAGCTGGTTTCTGCACGGTAGACGGCATCCGTTGATCAAAATCCTGAGTTGTGTATGGGTGATATTTTGTTATGAATGTTTGCTATGTATCCCGAGTTGTGTGCGGGTTTGTTATGAATGCTTGTATCCCGAGTTGTGTGCGGGTTTGTTATGAATGCTTGTATCCCGAGTTGTGTACGGGTTATGTATAAATTTTGTAGGGATTTTAGATGAGTGCCGATGTTTTGCCGAAATGTCGATTCATTTCCGTTTCGGCACTCCTATGGCAAAAAATTAGCAAAGGTCATGCCGAATTTTTGGCACTAGGAGTGCCGCCGGAAATTTGCCGGAATGGAAATGATTCGACATTTCGATAAAACATCGGCATATGTATTTTTTTTGTTTCTTTTAACTAACACGTTCCATTTTGCTGTCACACACAGAACACATGGCTAACAATGATGAGGCCGGAGGTTCTTCTCGGCAGTTAAGCGTAGAAGAACTAGCCAGAGAGAAGAACGCTGACTTCTGGAGCTTCTACGATGAGCCGGCCGGGGATGTTGCTGAGGATGTCCATGGTGGCGACGAGGGCGCCAATAATAGTGGCGCCGGGGATGGCGACGAGGGCGCCAATAATAGTGGCGCCGAGGATGGCGACGATACCACTACTAATGGCGCCGGGAATGGCGACGCAACCACTGCTGGCGGAGAACACACAGATGGTAGCCAAGCCAAAAAGGCTAGGAAGGAGAGAAGTAAGAACAAGGTCCGAGCCTTGAGGTAAGCGATCACCCAAGTGTCCGACGGTGGGGCGCCTCTAGAGCCTACAGGGGTCGCCGCAGGGTATGGCCTCCAAGTGGCATGCATCCTTGGAGAGGTCATCCCGGTCTATGAGGATAACATAAGGGATGCTAATAAAGCGGGTTTGCGCCTCCGCCTCATCAAGAGGCTGCACGAACGGTATGAGTTCCCGTCGGCCTACAGGGCCAATAAAGAAGGTCATCATAATATGAAAAAACTCAACGCCGTCAACAACTTTGCCCTCACGAAGATGAGCAAGGCCTTGTACAGCTGGAGAGGTAGGGTCAAAAAATTGATTGAAGACAATAAAAGTCCCGAGGAGATCTGAAACAAGGAGCGGGTCAACGAAGAAGACCTTAGGATTTTCCGGGGCAGGCTCGGACTACCTACATCCCAGAAAATGAGTGAATGGGGGAGGTGGATGAACTCGAAGAATGTAGGTCACCACCATCTCGAAAGTGGTGGTTACTTCGCGGCAGAGCCCAAATGGGAGAAGCAGGATGCTGAGTTGGCAGCTAAGGGCATCTCTAACCCCTACAACAAATTTAAAGACAAGCAGACTAGAAATTTTGTCAGGGCTCGGTTCACGGAGGACCCGATTACCAAGGAACTTAAGAAGGATCCTGCAGTCGTGAAGTTCCAAGAGACATAGAAAGTTCTAGAGCCGCGGATGAGAGCTCCTCCCAGGGATCGACGAAGCCCGTGTGGGACACTCCATTCAACGCGGCGTTGAACAAGGTCAAGGGGCGGGCTCTGGACAAGCCACCATCAAGGTGGCCGTGTTTATCGGCCATGGCAAGGCCCTATGGTGTGACTATTATGCCAAGGATAAGGAGACACGGAAGGACAGGAAGAAGCACAAGCAGGAGGATATAGTCAACGAACTAGTGGCCAAGGCGCTCGTCGGTTTCCTTCCTTCCGTCGTGACCTCAGTAATGGATTGGATCGACGGAGGTCGACAAGGGCCGTGTCCAATGCCGAACTTTGGAGGCAACAAGGCCAACACCGCGTCGGTGGCTTCGTCCGCCAACACCGCGCCGTCACCTCCACCTGTTCGGGATAATCCGCCGGTCCACACCATGCCGTCGCCTCTTTCGGAGAATTCGCCAGCCGGCACCACGCCAAGCGGCGCCCACTCCGACTCCGTGTCGCAAGCCATCGGCGGTGTCTTGACAATGGCCAAGCTCGACGCCCTCACGGTATCTAAGCGTCGTAGGCTCAACGCTTATTACTTCATCCATTTTGCCTTTGCCTTGCATCTCTAACGCCCTACATGCATGTTCTTCGCAGGGCGACACTAGATGCACTCTCCTACACCATGTGAATGGAGAGTTGAAGGATGTTGCTAGGGCTACCATCATTGCGCCCAAAAATCGCATGCAACACAATAGGCCGATACCCGATGGCTGCTTTAAGGTTTCACTGACTAGGGTGTTCTCGGGCTGCGACGAGGTGGATCCTCCTTATCAACCCGTGGGAGCCGAGGACCATCTGCTCCTCCGTGAATGCATCCCCTGGAACATGGTATGGCCGAAAACCCAGATCCGTCTAAGCCCAGCCACTCCACAGACAACACCGCAAGTCGGGTTGGCGCAAAACCCTGTCAAGGCCAGCGCACCAGCACCACCACAACTTAAAGAGCCCACGACACAGAAAGACGACACTTCGATGACTGCTACATCGATGATGACCGCTGTGAAGACGGAGGATTAATGGCTCCTCTTGATGAACCGCCGACTGCTCCACACACTCACGAGCCCGCTGGTAAAGCAGAAAGCCGCGTGCACAAAGCGTCTGTTCGATTCTCAAGAGACGCCTCCAGCCGACGACTTCACGTAGAAAGAAGCAACACAAGCTATCACTAGTAAGGAGAAGGCCATTAGTGGCACACCAGTATAGAGTTTCTGTGGCGCATCCTGGAAATGGTGGGATGCGCCACAGAAACCTCGCCACTAAAATATATTTCTGTGGCGCACCCCCTCGGTGCGCCACAGAAATACAAAGATTCTGTGGCGCACCAGCTGTGGTGCGCCACAGAAATATTTCTGTGGCGCATCTGTTGCCTATGCGCCACAGAAGTCCATCCGCCACAGAATAATATAAATGTATTTTCGATTTTCTGCTGCCTGCTGTACAAATACAGGTATATTACAGAAAATATAGGTATATCACATTACAGGAAATACAGGTATATTAGAGGAAACAGGAAATACAGGTATATATTATAGAAAATGCAGGTATATCACATTACTTAGAGCCCGAGATACACAATTTTTACACAAGTATGATACAAAAGTTCATCGTGTCACACAATAATTACAAGTGCCGAATTTTTAACATCGTTTCACATTACAAATGAATAGGTCACACCGCCTACACTAGGATCCGTGATGATGGTGAGGAAGAGCAGGGAGGACGATCATAGATCCTTCTTCTTCGTCGGTGCCGGGAACGGTTTGCAGCCCTCTTTCGTCGTCCACGTCCTGGTGTCCTGCTGAGCCTCTAGGATTTCTTCGATCTCCCTCTTAGGCAACCTTGGAGATGGATTGGGATATAAATATATTGGTTAATAATTCAAATCTAAGTGGACAAGTCTATAATAAAGAAAATAAAGAAGCACTTATTGCTACCTCTGATGTTGTGTAAGGACCCCCGATGATTGTTGACATCTTCGACGATGATTTGCGATAACTGCACCTGGATGCGATGGAAGTCTTCTCTAAGATTGGCACCAGTGATATCCCCCGCACATTTGGTCCATTCTTGGAGGCTAGATGGCAACTTCATTTTCTCAGCATCCCGGACAAACCCTTTAAGGTGATGGAGGGCGTAGAAGGCCTCCTTCACGCTGCCAGACTTCTGCTTGATGCAGCAGAACTCGGTCACATGCTTGAACCGGTGTGTGTCGTCATTGCTGAAAACGTCTTGCTTATTTTCGAAGGGGTCTCCCTTTTTGGCGTAGCCCTCGAGAGCCTCATCGAGAACACCCTTTAGCTTGGTGTAGTCTTTCTTCATATCCAAACTCCCCGAGTCGAGAAAAGTGGCACTGGACCACCTCGGGTTCAGGACGACGAGTGTGCAGTACTTGTTCCTGCTCAACACAATTGAAACGAAATGTTGGAAAGGATCAGCAATGTAACAAATCTACAAGAAAGCATAAGTTACGACGGCGGCGAGCGGATGTGTACTTACTCGGGAAAGAAAGGCAGAAGAATGTTGTTCTTCCTCTTGTTGGTCAGCATGAACCTCCGGAGGTACTCTGTCACCTTGGTCCGTGTCGCTGATCCTTCCACCAGCTAGCAGTCACGCATCTAGTAGGGATCTGCTACCGCGATGGACTGGGTATTATCTCTCTTGATATTCATCGCCATATCGAGCGCGTATAGGCGGACCAAGTTATAGTCCAGCCGTCTAGAGTCAAAGAGATTGAAGACGTCCTCGTACGCTATGAAGAACGGATTCGCGGGGGCGTCATGGATGAAGTCCAAGTCCATTGGCACCCTGACCATGAACACCGGGTAATTTGGCTCCTTGTCTTGAAGAAGGAGGCGCTCTAGCACCAAGACAGATTCATGCAAAGCGTGCATGGGTCCACGTGCGAGGCATAGCAGCTCCGGAGGCAGTATCGCTTTACCAGCTTCATGAACTCGGTTCAAGCCATCCGCACGGGTTGATACCGTGTCTTCATGACACCGGATAGTCTTAGGAGCTGGCTGGCTCGCAGAGGCGCCTGGCCTCCTCTTTCTCTTCTTGTCCTTCTTCTTCATCTCTGGGGATGGTGAGGGTGGTCGGGGTGCGGACTCCGGGAAAACCGTCTTACGTAGTGTACCAGGGCTGAAAATGGTAGACGGTAATTTGCGTAGAGCTTGATCGCCGGCCTCTAGAGGCGTGTCTTGAGATAAACCCTGGAAGTCTAGGCGATGCGTGCATGTACTGGGATGAGCAGGTTGATCGCCTTGAGCGCGGAAGGGTTCTTCATCCATAGGAGGCATGTACATGTCCACGCTGGCGCAAGTGTTGAGGTAGCCCTCGACGTCGACATCATCACCATCGTCATCGTTGGCATCAAGTTGAGGTGCATTGGCAGCGCCTTTGGATGGTTGCGGTACAGACGCTCCCAACAGTTTTTGGTGGCGGCTGCTGGTGGCGACCACCGCCGGTTCCTTCTGGGTGGCGGTGATGGCTACAGGCTTCAAGGAGGGCCGAACGATCGGGGGCCTCGAGGTGGCGCCGGTGGTGCGCCTTAACCCTAGAAGACCAGTCCCAAGACGAATCTGGGTCTTCGGCCATTTCATCGGCCACTTGATGCAATCTTTAAGGACCATGTGATCATCATCGGCTCCCGGAGGTTGAATGGGGGGCTCGACGTCGCAAAACTCAGGCACTATCTTAACCAACCTGACCCTCATCACGTCCTCGTCCATTTTACTGTGGTGCATATCGCGGCTCATTGGTTGTACGACAGTGCCCTGAGCATAGTCCTTCAACTCGCCGCCGGGCACCAACCTATGCAGTAGTATGGAAGGCATGTCCTGAGTCAAAACATGTTGGGCATCATGAGATGGCAGTCATCATAGGCATAGTTATAGAAGATTCCGCGGACTAACTAATTAGTTACCTGGGTGATGGCGTCGAGCTCGGCAACTGTCGAGACAAGGGCGCCGGTGCCGGCGGTTGGCCTATCATTCTCCGGACGCTCGATTGCATTATGAAGCATAGTCGCCGCCGGCTGCGGCTTGGTATCTTTCGCGGTAGGGGGCGTCGTTGTGTTGGGCTGTGGGGTCGTCAGGTCCGGCGACACGTTTTGGTTCATGATGGAGTTGCTACCGCTGACGCTGGGCACGTATATCGGCCCCTGTCGACCAGCCGCATTCCAAGCAGCAAACCCCTCCATCAACCCAGGGGGTAAGAAACTTTTCAGCTTCTCGTCCACTAACCGCTCAACCGTGGCGGAGTCCACTATTTGACTCTCCAGTGTCTCCACCTTCTTCCTTAACTCCACAACCTCGGCTTTATCCTTACTCGGCCTCCTCCTCTCCTTTTTCGTCTTGGCGTCCGAGTGGTAGTAGTTGATGAACTTCATGCTCGTACCGAAGCCGGACACACGGCCAGCTGACGTCAGCGACATCGACTTGTCCCTACCCTTGTAGGCGTTCGTCGCCCTGTTGAAAGTCGTGTCCCACGGCTCCGTCGACCCTTGGGACGACGGGCCGCCGACCTCAGCATCAGCCTTCAACTATGCCTCCTGCAGACAAATTAGGCATTAATTTAGATATTTGGCTTCGTTATCTAACTAGATCAACGCAATGGACTTTGAGATATCCGCGGTAATTAAATTCCTTACCAGATACTTCTCGAAATCCTTCACCGCCTCATCGTCGGTAACGAATTCCCCCGTGGTCTTGTCCAGATAGTAGCCGGACCGGACAAAGAACCTCATCTGCTCGTCCGTGATTTTTTTTCCCACGGGTTCTCTTTTCCGAAACGTGCATACTCGGCATCCTCCTTGTCCCAAATGGGCTTTTTTCCTCGGTAACCGCCGCTTCCACAATGGTGGTTACCTATGTTTTGCTCCCGCATGTCCTTCCCCCACTTGGTCCATTTTTTAGCCTCCTCGGTTCTTAAGGACAACTTGAATTCCTCGAACTCTTCTTGGTTGAGCATCGGCTCTTTGGCTTTTATCTCCTCCCAGCTGAGACCCTTGTCAATCTTCTGCTTCACCCGGAATTTCCAGCTGCTCAAGGTGGTGCTCATCTTTGAGATGGCTAAACTGTCCACCTTTTTGTTGAACGGCTCCAGGAACATGTACCGTTGGTGAAGCTTCTGGAGGAGGACGTCGCGCAAAGCATTATTGGCCATGCTTCTGATGTCCTTCGTGTTGATGGACACGCTTTCCCGGAGGATGCACCCTAGTTGCATGCTGTACCCTTTGGCAGGGGCCTCAGGCGCCACTGGTAGGCCACTTGGCGTGACCTTGGTGAAATGGTCTGTCACATTGGCGAGCACTTGAGGTTTCCTATCCCTCCTTTCCTTCTCCTGCTTTGGAGCGGTCGGGTCGCCACCACCATCCGTGTGGTCGCCGCCATCGGTGGTGGTGGTGTCATCCTCATGGCCACCACTAGCAGCTCCATCGGTGGTTTCGGCGTCGTCGCCCTCCGGGGCGTCTTGCTCATCGCCGGCACGGTGGCCACTAGCAGCTCCGGCGGCGGCGGCCTCCTCCAACTCCTGGGACGCTTCCCAGAACGACTTGTTGGCGTCTCTAGCTATTTCTTTGACGCTCATCTTCTTAGAATGGCCCGCGGAGTCCGACATGTTTGCACTTAATTAAAAAGAGGCAAAAAGTTAGTATAACAAATATAAGAAAAAAATCAATTAATTAAATATTAAGATACCCCGGCCCATGCATTAGTAGCAATACCCCATATGTCCCTTTTTTAGCAAAGTCATGCCAAAATTCACGAAAAATTTCGGCATGACCTTTGCTAAAAAAGGGACATATGGAGTACCCGAATTTGCCGGAACGGAAGTTAATCGACATTCCAGAAAACTCAAGGGCCTCTCGGGGTACCTGCAAACATTTCACAAAAATATCGATCCACATCTCCGGCCGACATGTCCACGACACGATGGTCGGAGCACAAACAACCACGACAAACTCCACGACATGATGGTCGGAGCACAAACAACCTCACCTGTAAATTTTTCACACACAAGGGCGTCTTCTTGCCTAGCACACACAAGCACCTCTGCACCTGTACAACCAAAAAAAAGAAAAGGAACATATTTTTAGCATCAATAAAGCATCTAATAACAGAATCAATAATAACATATGTCAATAATAACAGAATTATTATGCATCCATCATCTAAAGCACCTAAAGCATCAATAATAACAGGATTATTATGCATCCATCATCAATAATAATTCTGTTTACTTTTCTGTTTTGTTAGGGATCTGTGAAAAACATAAACCTAACTTGACAGGAATATACAAGATCGATATATTTTTGTAAATGCAAAACTAAATGCACTAGCTATTATTTTTTTGTTCCTACTGTCCCTTATTGGTTGTCACTGCTATTTAAATATGGTGAATAAATACAATGACACCTAGATTGGAACAACTAGGTTAAATGATCATGTAGCTAATTTTTTGTTCTGAGTATGACACCCAGATTGGCTGTCACTGCTATTTTTTTGTTCTAAGGATGACACCCAGATTGCTACTTAAATGATCATGTAGCTAATTTCCTTTTCCACTTCTCTATTTCCATGAATCTCAACTAGGTTTAATATGTACAAAACACCTAACAGGTTTGTCTAGTTAAACCGAAGCTGCTACATAGAGATCAATATATTTTTGTAAGTGGAAAACTAAATCCACTAGCTATTATTATCGTTCCTACTGTCCTATATTGGCTAGTAGAAGAATTCTTTTTGCACTAAACATGAACACAAGTTTAGAGGAAGCAGGGTACAACAGGAGCATCCTAAAAACTGTGAAACTGTTACTTGTTCAAGTCCATGTGGCGGGAGCATCCTAAAACACACTATCAGAGGTTCAAAAAAATTAAACCTAAAACACCTAGCAAAAATTAAACCTAAAATTACTGCATTTATGATAGACACTATCAAGCACTAGAGAATCCCACCATACACAGCATCACAGCATCAAGCATCACAACATCTAGCATCACACAGCATCCAGCATCAAACTTGGGCTTGGGATTTTAACAAACACCTAGGGTGCAGCTCTAAGGTAGGGGAAGGAGGAGAGGGAGAGGGGCAGCACCTCGGGGAGGGAAGGGAGGGGAGGTCGTCGAAGGCGGTGGAGGTGCTCCTCGTGGGCGCGGTGGAGGTGCTCCTTGTGGGCGCGGTGGAGGTGCTCCTCGTGGGCGCGGTGGAGGCCGGTGCTCCTCGTGGGCGCGGTGGAGGCCGGTGCTCCTCGCGGGCGCGGTGGCGGTGCTCCTCGTGGGCGCGGTGGAGGTTCTCCTCGTGGGCTGGGGCGGCCGGCGGCGGTGAGTTGGGGCGGTGGTGGTACGGCGGCCGGCGGTTGGGCGTCGAGGGGGCGTGCGCGCGGGTTTGCGAAATTTGGGAAAGGAGAGGCCGGCGCAGGGAGGGCCCACATGTAAGTGGGCGCAGAAAAATTCTGTGCCGCATCCCTTCCTGCGTGCGCCACAGAAATTTTATATTCTATGGCGCATCCTCTTTAGAGATGCGCCACAGAATTAGGTGGCCTAAAAATTTAAAACATGGTGTTGCTGTTTCATGAGACCAACAACTACATAGCCAGTGGTTAGCAAGCTGAAACTTGGGGCAGCCAGGTTCGAATCCTGGCTGTCTCAAATTTAAAAAAAAAATTGGTTAAATTTAAAGAAAGAACACACACATATTTGTTATTCTTTTTAATGATATTTTTTTCTTTTCAAAAAATAAATTTTTGGTTAAATTTAAACAAAGAACACACACATATTTGTTAATATTTTTAAAGAAAGAATAGACACCTTTAGTAGGGATAATACAAATTTTTTTTTGGTTAAAATTAAAGAAAGAACACACACATATTTGTTATTCTTTTAATGATATTTTTTCTTTTCAAAAAAATTTTTTTGGTTAAATTTAAAGAAAGAACACACACATATTTGTTAATATTTTTAAAGAAAGAATAGACACCTTTAGTAGGTATAATACTAAAAACAAAATTGGTTAAATTTAAAGAAAGAACACACACATATTTGTTATTCTTTTTAATGATATTTTTTATTTTCAAAAAATAAATTTTTGGTTAAATTTAAAGAAAGAACACACACACATATTTGTTAATATTTTTAAAGAAAGAATAGACACCTTTAGTAGGTATAATACTAAAAAAAAATTGGTTAAATTTAAAGAAAGAACACACACATATTTGTTATTCTTTTTAATGATATTTTTTCTTTTCAAAAAATAAATTTTTGGTTAAATTTAAAGAAAGAACACACACATATTTGTTATTCTTTTTAATGATTTTTTTCTTCTCAAAAAATAAATTTTTGCTTAAATTTAAAGAAAGAACACACACATATTTGTTAATATTTTTAAAGAAAGAATATACACCTTTGGTAGGTATAATACTAAAATTTATATGCTGCCACTTTTGTATTTCTGCACAGCAATTCTGTGGCGCACGGCCACTTTGGTGCGCCACAGCATAGCTATCCACCTATAGCTAGTTTCCTAGTAGTGTATCCTGAGCCCCAACACACTACTTGGGACCTGTCGTGAAGCGCTAGCGGCCGGAGGAGGCATCCCTCCGAAGCCTAAGAAGACGCGGAAAAGAACTAGGAAGAGTGACTATGCATCCGCCAGCCAGCCGTCGCAGCCTCCAAAGCCGAAGCAGGGTGCCCATGCCTCCAGCAGCTAGCCGGCGGCTCCGCGGCCGATCCGGTTTAAGGATGGGCCAGGACCCAGCAAAGATGTTACGCAGGAAATGCATATTGCGGGTCGACCGATGGTACCCCGTGACGTGCTCCAACTCATGAGTGGGGATATGCAGATGCTGCATGAGTGTGTTCTGACACGAGAGCTGGATCTTCTTAAAATGAAAGATCCAACACACCCACACCCGCTTTTCACTGCCAAGGTGCCAGAGGCAGTTGATGGCTTTTGCAAACAAGACCCAGCTGATTTGATTTTCGTGCGATTTGATGACATCTTCAAGATGTTTAACCTCATGCGGCTCCATCCTCATTTAGTCGCCTATTTTGGCTCAGTACAACCCACCAGTTCTTAAAAGAGAAGATCGGGGGCGTCGCGATAGCGGACCCCTACTACATGATCGAGACCAACTTCAGAAGCCAAGATGGCTGGCAATTTATGTCGAAACACCTCGAAGAAATCATGGTGGAGAATAAGTGGAAGGATTACATTCTCTTGCCTTACTATCCCGTGTAAGTAGTCATTCTCTACGCCACAATGAAGATGCTTCATTAGATTTCTATCATTATTTTTCTAACACTCTGTCTAAATTGCTTTGCCCAGAGACAAGTACTGCGTCCTACTCTTTCTTTGCCCAACATATTCCGTAGTCACATATTTGGACTCGGGTAGGGAGGACAAGCCGAAAGACTACACCAACCTCAAGAAGGCTCTGGATAATGCTCTAGTTGGCTTCAGTATCAGGGGAGGCATCTTCAAAAGGAAGAGACCTGGAAGAGGAGGTGTGCTATCATTCCACCACATTATCAACTTCGAGTGCGTCACGAAACCAAAGAACAGCGAGAGGTATGCCTACTAGGCCATCCATCAGATCAGTGCCTTCGTACGGGATGAAGAGAAACTCAAGTTGCCAGATCAACTCCAACGCTGGGCCGCACACTTGGCAACGATCCATGATCGTGATCTCCGACAAGAATTCTATCGCATCCAGGAGACGTTCGCGTGGATCATAGTACACGATGTCTGCACCGTTGGAGGCATGTTCTACTACGACGGCGCTCCACTCGATAATGCGGAGGTGGAACAGCGTATAAAGGCACAAGGCGACATCCGGCCCTTCACGACAACGAAAGATGGCGTCCGCCCCTTCCCGGCCCTGAAGACCGTCGACGCCTAGCTTATCTTTCATTATGTTGTCTAGCTGTGTATAGCTTATGTTCAAACAATCGATGAAATTTGTGTTTGTAATGTGATGATCTAACTTGCTACTTGATTCCGATGGAGACACATGTGTGATGTATATAATTTTGTCTACTTATATATATTTTCAGTTATAATGCATGTGATCTATGTATTTTATTTTGCAAAATGTATTATAGAATATATGTCTATAAATACCTGTATTAGCATCTGTATAAATACGCAGTATATAAAAAATATAGAAAATACCTTAGCCGTGGCGCACCTGTCAGTGTAGCCGTGGCGCACCTTACCCGTGGCGCATGATGGGGCTGTGCGCCACGGGTATGCTTCATTAGCCATGGCGCACACCCAAGCCTGCGCCACGGCTAACTACGCGTGGCGCACCTGGTCCTGTGCGCCATGGCTAACGCAATGTACCCGTGGCGCACCGAGCTGCCTGCGCCACGGCTAAAAATTACCCGTGGCGTGGCAATCAGTGGCGCAGGCCCCTGCGCAGGCCCCTGCGCCACGGGTAAGCAATTTTGGTGCGCCACGGGTAAGCATTTTCCTTCTAGTGACTCCCACATGTGGTTAGTGCACTCAGTCTTGGATCAGCGGAAAAAAACTCGGGTCCTAGGCGACACTAGCAGAACAAAACACCACGATTGGCCTCCTGCCGGTGTCTTATCTTTATTAATTATTCCCATCGCAACAGAAAATTAAAGATTAACATGTGAGTTGAGCCTAGCTATCATATTAAAAACAAGACTAGATAAAGAGATAACAGGACTCGAGCAAAGCACCTAAGCATGAACTAGGACTCGCAAGGCTAACAAGGTAATCAAGCAACAGGGTAATAGGATGTGGGGGTGTGGCTTATCATGGCTGCAAGGTAAACATCTGGATAGAATCGAGACACAAGCATCGTAACATAATGCTAGCAAGGAACAAAAGATAGGAGTAAGAGACGGAAAACAAGCAAATATAGCAAGTGAGTAGTCTTGCATGCAAACTTGGTGGAGGTAGCAGAACCTGACGTTGCTCACATCAACTCAACGTCCTATTTCCGAAGAAGCAACGAACGCTGGAAGGCGCAGAAATGCATTTTACTACTATGGCAAAAGATCCGGCATGTAGATGACATGAATGCATGACAAACTAAATGTGATCCAATTTTATCCTAACACATGGCAAATCATTTTAAATGGGATCTGTGCACAATATAGATGCACCGGACAAACCCCATAATTAAAGTAGGTGGATTTAGTTCAGCTAAATGAACAATTGTTCGATGTTGATTAAGCATGCATGATTTGATATAAGATACACATATAGGGTATATAAGGCTAGGGTTCGGGTCACACATCGGATCGAGGATCTTTGGGTTCGAAGCCACCATCTTCGGACCGTAGAGGAAGTAGTCGAAGTAGTCGTGGCCGAACTGCATCATCAACACCATCGGCATCGGGGTCGTGTAGTCGAAGTAGTCGACGTCGCGGAAGTAGTGGTTCACGGGGCGTCGTCGTAGCGGACCTTGGCGTTCCAGTCTTCGGGGTTCACGGCCTTCACAGACACGCACGAAGGAGGCCAACACCACAGAGAGCAACGACGATTCAAATGCACGTGGACGGTCGTCTGGAACATGGCATCAGGAACGGTCGGGGGTCACACAACAACACCACCGGGCACAAACAGGAGGACAACCGCACTGCACCAGCAGCAGGAAATGGTCGCGACGTGCTTGTTGCATCCAACCAGAGGAGGGCCACATAAAGGAGGAGGTCGACGCGGGGAGGGCCAGCACACTAGTAGGAAAACGCTTATAGGTGAAAAAATAGTCGTGGCGCTATCGTGGTGGTACACAAACAGATGCCATAGGTAGGCTTATCTTGGGGCCGATGGATGCTGGAGGTACCGGGGAGGGTAGGTGCGTGTAGAGACGGACACGGAAAGACACAAACACACACCAATTTACCCAGGTTCAGGGCTCTCGTGAGGAGATATAACCCCTACTCCTGCTTGTTTGATCTTTATATGGTGGATACACTTGAGCTACACAACGCTCCTTGAGTTGTATGGGAAGAACTATGAGCTGAGGGCGCTATACCGAGTCTCGGAGTGGCTCTGGAGCTCTCCTGAAGACACTAGTGTTCAATGAAGCAGCGTTTCGAGTCTAATGAGGCGTGTCTGTAAAAGGAACCCCTAGTGCTCCTTATATAGGGAAGCCCAGGGCACAAGTTAGGGCTGACGTTTGTGCTGGCGTAGGCAGCACAGTGGCCACGACCGGCCCTCTGACTGCTTCGGTCATCATGACGTAGCACGTCCAATCTGTCTACTCCCACGCACTGCTCCCTGACACTGCTTCGGTGTAATGTCCCGGGATTTTTCCCAAATTAGATTTTTGCTTGTTCTTTTCTTTTTGCATCGTCATGACATCATGCACCGTGTCACCATGCATTTTTTTTCTCTAAAACTCAAAATATTAATTTTGGAAAATCCTATTTTATTAAATCTTCCTCTCTCTCTCTTTCTTTCCCTCTTATCTTTTTGTTTTCTCTCCTTCTCTCTTTCTTTTCTTTCTCCTTCTCTTTTCCTTTTTCATGGAAATTGGGAAAATTCCTGAAATTCATAAAATGGCCGTGGAGAGCAATCCTGGCCCATCCTTCTTCTCTCATCTCTCCTCACATCAGCTGCAGCAGCCCACTAGCCGGCCCAATCCCCCTTCCTGCCGTCACCTCCCTCGCGTGCCTGCACGCCGCTGTCGCCTCCACCATGCCACGCCTGCACCACCTTTTCCCCCCCTCTATAAAGCAAGCCAAGCCGGCCCCTTCCAAACCCTAGCCCTTCTCCTCTCCCTCCCCAGCCGCCGCCACCCTCTCCCCTCGATCTCCCTCTCCATCCTTCCTTCTCTCTGTTCCTCTCACCGAAGACCACCACCAGAACGAGCTCCACCGCCCCGATGCCATGGACGTCCCTGCGCCAAGCTGAGTGGTGGAGAAGAACCTACGTGACTCCCTCTTCTTCCTCGACATCAAGGACGATCCAGAGGAGCTCCAGAACGACCCCTGCTTCCACGTCTTCAGCTTTGGGCGCCGCCGTCTTCATCGTTTTTCTGCCCCCCTAGTCGACTTCGAGGACGATCTGCTACACCTACAACACCCCGGTGAGATGCCCTTCCAATTCCCGCCGAAATCCAGATCCTTCACGCTCTGTAACGCCGCCTCGTTTTCTGACCGAAGCATGTGTCCGCCATGGCCGAGGTCGAGCTCGTCTTCCTCCTCTACGGCTGCTGTTCTGCTTCCTCTCCATCGACAAGGTCCGGTCGCTGCCGTCTTCCCCGAGCCCCTCCTCTTCGCCAGCAGCACCGTGGTGAGCAGCCGCACCTATCCGTTCCCTTCCCGGTCTCAATCCCAGCCTGTACTCGTCGATCCTCTCGTTCCCGAGCTCTGCCCGCCATGGACGAGCCCGACATATCCTGCTGCTTCTCTTCGCTCTTGCACCCGATGCACACCAGCAGTCCAGCACCCTTGCACACCAGCTACCTCTGCGCTTCGAGCCCACACACAGGAACCTGCCCGCCCGCCCGCTACAGATCGTCTCGTCTCCGTCGGCTCTGTTCCTGAAAACCGAAGTCTGAATCTTTCTTCTGTCAAAATTCAGTTAACCCGAGAACGTTTAGAAATTGGAATTCACAAGTTCTCTTTCCCTTTCCCCTCCCGGTACTGTTTGAGAGAGGCGAAAGGGAGTTCGCTCGAGCTGGTTGTTCCGCCGACGGCCGATTCGTCGGTCCCCTCCCTCTCCGGCCGCCGCTGAGGTGGTGGGAGAGTGGGGGACCCCGGATCTAGGGCCTAGGCGTGTTCATAGTAGGTTAGGGTTTCCGGGCGGCGCTGGCGAGGTGGTGGCGGCGGCGGTGCTCTGGAATAAGGTTGCTGGTGCTCGATCCCCACCTCGACGGAGCTCTGGTGGGATCTGTCGGCGAGTATCCGGCCCGTGTCTCGCCGGTGATGTCCTGGCGGGGTGGGCGTCACTGAAGTGCGAGCTTTTGTCCTCCCAGCTTCTTCCTCGTGTTGCCGTCGGTGGCTCCGTCGGCGGTGGCAAGCCTGTGGAGGAGGGTGGCGGCGGTTCTGGTCGTCCAGGCCCTCGTCGTCCTGCTGTTGGAGTCCAGGCGCCTCGGCTGATTGAGGCGAGTTTCCAGCTGATCCTTCTCTTGTTGTTGGTGCTGATGCAGGATCTGAAGATGGCTTCGGCCACTGTCTTCGGCCTGACTGTCGGAGTGGTCCGGGGCGTTGCCCCCGCCGATTTGGCTACCGCCTTTGCTAGATCCCGGCGTTCGCGTCGGGTGGTTCTTGCGGCGACCTCAACGAGGATTTCTCCTCTAAAGTTCCACTCCGGCGACACAGCGGCAGCATGCGAGTGTTTCTCTCTCTCCGGCGAGGTTGAGGTACTGATGCATGCGGCGGCGGATCTTGTTCTCTGCAGAAGATCCCAGGGGCCAGTTGTAATTTTTTTGTTTTCAAGGGTTCTTTCTGTACCTTCGGGTCAGCTGTCCAAATTCTGGACTGTTCTTGTAAACTCTAGTTTCCTTACTTAATATAATCCAGATATTTGCTTTAAAAAAAAAAAAAAAAAAAAAAATTCAGTTAACCCGGCCATCTATGCTTCATGTACTGTCAGATCCGGATCCCGTCACCACCACCGAGCCAGCCCAGTGGCTTCGTTCCTTGCTCCCGCACCCTTGAGGCCCAAGATCGAATCCTGGTGGCAGCACCAAAGGCCATCCTTTTTCTGTCTTTTATTCTTTTTGCAAATTATGTTTTAAACCATATCTTCGGATCTATAACTCCAAATACAAAGTATGTTATATGAATTTTGATCAGAAAAATGTAAGGAATATGAATATGCCATCCATGCTTTTGTTTGCATCATGTAGGTTGCACCTTAGATGTAATTTATATATCCTCTAATTAATTAAATATGGAATGTGAAGGGAATTAATTTAATGTTTGTCCCTATTCCATTTAATTTTGATTAGCTCACCCATGCCTTGTTCCACCTTGCTAATAACATTTAATTTTGATGGTTAGAAAAATAACTTGAACCATATATTTAAATGTCAGAATCCGGTTCCGTTTAATTTGGCTTAATTGCATCTTCTCATGTTTTGCCATGTCATGAATTCATGTCATCAACATGCCGCTTCTTTTGCCGTAGTAGTAAAATGCATCTTTTGCGCTTCCAGTGTTCGTTGCTTCTTCGGGAATAGGACGTTGAGTTGATGTGAGCAACGACAAGTTCTGCTACCTCTACCGGATTGCAGGCAAGTGATACTCCCTTGCTATCTTCGCTTGTTTTCTGTCTCTCACTCGTCCTATCTTTTGTTCCTTGCTAGCCTTATGTATCGATGCTTGTGTCCCGATCCTATATGCATGTTTACCTTGCAGCCATGATATGCCACCACCCCCACAACCTACTACCCTGTTGCTTGTTTACCTTGTTGGCCTGCGAGTCGTAGCGCATGCTTAGCCTTGTCTTGCTCGAGTCTTGCTATCTTTAGCTAGTCTTGCTTTAATATGATAGTTGGGTTAAATTCACATGTTAATCTTTAATGTTTGGCGATGGGATATAATTAATAAAGATAAGGCACCGGCGGAAGGCCAATCGTGGTGATTTGTTCTGCTAGTGTCGCCTAGGACCCGAGTTCTTGTCCTCTGATCCAAGAATGAGCGCACTACCCACATGTGGGAGGAAATGGGACTCCCCTCGACCTAGTACCGGATCTGCAGCCTTGTCCAGGGCGCCACAAGTAGTTCGGGTGTTTCCATTTGCGCGGCGCTTTATATTGTTGCAGGTACACGGATGGGACGCCTCCGATACGATGATGGTTACTTACAGTAGGGTTGCGGAATGGGCGTTAATCGCATGTGGAAGGAGGGGCAATCGTATGAGTGTTCCCTCCCGAAGCCGTTCACGCATCGGCTGAGTCCACCTCGGAGCTTCGGCCGGACTTTCAAGGTGGGTCAGACTTAGCTAGGTGGTTCCCTGGACTTGTGTGGTAGTGAAGGAAAGTGTAGCGTCGGACACCCTGCCAGCATACCCCGGAAGTGTACTAATTGCATGGCAACAAGGGTTGAAGTGCGTGTGGTTACATTTGTGCACCCCTGCAGGGTTAAATCTTTTCGAAAAGCCGTGTCCGCGGTTATGGACGACTTGGTGAAATGTGCTGGCTAACAAGATCATAGACAACTTACACCTGATGTTAATAAATTGATTAGTAAGATAGAGCTACTTCAATAATAAATTATAAAATTGCCAACTGTGTGAGTGCCTTTGGGCTTGCTGCTCGTAGGATAAACGGGCTGGTAAGGAATCGGCTGGGTTATGTTTGGTGTTAGTATAGTTGGTTCCCTATACGCTCTCTTACCTCCTCTCTATTAGACGAAAGTTGTAGCGTGTCTCTATAAGTTGTTAGTGCTGCTTGCCGCCACCTCAATCGCTAACCCTTTTCCCCGGAATTCCAGCTTTGATATCTTGTGAGTATTACTTGCCAGTACTTCTACTAGTACTGACCCCTTCGGGGCTGCTATTCCAATGCAGCCAAACAGGTTTGAAGTCTGACGACGTTAGCTTGGGAATCTCTCCGGCTAGGCTTGGCCTGGGCAGGGATATGGTGCCTTTGCTTATCTTCAGGACTCTTAGTCCAATTTGTATCTTGTCCGTAGTCGGACGCTACCCGCTTCCGTTGTTATTTGGATCTTTGTTTTGTATCTTGCTCTTGACTCGGTGAGTCGTTTTTGTATATATGTTCTTTTGTGGGTTCCATCGAGAACTGTTGTAATGTTATCACAATTCCACCCGCATAACGTGTGTATTGCGACGTGCACGTTATGCCTGGTGGGCGTCCTTTAGGATCGTTATTATGCGGATTTGGCTGGAACGCTAAAATCTGCATATTACCGATCTTGGGGCGTTACATTCGGTCAGCAGCATGGAGGCCTGACAGCCCATACTGCAACCTCCGAGTCATGGACTGGCAGCGCGTCACGTCCCGCTAGTGGCACGATGCCTGCCCCGTGATTGTAGGGACAAGACGTGAACCTTGACCCTGCTCCGGGATAACCTCCTCTTCTCCATATCCGACATAGGCGTGCCAGATATTTCTTAACTCGGTTTCGTCCTTCCTGCACATAAGAAGAACAACGGAGACTCCGACATATAACTTGCATGATCCGACATACGGGTATGTCGGTTTAGCCTTAACCCGGTCGACTTCAAGTATGCCGATATGGTATGTCGGTTATTGTTGACCCGGTCAACTCCGGGTCTACTTGTACCTCGGCATCTTGACCCCATCCGGGGGTTGCCCCCCGACATTAGTCCCCGAAGCTGGCGTGGTCCTGCAACCTCGGCTGAAGGGCCGCGGCAGGTTTACCCGAAAACCAGCATTTCTAATATAAAACCGACATAACATATGCCGGCAAAATTCATATGTCGGAGAGCGATTTGCATCCCAACTTGATATCTCATCTTGTGTCGGATCGTTCCGACTTACGGGGAAACCCTTTGGCTCCTCCGAGTCATTGGTTTGTTACGTGACAGAGCATCTCTGCGCGATGCCTCGGTTTTTGCGCATGGATTGACATGCCACTGGCACGCTTGCCACACGTGTCACATCTGTCACTCCGGCCGCTGTGCCCACGCTAGCACTTAAGTGCACTTGGACCGTGTCCCCGCGCGTCGCCTCGGGTCCTGCCCGATCGGGTGCGCCGCAGCGAGCCGTTGGCTCCCTGTGGCCCATCGTGGGGTAAATCGTGCGGCAGTTACGCGATCGCGAGGATCGTGGCGGAGATCGTGGGGTAGATATTCCCCGTCTGTTGCGGGGATCGTGCGCAAAAGATCTCGTGCCCACGATCTCCTCCGGCCGCCCATAAATAGGAGGGAGAGGGCAGCACTTTCCCCCTCCGCATTCACCTCTCTTCTCTCTCCTTCTTCCTCCTGCGTCCCAGCCGCACAGAGCCCAGCACTACCGCACGTCTCCGTGCACAGCGCCGCCGCCGTACGCACAGCCCGCACCGACGCCGCCAACGAGCAGCGAGCCGGTCTTCGCCGCCGCACGCCGCAGCACCGCGGTGAGTTTTCTTTCTTCTCCTCTTTCTCTCCTCTTGCGCGCTTCGCATCTAGATTAGTTGGCAGTTTGCTCTTGCTTGTTCTTCCTCTTTTTTCACCGCCGCGAGCCGCATCGCGCGCCACCGGTGACATTGCCGCCGCGGTTGCGGTGCGCCGCCGTGTCTCTTTTTCATCCTCTTCTTTGCCTTTCTCTTGGATCTAGGAGTTAGTCGTGTCTCGCCGTATTTTATCCTTTTTTCTTTCTTTTTCCACCTCGGCCTACATAGCTCACCGCCGGTGAACCATTTTGCAGATCTCGTCACCTCCTAGCCGATATGTCGGACAACTCCGCCCTGGAGGTGGTTGACTCGGTCGAGGAGGTGTTTGTGGAAGGATCCACCCGGGCTTCCTGGGAGGGCTCCGACATAGGCCAGGCCGAGTTAGACTGGCTGATCCGGACACGGCGGATCCCGACCGGAGTGGAGTGCCAACTTCCGTGCTCCGAGACCAAGCCGGATCTCGAGGAAGGCGAGTACGTCGTCTTCATTGTGCACTTTGAGCGAGGATTCGGATTACCCGTCAGCACCTTCTTCCGCAATTTCCTCAACAAATTCGGTCTTCAACCGCACCAACTCCCGGCGAATGCCATCACCACCCTCTCAGCATTTGTCTCCTTTGCCGAGGGTTACCTTGGCCTCTGGCCCACCATAAACCTCTGGTCCAAATATTTCGGTTTCCGGAAGCAGGTTATCCCGAATCCTGATCAACCGGATAAGGAGATGACCCAGTGTGGGGCCGCCACCGTCACACCTCGACGTGGCTCCATCTTTTGTGGGGACCCCGGACTAGCTGTCCGAAATACCCTTGTGCCTACATCAGCGATCCCATGATCAGTGTGTCGCTGAGCACAATCAAACTGGTAATCAAGGAACATCCATAATTACCGAAGGAATTTACTTACTTGATTGAAGTCATACTCTTCAATAGGTACTTGCAGCGGAAAAATCACCATACAGCGTGGAGCCCAAGTCATTCGCCTTAACCCTACAGGCAACTGACTGGGAAGCGCCCTAGTTCGCATTGACGTCAGTTCCGTCTCCTTCTTCAAGCTGCTCTTCTTTAAAATCTGGCTAAGACAATAGCCAGGGACGAAACCATTATGAGTACAATGGGAATTGTACTCGCAAACTACCCCCGAAAGAGCATGCACTACCCTTTTCTTTTTTTGTTTATAGTTTGAGTAAAACTTTGTTTGCTTTGAAAACTCTAATCTTTATTGAAAAAAAGAATGATAGACTTTTGTTCAATAAAACTTTGTCTGAAAACTCTATAACTGTGGTTGAAGTAAAATAAGAGAAATTTTATAACTTTTCATAAACCTTGTATATTTTCAAGACATCTATAGCCTTTGTTAAAGAAAACGAAAAGAAGGCTTTAGATTCTTTTTTTTTTCCATAAAACTGTCTTTGTAAAGAGTTTTCTTTTAAAACATTTTTCCCGAAAAAAATAGCTGTTTGTTAAAATAAGAAGTCCCTTTTTAAAAACGTTTTTCCTGGAAAATCACCATTTTGTTTAGTTATCCAAAACTCCTCCGTTTTCCCGACCATGTCTCATCATGGTCCAAGTATTTCCAACAACTCATACCAGCACATTGGCATAGTTGCATAAAACATCCTTCACATCATTTTCTCTTTCAAACCTCAAACCTTTTTCCAAAACTTGCACATAGGCCTAGTAGGGCCTCCCAACTGTCCATATCCGAGGACTCGGCTATTCGAATAGTTTTACCCTCTGCAGAGGTAGCACGCTTTTCCCACACCCATCCGGTAGCTCATCGTGTCTGCCACGTCCCGCCATACAAGGTGTATGCGAAGTTGAACCACCGGCCATAGCCTTTCCTTTGCTCATGCTAGTATAGGACCCTACCCTTACGATTTCACCATTCCTTCAACACCTAGTACAGGATCCCCCGTCGAGGAACCTAGATGTAAGGACTCGCAGTTTTGCCCGGCGAGCACGAAGCCCTTCAATCCCTCAATCCCTCAAATTGCCGGGACCCAGGTCAGGGGTTAGAGTCGCCATGCTCATCCCCTCACGCATAACGGAGTCGTCTCCGTCGATGAGGTGTCCAGTACTAACACGAGCAAATTATATGACTACGCCCGTTCCCATATTTGGGTAGATGTGGTCGCACAGATTATCGGCTGGTCGACGTAAGTACTAAGACACAATGTGCATTTTTCATAAATCAACGCCATTTATCACTTCTCCACTTCCATACCGACCATTCGGCATGTCATCATCAACTAGGTACTTTAAAAAGGAGTTTGGAATAAACCATATTTTTTTTCCCATACTATAGTTTGAAAAGGAATTTTTCCACCCAATACTTCCATATAGGGTGTCAAAGTAATATACTTGTATTTTTGGAAAAGGGTTTTCAAAATCATAGCTTTGGTGGCAAAAGCCACTTAAGTCATTTATGCTCTTTATGGGTAAAACATGTAAATCAAAATATAGGCGTATATAAATGCAAGCTCAGTGAAGTAGCTTGCCTGTTTCCAGCGTGATGTCTCTGGACTTGATACTCTTGATCAAAGAAATAAACTCTGATCCTTCTCCAATAAATCCTTTCCAATATCACCCAGGTAGCGTTTATATCTAGCGTCGCAAAAAGGAAAGAACACAATCAACATACAGTAGAGCACTCCACAACAATCATCAAACAATTACTAACAAACAACAATCACGATGGAAAACCATTAGCTAACAAACAAGTTTGGCAGTCTCCTCACTACTCATGTTTATAATAATATGGTTAAAGTTGTGATTAAGCATCTTTATTTAAACAGGAAATACTTCAGACAAAAGTTAATCCACCAATTACTTTCTTTAATTCTAAATATCTTACCAAGCTATGGTAGAGATATTGCTAGATACTCAAGCTAGTACTCAACTTAAGACAACCAAATTTAATAAGCAAGACAAACATCTCTTTCACACAAATTAATTTAACATCAAATAAACAAGCAATACATGCCATTACTAAACTACTCAATCAAGCATCACAACAACTCTAAAGCATCACACATAGCTACTGCACTCACAAAGCAACACAATTTGATTTCAATTTGATTTAATTAACAATTATTTAAATGTGGCACATTTATGGCAGAAACAAGGGTTTCATGTTTAATTGCATAACTTGTGTTCTGTTGCTCACAAAAATGTGAACTAAAATTCTATGGATAGCTACTGATTTTTATAAGCTAACCCAATTGGATTTAATTCAATTTGAGTTATTAAACTCCCTGCATAAATGTGTTAATCCAGAATGTTGGTTTTCTTGTTTTTGCTACAACTCAAGTTAATTGTATTCAAAGATTAAATCCTTTTAGGGATAGCTAGTATTTCTTATATGTGAGCTAACAAAATTGGTTTGACCTCATTTGGGTTAGTAGAGTATCAGAAACAAACAAGTTTAGATCTTATACCTTCTGTGGCATTTTGAATATCATTATTTATTTATTAATCTAAATGGGGTGAAACCACTTTAGTTAGTTAGATAATTTCATAAGCTTTCCAGAACATTTTCATTTGCTATTTTTAGATTTTTAGATCTCAAGTTATTGGTTTTCAAGTTCTAATCAAATTTCTGACAGAAGTTTTTATCATTTTAAGTGTTAACAACTAGCTGATTTGATAATTTCATCCTGACTTGACCACAACATCAAATGGATTCAAACCAGTGGCATTGGGTTCACTAGTTGATATACTTTTAATAACATTTTAGTTTGATAATTTTGGTCAAACCAATCTCTGGGAAGCATCTCCCAAAGTTGGTACCAAAATAACTTTTCTGTGTTTTTCAGTTAAAACTAACACATTTGTCATTTTTGTTTCTAATGGAAAGCTTGTCCAACAAGGATCATGGCCTGCTTCTATGTGAAGATGGCATGTTATACTAGCTACAAGATTTTAGTTTGCTATTTTTAGGCCTCTGGTTCAATAACAATTTGCATGGGAAGGGGGCTATCTTTATTATTTCATGTGCTAAACTGAACTGATTAGCTATCTTCCTCAGATTATATCTTCTGCATAAAATTTTATTTTGAGGTCACACCACTTGGTCATGTCAGTATTCTAACAATGCTAACATGAAATGCTAATGCTAACATCTACATAAATCTAGAATAAATTTTATGATTGGATCAAAAGGCCTAAGCAGTAATCTGTTTTCAGAAGTTTCTGAAAACAGACATAACATAGATTCTTTGCCTCATGATTATATTGTGCTAAACTAATTATTTTGGAAATATAAAAGTTTCATTTGAATCTATGTGATTTTCTCTTTCTAATCATGCAAATATTTAAAATTTTGGTGGGGCATATTTCTCACAAAATGCATGCAAAGGTGGCTACTCTAAACTGGTTCCAGCACTTAGCAGATTTTCCAGAAATCGAATCTGGGCGGGAAACAACTGTGGCCGTTGATCAACAGATCGACGGCTCACAGCCGTCTTCTCCAGCCCGACGGGGCAAGGAACAGGGAGAGGGAGAGAGGGCCAGGGGAGGCACCTGCCGGCGGCGAGGGACTCCAGGGCGGCTTGGGGTTGAGGGAGGGTGCTCGGGGAGGCTCCTAGGTGGCGGTGGCGTCGCCGGAGACGCACCACGGCGGCGTCACGGCGCGGCGGCCGAGCTGCTCAAAGTGGAGCACCGAGCTCCTCTTCGGGCGGCTCCTGGGCGTTGAGGTGGGGGAGAGGGAGCGGTGGAGGTGGTGTGTGCTGAGGGAGAGCCGGGGGGGTGGCTTTTATAGGCCGGGGAGAGCTCGGGCAGTGGGGGGGGCACGGGGTGGCGCGGCATGGACGCGGGCGACACGGTGGCGTGCTTGTGGTGCCTGTCCGGGGCGAGGGAGGGCAAGGGCGAGGGTGCAGCAGGTCGGCGGCGTTGTGGCGTGTCCGGGGGTGGTCGGCTCCGTCTCGGGCGCACGCTGGTCGGGCGGTGGTGGTCGCGGTAAGATGCGCACGCAGGGTGTTCGACACGGTGTCGGCCGGCAGTGCAACGGCAAATGCGGCCAGGAGGAGGGGCCTGGAGCAAGGAGCTCGTGTTGGGGAGCATCTAGGGAGCAAGGGCAGCTCCAGGACAAGGTGGTTGCTGGGTTTGGTGCCGGTTTGGAACAAGTGGGCATGGGGGTGGCCATCTCCATGCCATAGGTGTTCTAGGGTTAGGTTTAGGTCATGGGGATGCTTGGGCTTGTCCAGAAGGTGCAGGGGAGTGCTGGGTGTGTGCTGGACATGAGGGAGACAAGGTTAGGGCAAGAAATTAGGTTGCCATTGAATATAGGTTAGGGGCACCATTTTGCACTATTTGCAACTATTAGGCACTTTAATGCTAAAGAAAATATGAGGTGGAAGTGTGCAAAATGCTGTTGTGATAGGCATTGGTGATGGTGTTCAAATTTGTTTAAGTGGTTACCAAAATGGAGATCCCATTTTGGGTAAAAGAAATTGTGGGAATGAAATAATTCTTATTATTTTAGGTGACCTTTTTATTATAGGTCTTATTATTTCATGTGACACTTAATTTTCTTCTTATTCTTATTTAGCAACCAAACACACAACAATGAATAAATCACAAGCAATATTCACATCACAATCAAGACCACACAATTCAAACCACATGAATTAACCCTCACCATCAATCCCATAATTCACAATGCTATATTATAAAAAAAAAAATGATCACACTCAATTTTGACAAGATGTTATTTATAAATATCCTACTCATAACTTAATAGTTTTCAAAAAGTTTGAGAATGGAAATATGTGGGATTACATATTTCCCACTAGTGTTATTTTCAAATGGAGGGGAAAACAGAGTTTATAAAATGGGAGTTGCATACACATGCAAAATATAAAGGTTGATAATTAAATAGGAGATAACATATAGGTCCCCATATTTTTGGGGAACACATAATTTTCGGAAATACTTTTACTTGCTCAACTAAAGGGTATTTTATTTGCTGCTGAAATCAAACCTCATTGAAATAGACTTTGGCCAAAATAAGATTAGAAAAAGATATATGGAATTTACTCTTGTCATAACATGATCACCAAAGTTTAATATGTTTTTATCTTGGTTGGATTCTTGGGTTGATATTTACCAGTCAAACAAGCATATACATCAAGTCACACAAGGTCAAACAGAACAATATACAGAAAAACACAATCAATAATGAAGTATTTCAAAAGTTTTTGTTGGTTCTGATTTTGGGTCTTGTTAAATTCTTATTATAAATTTGGGATGTTACAAATCCTTCCCCCCTTAAAATAAATCTCGTCCCGAGATTTGCCCGGGGGTACAGGGGAGTACGAGGGCACGAGTTTTGGGCTGTCTATACTTCTGAGGTCGTTGCTTCTTCAGTGAGGTCGCCAGGTGATACTTCGACAAATTTTGTTGCGAGGTCGTTCCTTGTCGATAATTTTCTCTGATGGGTTCAGATCCGGGATGATAGGGTTGACTTGACGATCGATGCTGATGGATAGTCTTGGTTAGCTGTTTCCAGTTTCTACGAGGCTGAGGCGCAAGGAACTAATTATTACCACGTTCTTGTATACCCATTGCAGGTCTTCCCCCCTTAAAAAGGGGTTTTTAATCGGTCTTGCTGAAGTTTACAGCTGGAGTTGACTTGGAGGCATTGTACTTCTTGACGATCTTCGTCTCGGTTGTCACTCCTTAGTGCTTGGGGTTGGTGCAGATATCACTTCCTGATATTGTCGCCTTACGAGGGTTGCAGGAGGGGACGCGTGGTTTTCAGGATGCGCCGAGTTTGCGTACTCGACTCTCTCCGGTTTCTAGTTAGAAAAAGGATGCTATAAACGTCTAAGTTCGTCTGGACTTGGTTGGTGGTTGATGTTGTCCACAGCAGGTGCTTACGTTGTTCGATCCTTCGGGGTATTCCCTTGGTTATTTTTCTTCATGCTTGTCCTTCTTCAGCTGAGCAAAAGGAGGAACTTCATTGCTGACTTCCTTGGTTCTTGAGCTTCATGAAGCGTTGGTAAGAGGCTAAAGAAGTACAGTCTAGGGTATCGAGCTTGCAGAGGAATCTAAAAGTTAGTTCGAGTGTCATGAGTAGGTGGTTTGGTCTGCTATTTTACGGGGGGTGCAAGGGTCGCGTTCTCATTTAGCCTTAATAAGTTAGAGAAAGAGCTTCATGTCAGCGGTCGAGGTTCGTCCTTTCTTGAATCCTCCTTCGGTGTGATTGGTCGAGGCCAGTTTGAATAGGATGATTGCTACATAGGTAACGTTGACGGTGCTTGTTTCCTGGTTTAATCCTGCACAGATGGTCTTCAGTGTTGATCGACTGCGGCCTTGATGATGGCGATCTTCTTACTACCAACTATATGGATTCTTCTTATAACACCTCTCTTTTTGTCAAAATTTGTGGTTAGATAAGGCCAGTTAGTACCGTCATAACCTGGGGTCAGACGTTAATCTAGAGTTTGGTAAGTTAAGTTAGTGATGGTATACCTGTAATTTCAACAGTAATTTCAACGTGAGGCTCGTGTTTAGACATATTAACATTTCTTTCCTTCAGGAGTCTAAAAGGATTTCATTAAAAGAGTCGGACCTTACATTGAACCCGAATACTGCTAAGTAAATAGGACTCATACTTCTCCTCCTGACGGCTTATGATCTTCAAAGGCCTAATCTTCCTTGGTGCTAACCTTCCTTTGCCATGGAAACACTGCATTTCCTTAAGGGGTGCTGATCGTTTCTTAGAGATTGGGGCATTCTCTTGCGTAATGACCTTTGAAGCCGCATTCAAAGCAGACAACATTGACGCGGTTGGAGTTGCTTGGGTGGTTAGGAAAGGTGGGTTGTGGGACTTGCGGGGTTCGGTAGGAAAGCTTGGGGGCTTGCTGAATAGTGTAGGGCTGCTTCCTACGAAGGGTTCTTCCAGAGCGTAGGCACAACTGGTGATATGTTTCTAAGGGTGGTGTTGGCTCCTTGGGGTGCTTATCCTTCTGGCGCTTCCTTGTCGGAGCGTGGATGGCGTCTTGAGCAATCTTCTCATGAGCTTCGTTGACTGCATCTACCAGGAACTCCAGAGGACACTTGACGGAACATGATCATTCCCTTC
This sequence comes from Puccinellia tenuiflora, assembly GCA_012064385.1. Taxonomy (NCBI): domain Eukaryota; kingdom Viridiplantae; phylum Streptophyta; class Magnoliopsida; order Poales; family Poaceae; genus Puccinellia; species Puccinellia tenuiflora. The sequence goes on from QRDG01000316.1 coordinate 910,629, forward strand.
ACATAGGTAGCAAGTGGTGCTAGCGGTTGGGCACTTGCCATGTGGATGAAAATCAAAACAGTTTGGGCAACTGCCGGGGCATTGACTTGCTTGGTGTCCACCCCTTCCGCACTTACTACAAGCCTTTCCTTTGGGTGGTTTCCTCTTTATGATGTACCTAAGGGGGCATTTCCTAGGTATATGTCCGCGTTCTTTGCAAGTGTAGCACCGACGTCGTTCTATGGCGTTGGGGTCCGTTCCTTCGACTTCTGATGGCATCCTCTCTAATTTTCTTGGGCAGATCTTAGACGCATGGGACTCCTCTCTTTCAAAGGTTGTCAAGTGGGTTCCTGGAGCGGCTTCGATAGGAGGTCCTTGAGTTGCTTCAGAACCGGAACCGAGGTAGGGGTGCGCCCGCGACATTCCGTCTGGGGAACTATGGTTGCCGCAATTGAGTTAAACAAATTTTTTGGGTAGAGATAGCTTAAAACACTTTTTTTTTTTTTTTTTTGGTAGGTGGTAAAAGGAAACTAATCCTTTTCTTTTATAAAACTCCTTTTTCCATCTCACCAACAACACACAAGCAGAGTTCACACAAGCAAGGTGCACACAGGGTACGTCTAGTACCAACAGACGCCTAATACTCGTGGTAGTCGGGGGTAACCAGGTTCCTATCATGAGTTTTTCCTAGGGGTCTTTGTCGAACATGGTTGGTGAAGTCTTCATTTTATCGCCTTAGTCTTCCACTGGAGAAATTGAGGTCGCGAGGTTGCAACTTGAGTAGAATTGTTGATGTTGAGCTGAGGTCTTCGGAGGTTTCTTGCTTTGTTGACATTGACGATCTTGGCATTTGCGAATCAACCACCCTGAGGTTGAATGTTGAGTATTTGTGATGGAAGCTTCTTCTTGTAGGTGCTAACTAATTAGGTCTCACTTGGGTTCATCGTCGAGTATATAGGTAGGTTTGAATGAAGGTAAGATAACAGAAGGATGCCTTTGAAAATCTTAAATAGAGGGGTAAGACTTTGAAATATTTGAGAAGATGAGAAGAGCGAAGCCATTTTTGGACTTCTCTAGATAAAAATATATTTTGGTAGAAATATATTTTTAACAAAAATATTTGCTTTCCTAACTAACGTCCATGCTAACTAAGGTCTCCTACAGTCAGGATTGCTCTGATACCAAGTCTGTGGGACCCCGGACTAGCTGTCCGAAATACCCTTGTGCCTACATCAGCGATCCCATGATCAGTGTGTCGCTGAGCACAATCAAACTGGTAATCAAGGAACATCCATAATTACCGAAGGAATTTACTTACTTGATTGAAGTCATACTCTTCAATAGGTACTTGCAGCGGAAAATCACCATACAGCGTGGAGCCCAAGTCATTCGCCTTAACCCTACAGGCAACTGACTGGGAAGCGCCCTAGTTCGCATTGACGTCAGTTCCGTCTCCTTCTTCAAGCTGCTCTTCTTTAAAATCTGGCTAAGACAATAGCCAGGGACGAAACCATTATGAGTACAATGGGAATTGTACTCGCAAACTACCCCCGAAAGAGCATGCACTACCCTTTTCTTTTTTTTGTTTATAGTTTGAGTAAAACTTTGTTTGCTTTGAAAACTCTAATCTTATTGAAAAAAGAATGATAGACTTTTGTTCAATAAAACTTTGTCTGAAAACTCTATAACTGTGGTTGAAGTAAAATAAGAGAAATTTTATAACTTTTCATAAACCTTGTATATTTTTCAAGACATCTATAGCCTTTGTTAAAGAAAACGAAAAGAAGGCTTTAGATTCTTTTTTTTTCCATAAAACTGTCTTTGTAAAGAGTTTTCTTTTAAAACATTTTTCCCGAAAAAATAGCTGTTTGTTAAAATAAGAAGTCCCTTTTTAAAAACGTTTTTCCTGGAAAATCACCATTTTGTTTAGTTATCCAAAACTCCTCCGTTTTCCCGACCATGTCTCATCATGGTCCAAGTATTTCCAACAACTCATACCAGCACATTGGCATAGTTGCATAAACATCCTTCACATCATTTTCTCTTAATTCAAACCTCAAACTTATTTCCAAAACTTGCACATAGGCCTAGTAGGGCCTCCCAACTGTCCATATCCGAGGACTCGGCTATTCGAATAGTTTTACCCTCTGCAGAGGTAGCACGCTTTTCCCACACCCATCCGGTAGCTCATCGTGTCTGCCACGTCCCGCCATACAAGGTGTATGCGAAGTTGAACCACCGGCCATAGCCTTTCCTTGCTCATGCTAGTATAGGACCCTACCCTTACGATTTCACCATTCCTTCAACACCTAGTACAGGATCCCCCGTCGAGGAACCTAGATGTAAGGACTCGCAGTTTGCCCGGCGAGCACGAAGCCCTTCAATCCCTCAATCCCTCAAATTGCCGGGACCAGGTCAGGGGTTAGAGTCGCCATGCTCATCCCCTCACGCATAACGGAGTCGTCTCCGTCGATGAGGTGTCCAGTACTAACACGAGCAAATTATATGACTACGCCCGTTCCCATATTTGGGTAGATGTGGTCGCACAGATTATCGGCTGGTCGACGTAAGTACTAAGACACAATGTGCATTTTTCATAAATCAACTCCATTTATCACTTCTCCACTTCCATACCGACCATTCGGCATGTCATCATCAACTAGGTACTTTAAAAGGAGTTTGGAATAAACCATATTTTTTTCCCATACTATAGTTTGAAAGGAATTTTCCACCCAATACTTCCATATAGGGTGTCAAAGTAATATACTTGTATTTTTGGAAAAGGGTTTTCAAAATCATAGCTTTGGTGGCAAAAGCCACTTAAGTCATTTATGCTCTTTATGGGTAAAACATGTAAATCAAAATAGACGTATATAAATGCAAGCTCAGTGAAGTAGCTTGCCTGTTTCAGCGTGATGTCTCTGGACTTTATACTCTTGATCAAATAAATAAACTCTGATCCTCTCCAATAAATCCTTTCCAATATCACTCCAGGTAGCGTTTATACTAGCGTCGCAAAAAGGAAAGAACACAATCAACATACAGTAGAGCACTCCACAACAATCATCAAACAATTACTAACAAACAACAATCACGATGGAAAACCATTAGCTAACAAACAGTTTGGCAGTCACCTCACTACTCATGTTTATAATAATATGGTTAAAGTTGTGATTAAGCATCTTTATTTAAACAGGAAATACTTCAGACAAAAGTTAATCCACCAATTACTTTCTTTAATTCTAAATATCTTACCAAGCTATGGTAGAGATATTGCTAGATACTCAAGCTAGTACTCAACTTAAGACAACCAAATTAATAGCAAGAACAAACATCTCTTTCACACCAAATTAATTTAACATCAAATAAACAAGCAATACATGCCATTACTAAACTACTCAATCAAGCATCACAACCAATCTCAAACATCACACATAGCTACTGCACTCACAAAGCAACACATTTGATTTCAATTTGATTTAATTAACAATTATTTAAATGTGGCACATTTATGGCAGAAACAAGGGTTTCATGTTTAATTGCATAACTTGTGTTCTGTTGGTCACAAAAATGTGACTAAAATTCTATGGATAGCTACTGATTTTATAAGCTAACCCAATTGGATTTAATTCAATTTGAGTTATTAAACTCCCTGCATAAATGTGTTAATCCAGAATGTTGGTTTTCTTGTTTTTGCTACAACTCAAGTTAATTGTATTCAAAGATTAAATCCTTTTAGGGATAGCTAGTATTCTTATATGTGAGCTAACAAAATTGGTTTGACCTCATTTGGGTTAGTAGAGTATCAGAAACAACAAGTTTAGATTTTATACCTTCTGTGGCATTTTGAATATCATTATTTATTTATTAATCTAAATGGGGTGAAACCACTTTAGTGAGTTAGATAATTTCATAAGCTTTCCAGAACAGTTTCATTTGCTATTTTTAGATTCCTAGACCTCGAGATATTAATTTATATTTAATACATGCATGTTTGAGTACTGTTTTCTAATTTAACTATATCTCACCACCTAGGCTAAGCACAAAATTATGGGACAAGTTGCTTTTTAAGGGTATTTGGATTATTGAACCACCAGAAGTGGTTTGAGACCATTTGAGTTTGTAATATTAGAGATATTCTTGTTTGATCATCAAATGGGCAGAACACTAAATTCTTTACCAAATAATCTATAAAAATTAAAGTAATATTAGACCAGTTCCTCTGGATAGAGGTTTAAATTTGTGAGCTAATGGCGTTGGATTCATGTCATTTGGATAATTATTTTTAGAGTTATGAATTTTCTAAGCTAGAAAGGCTTTCTGGAATTTCTGCTAAAACTGGTTAAAAAAAAGAGGGAGGGACGTCGGAGGCGTACTCTGCTGGTGCGCCTTCCAGAGGGGATGGCGTATTTCCGAACCGTGCGCGTCCGCGCTTAAATCAGACGAAGGGGTACGCGATACGGGCCGTTGATCTTGAGATGGACGACCGGAGAAGAGCCACGTCGGCTCACGCCGGCGGTGACCACTCCACACGGCGGTGTCCGCTCCGGCGACGGCGGAGAGGCTGCGAGCTCGCTGCCGGGAGCTAGGGAGCTTGCCTGGATGTGCGCCGAGCACGGGGAGGCTCCAAATTGAGTCGCCCGTGCAGTGGGTGCACTGGTTCGTGGTGGGGATGGCCGGAACTGTGGACTCGTCGGAGGGTGGCGGTGGACCGATCCGGTCGAGGACGAACTCGAACCTGCAAGGGAGGAAAGCCAAAATTGGACGGTGTGTGAGCGCTCTGGGGTGGTCTTGAAGCTAGGGAAAGAGAGGGCGAGGCCGGAGGTGGTCTGCACCAGTGGCTCGACGGAGAGGTGGCCACGGCGGGGCTCCGGTCAAATCCGGCGACAGAGCGAGGCGCGGGATGGAATGGTGGTACTGGGGGTCGATTGGGGAGGAGTGGAGGTGGCGCGAGTGGGTAGTGCGATTCGGGGTGCCATTTTATAGGCCCTGGCGCGGTGCACCGTGGGCGACGTCCAGGACGGACATGGCGAGCTTGAGCGCGAGGAAGTTCAGAGGGAGATAGGAGCTCGCCAAAGGGGCGGTGCGGTGTGGCTAAGGTGTTGGCGTGCAGGGGAGCAAGGTCGGGTGCGTGGACGTGAGCCGAGCTTGCTCGAGGTGGGGGACGGCCTCGGGCGCGCTCTGGCGGTGCGCAGGCGTGCTTGGTCGGCGACGTGCGGGCGAGGGAGGCACGGGAGCGGCGCCAGGGGGTCGAGGAGAGCGTGGCGTGCGTCGTGGTGGTCGATGCCGGCTCGGGCGGGCGTTGGTCGGCTCGGGGTGGTCGCGGTGCGTGTGTGCATGCAGTGTGTTCGACAGTGGTTCGGCCGGCAGTGCTCCGGCGATTGCGGGTAAGGGGAGGGGGCCTGCTGCAAGGGGCCGACATGGGGAGGGTCAGGGGGACCGTGGCTGCCTCCTGGACATGGCTGGTTCAGTGGCTGGCTGTGGTTTGGGAACAAGTGGGCATGGGGGTGCCATGCCATGCCAATGCTAGCTAGGGCTAGGGTTTAGGGGGGTGTGTCCAGAACATGCAGGGGGTGCTGGGGTGTGTGCTGGACTGAGGGAGACAAGGTTAGGGCAAGTGTGGGGCTGCCATTTGAATATAGGGCATAGGGCACCATTTGATACTGTTAGCAAACTATTAGGCACTTTAATACTAAAGAAAAAGATGAAGTGCAAGTGTGCAAATGCGTGGGAAATAAGTATAGGGTGTTGGTGATTTTTGGTGCTAGGATGGAAATTATTTGACAAGTGCATCATAGCACATTTTGTGATTGGGTAAAATTAAAGAAAGTAATAGAAATGTAAATTTAGATTTTAGAAATTATTTTTGAAGAGGAAGAAATATTAGCGCAAAGTGGGAGTGAGCACAATGTCACCCCACTGATTTTTGGTTTAAAAGAAAATATTAACTTTCTCACTTGGGAAATTTGTTTGTCACTTGCCACATGATTTTATGTGTTGATGTTTGATTCTGTCTCTATTCCTTTCTTCATGAAATTCTATGTTAGCAAACACACACATCAACACACAACAATACTCACATCACAATCATGACCACACAATTCACACAACATGAATTAATCTCACCATCAATTCCACAATTCACAATACTATATTATAAAAATGATCACACTCAATTATGACAATTTATAAAATATCCCACTCATAACTTAATAATTTTCAAAAAGTTTGAGAATGGAAATATGTGGGATTAACATATTTCCCACTAGTGTTATTTTCAAATGGAGTGGAAAATAGAGTTTATAAAATGGGAGTTGCATATACATGCAAAATATAAAGGTTGATAATTAGATAGGAGATAACATATAGATCTCCATATTTTTGGGAACACATAATTTTGGAAATACTTTTACTCTCTCAACTAGAAGGTATTTTATTTGTTGCTGAAATCAAACATCATTGAAATAGACTTTGGCCAAAATAAGATTGGAAAAGATATATGGAATTTACTCTTGTCATAACATGAGCACCAAGTTTAATATGTTTTTACCTTGGTTGGATTCTTGGGTTGATATTTACCAGTCAAACAAGCATATACATCAAGTCACACAAGGTCAAACAGAACAATATACAGAAAAACACAATCAATAATGAAGTATTTCAAAAAGTTTTTGTTGGTTCTGAATTTTGGGTCTTGTTAAATTCTTATTATAAATTTGGGATGTTACATTCCATGGCCTTTCCGTTTCATCACCTTCCTTGTCCATCGTGTCCTTCTTGTGCTCGCGGGCGTCGATCAAGTAGTATGCGTCGTTGATGAGCGCCTTGCTTACGATGAATGGTCCTTCCCAGGGTGATGAGAGCTTGCGCATGTTCTTTGTGTCTTGGATTAGTCGTAGCACGAGGTCGCCTTCACGAAAGCGGACAGTCCTGACCTGCCGGCTGTGGTAGTTGCGTAGTTTTTGCTGATACATCGCCGACCTTGACTCGGCAAGCTGGCGCGCTTCCTCGGCAGGTCCATTCCGTCTTCATAGGCTTGCTTAGCTTCTGCTTCTGTGTACATCAACGATTCGGGGTGCATCATGCTCGATGTCAGTTGGCATGACGGCTTCAGCCCGTGGACGAGGAAGAAGGGGGTGAAGCCGGTTGAGCGATTCGGGGTTGTCCTTAGGCTCCAGAGGACGGAAGGTAGTTCTTCTTCCCATGCGCCGGCTGCCCGCTCAAGTGGTTCGAGCAACCGAGGCTTGATGCCAGATAGGATGAGGCCGTTTGCCCGTTCGACCTGCCCATTTGACTACGGGTGTGCGACGGAGGCCACGTCGAGCCGGATGTCGGTCCTGCCGCAGAACTTGGCGAATTCTCCCTTGACGAAGTTCGACCCGTTATCCGTGATGATGCTGTTGGGGTAGCCGAAGCGGTAGATGATGCTTTTGAAGAACTTGACTGCTGTTGGTCCATCCAGCTTCTTGATCGGCTTGGCTTCAATCCACTTCGTGAACTTGTCGACTGTTACCAGGCAGGTGTGTCATGCCTCCACTGGATCTTCTCAACGGGCCGACCATGTCGAGCCCCCAGACGGCAAACGGCCAGGTGATAGGAATTGTCTTGAGTGCTGAAGCCGGCGTGTGCTTCTGCGTTGCAAATCGTTGACAACCATTGCAGAACCGGACCAGCTGGTTCGCATCAGCCAGCGCAGTCGGCCAGTAGAACCCGTGCCTGAACGCCTTAGCCACAATTGCTCTCGAGGACGCGTGATGACCGCATTCGCCTTGATGGATTTCTTTGAGGATCTTGGTCCCTTCTTCCTGGTTCACACAGCGCTGGAATATTCCAGAAACACTGCGTTTGTACAATTCGTTGTTGATGATGGTGTAAGCACTTGCTCGGCGTTTGATTTGCCTGGCGATGAGCTCGTCCTCCGGGAGCTCGTCGTTGGCGAGGTAGGCGAGGAAGGGTTGGGTCCATGGCGGAGCCTCTTCGATGACGAGGACCTCAACGGTTTCCGGCTCGCCTGGAGCCGGCTCAGCCGACTCCGCGCCCGGCGGCATCCGGATGGAGTCGGAGCCGGGACACGGCGTGATTGATGGCTTGTACAGCTTCTCGAGGGCGACGCCGGGTGGGATTTCCTCGCGAAGAGAACGATGTTCGCCAACGTGTCAGCCACCTCGTTGCTGGAGCGGTGGATGTGGTGGAATTCGCATCCGTCGAAGCATCCCGCGAGCTGCTGGACGAAGAAGCGGTAGGCGGCCATGTTGGGGTCCTTGGCGTCCCAATGACCAGTGGTTTGCTGGACCACCAAGTCGGAGTCGCCGTAGCAGAGGATCCGCTTAATGTTCATGGCCTTGGCGAGCTTGAGGCCGTGCGCGAGAGCTTCGTATTCGGCTACATTGTTGGACGCCGTGAAGTGGATTTGTAGCACGTACTCGAGTCGGCCCCCCTTGGGTGAGGTGAGGACGACTCCGGCGCCGAGTCCCCAGTATCTTTTGGAACCGTCGAAGTGCATGAGCCAATGTTCGCCGGAGTCGGGTGGCGGCGGCACGTGGTCCGTCTCCGTCCAGTCGGCTAGAAAGTCAGCCAGCTCCTGTGACTTGATCGTTGTTCTCTTGTCATATTCGACTCCGTGCGCCGTCAGGTTGATCGCCCATTTCGCGACTCTGCCGGTTGCGTCCTTGTTGCCTATGATCTCGGCAAGCGGCGCTTCGCTTATCACTTTGATCGGATGCTCTTGAAAGTAGTGCTTCAGCTTCTTCGTTGCCATGTACACGCCGTATACGAGTTTCTGGTAGTGTGGGTAATTCTGCTTTGACTGTGAGAGCACCTCGCTGAGGTAGTAGACTGGTCGCTGAATCGGCCGCTGCTTGCCGGCTTCATCTCGTTCCACCACCAGGACGACGCTGACGACTAGGTTGGAGGCGGCAATGTACATGAGCATGGGTTCCTTCGGAGCCGGAGGTGCTAAGACCGGGGTGGTGGCCATCGCACGCTTGAGTTCCTTGAAGGCGGCTTCTGCCGCGTCGCTCCAGACGAACTTGTCAGTCTTCTTCAGCAAATGGTAGAGCGGGAGAGCCTTCTCGCCAAGCCGACTGATGAAGCGGCTGAGGGATGCTAGGCAACCGGTGAACTTTTGGATGTCCTTGACGCTTCTTGGTTGTCGGATGTTGTCGATGGCAGCGATTTTCTCCGGGTTGGCCTCGATTCCTCGTGTCGACACGAGGTAGCCGAGTAGCTGTCCGGCTGGAACGCCGAACACACATTTCTCCGGGTTGAGCTTCATCTGGAAGCGGCGCAAGTTGTCGAAGGTTTCTTTGAGGTCGGTGAGGAGGGTATGCTTCTCCTTGGTCTTAATGACGACATTGTCGACGTAGGCGTGCGCGTTACGACCGATCTGGTCGTGCAAGCACTTTTGCATGCAGCGCTGGTATGTCGCTCCCGCGTTCTTCAAGCCGAACAGCATGGTGGTGTAGCAGTATGGGTCGTAGGGGTGATGAAGGCGGTCTTGAGCTGGTCATCCGGGTTGTAACATCCCTAACTTGGTAATGAAAAATACGAAGAATTTTTCCACTTTTTGCATTCATGTTTGCATCACGGCATATCTTTAAATTGGTTGTGTTAACAAATGACATTTGAAAACATGGTTAAAAGGAAATCCCAACCTTCCCCAAACTCTAAACTTGTAATGCAAGCTTGGTACCACCCTTCGCATAACAGGTGGCCTTGTGGTTCAACAAGTTCACTCCTTTGCAAAGGAACCAAATGTTTGGCCTCCAATTTGTTTTCAACTTCAAACTCCATTTGTGGTTCCTAGCCTTGGTTATTGGTAAGCCACGTCATGGTGCTCAAAGGCCAAGTAAATGTATGTTGAGCTAGTTTAACTTGTGGAGAAGCTCCCAGAATTTTTGCATATTTTCTGGAATTGTTTTGGAGCCCTTTCAAATTCTGGCTTTTCTGCCAAACTGTGGTCATCCGGAATGACCCCGGATTTTTCCGGATCTATTCCGGGCCAGTCGGAATTTTCCGGACCCATCCGGAAAATTCCGGACGACGCACAGTGGCGACAGGGCGCACTGGCGCCATGCCGCCACCTCCTCCGCGCCCATGCCGCACGCCGCCGTGGCAAATGGAGGGCTAGCAAGCCCGTGACCGGCCTCACCTGCCCCGTATTTCCTCTCTCCTCCTCGTCCCTCCCCTTTTCCCGGATCGAGGGAGAGCTCTCGTTCCTCTCACCACACGCCGTAGCACCGCCGCCGTCCTTCGTGCATCGCCGTCGACTCCGGCCACCTTGGGGCAAGCCGAAGCCACCACTCGCTCCGCCTGCTCCTCCTCCACCTTCCCCACCGAAGGACGCGTGCTGGGAGTCCCCGGGTCGAGCTAATCGAGCCCGGCTTCCCGAGTTCGGTCCGCCGCTCGCCGTACTCGTCCCCGACGAAATCCGCCGCCGTCTCTCCCTCCTCCGGCCTCACCAACCGCGCTCACGTACTCAGGGTGAGCCCCGTGATCCCCTAGGCCCCTTACCGTTTTCCCTCTCCCTCCCTCTCTTTGCTCGCGTTGAGCGAGTTCCCGCCGCCGCCGTCGTTTTCTCTGCCCAGTTTCAAGCCGTCCGGAATCGCCCGGATTATTCCGGATCGATTCCGGGTCGACCGGATTTTTCCGGACATTTCCGGACGAATTCCGAACCCCAACCGAAAGATTTTGAGGTCACCTCGGATTTGGCTCGGAATGAGCCCGGATTATTCCGGACCATCCGGAATATTCCGGCCCAATCCGGATGAATTCCGAACCTAGCTGAAAACTTGTGAACTTTGTAATTTAGCCTCCCTTCGTTAAATCTTGCAATTGTTATACCAATTTGTTCAGTGTTTCAAGTGCTATCTAAATATGCTACTATCACCTCATGACAACACCTTGGGCTTTGATGCTAACTTTGAATTGGTTACAAGACCTAAATCCCACAACCTTTTAAATTGCTTTACTTCATCGGTGCTCCGAAAGTTACAAATAATTTACCGAAATGAACGAAATGATAAACCCTAACCTCTTCATGTCATGTTCATGCATTTTGAACCATTTATCTAATAGTTCAATAATTTATAAAGAATTGTGGTCACTAAGGTAAATATGGGGTTTGCTTCCAAATAATTGCACTAATTATTTGGAACTCCATTTAATTGGTTATATCAATCAAATGTTGATATCCTTGCATCAATATGACATGTCATCATGTGATTGCGCATTGCACCTTGTGATCGTGTGATTTATGTGTGCTTTGTATTTCTTTTGGGTATCGATAGATTCCGGAGTCGAGGGTTACCCCGAAGATCAGTACTTCACGCCCGGGCAGCAAGGCAAGAGATAACCTAACCTTCTTGGCATCTAGCATCCTATGTTTTTATCAAATTATTTTACCCACCATAATATTGCATGCGGTTCAAATGTATCTTTTGTTAAATTTATAGAATCCTATGAATGCATGTCTCTTCCCGAGCCAATCACATGTATCCCTACCTATGAACCCTAGTGTTGATGTGTTGGCCGGATACGAATTATAATTGTCGGTCATATGCTTATCCATGCTTAGACATGCTTAGTCGCAATACTAGTTGTGTCCGTGGGTTATTTCCATAATTGTTGTTGAAGATGGAATGATGCGGACTTGGTGGATAAATGTGATGCTAAATTAAGATGCTAAGATGGCTTGGGTGAGTTGCCATCGGGGATAGTGTTTTGCCTCACTCTAGCCCCTAGGTGTGAGTTCTTTACCTCTTGAACCAAGACTAGCGTGCTGCCATTGGTGGGTGTATGGGCGCCTTACTGACCGAATAATTTGTGAGGGGCTTGTCAAGGGTCCTCTAGTTCGAGATTTCCATTTGCGCGTGAGTTGTGTGGGTGGAAAAAAGGAACGAGGATGGTGGTGTTTAGGATGTGGCCGCGGGGCAGGGCGCTGGGAGCGCTGAACCTGTCCTTTCCGCACACTGATGGTCCTTGAGTAAGCCTCATGCATTGTAAAGGTCTAACCGCGCCCGCTCGCCGGTCTTCCCCGGAAGAGGGCCAACTAGGTGAGCCGGACGGTACCAATGGGTAAATTAGTACACCCCTGCAGGGTTTAAATCTTTTCGAAAAGCCGTGTCCGCGGTTATGGACGACTTGGTATCGGATATAAGATCATAGAGAATCTTAACCTAATTGTTATGGCAGCTAAAGGTTGCATAATCACGTGTGTTAAAGGGTCACTTCCTCGAGGGTGGTTCGAGGGGGTGCCTTAGTGGAGATGAGAGTGGTTGGTTACAGAAGGGTTCGATGAGAACCAATGATGACAAATGTTACTCTCTTACCCCTTTTGAAAAGTATTCTGAGTAGACGAATGCCTTGTGTCAATTATATGTCTGTTTATGAACTTAGCTTTATGCAAAGAAATACATATACAGCTTTAGAGCCTCCGTCATTCATTGGGCCTATATCGCCCTACTAAACTTGCGAGTACGTCGTACTCAGTCTCTCTTTGCTGCCTCTATGATTTTTGTATTTCAGAGGAGGACGACGCCGAGCGGCTAGGTGGGTTCTTCGTTGACGTCGACTACTAGTCTGGGGTTCCCAGGTGGCAGCTTGGGACCGTGGAACAAGCTGGCTGGGATGATGTTTATTGTAGGCCTCTTAGGCCATATTTTGCTTCTTGTTGTTAGACAACACTACCCGCTTCCGCTTGTTGAATGGATGGATCTGTGATCCTTTTGCTTGTAAAATTTGTATTCTTCTCGTTATATGAGTTGCTATATAAATGTTTTGTGTCGTAGAGTCATGCTTTGTGCCAGTTCTGTTCCACAAGTCTCGATCTTAGTTTTATACCTTGATGGTTGTGTTGACTACATAGCCTCTCTGTATAATTCCGGGGTCGGGGCGTTACACGGGTTCAACAGAATCTGCTGGTAGCCCGAGTAGGCATCGAGGAGGGAGAGGAGGTCGCAGCCGGCCGTGGAGTCGATCACTTCGTCGATGCGCGGCAATGCGAAGGGGTCCTTAGGGCAAGCCTTATTGAGGTGGGTGTAATCGATACACATCCGCCACCGTTTGTTCTTCTTTTCCACCATCACTGGATTGGCCAGCCACTCCGTGTGTTGTACTTCCTTAATGAATCCGGCCGCGAGTAGCCGTGCTATCTCTTCTCCTATCAACTGTCTTCTTCCTTCCGCGAAGCATCGCAGGGATTGCTTCACCGGCTTGGCGTCTGGACGGACGTGTAGAGAGTGCTCGGCGAGTTCCCTCGGTACACGCGGCATGTCCTTGGGGGACCACGCGAAGATGTCCCGGTTCTCACGGAGGAACTCGACGAGCGCGCTTTCCTATTTGGGGTCCAGGCTCGCCCCCACAGTGACGAACTTGGACTTGTCATTGTCGTCGAAGTAGATCTTCTTTGTGTCTCGCGCCGCCTGGAAATTCGACTCGCCAGCCGGCTTGGCCGACTCTGGAATCTCCAGCTTTTCCTCGCTGGCCTTGCGCTTGAATTGCTTCATCTCCTCATTGCAGACCATGGTCTCGGCCACCTTCGCGCTATCGGAGGCGCAGGCGATGGAGCGTTTGTAGTCTCCGGCGACAGTGATGATCCCGCGTGGGCCTGGCAGCTTCATCTTGAGGTAGGCGTAGTGCGGCACCGCCATGAACTTGGCGAGCGCCGGCCGCCCGAGGATGGCGTGGTAGGCGCTGGAGTGGTCGACCACTTCGAAGGAGACGTGTAGCGACCTTGCCTTTTAAAATGGCCAAGATCCCTGTGTTCTGTGCTAGTCCCTGGATCGAATAGCTAGCACCACAGTTCAAGATGTAATATCATGCAAATGCGTCAAATATCTATTACATCGAAGATCCAGAAAAGTAATTCATTACAACTTGCATAGCCAAAGGCTAGCATTTTACAAGGTTCAGCAGCGGAAAACATAAATAGCATGGAGCCTCATCATCTTCATGTGCCACAGGCAGACATGTTGGTTGCAGACTCGAAACCTCTAATGTTCCTTACTCTTCGGCAGAACAACCTGCAACGCGTAGGTTACAGCCAAAAATTGGTCAGAACCATTGGAATGGATCTGGCAAGTGACACTTGTGGACTCAAATGGCGAACCTTAATTTCTACATGCTTATTTGGCTAAGTGGAGTTCAAGGCTATTTGCATAAAGCCAATTTTATCCTATATTTTCAAAATCATTTTTCTTTCCAACAACTTATGAGACAATTCCTGGTGTATAATCCAGTGCCAACAATGAGGCAATTCCTGGTACGTATCCAGTGCCACAATTGAGGCAATTCCTGGCTTATATCCAGTGTCCCTTCTACCCTTGTTCACCCATCAAATTTTTTTTTAAGAAATTGGAATGATGAGATTCTCCATCGACATCCTTGTCCAGCTGCTCAAAATTGTCCGTAACCGGGGACACGGCTATGATCATAGTTTTACTACTCTCGAGAGTTTGTGGCACTTTCCCCACTAGACTCAACTAACCCAAACTTCCTAATCACTCAATTAGTGAGAAGGAAAGGAGAGAGTCGAGACGAGATCTTTCAGAAGAGCTTTCCCGTACACCTGTCCGAACAATACCCACCTACAACCCCTACATCTGGTTGTTCGTCCGGTCGGGTCCACTCAACTTAGTCAATCAAGATAGAGCCCATATGACTAGTGGCTGCACTGGAAGCAAACAAAAGCATGGAGTGACATCGAATCTCTTTGTTCCTGGGTGGCCGTTCCCAAGTGAACATCTCGAGTATAACCATGGAAATGGCCTCGAGAAGACACTCAACTCTGTCCGCCAAGCAATACCAATTGCCACCCAGGTGGTTCATTAACTTAGTAGAGTTTTTATCCTTTCATACTACAATAAAACCTATTGCATTGCAGTTCTAACATCTACCAAGTTAATGGGTACCTAGACCAACAGGAATATAGGGTGTATACTAAACAAGTCTGCATAGCATAATAGTAATACTCCTATCATGCATACTACTGAAATAGCTAAAGTGCAAATAGTAAAATAGTAGGACTTTTATGCTGGAGTATCACTTGCCTTTGATAGAAGTCGTTGCTCACACACTCTTTTCAACGTAACTCGTAGCACTCCGTTCAAACTATAAAATAAAATAACACCACATAAACATACCATTCATAACAACAAAATAAGCAATGCAAACAATTAGAAATATTTGTTGTTCTTTTTATTTTAGTCTTTTCTATCTTACGGTTCATTAGGCAAAAAGGATTAAGGCTTGAGGATGGCTTGCAAGATATGGTCTTGAGGTGTTGGATGACAAAGTCATCGAGTCAAATAATTAGAAAGAAATGTATCATTTAGATATATCAGAAAGAATTGATATACTGCACAAAAGATAGATATAATTTAGAATGACCCATGTGAATAGAATTACATGAGTTGCAAATTGTGTAACTACTATACTATTTCATAGAGTGTGACAACACTTATCAAAATAGTATAAGTTACACATGGGTTTGGGTAGGCATGAATTATATTGGGGATGACGATGGGGGCATGTCCATAAGATTCACTTTGAGGAAAAAAAAATATAATAATACTTGGTTTAGGGTTTGATTTGTAGGAGATGAATGGGCTGAAGTTGATTTGTGATAGATAGTGCATCTATGATAATGGAGGACACCTATGATCAACAAGCTCATAGGAAAAAGGAATTAAACAAATAGGGTTGATAGATTGTGATATATGGCATAGAAAGATCTAATTTGTAAGTGATGTTTAGGGAATGAGTTCAAGCAATTTGAACATGGGTACTAGTGGATATACAACTCCATTGTATTCCATTAGCAAAAGGAATCACTTGAAAGGAAATGTAGAATTTTAAGTTATGACAAAAATACTCAATATCTCTCATTTCGAAATATGAATATTTTATCATTGTCAAAACTTGAAATAAATTACAGAAGTATATTATATATGTTCCAAGGATTTCAACGATATATTATTTGCTAAATTTGGATGAACAGATCAAAAGATATGATTTTTGCAAGTTCCCTGTCTAAATTAAACAGAGAATCGGGAATGGATAAATAGATGATCTCATGGCAAGATTACATTGGCCGCAACCCCTTCGTCAATTGGTCTTCTTTGTACTGCCATAAAAAAAATATCGAACATGTGAGGATGATTAGCTCACCGAGAAAGTTCACCGGAAAAGGTCGTTGTGGCGGCGGTGAGTCGGTCGTGGATGAAGAGGTCGTTCTGACGCTTCCCTGGGCTTGGCACGATGACGATGCCGTGTGGTGCGGCAAGGCAAGCACTATGGACGTGTTGACGGCAAGTCACGCTTCCCGGAAAGACGGAGAGGTGCGTCTGGAATCACGGCGGCTCCGGCGTGCTACTGTCGAGCTCGTTCCCGGGGAATTGGCTACGGAAAAAAATTGAACCGAAAATTTCAGGAGGTGCACAAGGAGACAGAGGTATCGAAAGACATCATCGCAGGGATTGGAGAAGGCTCACCTCGTCGGGATCTTGACCGCGGCGACGATGATGCTTGGGCATCGGTTGGGGCGCAACCAACGGCAATGAAATGGTGCAACACCATGTCCTGGAGATAGGTCTTGATGAGGGAAGTTCTCTGGTGCGAGGAAACGGCGAGATGCTCACCGTGCACGACAAGATCTGACGATGAACTCGGTTTGGGACTAGTTGTTGGCATGGATGGTGAAGGCTGTACAGTGGTCCTTTGAGGAGAGCGTGAGAACGAAAATGGTGGAGGAGGAAGAGAGGCACGAGGTGACGCGCTCGGTTAAGATTGGTTTGATCTGAGGAGGGAGATCGGGAGAGGCATGTCAAAGGTTGGCATTCGGTTCACCGAATCGATTGGAATGATTAAGACGACGGAGTGGGAAATAAACTCCCTGAATGAGATCTCTATTGGATTACTAACAAGTTTCGTGTTGAAGGTGAAGAGAAATAGCTATTAGGATAGGCAGGGTTGGGAGGGGAAGAGATACAGTCATGGCTGTTTTAACGTACGTGTGCGAGCGAGGAGGAAGACGACCAGGCACGCTCGCTCGCCTCCGTCGGCCGAATGGGCCAGAGAAGATTCGGCCCAAGAAAGAAAAAAAAACAAAGCAAGACAGAAGGAAAAAAAAAAGGCGGCTGGCGGGCTGCTCTTAGTGGGCCGGCCGAATTTGGGTTCGGTTTTCCTTTTTTTTTTCTCTTTTCTTTTCTGGTTTTCTATTACAAATTTTGATTTAGGCCTCCAAATCAAATCAAACCATTTTCTATAAATTTGTAAAAAGATCACAAAATAGTTTCTAAATACTTTCGAACCTTTTACATAATAATTTAAGAATTGGAAAATAAAATATTGCATAAAGGCCTATTTGACACCTTTATGTCATTTTATAAAATATGGTTTTGCAAATCCCTTTTTAAATGAAATATATTCCAGAAAATAATTTGAGCAATATCATTCAAAATGATAACTCATTTTCATATTAAAATAATTTAAGATAAAACATTTTTATAAAACAAAGCTTGGAAAAGTATTTAAATTATTTCCACAAATGTAATAGGGTTTATAATATCCACATATTATTTATTTGAAAACCAAATATCCAAAGTGGATCTTATTATTCGAATACTCATTTAAATATTTCATTTCCAAAAATTTAAAGTTGAGATCAGAAAATAAAAGAATATTTAATTTAAAATATAACTTTGAAGATGTCAAAACAATCTTCTATAAAAGCTTTTCTTGATTTTTGGAGACTTTATTTAATTATTAATAAAAGTTCCAAATTTTTGTGATTTTTAAAACATTCCAAAATTTTGGGATGTTACAAGACGGTCTCGCGGCGGTGGTTCCTCTTGGTGCCGAATAGGACGTCCAGCCGGATGAGGCCCATGGATGAGCCGGCTCGCCCCGGCACGATGCCGTGGAAGACTGTCCGACTCGGCGTCAAGCTGGACTCGGAGACTCCCAGCTTCTCCAGCGTGTCGCGGTAGAGGATGTTGATGCTGCTGCCCCCGTTGATGAGGACACGTGAGAAGGTACATGCGCGCTTGGTGGAGATGATCATGGGCTCCAGGACTAGAGCATAGCCGCCTGGGTTGGGCATCAGCTCCGGGTGGTCGCGGCGGTCCCACGTGATTGGTTCTTGTGACCAGTTGAGGTACTGGGGGACGGGTGGAACCACCGCATTCACCTCCTTGAATCGCTCACGCCGGCTTCGCTTGTCGTCGCGCTCGCTGACGAACACGACGTAGGCGGCATCCGGATTCTGGTAGCCGTCTGGACCCCTTGGAGGCGGAGCAGGAAGGCGCTCCCTCCTCTGTTCTTCGCGTTGGCGATCATCGCGATTCCTGTCTTCGCGCCGTCCGTCGTCGCGTCTTCGATCGTCTCGTCCGGCTTCGTCCAGAGGTGGAGGCAGGTTCCGTCGCTCGTACGGTGGTGGCCTTGGGCGGCCGAGGGTGCATTGCCGAACGGTGTGGTTCGCCGGCCGGTCGCCATGGTTCCGGCACGGTTGATCGAGTAGGAACTCGTAGCTGTTCCTCGCCCTTGTCCGGCACATGTCGCTGCTCGTCCTCATGCAGCGGTTGTCGAAGCCTCGTGCCGGCCTTCCCTCGGTGGTGGCGACGACCTTGGACTCGACGCGGTCATCCGTGGACTTGCACTTGCCGGCCGTGTCGGAGTCACGCCGGGTTGATTTTCCCCCTTCCTGGTTCTCCGCCCGGCTGCGGCATGCAACCGGCTCCGTCGTGATGATTCTTCCGGCTTCGTCGAGTCGGATCGGGTTGGTCATCCCGCGTCGGCGGTGGCGTATTCGTCGGCGATTGCCATGAGCTCCGCCATGGTCTTCGGGCTCTTCCTTAGGAGCCTGTGCTTGAGCAGCGTCTGGTCTCGGCAACCTTGAATGAAGTACTGGACGGCTTGAAGCTCGAGAATTCCTTCGCAGGAGTTGCGTAGGCTAGTCCACCGGGTGAGGTAGGCTCGGTCCGACTCGCCGTCCTTCTGCTTGCACATCGCGAGCAGCTGTGCGTTGCCGGGGCGCAACTAGGTGCCGGTGAAATTGCGGTTGAACACCTCCTCAAAGTCCAGCCAGCTGTCGACGCTTTTAGCCGGTAGGCTGTTCAGCCAAGTCCGAGCCGACCCCTGGAGCATGAGTGGCACGTAACGTACGGCCACTCGCTTGTTGCCGCCTGCGATGTTGACCGCCGTGACGTAGTCGGCGAGCCAGTCTTCTGGCTTCGCGGAGCCGTTGTACTTGGGTGTATCCCTTGGGAGGGTGAATCCCCGCGGGAATTGCTCGGTCCGGATGCGAGGTCCGAAGCAGCGATGTGCGGCGATGTCTTCCTCCTTGATGATTCTTGACGCCTTGAGCGCGTCGATGTGGATGCGAGCATCGTGGCTTGTTTCGGGCCCCAGTGGTCCCAGGCGCTCCTTGATGGTGACCTTGTGTCCGACTCGCTCCTTGACGCTGCGGCCAGTTTGCGGCCCGTTCCGGTTGCCATCTTCGCGTCGTCCAGCCGGATCGCGGCCGTGATCATGAGGATGCGAGCTTGCGCTCCACTCACGATGAGCTCGTGGTTTCTTGTCCTTCGCCCTTCCGCGGCTCGTGGATGACGCCTCAGCGCCTTGCTTGGGCTTGCCGGCCGGGTCGTAGCCTGGAGGCGGCTCATGATGTCCTCGACTCGCCGTCGCCTCGGTCTTGCGTTGCTGCCGGTTGGCCGCGGCGATGAGCTCCTGGACCCGGCGTGCTTGTTGGCGTAGCTCCTCGCCTTGGAGATGGGGCAGCTCTGCCGCGGCCGCCTCCGCAGCCTTCATGTTTTGCACCGGGTTGCTGTACTCGGGCAGGATGATGTCCGAATGCTCGTGCGGCTGGCCGGCACGGTTCAGGACACCGCCGAGATCCCCTCCATTGCGCCTGACCTCGTTCAGCTTCTCTGTGTTGCCTCTGGCCGGCTCAAAGCCGTGGGCGGTGTTGTATTCACGCATCGTGGCGTTGAGTCAGCGCTGCGTTGATGCGAGGTGAAGAGCCTTGTCGTATATCTGTTGACACATCCTCTCGAGTTCAGCCCCCGCCTTGGCTGGGTCCGCACCCGGCGTGATGGGGGTGCTTAGCAGCTCGAAGTTGGCCTCCAGATTGCGCTGGAAACGAGAAGGTTCGCCAGCTTCATGAACGTTATCGGTGACGGCGCCTCCCGCGGCCGCGTACTCGACCATGTGCACCTCGGCGTAGACATTGAGCCTGTCGTCGTCGCCGGAGTTGAGGTAGCCGAAGGCGGAATCGTCGTTGCAGGCGCTGGCGTCGAAGATCGAAGGAGCCAAGCTCGAGTAGACCACCTCCGGGTATTCCTTGGCGGCGACGGCGACGTAGACGTGGAACTCGCCAAGGGTGACGACCGTGCCTCCGCTGGTGAAGCCCACGTCGGCGAAGCTCTTGGTGTTGTCGAGGACGCAGCCGATGGAGCCGATGGAGAGCACGAGGCCGGAGACGATCCGCCGATCATCTACGGTCCGGGATCCCGCGCAGAACGTGACTCCGCTCGTCGCGAGCCCCACGGTGGGCGCCAAATGTCGTGGTGGGTTGCACGGCATATCCATCAGAGATGGAAAAGATTGTGGGGCAGGCGACGGTGGATGCTCGCGTGGGATTGGGCAACAAGCACGCAAACACACGCTTTTTACCCAGGTTTAGGGCCCTCCTTGTGGAGGTAACACCCCTACGTCCTGCTCTTCTTGTTCTTATTGCTTGATCACAGAATCGGGCTACAATGGCGCTCCTTGAGCTGTTTTGGGTGGCAGCCGGCTGGAGATCCTAGCCGGCTGGAGGTTGAAGATGATGCTATGTGGTGTTCTGGTTGCTTGTGTGCATGTCTCGTCTGCCTCGCGCAGGAGGCTCTAGCCCGCTTTATATAGGCAGCGGGCTAGGGTTTTGGGTTACAGGGAAGTTTTAAGTTTGTCCCTATGACATTACTACTTTCTGGGCCGGCTGGAGCTTGTTGTCATGATTCGGCACAGGAGATGCCCGACAAGGGGTACTGTTCACCCAGAGCGGTTATACGGACCGGGCCCACTCGTACGGAGCTGTCGGTAGGTGCGTCCGGCTCCAGCCCAGCCGGACGTCCGCATCCGGGTAGACGCAGGCGGCTTGCTTCATCCGGCGGGTTTCAGGCGGCACTGCGCAGCCAGCGTTTGTTCAGCCGGCCTGCGGAGAACTGAAGGAATAGGCTTCTTTGGGATATCTGGGGTTCATATCCCCGACAGTTATGGACGCCTTGGGAATGGATTTACGGGATCATAGTAAACATGAAACTTAATTAAAATTTGGCAACTAGAGGTTGCATCTCAACGTGTGGTAAAAGGTTCATTTCCTCGAGGGAGTGCCTTGGTGGAGAGGAGTGATGGTTTCTGGCTACTAATGGTTCAATGTGAACCGAAGATGAAAGTTTACTATCTTATCCCCTTTCGAAAAATCTTCCGAGTAGTCGATGCCATGAGTCACTTATGTCTTTTGAAAGGAAAACTAGCTTTATGCAAATTAACAACTATACAACTTTAGAGCCCATCAGCATTGGGCCTATATCGCCCTACTAAACTTGCGAGTACGTCGTACTCAGTCTCTCTTTGTTGCTTATTACTTGTTTCAGAGGAGGACGTCACGGAGCAGGCAGGTGGGTTCTTCGTTGACATCGACGAGTAGTCTGGGGTTTCCAGGTGGCAGCTTGGGACGTCGTGGAACAAGCTGGCTGGGATGTTTACTGTAGGCCTCTTAGGCCATATTTTGGATCTTGTTGTTAGACAATATATTTGGCTTCCGCTCGTTGTACTGATGGGTCTGTGACCTCTGTTGTGTAATTTGTATCTTCTCGTTATATGAGTTGATATATGATCTTTTGTGTCGTAGAGTCTGTGATGTGCAAGTTGTTCCACAAGTCTTGATCTCTTTATTATACATTGATAGCTATGCCAGTGTTTATGGCATGATCGAGGTGCTGCGTGGGAGCGGTAACCCCATGCCCTTCGATTGTGTAGCATAGCATGTGGGTTACATATCCTCTCTGTATAATTCCGGGGTCGGGGCGCTACATAATATAAGTCAAATCTCTCAGTTTAATACCGATTAAAAGTGTTCTCCCTTAGTATGCATGACGTGGGGTTACCACGCCAAATCCCTCGGATGACATCCTCGGGTTGAGAGAATAGGAGAAGAAGATGGTGGTACTGGTGGATTCGTCGGCTGACAAGCGGGATTTACCCAGGTTCAGGCCCCCGAAGGTAAAAGCCCTACGTCCTGCTTGTCTGGAATTGATGATGGAGCTTACAGATCGATTACAATGGCGAGATCGTGAGATGCGATCTCGCTAGGGTTTCTGGCGGTGAGTATGAACGTACCCTAGGTCGGCGGCCCTCCCAGTCTTTAAATAGTGGGACTGGGTCTCGGGTCCTTTACCGACTAGGTTTACATCTGGGCCTGCCGACCTAATATCTCTAGTCTTTCCTTCGGGGCCTCCTTCCTGGGCCTGATGACAGATGGGCCTTTTATTCTCTTCCGCACCAGGGTAGTCCACGGTGGCACACCCGAAAGGTGTACCCACGTCAGTAGCCCCCGAGGACCTAGTAGACTTGGAGAGTCTGGTAGGGACTCCTCCACATTGTATCGTCCTGGTGCGAGTTATGCTTTTAGTGATTTATTCGTATCCGTGTTTCAGGACGCTTAGTGGTGGATCTCGCATAATAAGCCTGGTACTCTCGACGGATCGGGACCAGTTAAGTGCTCTTGGGCACAAGCGTTATTAGCGTACATCAAACTCGAGTCCCCAGGCTCGAGCTTGGAGGCTAGTCCCTTCGACTCCAGCCGCTCGGGATCTTACAGAGTCGAATTCGGCCTGAATGGGTACCCAACGCGTCCGTCGGGATTTTTCTTCACACCTGCTGGTGCGGCATATCTGTCAAGCTTCCACGGCTGCTGCCAGTGGGCCTGGCCCTACACGACGGATCGGTGGGTCTTACCTTTGCACTTCAGGGTGCAGCATCCGAGGGTCAGCTGTATTTGATTCATCTCGGGTATGTTGCTCGGGTTAGACCGAAGTCGAAAACCTTTCGAGTGTTGCACAGTCGTGCTTCCATCGAGTGCGTGGTGACGCTCCTGAGGGGAGTGCTTCCCAAATTTATGCTGAATTATTTGAATCTGGGGATAATCTCAACCCATTTAATTTGTCGAAGATCGAAGGATTTCTTTTGCTCCCGATGGGAGTGAGCAGATGCAAACTTTGTTCAGTCTGGCAGCATATGGGAGTCAATACCTTTTCGACTACGATCGCGCCGAAGGCAGTCTGTATCTTCTGCGTCATGAATGACGTCACGTGCGTGCGCTGCGCTACCGAGGCGCTCTGCCGTTTGGCCTGCCAGAGGTGACAGTACGAAACGTCACTTCGGTTTGACTGGTGGGCGCGAAAATTTCGCCACGCCTTGATGATGGCCTCCTCGTTTCTCGTGCGTAGTGGGCGACGCGGCCGGCGACGGTTGCCCTCCGCACGTGCCACGTGTGTGGTTGGATGTGCTCCGTTTTCCTCGAGGAACATCGGACGGCACAGATCGCCCAGTCCGATGGATAAGTAGGGGGCGCCCCGGCGGTGAAAAAAGGCACAATCCCCATTCTCACCGCCGAAGTTCTCCTTCTCCCCCTTGCGCTCTGCTTCTCTGCTTGTAGCCACCAAACTGCGTATGTTCAGCTCCGGGATGAAGAAGACCACCGGAAAGAAGAAGTCCGCCAGCGCCTCCGCCGCCGCCGCCGGTACGGCCGGCGGGCTGAAGAAGGTTTACGGCGACTGGCAGAGGTCGTCCGTGGACGAGCGCCAGCTGGAGGCGCTGCGCCGCGACGGCCTCCTGCCGCCGTTGGCGAAGATGGCGACGCGGGCGCCCGGCGACGAGGTGGCTCCTCATCCCCGCGACGGCGAGCGCGTCTGCTTCATCGATTTCGTGAACAGGGGATTCGCCTTCCCTGTTCACGAATTCGTCCGGGGGCTGATGTACGCGTACGGCGTCCAACTCCACGACTTCACGCCGAACGCCATCCTCCATATCAGCTGCTTCATCGTCCTGTGCGAGTGCTTCCTCGGCATTCACCCGCACTGGGGGCTGTGGTAGCGGATCTTCAATGTGAAGCGCAACGCCGGCGCTCGCGATGTTTACCCCGTCGGGGCTTTCGGCATCCAGACCCGTGACGACATCGAGTAATTCAACCTGAGGCAACTCGAGTCCGCGCAGAACTGGAGGAAGAAGTGGTTCTACGTCACCGACGTCCACCAGCCCGGGCAGAAGTACGGGGTTCCCCCGTTCCGTGCTGGCGTGACCGTGACGAAGAAGAAGTCCTGGACACACCGCCCCGACGCCCAAGAGACCAATGAGTCTGAATCCCTCATGGCTCGGGTGTCGGGTCTGCTGAAGACCGCCGGCAAGGAGGTAAGTGGCGTTCACCTTATCGCCACTTTCATCAGAAGGTGGGTGCACCCGATTCAAGCTCGGGCGCACCCGTTGTTCGAGTTTGCCGGAGCCACCGACGTGACGCGCACATCCGCGGAGGAGTTGTCCGCGAGCGAGGTCGAGTCTCGCGTTTGCACGGTGACCATGCTCAAGGTCGGCGAGGCAAACGTCCTTGAATCGCCCGTGGTTCCATTCAGCCTCGAGAACCCTGTGCCGGAGGTATGTACTTTGTTCTTCTGTATCTTTTGCCTTGTTCGTTGTGTTTGCCAATATTTTGATTTCTGAGAAAGATTCTTTGTTTTTCTGCCCGAAGGGCTTCTCGACGTTTGTCAGCCTTCCTCCTCTTCCTGAGAGGAGGGGAACTTCTGCGGCCCCTGACTTGCGGGATGATCCTGATGAACAGGACATTTCTGTCTGTTCTGCTGCGTCGGTTGAGGATGCGGAGGCTGCGGACAGTGATGAAATCCCTCTCATTCACCGCAAGCGTCAGCTTGAAGCTGGCTCCGAGGCAGCGGGGAAGTCGAAACAGGGTCCTGTCGCGGAGGGCTCCTGTTCGTCGTCGCCTCATGGTCGTGCCGCCGAGGAGATTCCTCCGGCGTGTGATCCCGTGGAGCCTCCGCCGAAGAAGACTCGTGTTGCGCCGCACTGCCTCGACCCTGCCGCTCTGCTGACAGTCCTTTGCTCGTAATTTCTTAACTGCTGCTTTCCCCTTCTTGTTTCTATTTGAGCTTCTTGGCTTATCATGTGCTCATCTGCAGGGACTCTTCCTCTGGTGCGACTCTGCCGCCCAATGCGGGCAAACAGATGGATGAGGGCGACAGCGCGGATGCCCGTCATGGCGGGACAGCGGCTCCTCCACCGTCGTCTGGTCACGACATCGCGCCGGCTGCAACTGCCTCGGCTCCTGGCGACGCCCTTGTCACCATCAGCAGTGCTCCTCCGCTTGCTTCAGCCGAGCATGTAAGTGGTGAACACTTTCTGTTTGCATCGGGTGCGCGACAGCGCTCCCGATGGGAGTAGCCCCTGAGTCTATAGTTAAATAGGAACAGTTGAGTATAGACTCTAAACTGATCTTGCTCCCTTGACTCTTTGTTCTCTATTTATGATTTATCGGGTGCGCGATAGCGCTCCCGATGGGAGTAGCCCCCGAGTCTGTGGACGACTGAATTCAGTCGTGTACAGACTCAAGTTCTGCCATTGACTTTTTGTTTGGTGCAGCCTATGACGCTCGAGCTGTTGGGTATCGGCCGCCGTTTCGCGGCCATGGAGGCGGAGAAGAGTCGTCTGGAGCGAGAGTCCGCCGAACTCCGAGGTTTGTCCTTTATCCTCCACCGTTTTGGACTGCTTAAGTTATTGCTATTTGTCTGAACGCCTGTTGTCTACAGAGTTGTTGGCGCAGTCGCGACGCGAGGGGGAGAGTGCCTCGCAACAGGCTGCTACCCTTAAGGAGCAGGTGGATGCCGCCGTGCTCGCAAAGGAGGCAGCCAATGCCTGCGAGCAGACCTTGGTGCAGCGCCTCTGTACGGCGAGCAAATCCTTGTTGGGTAAGTGTAAACTCTTTAATTCTTTGCTCTTTCTACGTCCTTTGGTTTGACCGAGTTCTTTTTTCTGTTTTCTTCAGGCAACCTTGGCACTGTGGCATGTTCCAGCGCACAGGCTGCCGTCGGTGACTTGGACGGCGCAGTTGCCGCTGTGGAGGGTGCTAGCCAACATGCGGGTGGTCTCCTGGAGAAGGCTACCGGCGCGCTGACGAGCTTGCACAGCAGTCTGTTTCCCGAGGGACAGCCTCCTGCTTCCCTCGTTGAACTGGCTGGGGTGTTCGGTCCCAACGGCTCCGCCATAGATGACTTCAAACGCGAGAACATGGTACGTGGCTCGCAGACCACCCTACTTATGCTGCTGGGGCACGGATTCGAGGGTGACCTCGACAAGGCTATGTCTGGGCTGCCCCGCGGACCCGACGGCAAGCTGATGCCTCTTGGTAGTTTCGCCGAGCGGTCTCGCGAGTTGGCACAAAAGCTGACTGGGACCTTGGAGAAGCAGGCTGCCAAGCGTGCGGAGAAGGCCAAGAAATCCGCGAGCTCGCAGTAGCTGCTTATCTTTGTATTTTTCATCTTTTGTAGTTTGTCTGTGGCGACACTTGTCGCTCCTTTGTAATGACTGTGCCAGCTGCGAACTTTAGATAAGATTTTGCCTTTATTCTGATGTCCTTGTGCCTTGCGACTTCTTCCAGCCCCCGTGCCTTCTTCCAGAAGGTTGTCTCATACCTGTCTGCTTGGCTTGCTAACAGGTAAATCCAACGATCGCCGTCCCACCTTCTGGTGCCGCACCCATGTCCATGCGGCCGCGACTGCTGGTTGTTCTTCTGGGAACCGCGACTCCGGGGATTATCGGCTCACGATGCTCCGGGATCGCTGCTCTAGGCTTGAGCAAGATCTGCGGGTGGCGCAGGGTGCCTTGGCCGTACTGAAGTCGAAGCAGCCTCGCCCCGCTGAACGGGAAGCTTTCCTCCTTGAGGAATTGGAAAAGGCCAACAACGACTTACTGTGTAAGTGGCTGCGAGCCCCCGAGTCCTTTAGCGTCGCTTGTTTACTTAGTTGCTTCATTTTTCCTTCGTGTGCAGGTGTACAACAAGACCCTCAAGCTGAGGCCGGTCGGGTGGAGAATCGACTTCGCCATATTGCTGAGGCTGTCGGGCGCGACACCACCTCGTTTTGGTCAGACCCCTCCCGAGGTCGGGTGCTGGCCGTTCTTCAAGATCGCATAGGCCAGGTGACGTCCTTCGCTGGGGCGTGCCGTTCTGCACTGGCGCTTGTGTACAAGGCGCTGTTCCCCCTGGATCCGCAGCCGCAGGGTCTTGGGGCTCTCATGGCGCGATTCCGCAATGGCAAGGCTGCACAGAGTTTTATCCGGACGCAGCTTGTCAGCGGTGCGACGTACGCCTTAGCTTTTGTTCACCGGCGGCACCCGTATCTCGTCCTGAGGGGAATAGAAGAGATCCCCAACAGGGAAGACGGGGAGCCTACGCCGATGGATGCCCATTATCGTGCCGTAGAAGACGTAGCTGTCAAGTTGGTTAGAAAACTAGAACGCGACACCGAGGTTTACTCGGACTATGTGGCGTCGCGGGTTCCAAAGGACGAGCCTGTAGACTGATTTTTTGTTTGTGCAAGCACATTGTGTACTTGCAGGAAAATTGTGCGTTTGCTCTGTATAGCTTGGAGTTACTTTGCATATAGAGTTTGTTTTGTTTTGGCCTAAGCGACGCGGTCCCCGAGTATAGGGTGCCACGGAGGCGATCTTCCTTGTTTTTGTTTTGCTCGACAGTGCAGCCCCCGAGCGTCGGGTGCTGTCCCGGAGTTTGCTTTTGGTTGGCCATACGACGCAGCCCCCGAGTATCAGGTGCTGCGGAGGCGGTTCTTCTTTGTTTGTTTTTAGCTCAACAGTGCAGCCCCCGGGCGTCGGGTGCTGCTCCGGAGTTTGTTAGTGGTTAGCCATACGACGCAGCCCCCGAGTATCAGGTGCTGCGGAGGCGATTTTCTTTGGTGTGCAGTGTGTCGACTCCGGAGATAGAGGAACATTGCACTTTTATTATTGGAGACATAGTCTCAAGGATTACATCGGTGGCTGAATAGCCTTATCGTCAGTTGTGCTACGCGTAAAAGCGTCTTAGTTGCGCCGCGTTCCATGGATTGCGGAGGAGTTCGCCTGTCTTCGGGTCCTTCAGGCGGTACGCGCCTCCACCAATGACCTCGGCGATGACGAAGGGTCCCTCCCATGGGGAGGCGAGCTTGTGCACTTTCTTCTGTTTGAGCCTGAGTACCAGGTCTCCTTCGACGAAGGCTCTTGTGCGCAGCCGCTTGCTGTGATAGTTGCGGAGGTTCTGTTGGTAGATGGCCGTTCGGGAGAGTGCGATGTCCCAGGCTTCATCCAGCAAGTCGACGTCGTCTTCGAGTGCGGCTTCAGCGCCATCTTCATCATACGTGACGATGCGAGGTGCATCGAAGCGTATGTCATGTGGCAGGACTGCTTCTGCTCCGTACACCATGAAGAATGGCGTGTACTGGGTTGATCTGTTTGGCGTGGTGCGCAGGCTCCAGAGCACAGAGGGAAGCTCCTCCACCCAGGCACCCGCCGCACGCTTGAGTGGCACGAAGAGGCGTTTCTTGACTCCGCTGCAGACGAGGCCGTTCGCTTTCTCCACTTGTCCATTGGACTGCGGATGAGCGACCGAAGCGTAATTGAGCTTGATCCCTTGTTCCTTGCAGAAATCTTGGAACTCTTCTGCGGTGAAGTTTGTTCTGTTGTCGGTGATGATGTTGTGAGGCACCCCAAAGCGGAACATGATGGACTTGATGAAGTTGACAGCTGAGGTAGCTGCGCAGTTGGTAACTGGCACGGCCTCTATCCACTTGGTGAATTTTTCGACAGCCACCAGTAGATGCGTGTGTCCCCCTCGAGAAGACTTGCGTAGTGGCCCGACCATATCAAGTCCCCACTGGGCGAAAGGCCACGCCAAAGGTATTGTCTTCAGTTCTGACGCCGGTGCATGAGGTCGTGTTGCGAATTTTTGGCAGCCGATACACCGCTTGACGATGTCCTCGGCGTCCTGCAACGCCGTTGGCCAGTAGAATCCAGCACGCAGGGCCTTGGCGACTAAGGCTCTGCTACTAGCATGGTGTCCACACGTGCCAGCGTGGATCTCGAGGAGCAAGGCCTTGCCGTCCTCTGATGCGATGCACCTCTAGAGGATGCCTGATATGCTGCGCTTGTACAGCTCTCCGCCGATTATTGTGAATGCTTTGGCACGGCGAGTGATACGCCGTGCTTTGACTGTGCCCTCTGGAAGCTCCTGCCGGAGCATATACGCCAGGAATGGCTTTATCCAGATAGGTTCGACGAGGAAAACTTCGACTGAATGTTCTGCTGCTGGAGTTGCGTCGTCGCTTGCGGCTACGGTCCCGGTTGTCGCTGTAGACGGAGCCGCGGGCTGCTTTACCTTGATAGATCTTTTGTTTATCTTCTCCAGGAAGACGCCGGGGGGTAACTTGAGTTTCAAGGACCCGATGTTGGCCAGGGTGTCTGCCTCTCATTGCTTGCTCGCCCAACATGGCGTAGCTCGCAGCCGTCGAAGTTCCCTTCCATTATGTTATACAGGTTTCTGTATGCTATCATGTTCTCTGTTGTTGCATCGCACTCCTTCATGGTATGTTGGACAACCAAGTTCGAGTCCCCGTATATCATCAGGCGATCAGCACCGCACTCCTTGGCCATCTTCATCCCATGGATCAGGGCTTCATACTCTGCTTCGTTGTTGGATGGCTTCTCGAAGTCCATCTGCAGCACATAACGCAGCTTGTCGCCTTTGGGTGATATTAGGATAACACCTGCTCCTGCGCCTTCGTTCCTCTTTGACCCATCGAAGTACATGGTCCATGAGTTGGACGTATCAGGTACCGATGGCAGCTGCATCTCCATCCACTCTGTAGTGAAGTCGGGGAGAACCTGAGCCTTGATTGTTGTTGGGTGTTTGTATGTTAGGTCTAGAGGACCTAATTCGATGCTCCATTTGGCGACTCTGCCTGTCGCTTTGGAGTTGTTGAGTATATCACTTAGGGGAGCCGCGCTCACCACCGTGATGGGGTGTTCTTGGAAGTAGTGTGCCACCTTACGCGAGGTCATGAATACCCCATACGCTAGCTTCTGGTAGTGCGGGTATCTCTGCTTCGACTGAGACAGCACCTCGCTGAGGTAATATATTGGTCTCTGCACCCCATGAGCTTTCCCTTCTTCAGCCCGCTCGACTACCAGCACCGTACTGACTACCCTGTTTGTGGCCGCTATATAGAGATACAGCGGCTCCTTTTCGTGTGGTGCCACCAGGACTGGTGGCGTCGACAGGGTGCGCTTGAGGTCGACGAATTCGGCTTGGGCTTCCTCGGTCCACTCGAACCGGTCTGTCTTCTTCATCAGTTGGTAGAACGGGAGCGCCTTCTCCCCAAGCCTGCTGATGAATCGGCTGAGTGCCACTATCCTTCTAGAGAGCTGCTGCACATCCCTGAGCTTCGACGGTGTCGGCATCTTCAGGAGCGCCTGTATTTTCTCCGGGTTTGCTTCAATGCCTCGCGCAGATACGAGGTAGCCGAGTAGTTGCCCAGCTGGCACACCGAACATGCACTTAGTAGGGTTCAGCTTGATGTTGTACTTCTTCAGTGCGGCGAATGTTTCTCCTTGGTTTTACTTCCTCCTTGGTTTTAATGACGATGTCGTCAACGTACACCTGGACATTGCGTCCGATTTGCTTCTTGAGGCAGTTCTGAATCATACGCTGGTATGTGGCACCCGCGTTCTTCAGCCCGAAGGGCATCGTTGTGTAACAGTAGACACCAAAGGGTGTGATGAATGTTGTCTTCTCTCCGTCTTCCTTCTTCATCCTGATCTGGTTGTAGCCTGAATAGGCATCCAGCAAGCAGAGGCGCGCGCAGCCTGCAGTCGAGTCGACAATTTGGTCGATTCGAGGCAGTGGAAAATGATCTTTTGGACAACACTTGTTTAATGAAGTGAAGTCGACACACATGCGTAGTATGTCTGTGTTCTTCTTTGGCACCAGGACTGGGTTTGCGACCCAGTCAGACTTCTTGATTTCCCGGATGAAGTTGGCTGCCAGGAGCCTATCGATTTCTTGCCCAATGGCGAGGCGCTTCGGCTCTGCAAAGCGGCGCATCGTTTGCTTGACGGGCCTCACATTGGGTAGGATCTGGAGGGCGTGCTCAGCGAATTCCCTGGGTATGCCTGGCATGTCGGCTGGACACCAGGCGAAAATCTCCCAGTTCTCACGTAGGAACTCGACGAGCGCGCCTTCCTATGCGGAAGGCAAGCTCGTCGATACGAGGACCGTCTTCTTGGGGTCCGTCGGGTGCACCTGGTGCTCCCTTGTGTCGTTTGTCGCGTTGAAGGCAGAGCCTGATGCTGATTGTTTGCCCTCTGGAAAGAGGGTGCGGTCGTTCCCAAGGGATAGACTGGTCTCCCTGGTACTATGTCGTGGAAGGTGTTGACGGAGGGCGCCAGGCTTGTCGTCAGTATGTTCATTCCGCGCAGCGTGTCAGCGAACATGATATTGATTCCGCTGCCACCATCCATGAACACACGGCTCATAGCGAAGCCTCCTATCTGCGCATCCAAAACGAGGGCCGCGTGGCCCGGCCGCGGGACTTAAGGTGGATGATCATCCCTGGTGAATGTTATGCTGGCATGTGACCAGTTGAGGTACTCTCGTACCGCGGGTGGTGATTTGACGGCAAGGTGGACCTGCCTTGTTATGAGCTTTTGGTCCCGATTTGAGGGACGTCCTTTCTGGATCATGAATATGTGACCCACGGGCTTTGGGTAAGCATCTTCACCTGCCTGAGGTTCCTCGACGCGTGGTTGGAGCTGGATAGCTCCCGCCATATGTCCCGGAGGCAATGGTGGAGCGTGCGGTGCTCCCAAAGCCAATGCCCCCGGTGCCACCTGTGCTTGCTGTTGTTGCTGCAAAAGGAGCCGTGCGTACTGCGCATGGAGGTCTTGAAACTTTTCGCAGTCCTTGAGGAGGTGCTTGGACGTGAGAACACCATTCTCATCCCTGAACATGTGGAATCGGCGCGCGTCATGGAGCGTTGGAGGAGGCCGTGGAGCTCGACCACCTCGCGACTCTCGCGGCCGCCACTCGCGCTTGACTTCCTTGCTTCTTTTGTAACCGGTTGTTCGACTATCGCGTTCAGCGACTGTCATCACGGTTTCTTTGCTCGTGGCTATCAGTAAAACCTGTCGCCACGAGTTCCATGCCCTCCGTGTCCTCGTAGACGCGCGACTTCCTCTTGCGACGGCGGTCGCTGTTACGGCGACTCCAAGAACCTTGATCGCCGTTGACACCAGGTGTGCCAGCGCGCTCGTTGCGTATGGAATCTTCGCCATCCGCCCACTCATTGGCTATCTGCATGAGGTGGGCGATGGTTTTGGGCTTCACTCGACCAAAAGTCTCCCAGAGCTCGACCCGATAGACTCCTCGGGTGAACGCGTATATGGCGTTGTCTTCCGATATCTTCTCCGTCGCGTTGCGGAGGAGAGTCCAACGCTGGATGTACTCGCGCAACGTCTCATCTTCACGCTGCTTGCAGGCTCGCAGTTCCTCGAATGAGGCGGGTCTCTTGTACGTGCCGATGAAGTTGCGGACGAAGTCCTCTTTGAAGTCTTCCCAGTAGGTGTATGCGCCTCTCGGTAGGCTCTTAAGCTAGGCTCGAGCCGATCCCGAGAGCATGAGTTGTATGTACTGCATGGCAGTAGACGTCGATCCTCTTTGGCAGGTTACCGCCGTCAGGTAGTCCTCCAGCCAGGCGGACGGTTCTTGCAAGCCATCATACTTGGGGGTTTTCGAGGTTAACCTGAATCCTTTCGGCATTCTGGTCTCCCGGATGCATCGACTGAAGCATAGTGCGCCGCAGGGCTCGAAGTCGTCATCGGACGACGAGCTGTCGCTTTCCTCCTCTCGAACTGCTCGCCTGGAGCGGTTCCTGGTGACCTTGTTATGCGTGATGGCATTGCGCGCATCTTCGCCCTTGGTGAGTTGGTAGCGTCCCTCGTACCCGCGATTACCGCGGTTTCACCGATCGCGGGTGACGTGATTGTCTTCTTCTGGAGCTGCTCGCTCATTGTTGCCGCGTGTGACGCGGTTTTCTCGATCTCGGGTACGGTCGCCAGATTCTCGGGTTCTTGTCTCCCGTCGCGGACTCGGCTGGCGGCGATTAACCGTGTTGTTGCCAGCCGCTATGATTGCAGCTGATTGTGGCTCCTCAGGTATCAATGTCTTCCCCATTGTACTGAGGAACTTGATTTGCTGGCGATGCAGGGCTGCCCGCGGATCGCTCTCTGGCGGCTGTGTAGCCTACAGGTATGTGGCTACCGACATTAGGACACCAGAAGCAGTCTTGGGGATAGGGATTCCCTGCTCATCCACAGACATGAAGGACGCCTCCAGATTACGGGTGACGTTGTTCCGATCTGCCTCTGGTATCCGCAAGTACCGAGGCTGTGCTTGGGGGTCACGGGATCGCCCTGAAGATTGGACGGACAGACCTGCCCGCCACGCACTCGATATGCTGGCCTGCCTTCTGCGCTCCGCCAGCTCCGCCCTCGTGGCTTCCAGCTTGAGGCTTTCTTGCCACAACAGGTACTGGTAGCATGCCAGGTCCTCTGGTGTCGCGTCGGCTGCCGGTTGGCCATCTGCTACAGCCTTGATTGCTTTTTCGCCCATAGCCTGGTTGATGTGAAGCTGCGTCCGCCCGTTCTGCAGGGTGACAACGTACGGGTAGTTCGGCTGTTCACCCCTGTTAGGCGGAGTGTTTACTTCGGCCTCCGTGTTTGCGGCTGCCGTCCTTGCGGCGGCGGTGGCGGCGGCAGCTGCGGCTCCTGCCACGGCCGTTTCCCCGGGTCCTGATGCTCCTCCCCCTGCGGGCACCGTCATGTATACCTCGATCGGTAAGGGATACGGCGTCTGATCGTCGGAGTCGTCACCAATGGCGGACTCAAAGGATGCCGAGGCTTGACTGGTGGAGTACGCAGGGCTTGACGGAGTAGATGAGATGTATGGCACGACCGGCATCTCGGTCGTGCGCGCGAAGTCGACGGTTGGCGATGTAGATCGCGATGCTGCGGTCAAGGGCGACGCAGGTTCATCGAGTGTTCCTTCCGCGAAATCCGTGCGGGCTGGCAGGATGCCCACCGATGTAGTCGATGAAGTTGCGACTTCCGCCGATGAAGTCGATGAAGCGGCGGGTTCCTCCGATGCAGAAGGGGGTGCGTCCGTGAGACGGAGCGTGCCCCACTTGTTGACGTAGAAACGCAGCTTGCCAAAGCTCGCCTCCACGCCAGCTTGCAGGTCCTCGAAAGCCGATTGCACGACCGGCGAGTGCGGGTGAAAACCCAGTGAGCCGAAGTAGATCGGCTATTGCAGATCCGGCGAGTCGCTGATGAAGCCGCCGAACCCGTAGATCCAGCACCAGTCTTTCCTACAGACGGCGCCAATTGAAGTGGGGTTACCACGCCAAATCCCTCGGATGACATCCTCGGGTTGAGAGAATAGGAGAAGAAGATGGTGGTATTGGTGGATTCGTCAGCTGACAAGCGGGATTTACCCAGGTTCAGGCCCCCGAAGGTAAAAGCCCTACGTCCTGCTTGTCTGGAATTCATGATGGAGCTTACAGATCGATTACAATGGCGAGATCGTGAGATGCGACCTCGCTAGGGTTTCTGGCGGTGAGTATGAACGTACCCTAGGTCGGCGGCCCTCCCAGTCTTTAAATAGTGGGACTGGGTCTCGGGTCCTTTACCGACTAGGTTTACATCTGGGCCTGCCGACCTAATATCTCTAGTCTTTCCTTCGGGGCCTCCTTCCTGGGCCTGATGACATATGGGCCTTTTATTCTCTTCCGCACCAGGGTAGTCCACGGTGGCACACCCGAAAGGTGTACCCACGTCAATGCACCACCAAGAAAGTTATGCCGTTATGAGGCACGCCGTGACGATCAGGTGTCAGACATATCTGCGTTCGCATAAGGTGGGTGCAAGCCATGTATGCACATCAAGAATACTAAGGTTAAATTGGTGAGCCTAGCATATACAGACATGGCCTCGGAGAACAAGGGATTGAAAGATCAAGCATGAGTCGCATTAATGTTGCGATCGACATTTCGAGGTCCACCTTTGTAGTCATGCAGCCGTGATGATCGGGGGGTTGTGTGGTGAATAAGGATCGTGTAATCATTAAGACCATTTTGAGAGATGATAGTCTTAGTGGAGTTATTTTATAATGCGATTACAATTGAACTCATATTATAAACTTTATTTTAAAATCGTCTTTGCAAAAATCCTTGTAGATTATGGCTTTCGACTTTAGACCATTTATTTTTGGTGAAAATCTCCGCCTCGACAGGTCCAACTTCGGTGAATGGTACTAATGTCTAAGGGACACCCTTGAAAAGAACTTTTCGCTCTACATGATAGAGGAACCACTAAAAGATCGACCCGATGATTCTGCTGGTGAGGACGCCTATGAGGATTGGTGTGATATTAGTGATATCTACATACTTGTCAAGTGTATGGTGCGTGCTAGCATGAGTTATGACTTAAGGGTGCAATTCACTAATGCACGTGCCAACGGGATCATTGAAGGACTTAAAATCCTTTTCGGGGCACAAGTCAGAGTTGTAGGGTACGAATGTCTGGATGAGTTTCTTTCAACCTTGATGGAAGAAAAGACCTGTTTGGACCAACACTTGATGAGGAGGCATGAAATCCATCGATGTCTCACTTATGATTGGGACTACTTGATGACTGATGAGTTGGCAATAAATATGGTATTGCACTCGCTTCCCCTCAGCTATAAAAGCTACATCAGAGACTTTGTGATGAAAGGAGAACAATTCACCTTCTTTACATTCCTAGCTCGGTTGAGAACCGCCAAAGTAGAACCAGTAGAAGCAGAAATCATCGACCCAGAAGGTATATTTGATATACAAGTTTATAAATGTTTTTCCATTCACTTGTTACGGTTTTGTGAAGTATTTGATACTTATTCTTGTAATATGAAAACGGAATCGACTATGCATGTGGCTTGGAATGGACAAGGCGCCAATGCATGATTGGGAGCTATCAAGGAGTTGATACTGACGACGCCCTTCCTATACATTTATTGTTTTGATTAGTAGATTTGGATAAATTTTGTAATCGATTAGAGTGTGGACTAAATTAGTATGTCTTGCATCTCGCGAGACGGTTATTCATGTAAAGACAAGGAGTTGTTCTATATTATGAATAAATATCTTTTGTGGCCACATTTCGATTATGAGTATGTTATTCTTATCTCAACGATAAATAAAATAAGAACATTTATAAATCATGCTAAAATAATATCCAATATTTAAATAATGACCTCATTATAAAATGACACTATTCTTGGTCATGTTATAAATGTGTAAAACATTTTGATGATTGATACATGCCCAGGTAGGCAACATGACTAAGGCGCCACACCTGCTTGTGTGTCGTGAATTGTTGAAAAATCGTGAGAGATCGATTGACATTCAACAAATAGTGGAAATCATTATTTAGTAGACTCCATCATAATTCTGAGTGAACAGATGTATTTACTTAAAATTATGATTTGGAAATATTTGATATAGATCAAAGGAAATTTCAGAGTGGAAATTAATTTTAACAAGATAATTGAGTCTCTGTGATTGGATCAAAGTGACAAGATATTTGAGTTATAATTTTAGCATAAGGGTTTATGAAAAGTGTTTCATAAAATACAAACTTTTGGAATTGTTCAATATGATTGATGTGTTCTAAAATATGGTAAATCACACTTTTTGTATTTCGTGTGGTAATAAAGCGATCTCTTATCAGGGTTAATAATATCATTTAGAATTATCAATTAGAATAACTAAAACACTCCTTTAAGGGGCTATGTGTTGTTCGCAGAAACACATCCATATGAATTATGGAAAGTCATAATTTCAAAGTTATATGATAATTTGAAACTATAGCGAATACATTTTTTGTAGTATATTCACTAATAAATGTGAATGCGCCTTCCACCAAAACCGAGAAAGGTAAATATAGTATTTATTAAAATATGGTATTTTGTCATAAAAGAGTTTATGATAAAAAGTTGCTGGTATTAAATATAGTAAAAGATGAAATAAGGTTATTGACCTTAACCTCGAAGTGTCGAGTGGTGCAACGGAATGTGTTCCGGTAAGATGTGTATTTTACACATAAAGGATAAATTAATGATAATGATCATAATATCTTGATTAATGATTTTTACTAAAAAAGGCAATAGGATTCAAGAATATATTTGCATGGTGCGAATTATATATTCATGATTCACTTGTCTTGTTCGAGGAACATGACATACCTACGAACTACAAAAGAAGAAATAGTAGCCCTAAAAAATACGATAATGACTAAGAGTCATAGAAAATCCAATATTAAGTAAAGGATCACAAAGTAATTTTTGTTTGATCTTGATTGAGTGATTTTTCGCTTGATATCTTTTAAGGAGTTAAAAGAAAGGAATAATACTTAATAGGACACAAAGCACAATATTTTGTCAAGAAGTGTATCTTGGACAAAATTCAAAAATGATTGATCACTTAAATGTGATGATGCTTGCGTCCGTTGGATTGTCACTATGCTTAAATGATTGATCACTTAAATGTGATGATGCTTGCGTCCGTTGGATTGTCACTAGCATGGTACTAGTGCATCTTGTATGGAAATCTCGACTTGAAGAGTTGTTCAAGGAAATTTTGGAGTGTCCGAAATATCGAGAAATTTGAAATTGCAAATTTTGAGTGGGTGCTCATTGGTACAAATATGTGTGTGACATATTACAAGTAGGAGAAAATTGATCTCCATGATCAAATGTATGGGTATCATGTTTTTGAGCGGGAGCCAATTGGGGTTTTCATGATTTAATATGTGGGTGACATATTTGAGTGCGAGTTTGGCAAAATTTTGTGTATGCAAGGGGCATATTGTGAATGTTGCTGGTATTTTCGGTACTAGAAGTATAAGTTCGAATTTATGAAGCTGATTATAAATTGAGCGTCAATCCAGATAGATTAAGTCAGGTAATATTTGCCTAAATAAGATTCAGAAGGAGTTCAGAATGGAACAAGTTAAAGACGAGGGGCTCTTACTTGTAGAATTTGGCAGAATATTGAGTTGAAGCTCAGTGCAAAATAATAGTGGTTGGAAGATAAGTTGTAGAACCTATGCATGAGTCATAGAAGCTAACATATAAAACCATATTATGTGCTTGACGAAATGTGACCTAACTTCTTTGGTAAAAGAACATGTTCTGAAGTGATTAGGAGTAAGTCACTGAACAGGAGTTGAGTAATTTTTCTAGCGTCTAAGATAGAGCTATGAGAAATATTTCTAGAGATTGGTGGACTTGGAGAGTCCGGATACCAAACTAGATTGGAAATCTCGTAAAAGCAGAAGCGTAGCGAAAGCATGGTTGAACATCGAAGTGGCATGAATTGCACTATCGATTAGAAAGTCTACATAAATATAGAAGTATATGATTACTTCAAGGATTAGCAAAATATGTTGTTTAAAGTTGAGAAAATTTTGTTTCCTGATTGAGTGTGTTTCTGGTGCATATGACGTTGAGAAAGTCCGTCTGAATGATCAAGGATCATGTAAGCACAGAAGAAACAAAAGGTCTCACTCTACAACCAAACATATTTTAGGTTCATCATGGAGATGATGGGGTAATGTCAATTTAGGTGACATTAATGTTTTGCAGAGAATAAATGGATCTGAATAGTACTGACCATTGACGATCAACCTCTTCCACTAGCAAGCATGATCTGGAAGCACGAGTCAAGTGTGGTACAGAAATTAGTAACAAATGCAACTAGTTTATTTGTACTCTAGTGCAAGTGGGAGACTGTCGGAGATATGCCCTAGAGGCAAATAAATAAAGGAGTTTATTGTAATATCTCATTAAAGTTTATAATAGGATTTATACCATGCTATAACTATATTAAGTGGAAACATTAATACACGTGTGGTATGTAAACAACCAGGTCCCTAGCAAGTATAAAGATACGCTAGTTCATTGGTCAACCGATGATTGAGGTTTCCCAATCATGGACATTTATGTCAATTGACAATAGAGTCATTTCATTGGGTGAAAGAAAATGATGGACGTTACCCAATAGCGATTATTACAACATGATCAAGTCACGAAGTTCACCGTTGTAATAATTAGGAAATGTGGTACCTTATTCCTTAGACCGTGAGATAATAATCTAATCACTATCACCGGAGGATGGCTTGACTGTATAAACCGTCACACCGTAACAGGGTGATCATAAAGGTGCAGCTCAGGTATACGAAGGTGGTATATTGAGAAGTATGTATCGAGAACGAGATTTGCACCTCCGCGTGACGGAGAGATACTCTGGGCCCATTCGGTGAGTCTTCATCCAAATAAGTTGCGCAGCGTATGACTAGGTCATGGGGATGAAAGATCATGGGAACGAGTTGAATAGCACTTGACCGGTAACGAGATAGAACTGAGCATGGAGATGCTGGATGATCAGATCTCGGGCAAGTCAGTATCGTGATAGCAAAAGGAATGAGACTCTATGTTTATGGTTCAACGACAAAGTTATTCGTGGAATGCATAGGGATCATTATGGGCATCCAGGTCCTGCTGATGATCGATTGATCGGAGATAAGTCTCGATCATGTCAGTAGTGTTCCCGAACCGTAGGGTAACACACTTGAGGGTTTGACAACGCTAGGAGATCGTTCTGGTAGTATCGGAGTTACCGAAGATAGGAAGAGAGAATCGGAAGAGTTCCGATGAAATCTGAAGGATGTTCGGAGTAATCCGGAAGGAGTTTCGGAGTCACGGGAATTTATATAATGTGTGAATATATTAATTTGAGAATTATATATATTCATATATTGGTGGAAATAAATTCGGTAATGTATAAATAATTAATTAGGGAATTAAATAGTTATATAGTTATATATTATAATAAATAAATTAAATAATAGATAAATATATTAATTAATGAATTATATATTTATTTATTGATTTGATAAGTTATTTATTAAATTAAAAATAATAATTTCGAATTTAGGGGCAGCCCACCTTAATGGGCCACTTCTGGAAGGAAGGGCCCAAGAAGGGGGACGACCACCCCTTTGGAGGGAAAGGGCCGGGTGGGCCGAGTGGGGCCCATGGCCAGCACGGCCAAGGCTGGCCGGCCGCACCCCCCAACCCCTCCTCTCCTTTAGTCCCACATGTGGGAGCTAAGGAGGAGGGGTGCCCTCTTCCACCTATATATACATGTGCCACGTGGTGATTTTAATTAAGCCAAAAATTGGAGAAATTCCAATTAAATTCCACGACCCTTCCCGACACCTCTCCACCTCTCTCGTTGCCCGCGGCCCCAAGTAAGGGTTGTGTACGAGAGAAATATATTCTGGATGCATGCCGTCGTGCTGTCGGAATTCCACCAGAAGATCTACTTCCGCAACCTCGGCTGGATCGGAGGGACGGGAGTCGTCGTCAAGCAACGTACGTGTGTGAGTACTCGGAGGTGCCATTGCGGCACCAGTCGTCGCGCTGGGATCATCACGACCTTGAGGTCGGCTATAGTTCGACTTCATCGATCACGTTCCAAGTGAACGTCATAAGCTTTCGGTCTACAAGAGGTATGTCACCGAAACCGTCCCTTTACCGTATTACTAATAGATAGATCCTGGCTATTTGGTGTTGCGTTAGATAGATTTTTTCTGCTACCGAACCCCTTTAGCCTTTATATAATAGGCCCTGGTTACAATGTTCGACTCCAAAACTACAACTTACCGTGTATCCAAGTCCAACTGTAGCCTATAAACATATTCGGCACAAACTCCACCTTGACGAATATGCCGCCAACTTGAGATCGTCGTCTTCGCGCTAATACCTGTGTATGTTGAACTTGGTCTTGGTTTTTCTCACTCGCATGAGCCAGCATCCGAATCCTCACCGGACTTGGTTGCCCCGACTGCACCTGTCGCCGCCTTGTCTTGCTTAGCTCCACCTGGAACAATGCACACTTGCACCTTGTACAAGTTGTTGCTAGTACTTCTGCCCTTCATCATCATCTTCCTGTTCTTCTTGACCCTCATGGTTAATTTATCCATGTCCACACGATAGAGATAGCCATTACCATGAAGTTCCCCAAGCGAGATTAGATTCCTCCGAGCACTTGGCACATATCTAACATCATGGAGCACCAGTTCGCCTTCCTCTTGAGTCTTGATCTTAATGTCTCCCATGCCCTCGATGCCTTTAGACACACCATCGACTTGGTAGACTACTCCAAAATCACCAGACTTATAGGATGAGAACCACTCCTTGTTAGACGTCATGTGAAAAGAGCTCCCGATATCCAAAATCCACACTTCATCAAACAATTCGCTTTCCAGAGCCAGAAGTTCGCTATCATGTAAGATAACGGAGTTAACAACAATATTTGCGGTTCCATCAGCCTTGTTCCATGTTGGACAGTTCCTCCTGATATGACCCCACTCCTTACAACTGAAATACTTGATCTTCTTCTTATCTTTTCCCTTCGACTTGCCACCACTGTTGTTTCCAATCACCAGTGCCGGACCATCAACTGCACCCGTAGAGCCATCTACAGAAGCTTTCTTCTCTCGTTGATCATAAGATAACAACGCTGTATTGACTTCGCTTGAAGTAATGCTGGTCTTGTCGTACGTCAGAGTAACAACCAAGCCCTTGTAGCACTTAGGCAATGAAGTAAGCATAAGAATAGCCCTGTCCTTGTCGTCCACCTTGACCTCAATACGTGCCAGGTCTGAGATCACCCGGTTGAAGATATTGACATGTTCAGTAAGGTCCGCCCCTTCTTGCATCTTCAGGCCATACAATTCCTGTTTCAGATACAACTTATTGGGCGCGGTCTTATCCAGGAACTGCGGTTCCAACTTCCCCTAGATTTCCTTTGGTGAGTACAGATCGATCACATGGTATAGAACCTGATCAGATAGATACAACTGGATGGTTCCGGCTGCCTTGGTTTTCATCTCCTCCCACTCTTCAAGATCCATCTTGGTTGGCTTCGTACCATCAGCCTTGATCGTCCTCAGGCACCCTTGCTGTCCGAGCAAGTCCTTGACTCTCGACTGCCATAGCATGAAGTTGTCCGTGCCATCGAACTTCGTCACCTCGAATCTTGTTGCAGCAGGCATCTTGTCCACCCGCTGCTCTCCTCGAACAGTCGTCGATCAGATCGTTTAGGTCAGAACAATCGGACCCGACTCGAGCTTCTTTTCGGGTTTAGCAAAGCCTCCTTGCACGCCGCCTCTCTTCCGAACCGTCCGTGCTCAAAATTAGGGCTAGAAAACTCGTGAGTTCTTCAATCCATTGTCGTCTCAGCCCTCCCTTTAAAGACCTCGTGGGTGCCTACCCCTCCAACCGACTTACAGTCGTACCCGGGTAGGACTCGACCACCAACCAGGACATGTAACCTGATTCGAGATAGTTCGGATCTATCTCCACATTCAATTCGAACCCGCATGACTTTCTTGAACTCCAAGTCACCTTTGCGCCATCCAACTCGGCCTTCCATTGTTCCCGTGTGCACACAAATATTTGAGTCGGTCCACGCCATTGTCGAATCGAATCGTATGACTCTCACCAGATACATCCGAATCTTGAGAGACATACACGCACTTTACGCGCGTCAGAGACCCAACCGTATTGCACCTGGTCTCTTCACGTCGGGCCGGTCTTGCTCCGCTGTTGGGAATCTCCGCTCCGCTTCGGCAGAAGCTCGCCTCCCCTTCAGAACAACCATCACTCCACCACCATGATCCAATCTGCAACCTGGCTCTGATACCACTTGTTATAAAATACGTAGAATGATCATTGCATAAAGTAGAGGAGAGACGATGTTTGATAACACAGTTCAATGATCAACGCCTATATCTGTGGGGCATGCTTCACGGGTGCTCCTCCCCATATACTAATCAAAGTACCGCCGACGACAAGCCTGCCTTGGTATACAGACACTACAGGTCTTCAGACGCCACGCCAGTTTGGCACCCGTGGCAGTGACGCCGGACCGTCCTCTAAACTCGATCATATGTCTAACCTAGCTTTCGTCTCACAGTCT
This sequence comes from Puccinellia tenuiflora, assembly GCA_012064385.1. Classification (NCBI taxonomy): domain Eukaryota; kingdom Viridiplantae; phylum Streptophyta; class Magnoliopsida; order Poales; family Poaceae; genus Puccinellia; species Puccinellia tenuiflora. The sequence goes on from QRDG01000316.1 coordinate 953,834, forward strand.
ATTTTGGCTACCCACGGTGCCTTTCTATAATAGGTAGTGTTCAACTCCAACACTACAACCTACCGCGCACCCAAATCCAACTGTAGTCTGTACACATATTCGGCACAAACTCCTAACACCTCTGTCCAGATCGGTTTGTTCCAAGCGTGAGCTGTGTTGCGAGTTGCTATCTGTTGTTTAAACCTTGTTCTCTTAGAATTCAGATTCAGTGTTGTCACTATATATCTAGCTGCTAGTTTAGACTTGACGGGGTGCTGCTCTGAAACTTGTGGGTTGTGGGGGGTATATGAGCGCAGCGTTAGAGGAAATTGCCATGCTATTCACATGGGAAATGCCTCAAAAAATATAGATGGGACAGAATATTGAATCAACAAGAACATCTTGAACAGGTTTACCAAACTGTCCAACAACCAGATTATATGACTAGTACGCGCACGTACCTAGGATCTTGACAACAGATAACCAGCCATCTCCTTCCGTGGATGAACACATATATTAGATGCAGATTCTTGTTGTCAGTGGTTGGAACATGACAACGAGATAAGCTCAGCTAGATGCACGTAATGCACTACAAAATTGTGGAACACGTGGATCATTTCGAGATTGTAACGGATAGCAGAAAGAGGCCAGGTAGGACTTCTGAAGCCAACTCCTCCTATCATTAGCAGGTACAACAAAGAAACAATAAGAAGGTTGCTTGCTCCTTCTAATTTTGATTCCTGATACCACCTATCTCATTCCATGAACAAACTGCATCCTCATGCATACGACTTCGCCGTAAAAAATGAAGACACCGCAGCCTCATAAAAGTCAGTTCAAGATGATTCTGCAGTAAGAAGAACAAAACAACATCAATTTTTTCAGAACAATTCGGTAACAAGCTTACGCTTATCTACTTTATGCCAGTATAAAACATCCATTTGCACTGGAGAGTCTTTGCCTCTGTAAAATTAAAGAGTATTCAAACAGAAAAACAGATTTCAAGTTCATCTATGCAATTACTATATGAAATGGTTATAACCTACCTAAAATATGGGGACAATATGTTGAATGGATAACAAGCAACACTGTCTTTGTCCAGTGGATCTTTTTTTTCTTGCTCATCGTCGCCTAAACATGCCAGCTCCAAGCAATAAGGTTTGACGTTGTAAGTGGAACAGCATTGCACCGATGGTACAAGAAAAAAATACAGAAATTAAGTTAAGCATGTGCTTACGCAGTTACGCCAGGATCAATCATTGAAATAAACCACCATGAAGATTCTTGCTGTTAATAACTGGAACATGACAACGTGAGATCTCACCAAGAGGATAGCCAGTGCACCAGTATTACGCGCTAAAAGAGACCAATTTAATATTTAAATCACTATGCTTCTCCCAGATCAAGAACCTTGATCGGCAGCATATGGAATACAAAATTTCCAGGATTCCTTTTGTCTACCTACGAAACAATGCTGCCTTATACACATCCTCTGTATATATAGCTCTCAAGAGAAGACTACACACATCAAACCAACAATTCCCCTTTCCTGCTCATAAGTTCCGGCTCAACACAAAGATATTAGTTTCAAAAGCAGATATGGCTTTTGCTGTAAGATGGATAAGCTTGCCATCTAGGCATCACACCACTGAGGTGGAAGTGCAAAAGATCTGCACATCCTAGAGACAAGCATCTCTTCATCCATTACCATCGACACGATGTGTGATGGTTTGAGGAGGCTTGGAGACATCTACAGTGCTGTTGAGCAGATCATCCAGTTGCCAAGCAACCAGGTTTGCTCCTCCCTGCAGAGGAATATGTTGGATGGAGAGTTAGAATGTTCCCTCCAACTGCTGGATCTCTGCAACACCATGCAAGAGATCTTCGTCGAGCTGAAGGCCATCATCCAAGAGCTACAAGTGGTTCTAAGAAAAGGAGAAGATGCAATTATCCAAACCAGGATCCAGTCTTATACCAGACTGGTGAAGAAGACTAGCAAACAGTTCAAGAACACTACCAGGAAGACGACTTCCGACAAGATGGATTGCGGGTTGGTCAGTCTACTGAGAATTGACCAAGGCCTAGGAGGTGGCTCTCTCTCTACTTGAGTCCACCGTGCACCTGTTGTCAAAGCAAATCGAAGTGCCTAAGCAATCCCTTGTTTCCAAGGCATTTCAAAAAAAGAATGTTGCTGTTTGCAAGGAGCAATTGCAGGCCTTAGAGTGCATTATGGGAGATCCTGAGAGCGGAGCAGGACACCTGTTCCGAAGATTGATCCAGAGCATAGTTTCTCTCCTGAACAATCTTAGCTCATAGATCGCCAACAGCCTTGTCATTCATGATATCCAGTGATTGACATCCGATTTTTAGAGGACTAGTCGATCTCATATTTTCCCAATATGTATATACAATACAGATGTACAGAAAATTACAGAAATAATTCAAAATATATATATATTCAAGCTCACAAATAATTTTGAGATGTCATAATACTTTTTTTTGCGACGGTCAGTGTACTTTGGCTGTGATTCTTATTTGGTGGATCTTGCTTAGTTTACATGAGACATGCCAGTGTAGATAAATTATCAGAATAAATAAATTGTACAAGTGTAATTCCATTTTCATGTGCATGACGGGATACATATGTAAAAATATGAAATTGCAGTATCAGAAACTTAATTTCCATTATAAAGATTAATATCTGGGTATTGAAGGTATATAAAAAATTTCATATCATGCATTTTCTAGCGTGTGATTGTTGATATGAAAATTCCTTCAGTCTTTTAAATGGTTTAATATGAACTGGAGCTGTTAATCAAGGTGCCAAACTATTTTGTTGGATGCAAATCATGCTTTCATCCCCTAAACAAGCCAGCTCCAAACCACAAGGGTTGCTCGCTGCCAGGCGTCCCACAATGAAGACAAGCTGACGGACTGGTGGCACACAGCGAAGCAGAGCATCCCAAAGCCAATGAATAAAGGTCTTGCGTCTGCAACCCTGCTCGTCCCTTGGATGATTTGGAAGCACCGCAAGGATTGCGCCTTCAACAATGCCCGCCCATCGATCAACACCTTGGTGGCCAGGATCAGAGACGAGGCTGCCCTTTGGGCAAGAGCTGGCGCTCTGGGCCTACGAGCCATCCTGCCAGAGACATGGGATGTTCACTGATTTCCTGTTTTTTGACCCTGTAATTTGCCTCTTAGGAGGATTGTACCAAACTCTATCTTTCCATTGCAATGAAACGCAAAGGTCGTTTGCGTTTTCTCAAAAAAAAACTGCGAGCTGGACAGCTAGGAGCCTAGGAATACAACCCATTATATTTCTGCTTGAGCATGCAAATATGTCAAGGTCTCAAAGTCCACAGTCCATCACTGAATTCAACGTCTACCAACAGACCATACCATACAATTGATTCTTGTTGCCAATTCATGGAACATGGGAATGTGATTTCTCATCTCAAGGAGACGCATAAAAAATGTACTTAACACAAGGCATCTTCAGTGTTATTATTATTCCGCATCTGTTAGATCTTAATCCATGGCAGACAGCATCTTGGAGATGAGCTGGCATGATTCTTTAGGTCTACCAATTAAATACCAGTGCTTCCACACTTCTCTACAAATAGGCCTCAGCGCAATGGTAGATACATCAAACAAAAAGTTCCTCTATTCTCCTTCTCTCTTCAACCGCAATACAGATAAAAAACTTCAAGATCAGAAATGGCTTTCCACCAAAGATCCATTAGTTTGCCATCAAGGCCTCAGGCCAACCAGGCCGAAGTCGAGCAAGAGCTGCTAAGCCTAGGCGCAAGCATCTCTTCCTTCACCACCATCAGCGTGGTGTGTGATGGTCTGAGGAGGCTTGGAGACATCTACAATGGTGTTGAAGAGATTATTGGCCTGCCAAGCAACCAAGATGGGAAGATGTTGGATGGGGAGATGGAATGCTCTCTTGAGCTGTTGGATCTCTGCAGCACCATGCAAGAGATCTTCGTGGAGATGAAGGCCGTCATCCAAGAGCTGCAAGTGGCTCTAAGAAAAGGAGATGATGCATCTGCTCAAGCCAAGATCTATTTTTATACTCGTTGGCGAAGAAGGCCGAGAAACATTTCAAGAAGACCGCGAAGAAGGCTACCTCTGCGGGTTGCAGGATGGTCATGCTATTGACCAAGGCTAGAGAGTTATCTGTATCTCTGCTTGAGTCCTCAGTCCATCTCTTGTCGAAGGAAATCCACATGCCTAAACAGTCTCTTGTGAGCAAAGCATTTCACAAGAAGAAGGCAGTTGTTTGCGAGGAGGAGCAATTGCAGGCGTTAGAGTGCAGTATTGGAGATCTTGAGAATGGGGCAGGACATCTCTTCAGGAAATTAGTCCAGATCAGGGTTTCTCTCCTGAACATTCTTAGCTCATAGATACTCCACGCCACTCTTGGCACCCTATGATTGGCATCCGCCTTTTTGAGGACTAGCTGATCTTGGCACAGTTTTGCCGATATGTAATTATGTAGATAATACAAATGTACAGGAAGTTACAGAGCGAGAAACACAAGTTTTGATCCATTTGCCCATTTCATGCTTCACGATGTGTTATGTGATCTAATTATAAAATTAACTGCAATATCCTTGGTTCGTCGATCCTGTTGGGCGTACATTAAACATGACAGGTCGAAGTCACAAGGGCTAAGCCTGTTGTTGGCAGAATAAATCAATTTAATTACCAAGATTCCCCACCAGCACCGCCTCCACCACATGGACGTGCAGTCTGGCACTGCAGTTTAATATCTCTAGTTTCAGAATGCATGTGCAATTTGTTCAAATAAAATGAGTTTCCACAATCTTCATCCATACCATCCAAGCATTTCACAATGTACAATAGCTGCATCCAGAAGCCCCAAAAAAGCCAGAAACATGTAGCCTAGTACCTAAAAAAATTGCTCTCTCTTTAGGATAAAATGAAGTTGGGGTTACACAAAATTTTCCACACAGGAAGTTTCTCTTGTTTTCATGTCATTCTCGACATACTAACGAAAACTGATTGATTGATGAGAGGAGAGAAGCCTGCATGACATGGTCACAGCTAAATGCTGGATTAGCAATCAATTAAACAATGTCTAGGGCATGCAATTATGCCAACGTCCACCACCAGACTACCACACGGCTGGTTCTTGCTTCCAATTGCAGGAACATGACAATGTGATGGCTCGTCCCGAGGAGAGCGAACACACTAAAATATGTACTAAACAGGAGACGACTTTGCTGTAATCGCTAGCCTTCTGCCAGTTATCCATCCATGGCAGACAGCATCTGGAAAATTAAATGGCACGATTCTTCGTGTCTACCAACCAAATACTCCAACTTGTATGCTTCTTCTGCATAAATAGGCCTCGGAGGAAAGGTAGACACATCAAACCAGAAGTGCTATTTTGTCCGGCTCCTCCTCTCTTCAACCACAATACAGAGAAAAAGCTTCAAGATCACAAATGGCTTTCCACCAAAGATCCATTAGTTTGCCTTCAAGGCCTCAGGCCAACCAGGTCGAAGTCGAGCAAGAGCTGCTGAGCCTAGGGGCAAGCATCTCTTCCTCCACCACCATCAGCGTGATGTGTGATGGTCTGAGGAGGCTTGGAGACATCTACAATGGTGTTGAAGAGATTATTGGCCTGCCAAGCAACCAAGATGGGAAGATGTTTGATGGGGAGATGGAATGCTCGCTTGAGCTGTTGGATCTCTGCAGCACCATGCAAGAGATCTTCGTGGAGATGAAGGCCATCATCCAAGAGCTGCAAGTGGCTCTAAGAAAAGGAGATGATGCATCTGCTCAAGCCAAGATCTATTCTTATACTCGTTTGGCGAAGAAGGCCGAGAAACATTTCAAGAAGACCGCGAAGAAGGCTACCTCTGCGGGTTGCAGGATGGTCATGCTATTGACCAAGGCTAGAGAGCTATCTGTATCTCTGCTTGAGTCCTCAGTCCATCTTTTGTCAAAGGAAATCCACATGCCTAAACAGTCTCTTGTGAGCAAAGCATTTCACAAGAAGAAGGCAGTTGTTTGCGAGGAGGAGCAATTGCAGGCGTTAGAGTGCAGTATTGGTGATCTTGAGAATGGGGCAGGACATCTATTCAGGAAATTAGTCCAGATCAGGGTTTCTCTCCTAAACATTCTTAGCTCATAGATACACCACGCCACTCTTGGCACCCTGTGATTGGCATCCGCCTTTTTGAGGACTAGCTGATCTTGGCACAATTTTGCCCATATGTAATTATGTATACAATACAAATGTACAGGAAGTTACAGAGAGAGAAACAAAAGTTTTGATCCATTTGCCCATTTCATGCTTCACGATGTGTTATGTGATCTAATTATATAACTAACTGCAGTATCCTTGGTTCGTCGATCTTGTTGGGCGTACATTAAACATGACAGGTCGAAGTCACAAGGGCTAAGCCTGTTGTCAGCAGAATAAATCAATTTAATTACCAAGATTCCCCACCAGCACCACCTCCACCACATGGATGTGTAGTCTGGCACTGCAGTTTAATATCTCTAGTTTCAGAATGCATGTGCAATTTGTTTAAAATAAATGAGTTTCCACAATCTTCATCCATACCATCTAAGCATGTCACATGTACAATATTTGCATCGAGAAGCCCCAAAAAAGCCACAAACATGTATCCTAGTGCCTAAAAAATTGCTCTCTCTTTTGGATAAAAAAAAAATGAAGATGGGGTTGCACAAAATTTGCCAGACAGGAAGTTTCTCTTGTTTTCATGTCATTCTCGACACACTAACGAAAACTGATTGATTGATGAGAGAAGAGAAGCCTGCATGACATGGTCACAGCTAAATGGTGCATTAGCAATCAATTAAACAATGTCTAGGGCATGCAATTATGCCAACGTCCACCACCAGACTACCACACTGCTGGTTCTTGCTTCCAATTGCGGGAACATTAAAATGTGCTGACTCGTCCCGAGGAGAGCGAACACACTAAAATACGTACTAAACAGGAGACGACTTTGCTGTTGTAATCGCTAGCCTTCTGCCAGATATCCATCCATGGCAGACAGCATCTGGAAAATTAAATGGCACGATTCTTCGTGTCTACCAACCAAATACTCCAACTTGTATGCTTCTTCTGCATAAATAGGCCTCGTAGGAAAGGTAGACACATCAAACCAGAAGTGCTATTTTGTCCTCCTACTCCTCTCTTCAACCACAATACCGAGAAAAAGCTTCAAGATCACAAATGGCTTTCCACCAAAGATCCATTAGTTTGCCTTCAAGGCCTCAGGCCAACCAGGCCGAAGTCGAGCAAGAGTTGCTGAGCCTAGGGGCAAGCATCTCTTCCTCCACCACCATCAGCGTGGTGTGTGATGGTCTGAGGATGCTTGGAGACATCTACAATGGTGTTGAAGAGATTATTGGCCTGCCAAGCAACCAAGATGGGAAGATGTTGGATGGGGAGATGGAATGCCCTCTTGAGCTGTTGGATCTCTGCAGCACCATGCAAGAGATCTTCGTGGAGATGAAGGCCATCATCCAAGAGCTGCAAGTGGCTCTAAGAAAAGGAGATGATGCATCTGCTCAAGCCAAGATCTATTCTTATACTCGTTTGGCGAAGAAGGCCGAGAAACATTTCAAGAAGACCGCGAAGAAGGCTACCTCTGCGGGTTGCAGGATGGTCATGCTATTGACCAAGGCTAGAGAGCTATCTGTATCTCTGCTTGAGTCCTCAGTCCATCTTTTGTCGAAGGAAATCCACATGCCTAAACAGTCTCTTGTGAGCAAAGCATTTCACAAGAAGAAGGCAGTAGTTTGCAAGGAGGAGCAATTGCAGGCGTTAGAGTGCAGTATTGGTGATCTTGAGAATGGGGCAGGACATCTATTCAGGAAATTAGTCCAGATCAGGGTTTCTCTCCTAAACATTCTTAGCTCATAGATACACCACGCCACTCTTGGCACCCTGTGATTGGCATCCGCCTTTTTGAGGACTAGCTGATCTTGGCACAATTTTGCCGATATGTAATTAAGTATACAATACAAATGTACAGGAAGTTACAGAGAGAGAGAAACAAAAGTTTTGATCCATTTGCCCATTTCATGCTTCACGATGTGTTATGTGATCTAATTATATAACTAACTGCAGTATCCTTGGTTCGTCGATCTTGTTGGGCGTACATTAAACATGACAGGTCGAAGTCACAAGGGCTAAGCCTGTTGTTAGCAGAATAAATCAATTTAATTACCAAGATTCCCCACCAGCACCACCTCCACCACATGGATGTGTAGTCTGGCACTGCAGTTTAATATCTCTAGTTTCAGAATGCATGTGCAATTTGTTTAAAATAAATGAGTTTCCACAATCTTCATCCATACCATCTAAGCATGTCACAATGTACAATATTTGCATCGAGAAGCCCCAAAAAAGCCACAAACATGTATCCTAGTGCCTAAGAAATTGCTCTCTCTTTTGGATAAAAAAAATGAAGATGGGGTTACACAAAATTTGCCAGACAGGAAGTTTCTCTTGTTTTCATGTCATTCTCGACACACTAACGAAAACTGATTGATTGATGAGAGAAGAGAAGCCTGCATGACATGGTCACAGCTAAATGGTGCATTAGCAATCAATTAAACAATGTCTAGGGCATGCAATTATGCCAACGTCCACCACCAGACTACCACACAGCTGGTTCTTGCTTCCAATTGCGGGAACATTATAATGTGCTGACTCGTCCCGAGGAGAGCGAACACACTAAAATATGTACTAAACAGGAGACGACTTTGCTGTTGTAATTGCTAGCCTTCTGCCAGATATCCATCCATGGCAGACAGCATCTGGAAAATTAAATGGCACGATTCTTGGTCTACCAACCAAATACTCCAACTTGTATGCTTCTTCTGCATAAATAGGCCTCGGAGGAAAGGTAGACACATCAAACCAGAAGTGCTATTTTGTCCTCCTACTCCTCTCTTCAACCACAATACCGAGAAAAAGCTTCAAGATCACAAATGGCTTTCCACCAAAGATCCATTAGTTTGCCTTCAAGGCCTCAGGCCAACCAGGCCGAAGTCGAGCAAGAGCTGCTGAGCCTAGGGGCAAGCATCTCTTCCTCCACCACCATCAGCGTTATGTGTCATGGTCTGAGGAGGCTTGGAGACATCTACAATGGTGTTGAAGAGATTATTGGCCTGCCAAGCAACCAAGATGGGAAGATGTTGGATGGGGAGATGGAATGCTCTCTTGAGCTGTTGGATCTCTGCAGCACCATGCAAGAGATCTTCGTGGAGATGAAGGCCATCATCCAAGAGCTGCAAGTGGCTCTAAGAAAAGGAGATGATGCATCTGCTCAAGCCAAGATCTATTCTTATACTCGTTTGGCGAAGAAGGCCGAGAAACATTTCAAGAAGACCGCGAAGAAGGCTACCTCTGCGGGTTGCAGGATGGTCATGCTATTGACCAAGGCTAGAGAGCTATCTGTATCTCTGCTTGAGTCCTCAGTCCATCTTTTGTCAAAGGAAATCCACATGCCTAAACAGTCTCTTGTGAGCAAAGCATTTCACAAGAAGAAGGCAGTTGTTTGCGAGGAGGAGCAATTGCAGGCGTTAGAGTGCAGTATTGGAGATCTTGAGAATGGGGCAGGACATCTGTTCAGGAAATTAGTCCAGATCAGGGTTTCTCTCCTGAACATTCTTAGCTCATAGATACTCCACGCCACTCTTGGCACCCTGTGATTGGCATCCGCCTTTTTGAGGACTAGCTGATCTTAGCACAATTTTGCCGATATGTAATTATGTATACAATACAAATGTATAGGAAGTTACAGAGAGAGGAACAAAAGTTTTGATCTATTTGCCCATTTCATGCTTCACGATGTGTTATGTGATCTAATTATATAATTAACTGCAATATCCTTGGTTCGTCGATCTTGTTGGGCGTACATTAAACATGACAGGTCGAAGTCACAAGGGCTAAGCCTGTTGTTCGCAGAATAAGTCAATTTAATTACCAAGATTCCCCACCAGCACCGCCTCCACCACATGGATGTGCAGTCTGGCACTGCAGTTTAATATCTCTAGTATCAGAATGGATGTGCAATTTGTTTAAAATAAATTAGTTTCCACAATCTTCATCCATACCATCCAAGCATGTCACAATGTACAATATTTGCATCCAGAGGCCCAAATTTCCTTAATAAGAAGATTACCAATTCATATTGGCAAATGATAATTTTAATATGCTGGTATCTTCAGCATGATGATATTTGTTGTTTAATGGGAGATGAATGTTGGATTGAGCATCATAGGGACTGTAAGATAAGCTGCCTTTAAATGTTAACGCATTGAGGATAATAATTCTGCCTTTTAAAACAGAAATATTTTTCATCATCAAAACATGGCTACGTAGACTTCAGCAGTACATTTTTCTGTCTTCCCTATTTTACCTTTTCTATTTTTTTAGGGCAATATTTTACCTTGTATAAGAACATGAATAAAATCCTTTACAACTGGATTCACTCGAAAAAATATGTCATGTAACTAGGAAATTGTGCGGAAAATTATCAAAAAAAATCCAGAAAACATGGGTTCACATCTCAAAACCATGTTGGTTTAACTATGATCTTGTCACTCGATAGTAACAACATATGCAGAATACTGATTTGCAGGAAATGTAAGTATGTGGGGCCATAAAGGTTTGTTGCATTTGAAGCATCTTGCAGTTACATGCCAGGTCCAAGCTACAAGGCAAGCTTGGAGTTAGGACAACATATTCTCTGGCTAGATTTCCTCCACAATAACGCAGGCTCGCCTGCTATTGCTTTATTTGGTTTGTATACATCCATGTCATGCAAAAATGAGCTCTCCATTAAAAAAAACAACGAAAAAGAGATAACACTTCAGTTTGTTCGTCGGCACAGTTGTGATGGTTGCAAAACAATTTGACAAATTTCTGTAAACCTCGTGTGGTTCTAATGTTGATTTCTAAAGCATCCATACCATTTGAGCACATATATGATAGTGTATTACAGTGTCGTGTGCACGACATTGAGTACTGACACCAACCACACACGTTCAGTTCAGTGTGAGAAATTGCATGAAGACCGGATGGATTTTAAGCTGAGCAAGAGGATTCCCAATCAACTAATAAGATGCCAAGGACCCGATAATTTATTAATTTTGCAATGGTTCATACAATCACTCATCAGCTCAGGTAGGTCACAATTCACAAGCAACTGCAGCACATAGAGAACTAAGTAGATGCGTACCTCATTCGGAGCTCTGGAGGTCTCGAGCTCTGCGGAAACCGCGGGGTTCAGACATACAGGGGGTCGCCGGAGGTGGGCGGCGGCCGACGCGACGGCGCGGTTTCTCCGTCTCCGCATTTCCTTGCCCTCACGGGCAGAGGAGGAAGGGGAGAAGCTAGTAGCCCCCTGAGCTTCCGTTTGGGCCGGTTAACCTCCGGCCGTTTACAATTTCGTAAATCCTATACACCGCTCGCTGCGGCGCGGACGTCTGGCGCCGCGTGCCCCGTTAGAGCAACTCTAGCAGTGCCCGCAACGCTCCGGCACCCGCAAAATTCCGGCGGGAATGCGGGTTGCGGGCCGGGCATCCGCTCTAGCAGGGCCTGCAATTGGGCCGGCCTGCAAAAACGCGTTACGGGCCCCCGCTAATCCCCGCGGCCGCCCCCTACAAGTACGGGCCGGCGGAGCGAGTGCGGGTCGAAACCCTCACTCCTCCGCCGCGAAACCCTAGCCGCCGCCAGCACCTCCGGCGAGCTAATCGGCCCGCGCTGCGTGTAGATCGGCGATGTGGAGCCGCCATGGAGGACGCGGCCACTTCGGCCTAGGGGGTGGGCGGGTCGGAGGCGGAGGCGGCGGCCGCGACCGCGACGACGAGCACACGCGGCGCCGCAAGTGCGGAGGCGGCGGGGGCGGCCGCGACGACGAGGTGGAGAAGAAGAGGAGGAGGAGCATCGGCGCGAAGAAGCGCGCGGCGCTGCGGTGGTGCAACCGCGACGAGTCGCCGCCGCCGAGCCTGCGCGCCTACGCGCCCGCGTGGTTCCGCCGGCCGCGCCGCGCCATCGCCGAAGGTGAGGGGAGCTCCCGCGCCGCTCCTCCCTCCCCCGCGTCGTCTGCGGTCGCCCCCAACTCCGGCCTCATCTTCGCGCGCAACGACGAGGAGGAGCGCGCGGCGGTGGCGGCGGCCATCCGCGCGTCGGAAGCCGCGCTCGCGCAGCAGCTCCGCCGCGAGAGGTTGGAGACGGCGATGGCCATCGCGGCCGTGCGCGCGCGCGAGCGCCAGGAGGCCGCGGATCTGGCGGCCGCCTTGGACAATGCGGCGGCGGAGGAGGACGGCCGCAATGGCATGGACGTCGACGTCGTTGTCCTCGACGACTAGGATGGCCACCGCGCCATGGAGGTTGCCCCGAGCTCGATTTTGGCCAAATCGGGGCCGCGCCACCGCGCCGCCCCCGGCGAGCTCGCTCCAGTATATAGGTTTAGTTGTGCGCATATATGCGCATTTTGCGATGTAAATTACAACGATGTATGAACTATGCTGCGGATGATGAACGCGCGATAATGAAGTTCCCGGGAATTTTCGAAAAAAATTTGCAGTTCTATTATTTGCGGGCACTGATCTGCGCCGCGGCCTGACGAACTGCATTTTGCGAGTTCAGTCGCCTGGAACTCGTGAGTTCAGTTCTCGCGAATGCGGGCACTGCTAGAGTTGCTCTTAGCAAATCCTGTACACCGCACGCGGCTCGCTGCTTCGGGTTGTCGCCAGACGCCAGCGACTGCATTTTTTAAACATTCATTTTTCGCGATTTGGGATGTTTTCTGTTCCGATTTTGCGGTTGGTGTTATTTTTATTTTTATTTCTGTGTTTTTATTTTATTTTTCCATCTTTTTATTTTCTTTGTCTTTACTTTTTATTTTCTTTGTCTTTACTTTTCCTTTTTTTTTCTTTCTTCTTTTTTCCTATTTCTCTTTCTTTTTCTCTTTTAACAAATCACCAATTATCACATGCAAAGAAGGAAGAGGACATCTAGGGCAACAAAAGGACAGCGACTCACTCTCGATCTCGTCGCAGGCACGCTGAAGCTCCAATCCCTCATTATCTGCTCATACTCATGTGGCAGTGAGCTCCTTTCTTAGCCGTCTGAACCACTTACGATCAAGGGTCAAGGCCGACCGCGGCAGCTCGACTTGGTCACTCAGAAATTCTGACTTCGTCTCGAAAGCATCTCGGATCTCCTGAGAAAGCAAGGAAAGTGCCCGGACCAAGGGCTCGGGTGCTACACTCACATAGTGCACTACGCGCAACCCTAGTGTACAAACAACAATGAAAGGCATTCGGCGCTCGGAAGCTGACCTGGAGATCGAGCCGGAAGAAGTCGGACGTTCATGACCTGGCCGACATCCTTCAAGACTGGGATCCAGTGCCTTACGTGAGGCAAGTCACGGAGCGCCTTGTGCACCTATATCCACCGTCCAAATCAATCGAATGGCCAGCATCGTTTAATAACAGCCAAACGATGTGGGCGCACGTAGCCGGCGTGACTCACGTCCAGGGCTCTGTCACAAACGTATGTGGGCGTAGCGGCGATAGCCGGAACGACAATGCTCTGTCGAGATCTGCTTGTGCTCCTTCTCTGACTGTCGTGCGTGCTGTTTCTGACTTGAGCGCAAGGATAGATCCTAGGGACCTGGATGGGTGTGAACTGCTACTAGTCGTGCGATGTGCTTGAACGGTAGATGCGTAGGGACAAGGCACGGCATGACTCGTCCACGACAAGGCACTGGATCTCGGTCCCATCCTTCAGCTCCCGCACCACCACCTCACGGCCCCTTCTAAAGATCATGGCGAGCACACCCTATCTAAAACCTTTAACATACAAGACGCCTGCTTGTGAAATCTTCCACCTGGGCAACCAAGCGCCTCTAGACCGGATACTGTTCGTCGGGGCCCGAACCTATGTAAATCTTTGTCTCTCGTACGCTACCGTCCGATCGCCGAGCGTGACCCCTTCGAACACAAATTTACCATCGAGAAAATAGCACGACATGCTCTCTAGATGATGTGGATGTCAATGGAACACATGCATTTGTAGGGTTATGCGCGGGAAATTAAAACTTTTGCCATACACGTACCAGAAAAGATCTATCTATAAAGGTACATACTATAGGATGGATCTAGTAATCATACCAACACACTTGAGCGGAAGGATGTGTCGGTGTAGATGTCATGTTGCATGTGGAAGATCCTCACAACCAAGCCTAGTGGTGAGGATGTCACCGATTCCCCGTGTCCAGCCTTCTGGGTCCAGCTGAGTGAGGATCGATAGTGTGATCCCTCCGAGAGTTTGCACACGTTCGTCCACTTCAATCCAACCGAATTTCATCGTCCACGACTCAGTGTCTACTGGTGTAGAGGTGGAGATCCCAACACATGGGAGAGTGATACCTTCGTTCCGGATTTTGGATGTAGTACGTAGCTTTTTCCCTAAGAGATCCTAGGTTTATCGAATCCGGGAAGTAGGTGCTTGGCAAGGTATTAATAACAAGTCTAAGAAAGCTAAAATAAGTTTTGTTTAGTGGAACAATCTCGTTCTAAAAAGGGTTTGTTTTAATGGTTTAGAATAGGCCAGAGCCTAAGGTGTCACCTGCAACAGTGCATTATGTATGGGATAAATAAAGTAAGATGAAGCTTTGTTAGTGACAAATAATTCATGTGATAACAGTGATATATGAGCAATGTGTCTTAACTCTTAAGTCACCACTATCTCGTATGACACGAGCGCAAATGTATACATTTATCGTCCGTGTTGTGGGGTTGCCTTGGTTATTAAGATTAGTAAGACAAAAGCATTAAGTTCAAGGACGTCACTACTGTTCTCCAAAGGATCACGTCCGGATGTTGTACTCTCCTTACTCTCACCGGGTTTCACGCATAGCCTTCCACTTTCCCTACTCTCACCTCCACCTTGATCACTCTTCGAGGAATTGAGTACCTCACAAGTCCTAGGAGAGAGGGTTTGACAAGAGATATATATTTGCAAAACTAATATCCCATTGGTTAGATTGCACATAGCTACTAGCTAGGTTAGGCCTCAACCCCTAGTCCGAGTGGACTACTCACACATCACAATCATATCAATAATAGAAAACATCGTATATAATAGTACTTGAAGACGAATGATTGATAGTTCTTACAATGTTGTCAATCACAATTCACAATGAGATCAAGATTACAAGTAGAGTATGCCTATGGAGATGACTTCGGTGATGGAGATGGTGGTGGAGCGATAACGGTGGCAGCACTTCGTGGAGTATGATGGATTGTGGCTCTCTTCTCGTGGATGTCTACTCTCCTCTTATAGTGGCAAATGATGAAATTAGGTTTTCAGAATCTTCTGTTGTGAACTCGACCTGGGTCCCTTCATGAAAGTTGCTTGGATTGATGGCGCGAATCCAACCGACATCGGTACGGTCACGGGTATGGTCGGGCATGACCGTACTAGTGGCCCTTAAGTCTTGTTTCGCCTAGTTTTGGAACTTCTATATTTTTGGCAACTCTCAATCCGATAATTCTTCTAATAAATGCTTGATATTCGTCATAATTTTGTCCGTAACTGCGAGAAAATAATCCACAAGGAGTTTTACAATATAAATTGCCCATTAATGATTAGTGGCAGGTATATAGTGATATATCATCATTTTTATGACAAATATGGTTTAAACATAGATAAAGATGTAAAATTTACACGCATCAGAGAGAGAATAGATCTAGGGAGAGGACTCCTCAAAACCCCAAGTCAATTGTGTGTCAAACGGGAGGAGGGTCCTCTCCATATATAGGGGCAAGGGCCTGCCTCCTCCCCCCATGCGTCGCCACCCCCACATGGGCCCAGGTGGGTCGACCGACCTAAGGAAGGGGGAAACCCTAACCCTAGGTCGTCGCCCTCCCTTGGTCGGTGCCCCCCTCCCCCCACACACACCTCGGCTGCCTTGGAGGGGTGGCGGAGGGGGCAAGCAAGAATGATGCCATCCCCCATGTTGGCCTTTAATTGGGCCCACATGGTTCAACCTAGTGGTGATGTCCACGGGCCCCCTCGGACCATTTCTGGACTTTTCAGAAACTCCGAGGCCCCCTTCTAGCTGTTTCGAAACAATTCTGGCACCCTAGAAAAATCCGATTTTCTCTCCGAATGATTTCGATCACGTCAGAACTATTCTGATGACTCTCTCTATGTATATTCCACACCATCCAATATACACACAAAATAATATATAGGACTTAAGCATGTGATCCTACAGATTCGATAACATGTGAACATGACTCAGAATTCTCCCTGATCAATAATCAACAGCGAAGCCGTGGACGCCCATAATGATTCCCACTATTAAGCGAATAAGCTCAGTTGAACCTGTCGGTCCCCATATCTATTTTCTATTGCTTCGTGATATTGATACCATCGATTCGGATTTTGGATGTAGTACGTAGCTTTTTCCCTAAGAGACCCTAGGTTTAATCCGGGAAGCAGGTGTTTGGCAAGGTGTTAATAACAAGTCTAAGAAAGCTTAAATATGTTTTGATTACCAGATCAATCTCGTTCTAAAAGGGGTTTGTATCAATGGTTTAAAATAGGCAGAGCTTAAGGTTTCACCTGTAGCAGTGCATTTATGTATGGGGTAATAAAGATAAAATGAAACTCTATTAGTGATAAATAATTCAGATGATAACAGGAATATATATGAGCAATGCGTTTTAAGTCACCACTGTCTCGTATGACACGAGCACAAATGGATATATTAGTTCACTTTGGCCCTATCCGCCTTGCGGAGTTGCCTTAGTTATTAGGATTAAATAGACAAAAGCATTGAGTTCAAGGACGACATTGTTGTTCTCCAAAGGATCACATCCGGCTATTGTACTCCCCTTACTCTCACCAGGTTTCACGCATAGCCTTCCGCTTTCCCCTGCTCTCACCTCCACCTTGATCACTCTTTGGGGTCTTGGGTACCTGACAAGTCCTAGAAGCGAGGCTTTGACAAGATACAAATATTTGAATCATATATAACTCTTTAAATTAATATCTCATTGGTTAGATTGCACATACGCTGCGAGGCTGGTCGTCAGCCCCTAGCCCGAGTGGACTACTCACACATCCCGATCATATCAGCAATAGAAAACATTATATAAAATAGTACTTGGAGATGAATGATTGATAGTTCTTACAATGTTTCCAATCACGATGAGATCTAAATTACAAGTAGAGTATGGCTATGGAGATGACTACGACGATGGATGTGGTGGTGGCATGATGACGGCGGCAACACTTCATGGAGGGATGATGAATTGGCTGATCCTCTAGTGGTAGTCATCTCTCCTTATAGTGGCAACATGCGGAATTAGGTTTTCGAGGGTCTTCTATTGCGAATTCAACCTGGGCTCCGTCATGAAAGTTGCCTGGATTGATGATCCTGATCCAACCGACGCTTGTACGACGGCTGGTACGAGCGCGTGTGACAGTACCAGTGCCCGTTAAGTCTTGTTTCACATGGTTTTGGATCTTCTATATTTTTGACAACTCCCAATTAGATAATTCTTCTAATAAATACTTGATATTCGCCAGAATTCCATTCTTAACTCCAAGAAAATAATTCAAAAGAGTTTGGCAATATAAATTGCACATTAATGAGTAGTGGTAGGTATTAGAGTGATATAACATCATTTTCATGACAAATGTACAGTTTAAACATGGATAAAGATGCGCATAATTTACACGCATCAGATACTTATAAATAACCGAGGCGAGATATTCCGATACCATGTTTATCGACACTTGATCACAATATCTTGTTATCCTTGTTAATGGTATGATATTTTTTTCTCATTCCCGTATTTCGGTATCCCGATGAATATCATGCTTTGTCTGCGCAAAATATTTTGGATACCTTCATACCGATTGGGCACAAGCTATATCTCTCTATGGTTAGAGGAGAAATTCCCGGTCTTGAATCATTAAGATCTAAACAAACTCTCCGAGTTACCCAGTGTCTGCCGTTATGATCACTTTGTTATGATGTGACGTTACATAGGACCAAAGCAACCTTTTTGAGTATGTATGGTCCTAATACTCTCATGGTCTAAGGATATTGACATGTTAACCTTTTCGGTGATAATACTGATATCCTAGTACATCATCTAGTTGGGTCTACCCAGCCATATTGTTTTGCCAACAACATGCACTCATTGATGCCGGCAATCATGTAACCATGACCATGAAAACTGAGTCGCTAGGTCATCAACGAGTTATTCTAAGAGGCAAGACTAGGTTACAAAAATGTGTCTATGTTTCTATACATGTGTGTGGGTTTTTGTCTGAATCCTTTATTTAAACCACAACAGTTATAGCATAAAACATAAACATTAATTATGAAACAAATATTTATTATTATCTCTTGGGCATATATCCCACAACATTTCATATCATCGTGCCTGAAATGCTTCACGCTCTTGAGTGTTTTATTGTGAAGGCACGAGCAAGATGTTGTGACGATTTTGAGCTTACAACTAGTGGGAATTTTGCCACCCACTCATATTTGGTTTCTGCATACTCATATTTTTTGCAACATTGGTGTTTTCAAAATGTTGTGATGCTTTTTATAAGGTTTTAACTCACCACTAAAAAATGTTGCAATAACACAATTTTTTGTTGCGTGGGGGGGGGGGGGGGGGGTGAAGCAAGTGCCGGACGACCGAGATTTTGCGTTTTATGACGATCCGACAGTGGGGGTGCGGAGGATATGGGGTTTTGATCCTCCCAAGGCCGCCTAGCACTGTCCATATAATCGAGTGATATGAAAACATAGTGCTAATCAATCTTTGTTAATTATTACATGCATGCAATGCACCGGAAAATCGAAAAATAATAGCGAAGAAAATCCTATGACCAGTTGGTCTCCCTGCTTTGATTTGAGCATCGCCTATTTGAATGGAATGGCAGTTTATGTTCTCTATTGTCATTTCATCACGATTTGTCCGAATTGCCGCCCATTTTAGATGCATGTTGCAGGAGAAAGAACATTGCCTGACTAATATTAAATATCACATCTCTGAGACTCTAACAAGATAGTGTGGTCGGCATCTTCTAAAACCCCAAGAAGTTGCCAGGTCCGTATTTCATGTTGGTAGCAGGCTCTCCATCTTTACTTTCTTTCTGATGCATCGTTTTGTTCCTGAAGAGCTTGCAGCTGTGTTGTCATCAGGTCACACTCCTCCACTAGCACCAGTGCACCACATTCGACGATGGATCCCTGTAGATGAAGAGAGTCAACTATTGCTTCCACCGGCAAGAACCAACCACCACGAACCACAGATCGCCGATCATCATTTCATTTGCACGCTTGGAGGATCTCATAATCTTGATCTCCTGGACATTGAAGTATACGTATGTGCTCGTGCACAGCTGCAGATGTCGCTGCTGGCAGCAGCTGAGGTGAGAGACATGCTTGCCAGCCTCACTGGTTCTCATTCGCACTTCGCTGGTGTTGGACCTTCAGTGTTTAATGTTCCGCCTTTTAGAGTATCCGCTGATCATGGAAACAATTTTGTTAAGGGAAACGCTGCAGTTCCCCCGGACGATGCATCGTCCGCATCCTCCTGCTTCTGGACGCGACGCGTGGCAGAAAAACAAACAGCTGGCCACCACCCACCTTATCCCTTCACGCGTCGTCTCTTCCAACGAAATTCGCCCAATCTCCTATCTCTCCGGCCTCCACTCCACAACACCATCACGGACGCCGCCGCAGCCCACCTCCTGCGCTATTGTTGCTGCACGAGGATGCCGCCGCTGATGCTTGGAGTGTGCAGAGGAAGCTGCTGCTGCAATCCGAGGGAGAGCTAATGGCAGCTAGCATCTGGGCGCCATTGCTGACAGCCAGCATGGCGGCGGCCGCCGCCGCTGCAACCTCGCCGGCGTTGCTATAATCGTCTGCGGCGTTGCTACAATCGGCGAGCGGCACGGCGTTGCTACAATCGCCTGCCGACGTTGCTACAAGCTGCGAGCGGTGGTGCTACCTGCGCTTGCCGGCGTTCGTACAATCGTCTGCCGGCGTTGCTAACAGCGGCGAGCGTCGGTGCTACAAGTGCGTGCTGGCGTTGCTACAAGCGGCGAGTGGCGGTGCTACCGGCGCTTGCCGGCGTTGCTACAATCGTCTGCCGGCGTTGCTACAATCGTCTGCCGGCGTTGCTACAAGCGGCGAGCGGCCGTGCTACCTGCGCTTGCCGGCGTTGCTAACAACAGCGAGCGGCGGTGCTACAAGCGCGTGCCGGCGGTGCTACAAGCGGCAAGTGGCGGTGCTACCGGTGCTTGCCGGCGTTGCTACAATTGTCTGCCGGCGTTGCTACAAGCGACAAGCAGCGAGCGGAGGTTCTACAAGCAGCGAGCGGCGGTGCTGTCAGTGACGTTGCGGCAGGCGTATTCCCTGGCGACGGCCATGCCTCTTGGAGGAGAGGTCCTATGCGCAGCTTCTGGGGACGCAGGTTCGAGGTATCGCCATGGGAAGCCCTCCGCTGCTGCTGCAAGCCGGAGCTTTTGTCGGCAGCGGTCGTAGGAAGACGGACTTTCCTCGCCGGCGGTGGTTGTCGTGCGGCGGAGGCCCGAGCCATGGTGGAGCTGCGTGCGTGCGCCAAGCCAGGATTTGTTTTTTAATGTCAGAACTGATGCGGGACGCTGTAGTTGATCTGACGGTTGAGAAACGTACATCGAACGGCTAGGCATGCGGGGGATCAGGGCGTCCGATCCCCCGGAGGACGCTCAGCACGTCCCGTTTGTTAAGGTGATCATGCAAAACTACTTGATTAGCATTCCTCATTAAACAATTGTTTGAGCATGCACGTAGTGACGAGACCCAAAAATAGAGTAAACTGAAGTGCCTTTTCTTTTCGCCAATAACTAGGACATGACAATGTGACAGGCCTATCTATGACTATGACTCTATGAGCACCTAATGCATCTTGAGATTGCAAAGGATCACATGTGTGGTAGTTAACAGCACTCGTACGTGACGCTCCCCACATGAACACGCCATGTTGCTTCGGAGCCCCGAGGTCAACTGTTCCTCCCCCGATCAGCACCGGCTCTTTCCCTCGAAGGTCACCACTCACCAATCTCACCATCTGAATCTGGATCAGGATCTGACAGTACAGTACACGCTCGTGCAGATGGCTTTTCCGTCCATAGTGGAGACATGACAGGGTGATCATAAGCCCAAAATCAGACTAAAACCCATCAACGACGAGATTCTTGCTGTCTAAAGGGTCAACCATTGCATGGCTTCTGCTTATATAGAGAGGTACGTAAACCGTACCGGTCAAGCACCATTGAATCACAGTTTCTTCTCCCTGAACCACTTCTCTTCCATTTTCAGATACATAGAAACTCTCAGAGCCGAGATGACTAGCCATGGCTGGAACGGGAGATGGAGTGCTTTCTAATTTTGCCCCATCCCTCCACAACAACGAAGAAACGGGCACTAACTAGCTAAGATAGGATGCCTTGTTCAGAAGGGAAAAATAACACCAATGAAATAAAAAATATTGTAGCAACAAGGTGGCTCGTTAGAACTCGATATGCAAAATAATGAATTGGAGTGGGTGTATGCGGCGTGATGGTTCAGGTACCACTTCTTAGGTTACACCTGACGGTTGAATCGCGTCTATGGATAGCAGGAGGATGCGGATAAGATCCTTTCCTCATTGAACTAAGAGAAGTACAAGATATCTACCTTCAACATGATTTAACGCGACAATGACAACGGTAACGATTACCTCCATTGTCGTATGACGACACGTTTTAGGCACTTCCTAACGAGTGCGAGCTTATGAAGTTGCAGTGTTGCACATTCATGGTAGATGTTACACATGTCTAACAAGGAGGATGATAACAAATAGATTCGGCAGGCGAGATCTTCCTCCACAGCAGAGCATCGACCTCTCCAGGAAGGAATGCCTGATAACAAGTTGAACATTCCGAATTCTCCCGCCACAGCGGAGCATCGACCTCTCCAGGAAGGAATGCCTGATAACAAATAGATTCGGCAGGCGAGATCTTCCTCCAGCTCAGGGGATAATCTGCTTCAGTTAGACCCGAAACAAAAATACTATACTCCATCTAACAGCCAAGTATCTTAGTGCATCACAAATTTGCGGTGAGGGTCTGCGGTTGAATCATAAATTAGACCGCCCGTGCGGATTCCTTGCTGCCGAAAACTGGAACAAGACAGTGGAGCAACATGGCAACTCCGTGCACGCGTGGATCATTTGGAGAGTACGTGCAGCGGAAAGAATCCAGTGATGCTACACCAAAGGCTAATTGATCAGATCACGGACACCTGTGATCCCCCGGTGGTGAAGTCAACTCTTCCTCTTCCAGCTAGCGGTTCATGAGCTAAACAAACATATGCATCTCGCCGCACGCATGCTCGTCCAGACGATGTTGCCTGCGGTAATGGGGACATGGCAGTTGGCGCTGGCGGACAGCGTCGTCTTATCCATCGAGCTAGCGTTTTGCCAACACGTGGAAGAACCAGAGACTTGCCATGGAGAGATTCTCAGCTGCCTGATGGTCCCAGCTGTGCAGTGGTTTCTTTGAAGTAGCAGAGAACTGAAGGCACATGGAACGTCCCGAGATCGCAGCGGAAACCCAGCGATCGATGGTGCTAAGTCAACTGCTCGTCGATCTGCAACGATGAGCACCCGTGCTGTGATAATCGAGATTCTTGTCGTGCAGATGGGTGGTGTTTTCTGCGGCAGCACAGCGTGCCATTACCGAAGAGATTCTTGCTGTCTGCAGGTCCAGCGATGCTAGCTCGTTGCTTGATTATTCCTCTCATCTCCCACCTGACTGATATATAGGGACAAGAGAGCATGGCCAGAGATAAACGCCATTGCAACTCCCTCAGCTCCTCTTCGCTTCCATTTCGAGAGAACAAGAAGAGAAATAACTCCAGCTTCCGCTACTTAGAGCCATGGCATCTCACCTCAGATCCTCGAGTGTGCCTTCAAGCCCCTGCTCCAGCGAGACCAATGTCGAAGAACAGCTGCAAAGCCTTAACGCATCCACCTCTTCGACCATCGAGACAGTATGCGACGGTTGAGGAGGCTTGGGGACATCTACGACTGCATCGACGAGCTCACGTCTCTGCCCAGCAGCCAAGTTCTCCTCTGCAAGCCGCAGCAGAGGATTGCCGTGGAGCAAGAGCTCGAGTGCTCCCTCGTTTTGCTCGATCTCTGCGACGCCGTGCAAGTGAGCTTCTCTGAGCTCAAGGCAGCTGTCCAGGACATGCAGTTGGTCATCAAGAGAGGAGATGATGTGGCTCTTCAGGCAAAGATTATGTCTTGGTTCAGCCTCTCCAAGAAGGCCCAAAAGCAGCTCAAGAAGATCAGCAAGAAATCCTCTTCCACTGATCAGGAGAGCTGCAGAGTGGTCAAGCTGTTGGCTGAAGCTAGAGAAACCGCAGTCAAAATGATCGAGTCCTCATCGGATCTCCTATCGAAGCAGATTGTGATGCCGAATTCTAGCAAGTGGTCTCTTGTATCCAAGGCACTCCAGAAGACAAAAGTTGCATGCAAGGAGGAGCAACTGCAGGTGCTGGAGTTGGACATTGCTGATCTTGAGAGCGGAGTTGAAACTTTGTTTAGGAGATTGATCCAGAGCAGAGTTTCCCTTCTAAATACTCTGAGCTTGTAGATTCGTCACATAACAACTCTGATACCCTGTGGTTAGCGTCCGCATTTTAGAGGATCTGCTGATCATCATAACAGCTTTATATGTGTATAGATGAGGGGAATTGTACATAAATATACAATTGGGAAACAACTCAATTTTCAGAGAACATATTGTTCTGCCTACATGATTTATACAATACCTAAGTTGGGGAGGTTCATTCAAAAGATTCTTCCTCAGGAAAGAAACAATTTACTTACAATGCTTATGATTGTTGAATATTATAGACATGCTTAGACAGATTGTTCATGCTGATCCTTCAATGCCGTACAATGGGATAGCCACGTTATTCAGACTTTCAGAGATGCTATGCAATTCAAGAAGAAGAAAAAATACCTTTCAATGCTATGCATTGCGAGATCATCCCCCAGCTCACGGGATAATCTGCTTCAGTTAGACCAGAAAAATATATATACTATACTCATCTAACAGCCAAGCATCTTAGTGCATCTCAAATTTGGCCATGTGCGGTGAGGGTCTGCAGTTGAATCATAAATTAGACAGCCCGTGTGGATTCCTTGTTGCCGAAAACTGGAACAAGACAGTGTGGAGCAACATGGCTATTGCGTGCACGCGTGGATCATTTGGAGAGTACGTCTTGGACACCTGTGATCCCCCGATGAAGTCAACTTATCCTCTTCCAGCTAGCGGTTCATGGGGTAAACAAACATGTGCATCTCAGCGCACGCATGCTCATCCAGATGATGTTGCATGTGGTAATGGAGACAGCGTATTCTTCTCGCTGTCTAAGGGCAGAAAACTGGAAGGCGCATGGAACGTCTCGAGATCGCAGCGGAAACCCAGCAGATCAATGCCACGCGTCGGAGCCTCCAGACGCGAAGTCAACTGCTCGTAGATCTTACAACGATGAGCACCTGTGTTGTGAGTTTGCCGCCAATAATCGAGATTCTTGTCGTGCAGATAGGTGGTGTTTGCTGCGGCAGCTCAGCGCAGCGCGCCATTATCCAAGAGATTCTTGTTGTCTGCAGGTCCAGCGATACTAGCTGTTTCTTCATTATTCCTCTCATCTCCCACCCGACTGATATATATAGGGACAAGAGAGCATGGCCAGAGATCAACACCATTGCAACTCTCTCAGCTCCTCTTCGCTTCCATTTCGAGAGAACAAGAAGAGAAATAACTCCGGCCTCCGCTACTTACAGCCATGGCATCTCACCTCAGATCCTCGAGTGCGCCTTCCAGCCCCTGCTCCAGCCAGAACAACGTCGAAGAACAGCTGCAAAGCCTTCACGCGTCCACCTCTTCAACCATCGAGACAACATGCGATGGGTTGAGAAGGCTTGGAGAGATCTACGACTGCATCGATGAGCTCGCGTCTCTGCCCAGCAGCCAAGTTCTCCTCTGCAAGCAACAGCAGAGGATCGCCGTGGAGCAAGAGCTCGAGCGCTCCCTCATTTTGCTTGATCTCTGCGATGGCGTGCAAGTGAGCTTCTCTGAGCTTAAGGCAACCGTCCAGGACATGCAGTTGATCATCAAGAGAGGAGATGATGCGGCTCTTCAGGCCAAGATTATGTCTTGGTTCAGCCTCTCCAAGAAGGCCCAAAAGCAGCTCAAGAAGATCAGCAAGAAGTCCTCTTCTGCTTATCAGGAGAGCTGCAGAGTGATCAAGCTGTTGGTTGAGGCTAGAGAAACCGCTATCAAGATGATCGAGTCCTCATCGGAACTCCTGTCGAAGCAAATCATGTTGCCAAATTCTAGCAAGTGGTCTCTTGTATCCAAGGCATTCCAGAAGACAAAAGTGACATGCAAGGAGGAGCAACTGCAGGTGCTGGAGTTGGACATTGCTGATCTCGAGAGCGGAGTTGAAACTTTGTTCAGGAGATTGATCCAGAGCAGAGTTTCCCTTCTAAATACTCTGAGCTCGTAAATTCGTCACATAACAACTCCGATACCCTGTGGTTAGCATCCGGATTTTAGAGGATCTGCTGTTCATCATAACAGCTTCACATGTGTATAGATGAGAGGAATTGTACATAAATATACAATTGAAACAGCTCAATTTTCAGACAACGTATTGTTGTGCCTACATGATTTATACAATACCTAAATTGGGGTGGTTCATTCAAAAGATTCTTCCGGAAAGAAACAATTTACTTACAGTGCTTATGATTGTTGAATATTATACACACGGTTAGACAGATAGTTCATGCTGATCTTTCAATGCCGTACTATGGGATAGCCATGTTATTCAGACTTGGCATTGCAAGAAAAAGAAAAAAATACCTTCCAATGCTATGCATTGCGAGATTGTCCTCCAGCTCAGGGGATAATCTGCTTCAGTTAGACCGGAAAAAATATACTATTACTCTATCTAACAGCCAAGTATCTTAGTGCATCTCAAATTTAGCCGTGTGCGGTGAGGGTCTGCAGTTGAATCATAAATTAGACCGCCTGTGCCGATTCCTTGTTGCCAAAAACTGGAACAAGACAGTGTGGAGAAACATGGCTACTGCGTGCACGCGTGGATCATTTGGAGAGTGCATCTTGGACACCTGTGATCCCCCGGTGAAGTCAACTCTTCCTCTTCCAGCTAGCGGTACATGAGCAAAACAAACATATGCATCTCACCGCACGCATGCTCATCCAGATGATGTTTCCTGTGGTAATGGAGACATGGCAGTTGGCACTGGCAGACAGCCTCTTCTCCATCGAGCTAGCGTGGAGAGATTCTCACGGTCTGATGGTCCAGCTGTGCAGCGGTATTCTTTCAAGTAGCAGAAAAGTGGAAGGCACATGGAACGTCTCGAGATCGCAGCGGAAACCCAGCGATGCTGCACGTAAGTGGCGGAGCCTCCAGATTTGAAGTCAACCGCTCATCGATCTCACAACGATGAGCACCCGTGTTGTGAGTTTGCCGAGATTCTTGTCGTGCAGATGGGTGGTGTTTGCTGCGGCAGCACAGCCCCCCATTATCGAAGAGATTCTTGCTGTCTGCAGGTCCAGCGGTGCTAGCTCGTTGCTTAGTTATTCCTCTCAGCTCCCACCTGACTGATATATAGGGACAAGAGAGCATGGCCAGAGATCAACACCATTGCAAGTCAGTCAGCTTCTCTTCTCTTCCATTTCGAGAGAACAAGAAAAATAACTCCAGCTTCCGCTACTTACAGGAGCCATGGCATCTCACCTCAGATCCAGGAGTGTGCCTTCAAGCCCCTGCTCCGGCAAGACCAATGTCGAAGAACAGCTGCAGAGCCTTAACACATCCACCTCTTCGACCATCGAGACAGTATGCGATGGGTTGAGGAGGCTTGCAGAGATCTATGACTGCATTGACGAGCTCACGTCTCTGCCCAGCAACCACGTTCTCCTCTGCAAGCCGCAGCAGAGGATTGTAGTGGAGCAAGAGCTTGAGCGCTCCCTCGTTTTGCTAGACCTCTGCGACACCGTGCAAGTGACCTTCTCTGAGCTCAAGGCAGCCGTCCAGGACATGCAATTGGTCATTAAGAGAGGAGATGATGCAGCTCTTCAGGCCAAGATTATGTCTTGGTTCAGCCTGTCCAAGAAGGCCCAAAAGCAGCTCAAGAAGATCAGCAAGAAGTCCTCTTCTGCGGATAAGGAAAGCTGCAGAGTTGTCAAGCTGTTGGCTGAAGCCAGAGAAACCGTGGTCAGAATGATCGAGTCCTCATCAGATCTCCTGTCGAAGCAGATTGTGATGCCTAATTCTAGCAAGTGGTCTCTTGTATCAAAGGCATTCCAGAAGACAAGAGTTGCGTGCAAGGAGGAGCAGTTGCAGGTGCTGGAGTTGGACATTGCTGATCTTGACAGCGGAGTCGAGACTTTGTTCAGGAAATTGATCCAGATCAGAGTTTCCCTTCTGAATACTCTTAGCTTGTAGATTAGCAAATATCAACTCTGCTACCTTGTGGTTGGCGTCCGCCTTTTAGAGGATTTTCTGATCATCATAACAATTTCCAATGTATATACATGAGTGAAATTGTACATATATACACACTTGATGAGACACAATAACATAATGTTTTTCCTAGTTTCTGTTGTGCCTAATGGTTTATGCATACTTGGGAGGTTCATTCAAAAGAATCGTTGCTGATCATCATAAAAAAATTCCAGTGTATATATATCAGAGGAATTATACATATATATACTCAACTGAGAAACAAAAACATAATGTTTTACCAATTTTCTGTTGAGCCTAATAGTTCATGCATGCTTAATAGCTAAATTTGGGAGGTTCATTCAAAAAAATCTTTCCTGGAACAAATTACTGACAAGATGCTTACAGAGTAGTTAGACACTGTTCACACTGATCTTTAAAATGCCTTAATACGAGATGGCCATGTTATTCAGATGCTATGTGTTGCAGCAGAAAAGGCAAGAGATCTTCTGTAGTGGATCTTGCTACCATATCTAAAACAAGCCAGCGCAAACCCATGATGTTGAGTGCATGAATTAACAACTGCACAAAAACTAGCTAACACGCTTGTCAAGAATAATGCTTGGTTGGCAGTAGCACTCAACAAAAATTACCGATAAATAACATGCAATTATGTCAAGATCCACAAGTAGAATGAACTAACCAGCTGGCTTTTGTTGGTAATGGATGGAATATGATAACTTGATAGCTCACTCGGAGGATATATCATACTGGGCGGCACACCAGAAAAATTGAGCTGCACATGGTTGATAACTCGGGTTGCTACTCCCAGTAACTATTGTAACACGCATGGCATCAAAAATACTACTCAGCTAGCAATCTCCATTGTAGTGTTAGAGCATGGTAATTGGGACATTATGGTGTGATTCAAGCAGTAGAAAACTGGAAGGCACGGTGGCAGTATGGTAGCCAACATATGAAAGGAACAGAGACTTGCCGTGGAGAGATTCTCTCTGTCTGTAGTGGCTTCTTCTACCTCAGAGTAGTAGAAAATTGGAAATCACATGGAACATCTCGAGATAGCAGCATGATGCTAGATGCTGTCACCGTGGCAGTCCAGCGATTCTGCACGTACACGTTTGAGCCTCCAAACATGGAGTCAACTGCTCGTCGATCTACAATGATGAGCACAGCGCACCCGTGCGATGAGTTTGCCGCCAATAACCGAGATTCTTGTCGTGCAGATGGGTGGTGTTTGCTGTGGCAGCAGACTGCGCCATTATCGAAGAGATTCTTGCTGTCTGCAGGGCCAGCGATGCAAGCTCATTGCTTATTCTTCTCATCTTCCACTAATATATAGGGACAAGAGAGCATGGCCAGAGGTCGACACCATTGCAGCTCCATCAGCTTCTCTTCGCTTCCATTTCGAGAGAACAAGAAGAAAAAGAACTCCACCTTCCATTACTTACAGCCATGGCATCTCACCTCAGATCCGCGAGCGTCCCTTCCAGCCCTCGCTCTGGCGAGAGCAACATCGAAGAACAGCTGCAGAGCCTTAACACATCCACCTCTTCGACCATCGAGACGGTATGCGATGGGTTGAGGAGGCTTGGAGAGATCTACGACTGCATCAACGAGCTCACATCTCTGCCCAGCAGCCAAGTTCTCCTCTGCAAGCCGCAGCAGAGGATCGCCGTGGAGCAAGAGCTTGAGCGCTCCCTCATTTTGCTCGATCTCTGCGACGCCGTGCAAGTGAGCTTCTCTGAGCTCAAGGCAGACGTCCAGGACATGCAATTGGTCATCAAGAGAGGAGATGATGCGGCTCTTCAGGCCAAGATTGTGTCTTGGTTCCGCCTGACCAAGAAGGCGCAAAAGCAGCTCAAGAAGATCAGCAAGAAGTCCTCTTCCGCTGATCAGGAGAGCTGCAGAGTGATCCAGCTGTTGGTTGAGGCTAGAGAAACCGCTATCAAGATGATCGAGACCTCATCGGATCTCCTGTCGAAGCAAATCGTGTTGCCGAATTCTAGCAAGTGGTCTCTTGTATCCAAGGCATTCCAGAAGACAAAAGTTACATGCAAGGAGGAGCAACTGCAGGTGCTAGAGTTGGACATTGCTGATCTTGAGAGCGGAGTTGAGACTTTGTTCAGGAGATTGATCCAGAGCAGAGTTTCCCTTCTAAATACTCTGAGCTTGTAGATTCGGTCATATAACAACTCTGATACCCTGTGGTTAGCGTCCGCATTTTAGGATCTGCTTATCATCGTAACAGCTTTACATGTGTATAGATGACAGGAATTGTACATATATATACGATTGAGAAACAAACTCAATTTTCGGACAACTTTTTGTTGTGCCTACATGGTTTATGCAGTACCTTAGTTGGGGCAGTTCATTCAAAAGATTCTTCCTCGGGAAAGATTGTTGAATATTATACACACGGTTAGAAAGATTGTTCATACTGATACCTTCTTTCAAGATTTTACTGTCTCCACTGTTATATGCATCTGGAACTGGGCCCCACACAAACTCTACGAGATCAAACAGCAAGATTGGTGTTTACCATTAGAAACTTGATTCCTGTTCATATACAGGCCTTCTCCAAAGGGCGAACATAATCAAACCTGCTTCTTTCATTCTTATGTAGTTGTTTCTGATTCATTGTCACCACACACATTACAAACTTATTACATTGCTGAATATTCTGAGCTAATTTTTTGTGTTTGATTAGTCAATAGTCATGCTACAACTCATGGTTTGAGAACAATACGAGTTTACTATGAATCCATGAAATTTAGGCTGCTTTGCACAATCTTCACATCGACCAAACTTTCGAGATTCTATAGACATCACCTAATAACATTGTGCCTTCTTGCACACACCACAATGAAAATATACAAGAAAGATTGTAGTCACTCATCTGTGTCTTGACGCACACATCTGCATCAGAAATATGTCCATGGTTTTGTAGAAATCTCTCTTCTCAAAAGTAAATGTCACTTTGCTTGGACTGTGCCTTGAGACCCTTCAATTTCTTTAATATGTTGGAGAAATAATCTTGCAAATACTTCTCTAAGGTGAGGATATCCTTTGCCTCCACCCCAAGAAGTTGGTATGTCTCACTCATTGGAGCTGAGAAAACAGTGTCGCTGGAGAGCACCTGGATTATTAAAAATGTAAGTTTCTTGTTAGCTTCCATAGGCTTTGATACATATGTTACTGTTAATAAATTACATGTGCACTGCATATAAGAAGCCTAGACGAACCTCTGAAAATGCCAGCCTGTCAGCCACATCGTTTGTCCACTGGAAGAACCGTGTTAATTGACGAGTAAATCTCAACACTCCAACAGGGACAGTAGTTACATTAGCATCTTGCCCAGCCAGTCTCTCACATAATGTAATAACCTGAATAAGGGAAAATAAGTAAAAGTTAAATAACCCGCAGAAAAATATAAGTTAAATAATAATGTACCAACTCTCATAAGCCATCATTTGGTACATTCTCAAAAGCAAAATTAAATGCAAGAATGATTATATTGGTACATTTCCCTACGAAATAGAATAATATACTAACTATTCATTAATGACAAGCCAATGCTAAATTGTTCAGCAGACATTTCCATCATTAATGACAAGCCAATGCTATTCATTGATGTACTTCATTCACTAAAAAAGCATTAGTGTTAATTACCTCCTGAGTTGTCCAAGCACGTGGTCCAGCAAATGTTAGGAGTTTTTTGCTGGCCTTCTCATTACGCAGAGCAACAAATGTCAGGCGAGCTACGTCCTATAGTTACACAGAGAATGCACGTCAACAGAAAGCTACTTTGGGGAGAGACTGGTACAACGATATCCACAGTTTAATTTTCTAATGGAAAAGGAGAAAAAAAATTGACCTGGGTGTCCATGTATGCAATCCGAGTCGGAGCATCAGTTCCCCAAACTGACTTCTCTTCTAGTATAGGCACTGCATATTGCCCAATGAGGCCCTGCAACCAAAAAAGTCGACGGAAATTCATTTCTAGAAACAAGCGGAAAACATAACAAGACGAAGATGTATGATATGGACTTTCAAATATATGTCATATCATTAGAAATTTACTTATTCGGGTCCATCATGAATTAAGAACAACACACAGTTAGTTTAGCAAGGAAATGTAGTGACTTTTGCAGTCTAACATCAGCATCAGCGCATCACTATGAAAAGGAATTTCCTGGCCGAAAGAGAATCAGTAGCAAATCTACCTGCATGAAACCACACAATCGGATGATCGTGTAGTCCAGACCTGTATCCTGAATAAACCTCTCCGTACAATACTTGATTTCCATCAAGGGGACCTCAGGATGCTTATCACAGTTGTGAATGGAGTAGAACACGTACTTTTGAATCCCCATAGCCTTAGCACACTGGATTAGAGCAACCTTTCCTTCCCAATCTACCTAAATAGAACAACCATCGGAAACTCAAGTCGTTTAATGACTCAAAGGAACATATGTCACAATACCATTCTTGTGTATTTCAGAGATTATGCAGATTTTATGCTGATGGCATACCGTTCGAATGGGTTTCTTCCGGCCGTCCCGTCGCACAATCAATGATCGTATGAACGCCAACAAGTGTAGCGGGTATTGTCTCCGGCTTGCTGAGGTCGGCCTAATTAAATCAGTTAGACACACAAACGATCATGAGACAGATCCGCAATGTGTTACCCCCAAATTAATTAGGAGCAGGGAGAACAGAACAGTAAATTCGATTGCACAGTGCAAACCTACATTGACCACGGTGGCGCCCCAGTCCCGGAGGAAGTCGGCGGGCGCCGGGCGAGGCCTGACGAGGCACCTGACGTCATAGCCCTCGTCCAGCGCCCTCCTGACCACCTGCCGCCCCAGGGTCCCCGTGGCGCCGACCACCAGCACGCTCGTCGGCCTGACGGGCGTCCCCTGCCCAATGCTCATCGGAGCCGCCGTCTGCGCGTTGCAGGTCACCACCAGCCTGCAGCGGGGCCCACCCGATGAGACGGCGCGGGCATGGTGGGGGAGCGACCCCGCGCAGGCGATAGTGCGGGAGAGTGGGGCGCGGCGGCCCGGGGAGTTGAGTCGCGAGGGCAGCGCGGCGGCAAGGCTGGTCGACGTAGCCATTTTTCGCGCGCGGTGGTTTTCCCGTGGCGTGGCGGAGGTGTGGTTTTGGGGTTTGGTTGGGAGGGCGGAGCGGCGAGGAGTGGTGGAGAGGAGATGCGGAGCAGCCGATGCCCGTCGCGCCACGTCACTCCTGCGATCCGTAATCCGTTTTCGCCAGGTCACTTTCCCGCCACTTGTAATAAAATTTCATCCGTTATTTACTTACTAGCAAACATGTCCGTGCGTTGTAACGGGGGCAAAACAATGAAATGTATAAAAACATGATTTCAGATAACATCACGACGAACAGTTTCTCCCTTCTCGCTTATGATGCACCACCACCAATTTATTAATGCGGATGTCTCGTTCATTTACCCGTACCTCGCACAAAATATCGATATGTCGACTTTGGTTTTTAGTCTTTATCACTACAAACATTGATCTTTTCATGTGCGAATATCTTCTCGGTGAGAGCGCTTCCTCACATGAAGTATCAGGCAGTGTCTGCTTGAAAGAAACTCATATCCTTCTGATGCTAAAACTCCGCATGGTAGTTTTACTTCAGCTAATGACCATCATGGAAATTTTATTTGAGACAATCAACAACCAAATAATAATGGGTGCCATCAAAGAATACGTGAATCTATATCTGCTGTAGAGGTTAGAGCTAGGGGACATCCATCTATCTTAGTACAACTTGTTCTGAAAATGCACACCAGGAAAGGAGGTGCACGGAGGGGTCCTCGCACAACTTTCGATTCAAATACTCTGTTGAACCTCTGCAAATTTATATGGTCTTCAAGACGCTCCACTTTTTCTTCTACAGCCACGCTAGGCGGATCACACATATGTATAGGACATAACGTTGAACCGTATGTATGCAGGACTGGACAGAGAACATAGATTGGAGATTCAGACCTTGTGCTGGCACTCGAACATCGAAGATCTAGGCCGACGGGAGATCTCGTGCTGGCACTCGAACTTCGCTTGCGCACGCTGCTGTGGAGCAGCTGGAATAAAGGCTAGAGCTCCTGCCGTGGTCAAATGGACGCGGTCGTGGCGAGGTCATGGTCGGGGAGGGCGCAGGCTCGGAGGTTTTGGGCCTCGGCGGTCCTGTTCCACTGGACGGGAGAGGTGGACGTCGTCGGTGTGTCGTCGCTTCCATGGCGAGATTTAGAGCTATGGAGCTCGAATCCGGCCCTCCACAAGCAGGATCTGCCTCTCCATGGCCAAATCGAATGGCACCGCCGCCTCCCTTCAGCCGCCAACGCAGCTGCCGACCCTCTCACCTACAGAGAAACTCCAGATGGGGACGCACCGGCTGCGTGCGCCCGTAGCTACATCGGCCGCCACCAGCTTGGTCACGGATGTTAACGACCACTCGACCGGCCGGTCGACGGCTGATGGTACTTGTCCAGCTCGACGGGCCATGGGAGAATGTAGCTCCAATCGGGTGGAGAGCGCCAACGGTGGCGAACCATGGAGGAGCAGAGCGGGGAATCGTGGAGGAGAGGGCGACGGTGCGATTGTGGGGAACTGGAAGCGGCGCGAGAGGACGGGTTCATGCGACCATGGCCTGTGGTGGAGGGGCTAAACGGTGCGTTATTATCAGACCAAAAACGAACCGTTATTTTTCTTAAGGTGATGGCAGTGCTCGTAATTATGCTAGAAAATAAGGGTAATAAGAAAGTTGGACGAAAATTTTGGGAGAAGCAACTCTTTCTTTATTATTAGGTAAAGATTAATACTATAAAACATTTCATTTTCCAAAAATACTCCCGTTCCACAATATAAGATGTTTTAGATGTTTCACATGTTGTCTAGATTCGGACTAAAAGAATGGAAAGTCGGTGAACACATACACTAAAATATGTCTACATACATGTGGTACAAATATGAATGTGGAAAAGACCTAAAACATCTTATATTATGTAACAGAGGAAGTATTTATTTATTACGATGGACTAAATATTTTTTTTGTAAAACACTACAAAGCGATCACATACACGCACTTACACTCACACCTATGAAATGTACGCACGCACACCCTGTCTCGGTATCGACGGAAACGTTGCCTCCCGCTATAAGAATATTTCGTCCTTATGCGACACAGAGATATCAAATCTGGGGTTTGAATTCTGGTGGGCTCCGGGTGGCGAGCCCTTCGTGGTATATTCTGCTAAACACGGTCACCCTCAAAACATGTCATATCGAGAGAAACCGAGAGTGGAACCTGTGTAAGACTGAATGAAGACTTAATGCGTGCATTGATTTCATTTTTCACATACAAAGAGGTAATGGAAGTTTGGGAGGCAAGGGAGCTCTTTGGGTTGAAACTTCCCAACCTATACCTGAGTACCTGGTCGAACTTTGTGCTGCTCGACAACATGTTCAGTGATCAGGAAAGGCGCAAGATAATCACTATTATCCACACCATATGGTCAACCAGGAACAAATGGACTCATGGTCAATTTGTCTTTGATCCCAAGCAGGAGATGAGATGGGTGCAAGATGATCTGGTTGTGCGCTCCTTTCCCGCTGACCATGCAAAGGTTTCTGCCGAGCAATGTTGGCGGCCGCCTGATACGAGCTGGATCAAAATAAATACGGATAGTGTCGTCGATGTTGATGCACAAAGGCGAGGAGAGGGTGGGGTCCGATCAAACATGTCCTTCTTGGATGCTTGGAGTAAGCCTTTTCTAGGTGTGACAAATCTTCTAATGTTGTGTTTGGATGTAGGAAAAAAAGGCTCGAATTTGAAGAATACCAAATCCAAGATGGAAAGGAAATGACCTCCAGTTCAAATTTTGTTGTTTGGCTTAGTATTTGATGTTGGAATCAAAGGGTAGCCATCAATTCCAATTTCTGTTTGGATGTACAAACCATGTAATTGAATTCCTCCAATTCAAACCTCTAGAGGTCGTTGCTCCCATCCCTCCACCGTTCCCATCCCACCGCCCTTCACATCCCTCCCATCCGGTCGATCTAGGTTTAGGGGGGTCACTGGGAGGAGGGCACGCTGAGAAGAACGGGACACGGAGGAGGGCCGGGAAGGGCAGAGCGAGAGATGTCCAGGAGGAGCTTACCGGAGCTACCGCCACCGGGTACCTCCAGGTCGAGCTCGGTCGGGGGAGCACGTCTATGTTCCTCGTGAGCGAGTGAACCTGTACGAGGCCAAATTCCAAGCGCGAAATTCGGTCAAGGCAATTCCATATGGACAATTCCAAGCCGTTTTTCCTACATCCCAACTTGGCCGGCAGCGAGCCGGGCTGGCTGGGGTGATGTCGACGTGTCCTTGCCTCCAACAAGGGCTTTGGGTGGCCGTGAGGCAGTTGCAACGGAAAGGCATGATGCGGTACTGAAGGTCACAGTTCCATGCGTGGTGGTTGTCCGTTTTGCAGGTTTGGGTGTGTGAAGTTGCCGATCAAAGCCGCACTAGGCTACGGTCGGAGTTGTCGATGGCGGCGCCTTCAGGCGTCGCTCCCTTATTGGAGGTATCCGCAAGCAACTCCCCCCCCCCCCCCCCCCCCCCCATGCTCTAGGGGGAAACCCTAAATCCGAGCACTCAGATTGGACGATGGCGGTGCTAAGCTATGCTCGGTGCCGCATTCTTTCTTGGTAGCATCTTTGGAGGTGGATCCGGCCAGAGTGACATGATGTTCGTGGATGTGTGAGGCAATAGTGGGCTGCAGGAGCATACTCCGCATGTGAGGCGCGGTAGATGAGCAACTCTGGTCATTACTCTCACGTCGGAGAGGCACTTGTCCTCCACTTCCGGGCATGTTGTTCCTCTCTGGCGTCGTCGAGGTTGGCCGAAAGGGCTCACGGTGGGCAACTTGATGCGACGGTTTTCAACGCAAACTTTGGTAGCAGTGGCTCGAGTGCCGACTATGGGTTGTCGTGTGTTACCATTTTCTTTCTATTTATTGGATCTGCCAACATTTAGAAAAAACACATCATAATAACCGAAGCCCTTGCTTTGTGCCTAGCTACAAGGCTACTCGCAGGTGAAGATGGAGACAGACTGTTTAGAGGTGGTAAACCTCTTGTGTTCGCGCGCGTTGGATCTGTCGTGTTTGCTTCGTTTTCGGATTGTCATGTTAGTAGAACTTCGAATAATGTGGCAGGTTTATGTGCCAAGCATGCCTGCACATTAGATGTGTCTAGCTGCTGGCTTGATGTGAGTCCACAGTTCCTCGTTGCAAGACTGATGGCAGATTGCAATAGTTAGTCGGTGAATTAATAGAGCTCCCAAATTCACTGAAAAAAAATGCATAATCCGTTTCCACATCGCCAAAAAAGAAAACGTAATACGTTTCCAGTCCAGCAAAGCGGTCTCCAATCTTGTTAAGGACAGTGGAAGGCGACTAGCCGCGGCGTCCCCTTTCAGCGATCTCCGTTCAACATCTCCGACGTCTCACCGGCGGGAGCAAGAATGCAGGGCGGATCCAGCGGCATCGTCTATGGTGGCCTCAAGTACCAGGCAAGCATCACCACCTACTCGAAGCTTCTAGAACGCCCCCCGTAGCGCCCTTCTTCCGTACCTCATCCTCCTCTTCTCCCCTCTTCCAGGCGCGGTGCATCGCCGACGTGCGCGCGGACGCCGGGTCCACCACCTTCCTCGCCGGAACCCTCAGCCTCAAGGAGGAGAACGAGGTGCGTTTGGGTTTCTCCCCTGCACCGGCGGCAATTCGAGTAGTGGTTTATTCTTGTGGTTACAGAGAATGAATATGGTGTGTGATTGGATCTCGAATTCTTCGTGTCCAAGTAGGTGCACCTGATCCGGCTGCTGCCGGGGGAGAACGAGCTCGTGTGCGACGGGCTCTTCTACCACCCGAACGAGATCTGGGACCTCAAGTCCTGCCCCTTCGACCACAGGCTCTTCTCCACGGTCTACACGTCTGGTAGAAAAGCTCCGCTTTTTCCCCAAATTCTCCTGCTTTCTCTATGCACTGAGCATTCCGATATGCAATTCTGAAGTGTCTCCTATCTTACAATGTGAATGGAAGGTGAGGGTTATGGCGCGTCCGTTTGGAAGATCCCTGAGCTGTACGGGCAGTCGAACTCGCCGCAGCTTGAGGAGCTCTTCACGCTCGATGAGCACACTGCCAAGATAAAATGGTGCGCTCCTGTTTGTCTTGAAGTTCTGTGCTTGCTTTGCTCTAGAGCTACTTACTCTATTGCAGTACAGGATGTATCTGTGCTTGTTGAATATTAGACTTGATCTAACCGGAGTCCAGTTGTAGAATGTATTTGCTGTTTAATGTGGCTTGTACCATGTTTTCTCATGTTATGTATATAATATTTGTTAGCTTTGTATATATTGATATATGCTGGAGGATCTGTATTCAAACATGATCTTGTCATGCATGCAATCTTCATTACGTACTTTGCTTTTGCAGTGTTCTCTGGTGGCCACTGGGGAAGCATGATAAGCTAATTAGCATTGATGAGAGAAATATTTTTCTCTGGAACATAGACCCATCAAATAAATCAGCCAAGGTGTGTCCATCTATTCTCTTCATTCTTTGTGAGCATTAACTTAATATCAGGTTTTCAAAAATGAAAGATCAATGTTGCCAGTAGCATCAGTTTAAGTGCTTCATCATGGTCCTAATTTGAGTTCCGAAGTTTCAGGTGATATCACAGGGATCTGCTGACATGCTTCCCAATTTACGTGGTGGAGCTTGGGATCCACACAATCACAACGCAATTGCTGCAATAACCGATTCATCACTCCACTTCTGGGATCTACGTTCTATGAAGTTTGTACTTTGACAATTTGACCACATTGATTGTTATCTGAGCTTATACTTGTATTTAGGGTTTGAAATGCTGTGCTTACATTTTTGTACGTGAACTCATTCTTCTCAGGAGATCAAATGCAATTGAACATGCACATATTCGTGATGTGGATTACAACCCCAAGAAGCAAAACATAATTGTGAGTTTTGCTACATTTTTCTATTCAGATATTTTTTTCAACTTCTTCTATCAGAAGAAGAGCAGGCCTATGATTCGCCTTTTGTGTAGTATTCTTGAAAAGGCGCATTTTCAATCCATTTTATTTTCCTCGTTACCTTTCAACTTTGAAGAGTTTTTTTTCTTGCGCTACTAGTAGGTAGCATAGTTAATATTTAATCTGGATTTTCCACTACTGTTCCTTAGTTATTGTTCGAATAAATGCTTTGTGTTGATTGGGCTTGGCATCAAATTTAGAATTTATATTTTATAATAATAGTACTAATTTAGTCCAATTAAACCTCAAATATTGTTCTTTGTAAAATCTTGCCGAGACAGATACTAGTATCCATGTCAGAGGCTCAGAGTAACAGTTATAGCCTGAAAGCTGTTGCTAATTTCTTTTATTCACCTTTCATTTATTTATGATCCCCGATGATCCATTATGTGTTGCAGGCAACAGCAGAAGACGAATTAGGAATTCGCTTGTGGGATCTCAGAATGCTTAAGCATCCTGTGAAGGATCTCCCTGGACATTCACATTGGTATGTCGATATATCTTGTAGTAAACTCAAACGAAAATCCGTTCATTGCCTATTTAGTTGATAAAGTACTGTAAACCTGGACCCTTTTTTTCTATGCAAATGTGTGCTGCTCGATGCTTGACATCCTTCAAATCAGTGCATTTCATCCCACTTAACATTGTTCTTACTTTTTTGTTTGATCTAGCGGTGTAGCACTTACCACCTATATGAGATGATATGCCTGAGTCACCAATTTAATCTTTGTGGTTACTAATTATGTGGTTTCTTAGTCTAGTAACACCAAGTTAATTGACCTTGACGCATGATTTTTACAGGACATGGGCCGCTAGGCACAATCCTGAGTATGATGAGCTAATTCTGGTCTCTCTCTCTCTCTCTCTCTCTCTCTCTCTCTCTCTCTCTCTCTCTCTCTCATGCACTTGTACAAGTGTTTATCAAGTAATATATCTGTTTTGCTTGTACTGACTCTATTGAAACTTCCATAGAGTGCTGGAACAGACTCGGCTGTCAATTTATGGTTGGCTAAAGTTGGAACTGATGACTCTGGACTGGAGAGGTTTCTCTTACTTACAACTTTTCTTGTTTGATTACTTTGTTTGAACTTATAATTTGATGCCTCCTATCTTTTTTTCACAGCCCTTCTGGTTCGCCCAATAGGGAAGAAGAACCGTTACTGAACTCGTATACTGACTACGAAGATAGCATCTACGGTACCGTTAAATCTCCCTACTTGTATGTACATTAGAATTTTGGCAAAGAACCTCAGAGCTAATTAAAACTGTAGGAATTGCATGGAGCTCCCATGACCCATCCTTGTTTGCTTCTTTATCGTACGATGGAAGGGTGAGTACCTGCAGCCTTCATTGTTTATTGTAAATGTTGATTTGTGTTTTCTAATGCTACATTTGGTCTGAATGTTGAGAAATCCTCTGATGGTCAGGTTATTTTAGAATCTGTGAAGCCCTACTTGCAGAGAAAATGAAGCTTGTTGGTCTATTTTCTCCACTTTATGTGTATGGGTATGAAATACTTCTCTTTGCTCTCAGTATAATTGCTCTTAAGATTTCTAATGTTATTTCTTGTTCTAATAAATTGCTCTTTTCTCTCTCAAGCAGACTTGTTTGTTGTGCGTATAATTGGTGTTGTAGAGCTTCACCTTGCTATTCTGTGTTCGGCTACCAGAGGGGCTATGATCTATTTCAGTAATCATGGCGGGTGAAGTCCAGGATGATTCAGGTCAGCTGTGGCTGAAAAAAATGTGATCTACCCACACAATTGAAAAGAATATACCTCAGCTGAGAATTCAACAGTTTTTCTTTATCTTAATTTTCTTCATTTTTGGCTGAAGGGGAAACTGTGAATGTCTGATTTGTAGTGTTAATTTCTGCTTCTGGGCTTCTTAGATTTCCTATACCCGATAATGTCTGGTTAGCATTGGTGAAGTATATCTCAACTGAAGTTTGTAGTACTGTTGGGATATACAATATCAAACTGTAGAATTCTTCTGTTTAGTGGTATATTCTCAATATTCTGTTGGGATGCTTTTCTATAACAAATTGCCATATGTCTTCTAAAGTTTTCTAAAATGGCTTGTCGGATGTCGAAATATATTGGGGTTTGAGATTAAAAATTTGTAGATACTGTATGATGTGCTTATACTTTTGCCAGTCAAATTTTGTGGTTCCTCGTTTCAAGGCATGCATACATAAAGAAGAGTCTGGTTTTTTTTGGTGTTACTATTTTGAATGAATGAAGTTACATTTTAAGGCCCCTGAACGGCAATGCACAAGGGCGCGAACGCGACGCTGGCCCTGCTATGCTCCTCTACAACGCCCTGAACTGGTGTCAAGCGACTCGAGCTCCTCCACGGAGCCTCCCCGTCTTGTGCTTTCCCATCTGTGACTTCCTTGAGAGCTGGCATGACGGTGACGATGTGGAGTGGAGGCCGGCGCAGCTGCGGCGAGAGCTCCGTTGAGGGTGTAGCGGCTTCCTGTGCGGCGCCCACATTGTCACCCGCTGCCTCCACACGGTTCACTGGGTGTCTGGGTCAACAAGGACGAAGCCACGGGTGGTGGGGGCATGTCCCAGGGGCGGGAGGAGGAGGGGGTGAGCGTGTGTTGCGTGCTCCATGGCCACATCTCTCCTCTGCTCCCGCGAGCTCACCCGCACAGGTGCAGGAGGCCTTGTTTACTTTTAGTGTATTTGAAGTGTATAGGGGATTTGTGAGGATTATTCTGGATTTCGGGAAAATCTCCGTAGTCCATATACTTGGCCGGTTTTTCACGGGATAATCTTAAGATATCCCCATCAACTACTTTGTTTTTCTCCGGTAGTCCATTTACTTGGCCGGTTTTTCACGGGATAATCTTAAGATATCCCCCATCAACTACTTTGTTTTTGTCTAAATTAAATATACTATTTCATACTAGTGTATTGTCGGAAAAGAGTATTTATGGGGATTTAAGTGGGATTGAGTGAAAGAATTTTTTTTCATCAAATCCCTTCCATCCCTAATTTTCTAGTGGATAAAATACACTACTAGTACGCCCTCCATTCCACAATATAAGCATTTTTAGTAAGCTAGTTTAGTTTGCTAAAAAGGTTTACATTACGAAACAGAGGTAGTAGTAAACAAGGCCTGAAAGGGGAACGAAATCATGCTTGTTTCCCGTCGGTTTCCTGCTGAGCAGTATTATCATCCTCGTGTGAAGCATTTCCGGGCGGAAAGCTTGGCGCTGCTTCCAAGCGGGGCCTTGCGATGACACGAACTTGGGAAATTTGTGGCTCCGTTAACCTACTTTGCGTGTGAAGTGTGAACAACCTGCTCAGAATAATCACATGCTTTGGGTACGGAACCGGAAACCATCTACTGATTTTAGAATTGACATTCATTGGATTGTGTTTGATATAAATACCACTGTTCACGTTCTATTTCTCTCAAACTCATTCTAGAACGCGGTGGCGCGGTGAATTCAGCTACTATCTATGTCCCATTATATAAAACGTTCTAGTTAGCTAAATTGGGCAGTTAAAACGTCTTACATATCGGAAAATCTAATGGGCACACGCATGCAAATTAGTGTTTCGGTGTGGCGGATGTTTGCATGAGAATTTCCCTTAGGCTGTGTTTGGATGTTGGTATTCAGCCTTGGAATTGGCCCTATGGTATTCCCTCCCCCGAATTCCTCTGTTTGGGTGTATCTGGAATTGTGGCCTGGAAACGGTATGCAATTCCACGGCCCAGCCCCACGCTTGTCCGCACCGTGAAGCCAATACCGAGCTGCCCACCTCGGTAACGATTGGAATCAGGCAAGTGAACCGTTCCCTCCCTTCCCCCCTGTCGACTCCTCCCGTCCCGCCCCGCTCTGGAGTCCTGCACGGCGACGACGATGAGCAGGTGAGTCCCGCCCCGCCCTGTCCCGTCCCGCCCCTCCCCGCCCTGCTGTGCTTCTCCCGCCCCTGCTCTTCTCTGCCCCGCATCCACTCCTCCCATCCCTCCTGCCGGCCGTCCCTCCTCTTCTATTAACCCTAGATCTTGGGGCAAAGCACCGGCGGCGGCAGAGAGAACTGTGGTGGCCTGAGAGGGAAGGCGGCCACCTGCATCCCCCGACCCGGCCTCTCCCTGTCCATATTATTTTCATGCCCAGCCCCACCCCCGATCTGGTGCTACTTCTGATTTTTTCTTCTTTCCATTGCAGATTTCGAAGGAGTATGAACCGAGGGTGATTGTAGGTATGAACATCACTATAATTTGCTCTCTTTCACTAGCCTCTTTGTAGATATGATTTTGTGTTAATAGATGCTTTTCATGTGCGTGTTTGAAGTGAGATATATGACTGAATATGATCTGTTTACTAGTATGTATGATGTGAATAATTAATGCCAAATTGTTGTGTTCATTGTAGTCATATCATGTCTCAACTAGAGTTGACTACTTACATTACCGAAGAGAACAAAAGAAGGAAAAGAAAATTGATATTGTTGACACAAATGTATTGTGAGATGTCATGTCTTGCTATGGCTTATCTTACTTCACAAAGACCAGCAAAGGACCCTAGATTCTTCGATGATGATGAGGAAAAGATTGCATATAGGAAATATTTATTGAAAAATTTGTATAATGGGTCCGAGGTTACTTGCTATGATAAGCTTCGCTTAACTAAAAGAAACTTCCATGATCTTTGTGCTATGTTGCGAGAAAAGTGTGGTCTGAAAGATAGCATATATGTGACTGTGGAAGAAAAAGTTGCTATGTTCCTACTTGTTGTTGGGCATGGTATTAAAATGAGAATATTAGGTGGCTCTTACAAGCGGTCTTCAGAAACTATCAATAGGCACTTTGATACTGTCTTATCAGCCATCCTATCTCTAAGTGGGGAGTTCATAAAGCTACCCGATCCTTCTATCCACCCTCCTGATGATTACAAATGGAAGTGGTTTGGTAATGCACTTGGAGCACTTGATGGCTGTCATATTCCTGTGTTGGTTGATGCTGCGGACATAGGGAGGTATAGGAACAGGTATCAAGAGATCACCACTAACATGCTAGGTGTGGTAGACTTGAACATGAAATTTCTGTACGTTCTTCCCGGTTGGGAGGGCTCGGCATCAGATTCAAGAGTGTTAAAAGATGCTATGAGAGTCGATCGCCAAGATGCATTTGTTGTACCACAGGGTACTACTCTTACTCTTGGCTTTCTTTTTCTCCAAATTAATTTTAGCTAACTTATTTATTTGACAATAGGAAAGTACTATCTAGTTGATGCCGGGTACACCAATGGACCGGGATTTCTATCTCCATTCAGATCCACTAGATATCATTTGAAAGAATGGGTTTCAAGTCAACTTCAACCACAAAGTCACCAAGAGCTGTATAACTTGCGCCATTCTCGTGCAAGAAATTGTGTTGAGAGAATTTTTGGCTTATTGAAGAAAAAATTTGCCATCCTACGTACTTGTTCTTTCTATGGCATAGAGGATCAGGTAACAAATGTCCATCTGATGTTAAAAAAATAATAAAGAAATAATAAATGTTGAGTATGAATTATTGTTGTTGCAGATTCGAGTTATTAATGCTTGTTGTGTGTTACACAACTATGCAAGGGATAGGCAACATTTGAGGGATGATTTATTGCTGCCCGAGGTCGATGCTGAACTGACAGCTACGACTCCTGATCCTATAGATGATGCTACGTTAATTAGAAGTGTCTGCTGCATGGTCCAACTTTAGGGAGCAATTTGATCAGGACATGTATGCTGATTACCTTGTGACACATGTTGAACAAGACGTGGAGTAGATAGCTGATGGTGCCCTCTCTTGTGACATTTTGTGCTCTTTTGTGTGCATGTAGGTAGCTTGCTAATGGTGGCATTTGTGTGATAGCATAGCTGATGTTTTGTGATATTTTGTACATGCATCATCTCCAAATTAATATATATATGATTTTCGTGATGGTTCCTTTGTCTTTACTTTTATTCATATCTATTTATTTTATTTATAGAAGCATCGCTGAACCAAAAGGAAAGAAACTTGCTAGGACTTACCTTACGTGGACAAATGAGATGGGCATGCATGTATGCCACCTCAT
Source organism: Puccinellia tenuiflora (assembly GCA_012064385.1). NCBI lineage: Eukaryota > Viridiplantae > Streptophyta > Magnoliopsida > Poales > Poaceae > Puccinellia > Puccinellia tenuiflora. The sequence goes on from QRDG01000316.1 coordinate 998,671, forward strand.
GCTGACATCACGGCATTAATTGCTAAATCCTAAAATAAGAAATGATTTATCTTCTAAACCGCTAGTCCGATTAACGATCAGTTTACACCGATGAGCTCGTATCGACGAGGGCTTTAAAACTAGATCACATGTTGATATGTTTTGACGATATTTTTTTCGTCGTACCAGTTGTCAGTGTATGGTGCCTTAGTTGCCAGACTAGCATCAAACAATTGCCACGACAATTATGCATAGTTTCCAATAACTTTTTTACATGTTTTCAGATATCGTTGTGATATGCAAAGTACTAAGTATGCCTTAAAGTGTTTTTCAACATCGAATAGATGGTATTATCCTACAGAAAGTAATATAATGCAACCTTAAAACGATATAGAATGACATATAGGAGGTTGGCAACTAAGTTATTTTAGACCGGCAACTTAGTAGTGCATATCCTGACAAGTATGTGAAGAGGGTCTGACAAGTACTGACGAATTTTTTTTTGTCAAAATATATCAACATGAGATCTAGTTCCGAAGATCTCGTCGCGACTAAGCCAACAGTGAAAAAGGAATATCAATCGGATCAACGGTTGAAGAGATAAATCTTTTTAAAGTTTGAAATCAAAAGAATCTTTGATGATGTCATGGCTGTGTCACTAGTTGCATGCATGCAAAGGAGCGGAGGAAAATCCGCAGCATACTTAGCTTACTGTGCAGAGGCAGCTCCCTAGTCGCGTCCCTGATATATTGGTACAGAGGGAGTAGTTGTTATTAGGAGAAAAAAGAGAGGCTACCCCGCTTCTAACCTTAACTCTTCCCCTCTTGATCTTCTACCCCGCTTCGCGTGGTGTTGTTTTTCAATTAGGTGATCCCTCGAACAACTCCTTCATTCGCTATCATGAACTCCTAACCATAACCAGACGTCCACCTTGTCACCATGTCGTCGCCTCTCTAGAAGTCGTCGCTACATGTAGAACGCCAACGTTAGACCGAAAGAATAAGCTAGACGGAAAATAAAATGTTTTTTTGGCAGCAGTATTACTATTGATATTGATGAATTGTAAATTGAGTGAAGTATAGCTGCTAAGGGCATCTCCAAGGAAACCCACACACCTCCCCCATTTGTTTGTTTTGGGGCTCAAGTGGTGCCCCCCCATTTTGTCATTTTTGTCCACTTTTTTCACGTTTCGGAAGAAAGGGGTGGGGGAGGGGAGCATACATATTCGCGGAGAACACCAGGTCCCTCAAAATACAAACCCTCTTCTCTCTACTACCTCTCGTTCTCTCCACGATCGTTCTCTCTCCTCGTAGGTATACCACATTGTCGTTGGCATCACCGCCTTCCTGCAACCACCCCATCAGTGTCGCCGCCACCTCGACACCCTCCCAAAGTCAGTAGGATGCTGTAGCGCCCCGACCCCAGAACTATACAGTGAAACGTTGTGTAACCGGTCATGCTACACAATCGAGGGTTACTGGGTTTACCAATCCCAGGCCAAAACTCATTGGCAGGTGTGCTCGGAATGGATCATCGGCACACAACACCTCGATCATGCCATAAGCTTAGACATCGCTTTCACGTATAGCAAAGAGACCAAGACCGCGGAACAACTGGCACATCACAGACTCTACGACATAAGAGATCATAATTCAACTCATATATGAGAAAGATAGCAAATACCACAATCAGAGGTCACAGACCCATCATTACATCAAGCGGAAGCAAATATAGTTGTCTAACAACAAGATCCAAATTATGGCCTAAGAGGCCTACAATAACATATCCCAGCCAGCCTGTTCCGAGACGTCCCAAGCTGCCACCTGGGAACCCCAGACTACTCGTCGATGTCAATAAAGAACCCACCTTCCAGTTCGGTGACGTCCTCCTCTGAAACAAATAATAATCAACAAAGCAAGGCTGAGTACGACGTACTCGCAAGAATTAGTAGGGCGATATAGGCCCGATGCTGACGGAGTCTCTAATGCTGTATAATGTAGCTGGTTTTGCATAAAGCTAGTTTTCCTTTTAAAAGACATCAGGACCCATTGCATCGTCTACTCAGAATGTTTTCCGAAAAGGGATAAGAGAGTAAACTTTCATCTTTGGTTCTCAACGAACCATTTGTAACCAGAAGCATCTCATCTCCACCAAGGCACTCCCTCGAATCACCCTCGAGGAAATGAACCTTTTATCACACGTTGGATTGCAACCTCTAGCTTCCAAATTTATTACTTAGGTTCAGGTTCTCTATGAGCTAATCCGCCTTTCCCAAGAGTTTGTCCATAACCGCGGACACGGCTTTTCGAAAAGATTAAACCCTGCAGGGGTGTACTAATTTACACATTGGTACCGTCCGGCTCACCTGATTGGCCCTCTTCCGGGGAAGGCCGGCGAGTGGGCGCGGTTAAACCTTTACCTCGCATGAGACTATCCAAGAGTCATCTGTGGCGACAGGACAAGTTTACCCAGCCTATTTCAGCCCCTGCCCCCATCGCCACGTTCTAAACACCACCATCCTCATCATTTCTTTTTCCGCTCACACACACACGCGCAAATGGAAATAGCAAACTAGAGGACCCTTGGATACGCCCGCACAAGTTATTCAGTTAGTAAGGATCCCATACCCCCACCAATGGCAGCACGCTCGGTTCTTGGTTCTAGCTAAAAGCACTCTCAGCCTAGGCGGCAGGAATGAGGCAAAACACCATCCCCGATGGCAACTCATCCAAGCCTTTTAGCAAATTAATTATCCACCACAAGTAACCATCATGTCCGAACATTCCACCACCATTCGTAATAATGGAATTAAATCACCGGACAAAAATATATCATTTGACTAGCATGACTAAGCATAGCTAAGCATATATAACAACAATTATATCTTTGTCTCCGGCCAACACATCAAACCTAGGGTTTATAGGAGGGGAAGCATGTGATGGTTTAGGGGATAAACATGCATTCATAGGATACTCTACATCTTGATCAAAAGAGACATTTGAATCGCATGCAATATTATGGTGGATAAAATAAGTTTGTAAAACAATTGGATGCTAGATGCCAAGAAGGTTAGGTTATCTCTTGCCTTGCTGAAAGTACTGGTCGCGCTGATCATCGAGGTATTGTGGTGGAACCTCGACTCCTGAATCTACTGATACACAACAATACAGGAAACGAAATAAATAACACGAATACAAAGGTGCAATGCACAATCATGATGAGATGGTCAAATTATGCACTGAAATATTATTGGGCATGTCCCACAAGTTAAATGGAACCCCTAAAATAAATATTACAATTAACGGGTTAAAACTCCATATTTAACTTAGTGAATTAGGTTATTATTAAAAATGTCCAGTACTGAAATATGGGTCCTAAATGCATGAAAAGGAAATTATTAGATAGGTATTGTCCTACTGATCATTTTGGTACTTCGTTCGCAATTTTCTGATTAACGATGAAGAAATGGTGATTTAAACGGTTATGCAATTTAAATCATTTTAACCAATTCCAAAATGACATCAAAGTAAAAATTGGTTTCATGCTGTGAAATTAACATAGATAAACAGCCCTTGAGTTTCTGATCATTTTGGTATATCATTTGCAATTTTTGAATTAATATTCATCAAGTTATGATATTTTCAATAATTGATTTAATTCTGCCATTTTATTTATTTTTAATAAAAAACACCAATATTAAATCTAAAATTCCCTCAAATGACATAAACTTGTAGATCATTGTTCACTGAACATTTTGAGAGCTTATTCATAATTTTTGGATTAGTAGAACTTAAGTTATGCAATTTCCAAAATTTGAATTAAATCTGCCATCTCTGTTTTTATTAAATACAGGCAATTTATTTTGGTCAATTAATTCTACCAATGGCAATAACAGATGGACATTTTCTTCCTGAGCATTTTGGTATATTATTTTCATTTTTTGGACTTATGGTTCAAAAGATATGCAATTTCAAAGTTTAACACATATTCTGTCTATTTGTTTTAATTCCAGAAATTGCCGAAACGTTTTGTACCCGGGCTGTGCTAGCCACGGTGGCTGACTATCCGGGCCCATGCCACGCTGGCGTCCACCTGGCGGGGCGGCCCACGGGCGGTTTGACCCGGGCGCGGGGATGCCACGACCGGCATCGCGCGGCGGTGACCGACGGCAACGGCGAGGACGGATCCGTCGCCAGAGGACGCGTACGGCCTAGCTACGGGGCGCGCTAGATGCGCCCTTCTATAGGGAGCCCAGAACGGGTGGCGCCGCCACGTGACGGTCGCCGGAACGACGTGCACGACGGAGACAGGCGGCGGCCGACGGCGACTAGCACGGACACAAGGATCTAGGGGGAGAAGAAGAGGACGGGGAGGTCCGGGAGAGTCGCCTGCTCAGCCTGAGTCCGGTGGTGCTGACGGCGAGGCCGGAGAGGGAAGGGGACAACGGCTATTCGTGGAAGACGGCGGCGGCAGAGCCGGAGAGGAAGAAGACGACGGTGTCGATCCGGGGCTCCAAGCTCCGATTGCTCCTAACTGAAGGACGAAGACGACGAGGCGAAGACGATGGCGTCCTCAGCTGGTCTCGGGGAGGCTCCGGTCGACGACGATGCGACGACGGCATCTAGTTAGGTCACGGCCATGGCGGGTTGGCGGCTAGGGTTTCTGCACGGGGGGAAAAGGAGGGGGAGGAGGAGCAGCACGTCGAGGGGGTCCTTCTTGACCTCCAGCGGGGGGGGGGGGGGGGGGGGGCGCAGCGAGGGAGGCAGCAGGGGAGGCCACGGCGGCCATGGCGCGGCAGTGTTGCCACTGTCGCCCACAGTGAAGATGGCATTTTGCAGAAACCCCCTGCCCCATTTCTTCTTTTCTGTTTTCCTTTTAAATTTGAAAACAGCACCCTTTGCCAATTTATTTGAGGCATTGAAACAATTTTATAAATTATGAAAATATTTATGTAGCCTCCCCATAACATTTATTAACTCCACAAAAATTGGTGTTGCAAAATAAAAAGTTTTGAACACCAATTGGTCATAGGGTCTGAATATGGCAACTTTTAATAATTTTCAAAATCCATTTACTTGGGGTATTTAAACATTTCCAAAATAAGTGAAAATATTCATGGAGGCTCCCAATAATATAATGAAGCTCCCCATATTTTTATTTGGAACTTTTGAAATGTTTAACTTGGTTTCAAATTAAGAATTGGTTTAACTCAATTTTGAAGTCCCAATTTATTTAATTGTTTGGCAAGAATTTGACTTTGCCAATTAAATTTGAAAATTCATTCTTGGAACTTCCTGGACAGATATGGAAACTCAAGAATATTTTGTTCTGCCAATGTGAGCAATTGCATTTGGTTTGGGATTTTTGGAAGTGTTTTGCTTCCCTTTAAGTGTTTTCCAATCTTGCTTTATTTTTATTTAGCAATTTAAATATGCATGGCATGATGCAATGAAAAGAAAAAGTGAAAATTTGGCCCATATTTTAGGGTACCAAATCTGGGCTGTTACAATTCTAAACCCCCTTACAAGAATCTCGCCCCGAGATTCCTAGAGTAGGAAGAGGGATGAGGGAAACACGACCACCCTTAACTTCAACGATCTTCTCGATCCCACGATGATCTTCCTTGTTACAGAGCGTAAGTTAACAAGCATGACATGCCGAGGTAGCAGAGTGGGTAGAAGATGACAAGCTTTCTCCAAGGGTTGGAAATATGAACTTTGCACAAGACCATAAGCCTTTGAGAAAGATGACTGAATCCAGGTATATCCAAGAATCCCATGATCCTCAGGTATAGTGGTTGAGGTTAAAGATTTAAGAGATTTCGTCAACGGTCCTTCCGGTGAGGTGCGTGAGCTACAACACCGGACTTGTCAGGATTACTAGCAGGCTTAGGTCATGCTCTCGACGAACCCCAATCATCATTTCTGCTTGAGGTTCCGAGTTGGTTAGGTGTGCGGACACTTCAGGCTTTGCAGGTCTGAAGAGGGAGGTTGCGTCAGTAACAGAAGGTAGGGCCACTAATTTCTCAAGACATAGGCTTCATTGCCCAGCTCCAGAGCACGAGCTAGATTGGGAGACTCCGGTAAGATGATGAGACTTGACCACTAGAGGGGAGTCCATATCCTCAAATGGTATTTGATGGTTGTGTGCAAATGACAAGAATATGAATGAATGCGATGCTCCAGAATCGAATAAAACTGAAGCTGGATATGTATTGACTCGAAGCGTACCCATGAGAACACGGGGGTCCTCTTCAACTCCTCCAGCCGAGACGTGGTTCAGGCGACCACGACTGACGGTCATGGCCTTGGCGGCTGGTGTAGAGGGAGCCGGTGCAGGTGCTGAGGTAGCCGGTGCCTTATGGGGACACTCCCTGGAGAAGTGCCCCGGCTGGCCACAGCTGAAACAAGTGAGCCTCGGCGGTGGTGGAGGCAGCTGAGGGTGGTACCCACTTCCAGCCGCACCCAAGGTCGAAGTAGCTGGGCGAGACGGAGGTGGCCTGTATCCTGAGGGCTTTGGCGCGAAGGGAGCGCGAGGCACATCACTAAAAGGCACAAAGACCCTGCACTTCTTGCCCTCAGAAGAAGAGGAGCTCTGGTGGTCCCCCTGCGCAGGCCTCTTGGAAACCTTCAGTTCCTTCCTACCCTGCTCCAGAGTGAGAGCAAGGTTGTACAGCTCCTAGTAAGACTGGAACTTGTAGGGCAGCAGCTCATGACGGAGTCGCGGAGTCAGTCCCTTGCGGAACAGATACTGCTTATCTTCATAATTGGTCACGTCCCGGGGGGCGTAACGAGAGAGGTGGTTGAACTCACGCCCATAAGCTTGGACGTCCATGCGTCCCTAGGTCAGCTCAAGGAACTCACTCCTTTTCAGATCCATGATGGGTTGGGGAATGTAAGCCGCATGGAAGGCAGTGCGGAATTCAGCCCAGGTGCGGGTATGGCCAGCCGCAAACATGGACACATGGCTTTCCCACCAGGACCCTGTGGCTCCAGTCAGCAGGTAGGTGGCGAAATTCACTTGTTCCTCCACCGGAACATGCAAGGCAGTGAACTTGCGCTCGAGAGCACGAAGCCAGTCATCAGCATCCAGGGGCTCTTTAGCATAAGAGAAAGTGGGAGGCTGGGACTTCAGGAATTCAGTGAGGTTGTTGCATTCAGTGTTCCTCCGTGAACCCTGCTGCACCAACTGCGCGAGCAGATTCTCGTTGCGCACGCGGCCCTCTTCAATAATCATCAGAACCTCCGCCATAGTGGGTGGCGGCGGTGGATCAGGATTGCTTTGTTCACCACGACGGGTAGGAACCATTCTGGAGATATGAACAAGGACACAGTTAGTAACCATAGCCGGTCATTTAGGATAGATCATTAGACTTCTTCCTGATATAGAGATTTGGGTCATTTAACAGATTGCCACTAGAGGCTTGGTAGTACTCAGTTTTGCCACTAGTTTCAAATGGCTTACAGTTTTGCCACTACTTCAGTTGCAGCTGCTATGGCGAGGCCAAACGGCCAGTCTGAAGCGGATTCCGTCTGTTAGGCGTTAGTGGACTTGGTCCGCGTCTTACAGGTGGGACCAGTTTACTTCTTACAGGTGGGACCGGGCAAGGCGCTAGTGGACTTGGTCCGCATTTTACAGGTGGGACCAGGTAACTTCTTACATGTGGGACCGGCGACGGCGCGAAATAACGGCCACCACCTGACCTAACCGTGCACGACACCTGCTCTCGAACGGCCACCTGCGCCGCCGCCACCACCTCCGCGGCCGCCACCTGCGCCGCCGCGTCCGTCCCGCGTATAGAGCCAACACCTCCACCGCAACGTGCTCCAGCGTGCCGTGCTCCGCCGTCACCTGCTCCACCGCCACCAGCTTGTCCCGCTGCGCCCACCAGCTGCTCGACCCGCGGCGAGGCTCCTTCCGTGCGCTCGGCGGGAGCGCTGGGGTTGGCGAGGCAGAGGAAGTAAGAGGGTGAACTCCAGGGCGAAATGGCGAGAGGATGCGACCGTGGAGTAGCTGGCGAGGCAATCGTCGGGCCGGACACCCGCCGCATCCACGACTGGGTTCCCGAGGGGTAAGTTGGAGCTCACCTCTGCATTTGAACATTCGATTAGACATGAGACGCACTCGGTTTATGTTGATTTTGCAATTGGCGTGCTGAATTCGCATTTCGTGGTGTGCTGAATTCGTCTCTATTTTTTTGGTTAGGATGGAATTGCGGTTTGCTTTCTTGCTGAATATTAGAAGGGACCGGTACGTCGTCGATGCAGAGAATAACAAGAAATTCACGGGAGGTTTCGATTATCCTTTGCCAGTGGATTGCAATTGGAGTTTTAGACAATTTGGGGAGGCAATTTGCAGTCCATATCCTTGGGGTTTGCATGATGAAGTGGAATTCAAATACTACGATGGGGGAAACAGATGGGTGGCAGTTACAAATGATGAAGAACTCGCTACCATGTTTGCTAAGCATAAGGAGAAGGAGAAATTTCATGTGAGACTGCAAAATGATGTGGTTGTGCCGGCAATTGGACCTAGTATGGCGGATGCATCTTCTCGGGCTGCATCATGTCGTGGTGCTCGCAGTTCTAGCCAGAGAAGTTCAGGCAGTGCACGAGGACGTGGTGCCTCGAGCGGCGTGGGCAGCAGCAGCAGAAGAAGGGTCCCCGTTGAAGTGGAGGAGCCTTCCAGTTATGCGGATGAAGAAGAGAGGCTATATCCTGATGTTCTTCGGAATTTACGACGAGCATCTCGGGCTGGAAACAATGAGGCTGACGCGGTGGTTGTAGACTGAAGACAACGAAGCTTTGAGTGATGTCGAAGACGATGTTCCACCTGTTGAATGGGACCGTGAGAACCCATTGATGGAACAAGGTTCCATTTATTCATCAATGAATGAGTGTAGAAATGCACTTGTGACGTACTGCATCAAGGCAGAACGCTATTTCAAAGTTGACAAGAGCGATAAAGTTCGTTACAGAGTGCATTGTCCGACTGAGGGTTGTCAATGGAGGATGCATGCATCTAAAATGCGAAAGAGCACAAATATTCAGGTGAAGGTGAACCCATTTAGCCACACGTGCAAGGAATCAACACTTAGGAAGGAAACAATCAGTAGAGCCAAGTCAAGATGGGTGGCTGAAGAAGTAAAGAAGTGGGTGACAGAAGACAATCAAATTGGTACAAAGGAATTGATGAAGAAAATCAAAGAGAAGTTCAAGATTGATTTACCATACATGAGGGTGTTCAATGGTAGAAATCAAGCTTTGGATTCTATTTACGGTGACTGGCAGGAAAGTTTTGAATTATTGTATTCATTCAAAGCTGAAGTGGAGAGGACCAGCCCAGGTAGTATTGTAGAAATTGACCACCACACGGTGGAGTACAAAATAAAGGGAGTGACAAGGACCAAGGAATGCTTTAGGAGGGTTTTTGTCTGCTTTGAGGCTTGTCGCCAGGGTTTTTTGGTAGGCTGCAGGCCGTATTTGGCTGTTGATGCTACTTTTCTGACAGGGAGGTTTAAAGGACAGTTAGTGGCAGCTTGTGCAGTTGATGCACATAATTTTATATTTCTAGTTGCGTATGGTGTGCTGGAGACAGAGTCTGAGGAGAGCTGGACTTGGTTTTTCCAGAATCTGCACCGGGCTATTGGACATCCCAATGGGTATCCCAATGGGTTGGTAATTCATACAGATGCTGCAAGGGTTTAGAAGTGGCCGTGGACAATGTGTTCCCTGGAGTAGAGCATAGGGAGTGCATGCGTCATCTTGCTGCAAATTTTGCGAAGAAATTCAAAGGAAAAGTGTATAGCGACAATTTATGGCCAGCAGCTTTGACTTGCAGTGTCAAGAAGCACAACTATCACATGAGGCAGTTATACAAGAATGAGAAAGTGAAGGAATACTTGGAAACACACCACTCCAAGTTATGGGCCAGAAGCCAATTCAGTGAACTGAGCAAAGTTGACTATGTGCACAATAATCTTGCAGAGTCTTTCAACTCAACCATCCGAAAACTAAAGGGTCTCTATATGGTGGATTTGCTGGACAAGATAAGAATAGAGTACATGGAAAAGTTTCATTTCCGTGCAAATATAGCCGCGGCAAAATTCATGGGCCACATTGTCATCCCTGCCGTGTTGAATGAATTGAAGCAAAAAACTGAAGGCTTGGACATGAGCATGAAACTTTGCTCGGCTACCAAAGCAGAGGTAGCATTTATGGATAAAGAGAAGAGGGAATGGAAATATCCAGTGGATTTAGAATCTAGAACTTGCAGTTGTAGGCAATGGCAGATAACTGGGTTGCCATGCATTCATGCATTGTTTTTCATCACCACTCTGTCAGGTCCAGCAGGGAACATACAGCAATATGTGCATGAGTACTACTTTGTTGCAAGGTTCAAAGACACATATGCAGTTCCTTTACCTACTTTGGAGGGAAAACATCAATGGGATGTAGTGAACCCTGGATTCAAGCTCCGTGCTCCAGTTCTGAAGAGAGCAAAAGGTAGACCGAGGAAGAGTCGAATAAGAGCTCGCAGCGAAGGAGCTGGACTTGGAGCGAGGAAGCGTAAGTGCAACAGGTGTGGTGGGTCTGGTCATTTCGGTAGGTATTGTGATCACGCAGTAGATCCAGCGTTCGGAGAGCGTTTGGATGAAACTGATGATGATGAGTAGCAGGTTGGAACAGAGCAAGAGCATGAGCATGATGATGATGATGATGAGCAGCCGGTTGGAACAGAGCATGACAATGTGGCTCCAAATGATGATGGCAATGTGGCTCCAACTGATGGTGATCAAAATGGTCCATCTGATTTTGCTTATGAGGCTCCATATGAAGGTTCAAATGATTTCCCTTTTGATCAAATGGACCATGATCATCAAAATGAGGCTCCAACTGATGTTGACAATGAGGCTCCAACTGATGGTGACATTGTGGCTCCAAATGATGATGACAATGAGGCTCCAAATGATGGTGACATTGTGGCTCCAACTGATGGTTCACAACATTCTGTGATTGTGAGTTCTGCCAGGTATGTCAATCTTGCCAACACTAGTACATTTATCACTTGAAAATTTTCTCACTGCCCTTTTTGTCTTGTACAGCTCTGTGGTTGCTTCAAAGAAGACTGCCAAAAGGAGAAGAGAAGAAGCAATGACCACAAGGATCACAAGGAGCACAGTGGCAAGAAGCATAAGAATCACAAGGAGCATAGCGGCAAAGAAGCCTCGACGCGGTGTAGATTGAGTTGGAACCAAGAATAATTTATGAAACATTATGAATGATGTTGTATTATGTTGAATGACCTATGGTACAACTATGTTTGGATGATTTTTTTTTGAACTGATGTTTGGATGATTTTAATAGAAAATCATATGTTTCCTTCTGTCATATGGTTGAACCATGTCTCGCAGACCAACCTATCCGAGCGCAGAAACCATCGCTGTTCTGATTGGTTGTCTCGCGGACCAACCAATCAGAGCGCAGAACGAGCGTCTCGCGGATCGCTGTGGCTGACCGAGCGCACCCGTCCGATGCAAAGAGTAGCCAATCAGGAAGCAGAACCAGCGTCGCGCGGATCGCGCATGCCTGCCCCCACATCTGACGGGTGGTGTCTGGCGCTTGGTAGGATCCGACGGCGGACGTTCGACGCTAGGGTTTGGAGCATTCCTGCGGGGTTTTGAGCCAGTCAACGGGGTTATTAGGGTTTGACCAGATTTCAAAAAATCATAACTAAATTACAAAAAATCGAAAAAATACAAACTCAACGGGGTTCGTCCATTTAGGAGACCTAGTTACCATAAAAAAATATAAACTCGGTATAGGGGCGTTTTTTTTGAAAAATCACTTTTTGAAGTGATCTGTCGAAATCAAGTTCAAATGTTTTTAAAAAATTCAAAAAAAAATCAAAATGTTGAAATTCTTGCGCACATAGCCGTCATATGTGACAAGGTTATGAGAAAAAAATATAAACTTGGTGTAGGTCATTTTCATGAAAAAAGGCTTCACACAAATGAGCTATCACCTATGAACATGTTCAGAGTTCGTAGAATAGGGAGAGAGGGTTTAGGGTTTGAAAACAATCAAAATAATTCAAAAAAAATCAGAAAAATCTCCAAAGCTTCATTTTGTAGTAAATAAGAAGGATCCAGGCTTAGTTTTTCATTTTCATGTTTTAAACTTGTTTAAATGTTGGTCAACCCTACGGTTTGACCCAAATTCAAATATTCATAGGATATTCAAAAAACATCATAAAAATGCAAACTCTGCACACATAGTCTTCTGATGTCATATACTAACCATTTCAGTTGATAAAGAAAGTATAAGTACATTCAACCAAACAATTCATGTACATGGTGGTGATTTCTCACTTCTGTCAAATGAAGTCCAAGTTTTCCAACATGAAATCTTGGGAAACCTCCCCAAAGCTTCATTTTGTAGTGAATAAGAAGGATCCAGGCTTAGTTTTTCATTTTCATGTTTTAAACTTGTTTAAATGTTGGTCAACCCTACGGTTTGACCCAAATTCAAATATTCATAGGATATTCAAAAAACATCAGAAAAATGCAAACTCTGCACACATAGTCTTCTGATGTCATATACTAACCATTTCAGTTGATAAAGAAAGTATAAGTACATTCAACCAAACAATTCATGTACATGGTGGTGATTTCTCACTTCTGCCAAATGAAGTCCAAGTTTTCCAACATGAAATCTTGGGAAACCTCCCCAAAGCTTCATTTTGTAGTGAATAAGAAGGATCCAGGCTTAGTTTTTCATTTTTATGTTTTAAACTTGTTTAAATGTTGGTCAACCCTACGGTTTGACCCAAATTCAAATATTCATAGGATATTCAAAAAACATCAGAAAAATGCAAACTCTGCACACATAGTCTTCTGATGTCATATACTAACCATTTCAGTTGATAAAGAAAGTATAAGTACATTCAACCAAACAATTCATGTACATGGTGGTGATTTCTCACTTCTGCCAAATGAAGTCCAAGTTTTCCAACATGAAATCTTGGGAAACCTCCCCAAAGCTTCATTTTGTAGTGAATAAGAAGGATCCAGGCTTAGTTTTTCATTTTCATGTTTTAAACTTGTTTAAATGTTGGTCAACCCTACGGTTTGACCCAAATTCAAATATTCATAGGATATTCCAAAAACATCAGAAAAATGCAAAATCTGCACACGTAGTCTTCTGATGTCATATACTAACCATTTCAGTTGATAAAGAAAGTATAAGTACATTCAACCAAACAATTCATTTACATGGTGGTGATTTCTCACTTCTGCCGTATAAGTCAAAGGGTGAAGAGATGTTGTACATTTATAGATTAATAAAATGACTTGATATTGGTCAAGAACACTATATTAGTGCACTAGATGTTAATCCTAGAGTTTGAGGTCATTTAGAGAAGGTCGAAAAATTGGTCGGATTAGAAATGGGGCTGTTTGGGCTACCTTTCGGGCGCTTTTCTAGCTCATTTTGTAGAGCCGATTGGTTGTTGGAGATGTTACCCTACCAAAAGGGCTAGGATTGTTTCCAACACGAGCATAACAACTTAGAAATGACTTGGATGTCACACAAGTTTCAAACTTTTGAAGAAATTCAAAGTACGTTCAAATTCAAATTACAAGTTTCTTCGCGTCAATTTCTTATTTAGGCAAGGTGGAGATGAGGTGGTTTTAAAACTTTGAAAATGAAAAAAGTCAAAAACTCACCGAAGAATAGGAAATTTACATTCTGAATTCAAATAACAGATTCCCATATTACAAACACCATCTTCTGCGATTCTTCTCCACATTATATAGGTCGAATAAACATCGTAGCATCTGATAAAACCGTAGCATCTGATCGAGGTTTGCATCCATGTACTCGATCTGCACCGTTCCTTACGATCAAACGATTGAAAATGACGCTGTGCATGCAATAACGGCCACTGACTACTGGGCCCCGTTCACCAGCCCGATGCATGCAGAACTCGATGTAGACCTGCATGCCTAGTTTTTCCAGAGTAGACCTCGACGTTCACCAGCGCTATTTGCAGCGACGCAGCTGGCCTGCACCACGCCTCGTTTTTCAAGATGACACCATGTCGCGTCGCACCATGCAGGCTTTGGCGTGGAACTATGGCCTGGTTTAAATGCACGCAGCTACGCAGACTTTGGCGTGAGACTTTGGATTTCATCAGGGTTTAAATGCACGCAGGGCACCGTCGCATCATATATTTACGCAGGGCACCGCTTTGACCGCCTAATGCGCGCACGTACTGCTACCTGTCCTACGCCTAATGCATCGATTCTCCACGTTGCTTTTTCATCTATCTTCTTACGTTTTCACACAGTGGCTTTCATCTACCCCGATTAATTCACACGTCGTCGGGTCTTTAAATACTGCCTTTGCCTCCTCTTCCCTCTTCTCATCCCTCTCCAGCCCCTTTGCCTCTACAATGTCGAAGCTCTATCTCCCTTCCAGTCCCGAGTCCGTCAGCGACGAAGACAACCAGCCGAAGGCTCGGCCCTAGTGGGAGCCGGAGTGGGAGCCGGAGGCGCTGGGCATCGATCCCTCTGCCAAGCGGAAGCGCAAGGCCAAGCGGAAGCGCAAGGCCAAGGTGCTGCACGAGTCAGCCTACTTCTTCCATCGCCCCGACCCCGACCGCGTCGACAACCGCTCCGACGAGGAGATGAACCTTTCCGACGAGGAGAAGGCGGAGGAGAAGGAGTTGGCGAGGTGGGAGGAGGCGAGGGAGAAGGCGGAGGAGAAGGCTCTCTGGCGGCGCATCAAGAAGAGCCGTGACAGGGAAGACGACAGGATGCGCGAGGCCAATCGCCGGGCCTTGCAGAAGCAGGAGATGGCGGCCAGGGCGGCGGCGTGGAACTGGTGGAAGAAGTAGGCCAACCGCCGGCGGCTAGGCGGCGGTTAGGTTAGGGCCCTCTATATTTAGGGCCCTATTGCATTTTTTTGTTTAATATATGTAATCCGCGTCGGGCCCCTCTATCTATATGTAAAAGGGGCCAATGTTTAATATATATGTATATGTTCCCGTCCGTGCTAATATAATATAAAGAGTTATTATAAAAGGGTATGTGTACAACAATTTCTAGGGAAAACAATGTGTTGAAAAAATCTAACTATGAGTAAACTATAATCTAACTGTGTGGATGCAAACATACGTGTCCAAAAATTAAGTACAAAACCCAAAGGAAAACCACTCTCACGTGTATCCAAAACATTCAGTACAAAATGCGTTTTTAAACCCTAAACCAAGTAAAGAACTCACTATGTATAGTCTCCTTCCTTTGCCATGTCAAAGTCCTTCCATCAGCCCTAACGGTCACTAGCGCAGCACTATACTCCCCAAAACCACGGGGGTCTTGGGTTCGATTCCCAGCCAAACCCCATTTTTGTTCATTTTACACCTTTTTTTTCCGGCACAACCCACCCTTCTAATTTGCCCACCCCGAATGGGCCTAATTGGATAGAGTTGGCCCAATAGAAAGTTTTTTTTACAGAAAGGCAGAGCATTTAACAGAATTTCACTGATGAAAGTTTCTGAATTTCCCATTTCTTCTACATTTTTCACACAATTTCAAGCATACAAATCCCTCCCAAATTCATTCCTTTCCATACAATTTCATAAAAACACCGAGTGCGATCACTATACCCACAAATGCCCAAATGTAATTGCAAAACCAATTGCAAATGGGTTTTTGTGCTCGCTGTTCGAGCATCCTAACCTTCTGGTTCAACCTCCTAAGCTCAACAGCTACCTCTATTGATTCAATGTGTGCTCCGCCCTGCATCTCCTCTTCCGGAGCTCGCGCTGCGGCCGCTGCCGTCTGTGGCAGGATGGGAAGCCATTCCTCGTGCTCCTCTAGCAGTTCATTCATCTGTCTCTCGGCCAGAACATCGACCCAAAGGAAGAAATGCTTTACCTGCATGAAAGCCAAACAGATCAACCGTATTGCTCAATGATCCCGACCACGAAAAGAGTCAAATTGCCCCGATTCTTACCCCCTTGTTCTTGCACACATAGAACGGTCGATTTGGGTTCTTCAGTGTCCCCGAAATCTTCCGAACAACCTCCCCCTGCACCGCGGACAGAGCAACACCGGCATCTCCATGCCCGCCGGAATCTCGATCCGCGAGATGGCGCGGGAGCTTGAAGAAGACATGGAGCTTGATTGGCGGCCGACCGCAGCCAATCGGGATCTCAACGCCTCCGCACACGTCCCCTCTAGCTGCAGCAGACGGCCGCGCCCTCCACAGCAATCTTCCCGCCGCCGGTGATGAAGGGGATCTCGACGCCGCCCTCTCGGCCGCCCGCTCCCGGCTCCTAGTTACCAACAGGGGTCGCCGCCTACCTCTGCGCGTGTCCGCCTGCAACCCCGTCGCACGCTCGGCTGATTGCTGCTCACCGCTGCGACATCCGGTGGAGCCTTCCGCCGGGATTTTATCGCACACCCGCGGCCAGCAACGGCGACTTACTGCTGGGTCCCACAAGCAACGGTTATCTACTGGGTCCCACAAGAATCGGCCAGCAACGGTCTGATTGTGTAACGTGTCTGGTCCCACCTGTAAGGGCCGAGTCAAACACGCTGACCTGACGGAGATGGCCTCCGCCTGGTCCCACCTGTAAGGGCCGAGTCAAACACGCTGACCTGACGGAGATGGCGCAAATTGACGGAACGAGTCCTTGCGCACATACTAGGGGCAAAACTGAGGACGATTCCAAGCTAGGGGCAAAACTGAGTACATGGACAGAACTGATGGCAAACGGATAATTTACCCTATTACTAATACGCCTACCTTCTATAAAAGCATGCTGAGACGGATGAATATAATCAGGTAGGTGTTGTTTAAGCCTATTAGCCAGCGAGCTATTTGAGTTTCGTTGACTCGTGGAGGAAGGATACCTGTATTATAGAAGTTCCTTACCAGAGTAGTGACATCATCTCCAATCCACTCCCAAGCAGATGTGTAGAAGCCAACATTGAATCCATCAGGTCCTGGTGAGGCATTCTTTCTCATAGCCTTCAATATTTCCCATAGCTCCTGTTTGTCTGGAATAGAATATGTAAAGTCCTGCAAGTCTTGGGGAGGAGGGGTATGGGGAAAATGTTAGATTGATCTCTACACGCGTGGGTCCAACGACCCAACGTGAGCCCATGATCGCGCCCTGGGGGTGCCCAACCAAACCAAGGTTGGTGGGCCCCTGTCGCGCTGCCTATATAAAGAGGTGGGGGCTGGCAGCACTCATTACGAGGTTCACCGCGTGCCAGGCACCCCACCGACACCCCCTACCGATCTAGGTTTTAGCAGTTGCGACGGGAAGCACCACTGCCGCCACCACCTCGCCCACTCACTGCCGCCGCCGCCACTGCTCAGACACCGTCACCCCACCATGACCACCTCGACGGGATCGTCAAGCCAGGGAGAAGGTACCCCACTCCCTTCTCATCTCTCTGTTCTCTCTCTCTCTCTCTCTCTCTCTCTCTCTCTCTCTCTCTCTCTCTCTCTCTCTCTCTCTCTCTCTTGCCCAAGATAAATGCCTAGACAGATTCATGTATAGTTTGGTTTTACCGATAATATCTAGACTAGTAGATCTTAGTGGATCTAACAATGGTATCAGAGCAAGTGCTAGTCTTAGATTTTTCGGGCAGCATATGAATTGACAGAAAGATCATTGAATCAAAAGAAAGCTCTTCCCCTCCCGTGGAACCCTAGATCGAAATCAAAGAAAAAAAGGGTGCAAAGAAATCTCACCGGGAAGGCCCTCGGGCTCGCCGGCAAAGGGCACCGCGGCCAAACCGTTCGACGGCGGCGCGCTCACCGCAAGGGGAACGCGCCACCGGCGAAGGGGAAGGAAACGGCGCCATCTCGCGCCACCCATTGATGCTGCGCAGGGGAGCAGAGAGGGACGCGGTTGCGCCTCTCCCTCCGTCTCCCTGCAACAGGCGGCGGTGGTAGAAAAGAGAGGAAGGGGAAGGGGGCTCGCCGTCGGGGGCTCGCCGCCGTGCGGCGCATCGTGGTCACCGGCGGGAGCGGGCCAGAAACCCTAACCCTAGAGCTTGCGGGAGCGGTCGAAGAAGAGACGGAGCGGGGGGGGGGGGGGGGGGGAAGCAAGGAGGGTCTCGGTCGGGCTCGTCGGCCTTCTCTCTGTCTCGTGATGCCGACCGGCGGTGGCGCCACTGCCGGTCGGCATCACGAGACAGAGAGAAGGCCGACAGGAGAAAGGGCGAAATGGCGCTAGGGTTTTTCGGGCCAACGCAGGGGTGCTGGTTTTTATCCAGCTAAAAGCATGCTGGACTGTCGGATTTAATCCGACGGTCAGGATCGAAACCCTAGCGCACAGACGGGCTGATGGGCCAAAAGTCAAGGTGGGCCGTGGACCGCAACCCTGCGTACGGATTGCTC